>OY740782.1:43106179-44306179 GCA_963514005.1 Raja brachyura
AGTGGTGTTCATCAGGGTTCAGTGCTGGTCTCATTGCTGTTTGTCATCTATATCCTTCACTTATTACCTGAAAGGATGAGCACTCCAGGATGTCCTCTCAAAGTATTGCTGTGGCATTCTCCCTGTTCAGTAGTGCATCTTCCCCACTATTTTACAACAATATCGTTGAATACATGTAAAACCCGTCTCACGGTGGGAGTTGGCCCACGAGTGACCCCGAGTTTTCACTCGTGGTGATCACAATATTGGGAACGTCGGAACTCGCACAAGCAACTTATCAACTCGTGGCGCTAACGGCACGTACTCGGGAAACTTGTTAACTCGTAGAAAAAAAATCAAACGTGTTTGATTTTTTCCACGAGTCAAATTAACTGTTCAAGTTAAAAATGGAAACATTTAAACTCGTTGTAGTAACGTAGTGGCCCGTGCGTTTACCTTAGCGACTCGTAAGTCTACCGTGGGAACTTTCTTATAATCAATTCGTTCGCTCGAGTAAAGACTGACCCAAAGATAGAAACTCAGTGGACCAGGCAGTATCTCTGGAGAGAAGGAATGGAGTCGAGACCCTTCTTCAGACTTACCCGAAACGCCACCCATTCCTTGTCTCCAGATATGCGACCTGTCCCACTCCAGCATTTTGTGTCTATCTTCGGCCTTTCTGCGATGATCTGCAACTTGTCCTTTATTACTGAGGCACCTGCCCCGTGGCTTCGTATTCATCACTGTCTCAATGAGCGGCTTTAGGATTACACAAAAAACTGGAGAAACTCAGCGGGTGCAGCAGCATCTAAGGAGCGCAGGAGATAGGCGACGTTTTGGGTCGACACCCTTCTTCAGACCTGCTGACCTTCTTCATGCTGCTGCACCCGCTGACTTTCTCCAGCTTTTTGTGTAACCCTCGATTCTCCAGCATCTGCAGTTCCTTCTTTAACACGAATGGCTTTAGGATGCGGTTAAAGACCTGCCGGAGCGGCAAGTCTGGGGCGGTGGGTGGGTTGTGTCCACGTGTGATGCTCCATCCACCCCCCGGGGCCGAGACTGTGGGATTGGGAAGGAACTGCAGATGCTGGTTTACACCGAAGATAGACACACACAATGCTGGAGTAACTCCGAGGGACAGGCAGCATCTCTGGAGAGATGGGATGGGTGAGATTTCGGGTCGAGACCCTACTTCAGACCTCCAGAGATCCCGCTGAGTTTACTTCAGTAGTTGGTGTCTATCCCGGTGGCGGGGAGCCGGGCTTGGCCGACCCGCTGCCTCTACTTGCTGGTCAGTCGGGTGATCATCGCCCTCCGCCTGGGATGCAGCGGAATCTTGCGCCCGGTGAGTTGTCCAGTGCGGTGGACGAGGGAGGACAGCAACATGTCAGGTAAATGAATAGCAGCACATAAATGAGTCTAGCATTTCTTGTTTTTATGTTTTAATTTACAAGCTGCTTCACGCGAGGCAAGTTTTATTTTCAGTCCGAAGAAGGGTCTCGACCCGAAACGTCACCCATTCAACGATAGACACAAACAAGCTGGAATAACTCAGCGGGACAGGCCGCATCTCTGGAGGGAAGGAATGGGTGATGTTTAGATCCAAATGCTGGAGAATTTCAGCAGGTCGAGACCCTTCTGTCACCCATCCCTTCGCTCTATAGCTGCTGCTGCACCCGCTGAGTTTCTCCAGAATTTTGTGTACGCTCGATTTTGCTGCATCTGCAGTTCCTTCTTTAACACTGCTGGAGTAATTCAGCGGGTCGAGATCCTTCTTCAGAAGAAGAGCCCTTATCCAAACCATCACCTTCACCTACCCACGTTCTCCAGAGATGTTACCTGGCCCGCGTTGTTACTCCAGCTTGTTGCGTCAGCCTTCTGTCTGAAGCCTTGGGATAGTCGCCGACATGAAGACGGTGCGAAGCTGGAGTTTAATGCTGACAAGTGGAGGGGGACACAGCGGCTTTTGAGACTGGTGGGCAATCACTACCAAAGTGTCTGCCTGCAGTCAGCACTCCTCTCCTACACATGCCTCCCGCACAAAGACCATCCCGCAGAGAATGATCCCAGCACCCAAGAGCCTTGTCTGTCAGCCCAACCACCTTCCACCTCAACTTACGCCTGGGCATCAAAGCAGCTCAAGAGGCGAACCCTGAGCTCCGTCTCCCAACAATCTGAACAGCGGCTGCAGCCGGCCGGCACCCGGCATGGACTTCTCACACCCTCACACACTTACCTTCATTCACGATTGGCTCAAGAGTAACGGGAGTGGAACTTGTTAACTCGGGAGAGTAAGTTGGAACATCGCAGCAATGACATACCCGTGGGAACTCGGTTAAACATTTGATCATAAAATTGAAATCTTGTACACAACCACGAGTCTGTTTTTTTTCTTTCAATTGGGGTCACTCGTGGGATGACTCGCACCATGAGACAGGGCCTTAAACTAGTACTTTTAAACCAGGAATGCTGCTTGTACTTTTATATTTTCTCAACATTGTAGTTCCATGCCCTAATTAAGGTTCTTAGATTATCAGCCTTACCAATGCTGCTATTTACAATCAAATAAATACACTTCAGCCCATCAGTCCCATTGATCTGGAAGTTTAATTGACTTTTCTCTACAACTTAGTGGAAGTATTTAAGTAACAAGGGAAATTATACATGATTATTTATACATGGCAGTTTCTCATTCTATTGGCATTTTTTTTTCCTCCATTTCCACTGGTCCCTAATGAAAAATTATTTGTGCAAAACAATACCAAAAGCAGGCAAATGTGAGTTAAGTTCATGTGCATTTCAAAAATCCTGGTCTTCATCGATTCCAATAATGAATCGTGAGCTGACTATGGCTGGCAACTTTTTAATCTACCTTTCTTGGTATTTTTGATGGAGTTTTACAATATTGATTTTTAGTAAATGGTCAATCCACATGGTAGCTGCTAAAACAGCGAAGAGTCCAACAAAAGGCAATGTACAAAGAGATCAAATAATCAACAAAGCACGCTGCACTGGGAGCATTGTGCTTTACATCTTATTTTAATGCCCATTTTAATTTCTAGCTTAATTGTAAATCCCTGAAAGTGTTGAAATTTGATGCGTATCCATCTGTCAAATTATGCGCGTGGACAATCTGTAATCTGCAAAAAAGTGAGACTACATTGTAACAAGACTAACCAATTGAAACACTTTGTTTATACCAGTATCTTAAACTCAATGTGTAAATAGGTGGAGTGTTCGTCTCGTGAACAAAACATTGTCACTTTTCACATGGGAGAGCCACATGGAAGAGCCGAGGACTAGACGTCATTGCCTCAGAATTAAACGACGTTCTTTTAGGAAGGAGATGAGGATGAATTTCTTTAGTCGGAGCGTGGTCAATCTGTGGAATTCTTTGTCAGAAAAGGCTGTGGAGGCAAAGTCAGTGGATATATTTAAGGCAGAGATAGACAGATTCTTGGTTAATGCGGGTGTCAGAAGTTATGGGGAGAAGGCGGGAAATGGGGTTAGGAGGGAGAGAGAGATCAGTCATGATTTAATGGCAGAGTAGACTTGATGGGCCAAATGGCCTAATTCTACTCCTATGGCTTATGATCTTACGATATAATTGTATTATATACATCTTTGATGTATTAAATAACTGTTGTGCATAACACGAACAACCAGTTAAAAGTTGCAAACAAAATGTTGAATTGCTAGATTTGAGAAATAATTTTGCGTCACGTGCGTGTCTTTTAAAAGGATCAAAAGATAACCACTTTCCACAATCAACAGCGTCCTCACCTGTTTTTGATATGGAGATGAGGGAGAATAGTGAGTGGAGGAAGGTGGGGGTGAAGCTTCAGATAATTAGTGGAAAATGTGGGAAGAAGATGGGTAATGATTTCCTTGATTTCTCCATCAATGAAACATATTAATTGAGCCCCTGTCATCAGCGGCCAAATCAGGCTGCATGAAAGGCATTTGAATCTTAGCAAAAGGAATGGAAGTCTTGATCTGCATTGTGGACTGCAGGCGTTGCTTATTGTTTAACAAAATTGTACGAGGTGTATTTCTTAAATATAAAGAGAGGCTGTGTGGCAACTTATGTAGAATTAACTATTTTGAGCATGACATGCTTATCATTTCATTGCTTATGAACCAATTTCTGTTTTGTTTAATTAAAATGGCCCACATGCATTTGTGATGGAACTCTGAAACCTTGCACTGAGATTAATGACAATAGGAAGTGCCTGGTCCACTGTCCTAATGGGCAAGGTTCAACAGGAAATTAATGCAAACATGCCAAAACACATAAAGTGAAGCACTTTTAAAGTGTAATAAACAGATGCAAATGGGTTTAATCTCAACACCACTGTACCTTAATATATTTACAAAGAAAGATGAAGTATTACCCACATTATCACATTATTATGCAAAGGAAATGGTGAATACATTCAGGAAAAAAAATCTCTCATCTCTATTTCTTAGTTATCATAAATAATAAGGAAATACATTTTGAATTTCTCGAGCAATGTGGGCTAGAATGAAGTATTCTGCTATTCCCATGATTGTAACATAAATATGATGCTAACGTGACTATTGATGTGCCTCAGATATCAGTGCTGGGCTCTTTGTGATTAATATCAATGATTTGTCTGAGAACGTAAGAGGCATGAATGTTCTGTTTGTAGGTGACACTAAAGTGGGTGGTATTGTCAATAGCGAAGATGGTTATCAAAAAGTACTGCAGGATGTTGATCAGTTGGGCAGATAATTGGGAGGTGTTGCATTTCGGGAAGTAAAAAAAAGCTGGGCGCTCCAGAGTGAATGGCAGTGGAGAGGAGTGTTGTAGAGCAGAGGCATCTGGGAGTGCAGGTACATAGTTCCTTAAAGTCACATGTAGACCGAGTGGTCAAGAAAGCTATTGGTGCATTGGCCTTTCATCAGTCTGGTTATTGAGTATAGATATTGCAATGTTTTACAATTGTACAAGATGTTGATGAGGCCACATTTGGAGTATTATGCTCAGTTTTGGTCACCCTGATATTGGAAGGATGTTGTTAAGCTGGAAAGAATGCAGATAAGATTTACACAGATGTTGTTAGTACTCTAGGGCCTGAGCTATAGGAGAGGTTGGGAAGTTTAGGACTATCCTTTGGAGCACAGGAGGAAATTGATCTTGTACAGGTGTATGAGATTATAATGCCCCTGTCCCACTTAGGAAACCTGAACGTAAACCTCTGGAGACTTTGCGCCCCACCCAAGGTTTCCGTGCGGTTCCCGGAGGTTTTTGTCAGTCTCCCTAATGGTCGAAAGTGGTTTCCGCTTCTTCTGTTCTGGCAATTATTTCAAAAAAATTCAAAACCGACCGCGACTAAAATTAGGTTGCCGTTTTATAAATCGGTAATTTTTTAGTAAAAGACGGTTGCGATGCTAGTTCAAGGTGGGTGCAGGTAGTGGAAGGTAAGATCTTTTTTTCACCCAGTTTTATTCCACCAGGGAGGTCTTACCTTCCACTACCTGCAACCTTGGGTGGGGCGCACAATCTCCAGAGGTTTCTGATCAGGTTTCCTAAGTGGGACAGGTGGTATAAATTAGCTCTTTTAAGCTTCAATCTGAGACGCAGACTGGTCGGCGCCATTCACAGCCTGTATATTTCCTCTGACAAGGGCTAAGCAATTCTGACAAATGCAGGGATCCTCCATTTTATTGTGTATTTAATTTGGTCAATATTAACGAAGTCTTGAGGGGAATAGATGCATTAAATGCACAGTCTTTTGTCCAGAGTAGGGGAATCAAGAACCAGAGGATATAGGTTTAACATGAGAGGGGGAAAGATATAATAGGAACCTGTCAGGCAATCTTTTCACACAGCGTGGTGGGTATATGGAACAAGTTGCCAGATGACAGACACAAAGCGCTGGAGCAACACAGTGGATCAGGCAGCATTCTGGAGAAAAAGTATGGGCAACATTTCGGGTCTGAACTATGTGAAGAAGGGTCCCGTAACGTCACCCATCCTTTTTCTCCGGAGATGCTGCCTGACCCACTGAGTTATACCAGCACTTTGTGTCTATCTTTGGTATAAACCTGCAACTGCAGTCCCCTTTTACACAAGATGCCTGAGGAGGTTATCGAGGCAAGTCCTATCAGAACATTTATGAGATTTGGACAGGTGTATTGTTAGAAGTTTAGAGCAATATGAGCCAAATGCAGGCATGTGGGATTGGTGTTGATGCGGCATCTTGGTTGGCATGGGCAAGTTGGGCTGTTTCCATGCTGTATGACTCAAAAACAAAGAGGAGTACTAGACTGATTTGGGGATAACATGCACTACTTTGGGGTTCAGAACCGCTTCATCCCAGCAAACCGTTCTTGAACCACACTGTAGAAACCTAACCACAGCCAACCACTGTAAATATCCCCCAGTTTTGGTTGCACTGCGTACTTTGGTTTTGCACAATTATGGTCCGGTTACCTCATTATTAATTATTGACTATTGCATATTTATTTATTGTATTAATTAATAGACTTTTTTTAAAGATGCAGCAAGTAAGGATTTTCCTGTTCCATTCCCAGAGCATATAGTCAGACCTTGGATATAGGCCCTCAGCCCAACGCATCCATGGCAACCAAAATGCTCCTCATAAGCTAGTCCCATTTGCCCATTTTTGGCCTATTTTCCTTTAAACCATTCTTATCTACCTATACAAATGACTTTTCAATGTTATTACACCTACCATAACTACTACTTCTGTCAACTTGTTACAAATAACCACCATCCTCTGTGTGAAAAATGTGCTCCTCGGGTTCCTATTAAATATTTCCCCTCTCACTTTAAACCTCTGCCCTCCAGTTCTCCATTTCCTCTGTGCTTGGAAAAGACTGTGCACATCCACCTTATCTATTCCTCTCATGAATTTATACACCTCTCCAAGATCACTCCTCAGTTGCCTGCACTCAAAGCCAAAAAAGTCTGAGCCTGCATAATCTCTTGAGCCTTCAAGTTGTGGCACCACCTCATAAATCTTCACTGCATCTTTTCCAGCTTTAAATCTCCTCTGCACCGTTACCATTTTAATTAAACACTTTTGACACTCTATTGGCATTAGTAGGAGTGAATATTACGAACATGAAATTAAATTTTAAAAGTGTCAAAATGAATGAAAGCTGGGTAGGTATAATATAACAAGCTAAGAAAAGCTGAAAAGCAGCACGTACCTCCAGTTGTCAAATACAGTGGCTGATCTGATATTACAAAAAAAACACACAGGAGGACTAGAAGTACAGCTAAACTGGTAATTTTGTATGGGAAAGTATTACCTGGATTTAGACTACGCCATCAAGCCCAGTAAATATGTTAGAAACTTGTTATATATCCTGTCAGACAGAGCTAGGCAAGGTCCCATTTGAGTCACTCCAATATCTAATCATGACCATGTCTCTTATCTCACCTTAACTATTGGCAACAGACTCGAGACACGAAGATAAGCTTCAATTTTGGTGAGCTTTGATCGACCTGTTCAGCCATGGTTTACTCTAACATTTAGTTGGAGAGAGAGATAGAAAATGCAGAATCTAAGTTGAACTATTAAAACAACAGATGCAGTACATGTTTGTGGCAAAATGACAAGTACTTGGTTGTATTCATTAAACTAAATGTTGACTTTTTAAGCTGGCGCCTTTTGTATGATTTTTGCACAGCACAGATTTGAAGGTCATTTATTTCCATTGCTTTGAAGATTATTGCCCACGGTGCCTGTGCCAAACATGACACCGACCAACTCTTACCTGCCTGCACATAATTCATATCCCATATCCCACCATTCCCTATCTTTCCATAAGTCTATTAAATGCCATTATTGTATATGCTTCCACTACCACCTCTGGCAGTGCATTCCAGGCACACATCGTCCTCTGTGCAAAAATAAAACTTGGCCTGCACCTTTAAACCTTCTCCCTTAAACCTTGAAACTATGCCCTATTATTTGAACATGTTGGTGTTCTATGTGCAAAAGTAACAGTAGGGAAAAGAGGTTATGTGACTGAAGTCTGACCACAACACCTATTGTTGTGTAAGTTCATGTAGTCTAATGACTATAAATCTACTGAACTATCAGATACACCAATGTTTTGAAGAGAATGAGAACCTGTATGTGACATTTACATTTACAACAATGCAAATAAATACCATCTGCCTCCGCATTCCTGTTGCAGCAGCCCAGCATGACGACAGCGACAGAGAAAGTACAGGGAAAAAAGTGTAAGAGTTACAGCAAGTAAGAGTGGAAGATTAGGAATTTAGCCCTAATGTATCGGAAGTCTATTCAAGAGTCTGATAACAGCAGAGAAGAAGTTCTTGAATATGGTGGGACATGCTTTGAAACATTTGTAAAATTCTGCCTGTCAGGAGACGGAAGAAGAGTAAATGACCAGAGTGCAACTCATTTTTGGTCAAGTTGCCTGCTTTCCCGAGCTAGCATGAGGTATAAAGGAAGTCTATGGAGGGCAAGAGTGAGAGACTGCATTGTGTAATGAACTGAACTATATTTGCAACATTTTGCAGTTTCTTGAGGTCTTGGGCAGAGCAGTTAACTCGTTGTATTCATTCCGATTCAAACACAGCAAAGGTACATCCAAGCTAGTCACTACTCCACCATCCCCCAACATCTGGAAACTGAACGTAATTGCGAGAATGCCTCCATATTGTATAAAAGCATCGTGTGAAAATCTATGCTCACAGAATCACTCTTTTCAACCCATGTCGCAAACGTCAGGTGTGTTTTCTGCCATTGGCCGAATAGGTACACCGTGGATGGCTGTGCAATGCTACACTGGATGGGAGTGTCCCTGAGAATGGACCTTGAGGTTATTCATGGGAAAGTGAAGATATTAGCAATTTCCATCAGCTATATTCAGCTGAAGAGGAAAACAAATCTTCATGTTGAAAGCCATTGAGAAACTATATTCTGCACTATAATAGTTTTCTCTTTGTGTACTTGTTTATGACTTTATTCTATTTATGTAAAGTGTTATCTAATTTGATTAGAATCCACGCAAAGTGAAGCTTTTCATTTTCTCTTGGCGCACTTGACAATAATAATCCAAACCAAACCAAAATGTGGAAAATGGCATTTGATATCCAGAAAACATTACGACATTGCTTAATGTTTAACATGACAATATTAAGGAATGTAATTGATTTTGAGTATTTTGACAAACTTTTCAAGCTGAGAGAAACCAGTTTTGCGGATTAATTTCACCAGTAAAAGCAATTGGATCTTATTTAAAATGGTAGGGATGTAGACTTAAGTTCTGCGAAACTTTCTGTGACTAACTCCAGACATGAATTATGCTGTATATAATTATATATAAATAGGCAATGTCACCAAGGAAGGTCTTGAACAACTCAGAAACACTACTACCCAAGCCTTTCCACTGGTTCACAACTGAATGCATCCAGTAAAAACTATAATGGGTGCAAATACTGACTGTCTTCATAAATTTGATACCGTCAAGGCTGTTCGACCCCTAAAGTGCAAACCATTGGGTGGTGTTTTATTCATCCTGGACTGTGAAACACTAAACCTTGTATTACAATTTTAATGCATGTATCAGTTAACAATTACACATTTGAATCAAAATGTTTAGGATTTTTACACAGGGTTGGTTCATGATGCCGTCTGATACATTTGATTTGCTGGAAATGTCTATTGACAGATATTATGCATCCCTCAACAATGATACTTTCGCAATTGGTGGGGAAGGAGTGCTAACCTACATGGGAAGAATCAGGAAAGAGATTGAAAGAGACACTGAAGTATTTCATTTGCCGACTGCAAATAGATATACAATAGTAAGATTAAACGAGAACTTACCTGTTCGAAGTTTGATCTTTATTTTATGAGGAGTTACGATGAGGGATTACGTGAAGAAGCCCGCCTGGCGCTTGATCGGCATACTTCAAAGCAGCGGCATGAAAAACACAGAACCAATAGCCGGAGTAAGATAGTAAGGCTCAACATAGACTAGAACTACCAGATGATCATTTATATTATGAGGGTTGGGAGTGGAGGGCACGTAATCCCTCATCGTAACTCCTAAGAAAATAAAGATCAAACTTCGAACAGGTAAGTTCTCCTTTAATCTTACTATTTTACTTCGGAGTCACGTGAGTGACTATGTGAAGATTTTAAAGCTCTGTTTTTTATGTCGTAGATTCATTCCATACGACACTCTGTTTTAGTCAATACAGTAGTGAGTAAATAGTATTTTAAAACATGGTTTCAATTTATGTAATAAGTCTTTTAATCATAAAAAGAACATTTTTTAAAATAATAACCCCTCTATCCCAGGGGAAAATATTTCAACAAAAGTGATAATTATATCAAATGATAACATAAATCGATAATATAAATCGATAATATAAAACAAAGCAAGCATTTAAAGCGAACCCAACACTGCGTGTCCAAATCCTGGCACTGTGACAACAGGTTTATCGTAGAACTTTGAAAAAGTTTCTTCTTTACACCACCCTGCGGCCTCTAAAATTTTATCGAGTGGTACATCCTGTACCTTCGCAGCGGACACAGCTGCAGCCCTAATGGAGTGAAACTTAAACATATCAGTGTCCACTCCTGCTAAATCCAAAACCTGTTCTAACCATCTAGAAATGGTTTGAACTGCAACTTTTGTATGTGTTTTTTTGTGCGTTATCAGTAACGCTGTCTCAGCACCTCGGAGATTTTGATTACTTCAATCAATCAATCAGTTTTATTCGTCACATTGCACACAAGTGCAAGTGAATGAATTTGTCAGCAGTGGTACAAAGATAACTGTACAATGATAATATATTCAATATATTTAGTTAAATGCTTAACTACTCACAATGTTTAATTGACAGGATATGCTTTAAACATTACCCTGGCTCCAGTTTTTCCAGGTCTGCTTTGTTTGGTCAGATCATAAACATAAAACACAATGTTATCTGAAGCCACATGCATGCAATCTAACCGTAACAATTGCAAAGTTTGTACTTTTTGAGCTGACACTAATGCTATTACATTATTACCTTGAATGTTAACCTTTGCAAAGACATTGAAGTAGTTGGAGTCCATTGCCTAAGCAAAGTGAGAACAATGCTAACATCCCAAATTTCTGTATCACTGGGCTTGGGAGGATTTTTATTAAAATTCCTTTCATGAACCGGGATATTTAATGGGTGAGACCCAATTGAACCTCGATCAGAATTTTGTCCTAAATAGGACAACAAAGCACTACAAGCACTATTAATGACACTATAACTTAAGTGCTCATCAAAATGCAACCCAGCAAGGAACTCCAATACATTTGATATGTTCGCAGTACAATAAGACATCTTTGACTGTCTACAGAAGACTTCCCATTTCTTTATATGCGACGTATTGTTTTTAAGTGCTATTTATCCAAGCTGCAGCTATAACACCCATGGTCCTATCCGACAGTCCAAGCTCTTGCAATGGTCTGGTCAGAAGCTGCAGATTAACAAATTCATATGATCATGCAATGGATGAATTTCTTTTGTCACTGGTTGTATCAACAATTGTTGCAACTAGGAATCATCATACATGGTTCAATAATCATTTTAAGCATCAACGGGAACCATGACTGTGTAGGCCAATTTGGCCCCGCCAAAATGCCCTTGGCAGCGTCTTGCACTATTTTCTTGAGACATTGCCCAATCAGACAGAATGGGGGGAAAGGCATAAAAGAACGTATTCCCCCAGTGTAGTGAGAAAACATCCACCGCTACTGCCCCTGGATCGTGTTCCCAAGACACGTATTTGGGCAATTGGTGATTAAATCTAGATGCAAACAGATCAATGTCCGGTACTCCAACCGACTGACAATATTTTTGAATTTTTTTGGATTTAACATCACGTCTGTATTGTCTTAAAATTTTCGTGATCTTATGTCTGCCACAATATTGTCTCCCCCTGGGAGATAAATAACTGAAACCCGAATATTCTTACCAACACACCAATGCCACACCTGGTTACCCAGATGATCACATGATAATGATCTTACTCCACCCATGTGATTGATATATGCCACAGCTGTGGTATTGTCTACTTGTAATTGGACATGCAAATCCTTCATAGTAGAACAATAAGCTTTTAATCCATAAAATGCTCCCAGTAACTCCAAATAATTTATACCATATGTTTGGAGAAATACATCCTCTTGGACAGTCTATCTGCCCCCACAGCTGGTATCATTATCCGTAGCACCCCATCCAAGAGAACTTGCATCAGCTTGCAAAATCACTGCTGGCTGCTGAACCAAAATGTTTTTAACAGCTTGTGGAACATTCTCAATCCATCAATACAATTCTAATAAAGCTTCCTTTGGCAATTGCATGGGCCCATCAAAATGGCCTGTTCGCTGTATTAGCTTGTGTTTTTACCCCTTTTGGGATTTTGGTAATGCAATGGACCAAATTCTACTGCAGGGAATGCTGTTAGTAACTTACCAATAACATTATCAACTTCTTGGATGTAGGGATAAGGTTTGTCAATAAGGCACCGACAAAAATTTGTAACATCAACAATCCTGTCTATTGGTAAAGTTACTAACATGGTAACTGAATTAATCACAAACCCCAAATATTCAATAGTTTGGGATGGCTGTAACTTTAGATTTTGTTGGATGAATCAGGAACCTAGCCTTACAAACAGGCTTGTAGTCACCAAGACTGATTTTTTTTTCAGCTGACTCCTGATCAGCATTGACAATTAAAATGTCATCTAGATAAGCCATAACGATGTGTTTTTGTGCCCTGAGCAGTGCAAATGCTGGTTTCAACAATTAGTGAACAACCTAGGAGCTGAGCTTAATCCATTAGGTAATGCTTTGTATTACCACAGCTGTCCCATCGAATTAAATTTCAATACCTGCGAATGTGATGATGAATTGGTACTGAATAATATGCATCCTTCTGGACAAACGTATTAAAAGTGTGAGGTCTAAAATGATTCTACAACCCCCATCTTTCTTTGTGTCTGGGGAAAATATTTGATACAAATTGTTGTGGATCCTCACTTGATTTCTCGATACCTCCTTTTTTACACCAATTCTTAACTTCTTTATCAATTTGAATTTTTTCAAATACAAAAACACCAAATACAATTGTCCAATATCTCATAATTGTAATAATGTTATCTCATAAAGGGTGGCACAGTGGTGCAATGGTAGAGTTGCTGCCTTGCAGCGCCACAGACCCAGGTTTGATCCTGACTACGAGTGCTGTCTCTATGGAGTTTGTACGTTCTCCCCGTGACCTGTGTGGGTTTTCTCTGAGATCTTCGGTTTCTTCCCACACTCAAGATGTACAGGTTTGTAAGTTAATTGGCGGTATAAATGTAGAATTGTCCCTGGTGCGTGTAGGATAGTATTAATGTGCGGGGATCGCTGGTCAGCGCAAACACGGTGGCCCAAAGGGCCTGTTTCCGTGCTATATCTCTGAGCTAAACTAAAAGGGCAAAATGGTTTATTATAATTTACTGTGTAGATGAAAGACTTAACGCATGTTAAACGCAGTATGCATAAGCAGTGTCCTCGGTGCTTTTCGCTGACGTGAAACAAATGATTGAGGGGAGGGCTTGCAAATATTCCCTCTTAATATTTTCTGTGAGTGGCCAGTAATACAGTTGGTTATCGTGACAGCGCTTACTGTGGCAGATGCAAGCTTCGCTGGAAGTTTTTGTCTCGGAATCTGATCATCCCCTTCAGTTGACTATAATTGGTCAAAAATGTCACGGGCTTTGCTTCTAGAACTCTTGGAAAGATATAAATGTGAAGCAAAAAGAACCTGCTATTAATAGCATTTCAAATGTCAGTGAACTGGTTGGTTTAATCATCTTTTTAATTTGATAACTTTTGAGTTTATTTCAAGTAATTTTATTACTTTGCCTTTTAGTGATAATTATTTTCTTCTGATTCTGTTCTGGTTGTTAACTTTTCAGCAGCTTTCCATTGGAAAGTGTCAACCAACCTTTTCACAGGTGCTACATACTGATTAAATGCTGCTCAGACATTGACATAGTAGTACTTTAATTTTCCTTCCAGTTCTGATTAAAGGCTTGTTTTTTGCAGAAACTGCTGTTGTCTTAAATTGAAATTATTTTCTTATAATTGGTCTTGATTTCAAATTTGAATTGCTGAATGTATACCCTTGAATATTTTCAAGAGAGATGCAATATTCATGGAAAATCATGTTGTATTTAACCACTCTGGGGAGCATTGCTTGTTAATAAAGCATGGCTCTGTGACTGAGACTGACGAGATCTTGTGATTCTCGCGATAGAGCAGTGTAAGACCCCCTCCTCTCCCGGAAGCGCGGGGTTTGCATGGAGGGTATACATTCAGCCCCTCTCATCTCAGACTTCATTTCGGATTCAAAACTTGACTTTTTGTGTCTTACTGAGACTTGGCAACAGCCTGATGATTACCTCCACCTCAACCAAGCCATACCTCCTGAGTTTGTTTACATCTGCAAACCCCATGCTTCCGGGAGAGGAGGGAGTCTTGCACTGCTCTGTCGCGAGAATCTCAAGATCTCGTCAGTCTCAGTCACAGAGCCATCCTCGTTCGAAATCCTGACTGTTCAACTACATGGGTGTACACCCACCCTCATACTGTTTATCTATCGTCCTCCGAAGCCTTCTACAGTTTTCATTAGCGAACTGACTGCTGTTTTATCTGACCTATGTTCCATGTCCCCCAATGTCATTTTAATGGGTGATTTCAATATTAATTTAGATAAACATACTGACACCTTTACTAAAGATTTTATTTCTGTTCTGGATAATTTTGGCCTCACTGAGTACATCAATTTCCCAACCCATAATAAAGGCCATATTTTAGATTTGGTCTGTTGCTCTGAAGTGACACCATACAATCTTAAATCTACAGAGCTTCACATTTCAGACCATAAAACTGCCCTTTTTGATATTAATCTGCCACTCCCTAAACGCAATCTGAAGCGCACCATATCCTTCCGTAATCTGAAAAACATTAATCAAGTGGAACTCAACAGACTAATCAGTAACTCTCTTCATCCTACTTCCCCCCTCCACTCTGCATTGCTAACCTGGTGGATCACGACACTGACTGTTTATCCCACTCACTAAACTCCTTGGCTCCTCTGAAAACCCGTACAGTCTCTTTTAGCAGGTCATCTCCGTGGTACACTCCTGAACTCCGCCATATGACAATGGTGGGCCGGCGTCTGGAGAGACTTACAAAGAAAACTGGACTAACTATTCACTACCAAATGCATACAGATCATCTTCTCTCATATAAAAATGCCCTGACTGCGGCTAAATCCTCCTACTACTCCAACATCATCAATAACAGTGAAAATAACACTCGGACTTTATTCTCCACTTTCAACAAACTACTTACGCCTCCTGAAACCTCGAATCACCTCATCTCCACTGCTCAGTGTAATACGTTTTTGGACTTCTTCAGTACCCAAATCACCAGCATTCATCACCAATTGAACTCTTTCTCAGCTTCTGCTCACAACAGCCCACCCTGGACTTCCACAATGGACTCCCCACTCTCCACCCTATCTACTTTCCAGCTTCCAACAATCGAAGAAATAACTAAACTCATCAGTAAGTCCAAGAACTCTTCCTGCTTGTTTGATCCCATCCCTACTGTCCTGGTTAAATCCTGTCTGCCCTCTATCTCACCCATCATAACATCCATAATTAACTCCTCCCTATTAACTGCTACTGTCCCTACATCTCTCAAAACAGCTTCTGTCACCCCGATTCTAAAAAAAACAGGTTCTGATCCAAGCAATCCAAATAACTACCGCCCCATCTCCAACCTCCCATTCATCACTAAACTTCTGGAAAGGACAGTAGCGACACAACTTCAAGTCCACCTTCAAAACAATAACCTCTATGAACCATTTAAGTCCGGTTTTCGCCACAATCACAGCACTGAAACAGCCTTGGTAAAAATGACAAATGATCTCCTTCTCGCAGCTGACACCGGCCACTTATCCATCCTGATCCTCCTCGACCTCGCAGCAGCCTTTGACACCATCTCCCACCCAATTCTTCTGGAACGTTTATCTGCCACCAGCATCAACAGCAATGCACTACTTTGGTTCAGGTCCTATCTACATGACAGAAAACAGTTCATCCAGGGAAATAAAGTCACATCCACAACTGCCACAGTCACCCATGGTGTTCCTCAGGGATCAATGCTGGGGCCACTGCTTTTTATCATCTATATTCAACCTCTTGGCAATATTCTCCGTCATTTTGGAATCAATTTTCACTGCTACGCCGATGATACACAACTTTACCTCTCCACAAAGCCAAACACCTCCCTTCCCCCAACTGCCCTCACCACCTGTCTTCAAGCTATCAACAACTGGATGTCACTCAACCTTCTAAAACACAATGGAAATAAAACAGAAATCATGCTAATTGGCTCAAAGTCCACACTCTTCAAAACCCACCTGTTCACCATTTCAGTTGATGGCTCACCCATACCCACCTCCTCCTATGTCAAAAGTCTCGGCGTCATTCTGGACAGTACACTTTCCTTTGGCCCCCACATCAGCAATATCACACGCTCTGCATACTTTCATCTCCGCAACATCTCCAGACTCTGCCCCTCCCTCTCCAAAGACAATACAAAAGTCCTCATCCACGCTCTGATCACATCCCGCATCGATTACTGCAACGCCTTCCTCACTTGCACCTCCAATAAACTTCTTCATCGCCTCCAATGCATTCAGAACTCTGCAGCCCGGATCATCACCCGCACCAGATCATCGGACCACATCATACCCATCCTCACTCAGCTCCACTGGCTCCCTGTGCACCACCTGATTAACTGCAAGATTTTACTGCTTACATTCAAAGCACTACACCACCTTGCTCCCCAATACCCCTCTGACCTGCTGCTACCATACACTCCTTCCCGGTCACTTCGTTCCTCCTCAGCTGCAATTTTAACTGTCACCACATTTAGACAGCACCATCGGTGCCAGAGCCTTCAGCTGCTCTGCTCCACGTCTCTGGAACACTCTCCCACTTCCCACACAGATTCGTCTTCATTTCTGATAGGATGCATGTGATGGCACATTCCTTCAGCACGTGTACATAACTCGCAATATCCTTGAAGACGCACTGCCACGCCCATTCTGCCAGGTGGTGCAAACTGAAGCTCCCTCCAGACAATTGCCAAAGGCCCTTGCCTTCACAGAGACTCTAGGTCAATACCGACCTTGGGGGCTGTCTCTGTAGAGTTTGCACATTCTCCCTGCGACTGTGCAGGTTCCTCCGGTTTCGTCCCACATCTGACAGATATGCAGGTTAATTGTCATTATTGTGTAGGTAGTAGATGTGAATGTGGGACAACAGAATTATTGTGAGCAGGTGATCAGTGGCCAGTATGGACTCTGGGACAAAAGGTCTATTTCTGTGCTGTATCTCTCGACTGAATTAAATACCTGATGAGCAAAGACACTTAAATGTTCAAATAATTTAAAACATTAATAAATACATTTAATTTCAGAAATGCAACTGATCAATTAATTATAATACAATTTAAAATGGAGTTTGAAAAATAACAATTTTCACACTTTTTCCATGTAGATCGATAACCCTATTCAAAGGATTGGGGGCGTGGAACTGATAGGTCAGATACACAGAGAATCCGTTCAATACATTCTGAGCCTTGCTTTTGCACTGCAATGCAGACGCATGAAAGTAAGGTTGGCATTAGCGCATGCACTGGAGCGAGCTGTCCAGCTGTCTGTGCATCTGGCCCATTGTGATTCACCTTCACCTATTTTGATCAAACATCAAACCAGACTCTTTGTTTACGTGCAAATTTCAAAGCTCCACATTCCAGTAGTGAGTATTGACAGGAGTAGCTTCATTGTATTCATCTATAGTTTTAGTTTGACTGGATAGCGCACAAACAAAACCTTTTAGCTATAGATCGGTACTTGTAACAATAAGAATCTAAACTAAATGATCTCAATCTAATGTTGTAATGCTCTTGGCCTTTACCACTGCCCCTAACTTGTGTCACAAAAGTTGCACTTCCCCTCAACCACCATGAAGCAATGTCGCCAGCATTGCCACCCTGCCAGTGCTGTTAAAGGCCACTTTCACTGCTTTTAATATTCCCCAATATTTAGAGCCATTTAAAAGCATTTGAAATTGTTTTAAATATTATTTTTAATATATGATTATATTTATAGATAAGAACTGATGCAACTTTATTAAAATTGCAAAAGAATCAATGAAAAGAAACAAAATCTGATTGTCAGTAGCTCCACTCAAATGAATGATAAATGAATCAAGAGTGTTTTATTGTCATATGTCCTGGAGAGAATAATGAAATTCTTACATACAGCAGTAATCAAATTTGTTGGCTGTAAAATTCTCTGGAAATGATCAAATTGGACTGGAAATGATCAAATCAGTGCATAAATAGTTAATTTCCAGAGAGCAAACAGGTATCGGAGCATTGGAGCCATTATTTAGCAGAGGACAATAATGGAGAATGCAAAAGATAATATTTTTCTGCTAATCCCTTGGGCATATACTTTTGGGCAGTTTCAATGAAATTAGATGATAAGTTCTTCCTTAGAATGGTACCATTCAATTTAGGTTCTACTGACTTGTAAAACAAGTTTGTGCCATAACAAAATATATGACTTTGTTTTAAACAGTAATGGAAAATATTAAGGTAGATCATCATAACATTCATATTTTTCATGTGAAATAAATAATTTACCATCATGATGCAATGACTTAAGTATTTTTCAGTATTTCCAGAAAGGCTAGGAGCAGTGGGGCGTGGAGATTTTGAATTCCAGTACGTAGAACAAATTGTTTAATCAACTATTGCGCAGTGAGGTACTCCCCCAGCCCTAGATAATAAAAGGTTTAGTTATCACAGGGATTGATAACATAAATGGTATGCTCCAGGAGCCATCACAATCGATGTACTTGACATCCTCTCTTTGCTGCTGAACTGGCTGTCTGAATCCAAATGCTTCAGTTAACCAAATAATTTATAAAGAAAACACAACTGCACTTTCCCTGATCTGTATGCCATTACAATTTTGCAATTAACAAAATGAGTTTGGATGAGTATGATGAATAACATCTTCCCATTATCAAGCATTTGTGTGTCCCTCGCTGACTGCTGAACTATCTGCCCTGGAAAATAACATTAGAACAGATATGAACACAAAGCGCTCAGTGGGTTAGGCAGCATCCCCAGAAAGCATGGACAGGTGATGTCTCAGGTCAGGACTTTCTCTCCAGCATCTGCAGTTCCTTCTTTCTGCATTACAAAATATATGTTCACAAGTTATAGGAGTAGAATTAGGTTATTCGGCCCATCTAATCTACTCTGCCTCCTAATCATATTTTCCTGCTTTCTCCCCATAACCCTTGACACCCGTTCTAATCAAGGATTTGTCTATCTCTGCCTTAATAATATTCACTGATGGCCTCAGCCCTCTGGCAATGGGTTCCACAGATTAACTGTCCTCTGACTAAAGGGCCTGTCCTACAAGCATGCAACACTATGCGATGAACGCGATCAAACTAGAAGTGGGGGCTGCGCGGAGGTCGGGCGATCCCCTGTACAGGGCCGTTCCCACCAGCATGCGCCTGCATGCGGCAAGCACGACCAAACCGGCAGCGAGGGCCGCGCGGAGGTCGGGTGAGTGGCGCAACGCGGCGCAAAGTGAGGCGAACTTGGAGCGAAGTCTAAGGTAAGTTTGCCAGGACAGAGAGGGGCACACAGAGAGGGCCACAGAGGCACACACACACAGAGGGCCACAGAGCCACACACATAGAGGGTCACGGAGGCACCTACAGATAGGTTCACGGAGGCACGATGTCGGGGCGGTGTGTCATGCGTCAAGGCGACTGCGAGCCGACAAGCCGTTGCCGCGCGGAATTTTTGAACATAGTCAGTTTTTCGGAGCCCCGCGCGATGTCGGGATGAACTCCGCACAATTCCGCACGGCTCCGGCGATTGAAGTGGGACCGGCCCTGCAACGCCGGACGGCTCTAGCGACCACATTAGGTCGCGCTAATCGCATAGAGTTGCATGCTTGTAGGACAGGCCTTTTAAGAAGTTCTTCCTCACCTTTCTAAAAGAACGTCCTTTAATAGTAAGATTAAACGTGAACTTACCTGTTCGAAGTTTGATCTTTATTTTATGAGGAGTTACGATGAGGGATTACGTGAAGAAGCCCCGCCTGGCGCTGGACCCGCATACTTCAAAGCAGCGGCATGAAAAACACAGTCCCAATAGCCGGAGTAGGATAGTAAGGCTCAACATAGACTAGAACTACCAGATGATCATTTATATTATGAGAGTTGGGAGCGGAGGGCACGTAATCCCTCATCGTAACTCCTCATAAAATAAAGATCAAACTTCGAACAGGTAAGTTCTCCTTTAATCTTACTATTTTACTTCGGAGTCACGCGAGTGACTACGTGAAGATTTTAAAGCTCTGTTTTTTATGTCGTAGATTCATTCCATACGACTCTGTTTAGTCAAAACAGTAGTGAGTAAATAGTATTTTAAGACATTGTTACAATTTATGTAATAAGTCCTTTAAAAAAGAACAATTTTTTAAATAATAACCCCTCTATTGTAGGGGAAAATTACAAAAGAAAAATGATAAATGATGTCAATGGTAACATAAATCGATAATATAAATCGATAATATAAAACAAAGCAAGCATTTAAAGAGAACCAAGTACTGCGTGTCCAAATCCTGGCACCGTGACAAAAGGTTTATTGTAGAACTTTGAAAACGTTTCTTCTCTACACCACCCTGCGGCCTCTAAACATTTGATCGAGTGGTACGTCCTGTACCTTCGCCGCGGACGTGGCTGCCACCCTAGTGGAGTGAGATTTAAACACATCAGTGTCTATTCCTGCTGGACTCAAAACCTGTTTTAACCATCTAGAAATGATTTGAACTGAAATTTTGTATGTGGTTTTTTTATGCGTTATCAATAACGCTTCCTCAGAACCTCTGAGATTTTTGGTTACCTCAATGTATTGAGTTAAATGCTTAACTACACACAATGTTTCATCGATAGGATATGCTTTAAACATTACCTTAGCTCCAGTTCTCCCTGGTCTGCTTTGTTTGATCAGGTCATAAACATAAAACACAATGTTATCTGCAGTCAGATGCATGCAATCCAACCGTAACAATTGCAAAGTTTGTACTCTTTGAGCTGATACCAATGCCATTAACATTACTACCTTCAATGTTAACTTCTGCAAAGACATTGAAGTAATTGGAGTCCATTGCTTAAGCAAAGTGAGAACAATGCTAACATCCCAAATTTCTGTATATCTGGGCTTGGGAGGATTTTTATTAAAAATTCCTTTCATGAATCGGGATACTAATGGGTGAGACCCAACTGAATCCCGATCAGAAATTTGTCCTAAGTAGGACGACAATGCACTACGAGCACAATTAATGGCACTATAACTCAAATGCTCATCAAAATGTAACCCAGCAAGGAACTCCAATACATTTGAAATGTTTGCAGTATGATAAGATATCTTTGACTGTGTACAAAAACTTCACATTTCCTTATATGTGACATATATTGTTTTTTAGTGCTATTCCTCCAAGCTGCATCTATAACATCCACGGTCCTGTCCGACAGTTCAAACTCTTGCAATGGTCTGGTCAGAACCTGCAGATTAACAAATTCATATGATCATGCTATGGATGAATTTCTTTTGTTACTGGCTGTGTCAACAGATTGTTGCAACTGGGAATCGTCATACATGGTTCAATAATCATTTTTAGCATCAATGGGAACCATGACTGCGTACGCCAATTTGGCACCACCAAAATGCCTTTGGCAGCGTCTTGCGCTATTTTCTTGAGACATTGCCATTCATCTTACACCACCCATGTGATTGATATAAGCCACAGCTGTGGTATTGTCTATTTGTTTTTGGACATGCAAATCCTTTAAAGTAGAACAATAAGCTTTTAATCCATAAAATGCTCCCAGTAGCTCCAAATAATTAACACCATATGTTTGGAGCAAACATATGTTCTTGGACAGTCCATCTACCCCCACAGTTGATCTCATTATCCGTAGCCCCCCATCCGAGAGAACTTGCGTCAGTTTGCAAAAACACTACTGGCTGCTGAACTAAAATGTTCTTAGCAGCTTGTGGAACATTCTCAATCCACCAATGCAATTCTGATAAGGCTTCCTTTGGCAATTGCATAGGCCTATCAAAATGGCCTGCTCGCTGTATAAGCGCTTGAGTTTTTGCCCTTTGAAGATTTTGGTAATGTAGTGGACCAAATTCTACTGCTGGAAATGCTGCTACCAACTTCCCAATAACCTTAGCAACTTCTCGGATGGAGGGATAAGGTTT
The DNA here is from genome assembly GCA_963514005.1 of Raja brachyura. The sequence goes on from OY740782.1 coordinate 43,128,611, forward strand.
GTTAATCAGGCTCTGACACAAACTTGTCAAATCAATCACCTTTTCCATTGGTAAAGTTCCCAACATGGTAACTGAATTAATCACAAACCCCAGATATTCAATGGTTTGGGATGGCTGTAACTTAGATTTTGTTGGATGAATCAGGAACCCCAGCTTTTTAAACAAGCTTGTAGTTGCTGAGACTGATTTTTCAGCTGACTCCTGATTAGCATTGACAATTAAAATGTCATCTAGATAAGCCATAATGATGTGTTTTTGTGCCCTTAGCAGTGCAAGTGCTGGCTTCAACAATTTAGTGAACAATCTAGGTGCTGAGCTTAATCTATTATGTAATGCTTTGTATTGCCACAGCTGTCCCATCCATTTAACTTTAAATACCTGCAAAAGCGCTGATCAATTGGAACTGAATAATATGCATCTTCAAATCTATTGTAGCCATATAACAACCTGATACCAGCTACATTGCAGTGTTGAATGTGTCCATTTTAAAATGTTTATACTGGACAAATGTATTCAATTGTGTGAGATCTAAATGATTCTACAAGCCCCATCTCTTCAGTCTGGGGAAAATATTTGACACAAATTGTTGTGGATCCTCTCTTATTTTCTCAATAACTCCTTTCTCACACAAATTCTTAACCTCTTTGTCAATTTTAATTTTTTCCCAAGAACAGAAAACATCAAAGAATGATTAGGCTAATTCTATCCCAATGAATCCATACCTTCTACAAAATCAATGGTAGATCCTAAAACAGTATTTAATACAACATGATCAGATGTTATACTGTCCCATTCATTATAAAACATTCGGAGTCTACCACCAATCTGAGGTTCATCCAACATTCTTCTTTAATAGGATAAAGATTTTGTACCTCTCCAACCGGACGAAGTGATCTCCTTCTCCCAATAATGGGTGTATATTCGGCTGTGCTGGCTGGTAATTTTTCCTTATCATACTCCTGCCTCGGCTTGTTCCAGCTCCAAAATCAAATCCCCTTCTCATTTGACCAGCCCTTCTCTGGCCAACATTGAAGGGTTTCATAAGGCCAATAGTTTTTGCCTCTTCATCAATTTCTTTAATTTGTTTAGACAGATTTTCTCCGAACAAATAACCAAGAGCTTGAACATTGCTTGCCCTGCACAACCCTTTGCAAATCTTGGATGTAAAAGAGGCCGAATGGCAATCTTCCTCATATAATTTATCTCAAAAAATATATGTTGAGTTGCAGAATAAAACCAAAATATGGTTCTGAACTTTGGTCATTCCACAACCTTCCAGCTTGTCTTCCAAAAGACAGTGATGCCAGCCGAAATTAGCTTGAGGATTCTTTGAATCGTAATTCCTGCGCCCGCATCCTTGATGACATTGGCGCCCAAATAGCCGGATTCACCATAGGTACCTTCAGTGAGGTACAATTAATAGGTGTTTTAATCCAAATCTGCTGTCTCAACCATAACAGCTTCTTGAGGCAGGTGAGAGACCATATAATTAATATTGGCCGCCAGGTTTCCTTCCATGGCCTCACCGCCTCCTCCAGGTATAGCAAACTTTGTGCCACATCAGACACACCTGGATCAACATATTTGTATTGTGGTGGGTACTCCTGACCACAAACACCACTTTCAGGGTCAGTCTCATACAGCCCTGGTACTCCTGAAACTTGTTCAAGGAGACTTCCTCCAGCCCAATCCCGGGCACTGGAGTTTCAATTCCCAATTCAAACTGGCACAATATTCATGATATGGAATCCCCTCAGGGGCTGCCTGGGAATATTCTGGGTACTTAGACCCTTGGTTGATTATTGTTTGGAGTATTTTCTCCATTTGATCCATTCTGAGCCAAAAGGCTTTCCTTTCAGGATCTTTCAGAAACCTCAGGCCTTTCAAGCTTTTCTTTTACATTTTAGGCACTGGGTTTTCAAAGTTTTTGTTTGTGGAGCAACCAAAGGCTCACTAATGGGTATTTCAACGGCCACCGGTATCGGAACCGGCTCCGCAATAATCTGCTGTCCCGACTCTTCTACACCCCGGGACACACGTTTTACCCGCGTTTTTAAAAAAAAAATTATTTTAATTTAACTCCTCCTGGTTTACCCACCAGCCTACGGAGTTTTAGAAAACGCCCTGGAAGTAAAATAAATTTACTTACCTGCGGGCCGTTTCCTTACCGCTGTGTGGAGCTGCGCTCTGTAGCTCTTCCTCTACCGATAGCGTCGACGTAATGCCGGTCCAGCGCCAGGCGGGCTTCTTCATGTAGTCACTCACGTGACTCCGAAGTAAAATTCTGTGGCTATGACCTCTGGTCCTAGACTCTCCCACTAGTGGAAACATTCTTTCCCCATTCACTCTATCTATGCCTTCAATTATTCTGTAAGTTTCAATGAGGTCCTCCTAAACTCCAGCGAGAAAATGCCCAGTGCTGTCAAATGCTCATAAAATGCTAATTTTGCTGTTAACAAATAAAAAAAACTGAGAATATATAAATATCCAGAAATATTTTAGCATGCCTTCTTTTCTAAAAGATGAATGGAGTACGGATTCAGCGTTTGGACAGAGATACAGGAATGGGGTTGAGTGTTGAATCTGTCTCTGCAGCATAAAGAATTTTGCAGCATCTTATAGCTTCTGTTCTGCTCTACACTTGTAGAATCATAGTGTGAAAGTCTCCTGAACTGATAATGCAAAATAATTCAAAAGAGACAAGTCTCATTCAAAGAGTCTTTACTAGAATCACCCGGGTGATAGAGAGAACACGGTCACCTGCGTGCATTAAAGTTCACACAAGCAGCTGCGGCTGTCCTCTCTCTCGATTCAAGAAGTACAAGCATTTATACCTGGTAAGATCAGTCTGAAGCACATGGTTAGTAATTTTCCATAAGATGAACAAAGGAACACAGTTTACAAGATACATAATGAAGTTCCTTAGTTGGGTTAGGGAGGCAAGGGAGTGAGTAGGGAGGCAGGCACCTGCCAAAGCAAAAATAAGACTTTATTGGTTGATAACACACAGGCTACAGGATGATAGCATTAGAATGGAATGTCACAAGGACGAGAACGGCTCTTATCTATGCTCTCTCAGCTACTGCAAGGCCGGTCTGCAACGGCTCTTGTCTATGCTCTCTCAGCTATTGCAAGGCCGTTCTGCCGGATGACTGCAAAAGCCTGTTTTACTATATGCTAACATCTTTAACTCAAAATGGAGGTTATAGCTAAAATAATACTAATATAAGCTAAATATAATGGCGGCTAGCGTATCCACTCGTACATTCCCCCTTTTGATTATTCTAATCAATAGATCAAATATGAAGATAGAAGCGATACAGTTGCGAATACGTGGTGTGCAGCAAATACAGCAGTAAGGCGATAATTATAATTATCAAAATAATGATACCATAATGCCATATGAGTCCCCAAGTAGAACCCCATCCATTAAACCAATTCCACATACCCTGGTTTCGATCCTCAACCAGTTTCTCCCCCACACCCTGGATCTCGGCTATTTCTTTTCTTATATGGGCTGCTAGTTATGTTGGAGGATTCATCAGGAATATAGGTACAGCATTCTTGCCCAACAATAGCACAGGTGCCCCCTTTCTCGGCCAGAATAAAATCTAAGGCCATTCGATTCTGTGGCACCACTATTCTCATAGCAACCATTCTGCCATCAGTGATCCGATCTGGGCCTGGGTTTCCATAAGGGCAGCTGCTGTATTATTAGCCAATTCCTCCAAAAGCCCAGTAAGATGGTCAATCCTCAGTGCATTTCGATTTACCCGGTACCAGGGGAGCATAGGAATTCCGACACTCTCACCTGGGGAAAGATACCGTTTTGTGAACCGAGATATAGGTGTGAGGTTGTTAAAGGTAGGATGGTCTGTTATTAGATTAAAATGGCATACAGCAGGGACAACATAAGCTAGGTAACAGCACCCTGTACAATGATGGGGGCCATACACCGTCCAACCATATTCCCATCGTTTGGTGGTAGCCCCGCTAACCATGGATAAGCCCATGATCCACTATAAAATAGGTACCGTTGACAGGTCGGGGTGGGCCAGTGGTAGCACCTGCATCCATCATGGTGCATGAACTATTTCCCAGAAAAATCCCTGTGCCTTTGTGGGAACAATGACAGGTGGCATTAACTGGCTTTACCTTTAATTGTGGAAGTTGTGCCCCTTTTACATTAATTTTCCAGTCCAACTTAAAAGGTGGGATGTACCATCCCTTAAAGTTGTTGTACTTCGGGGAACCATCCTGGTTACCCTGGCAAATCGTTATATTAACGGAAGAAGAAAAGCACTGCAAGGCATACTTTTCAGTGACATTCAATGGGATAGGAACCAGGCTAATCCTTCCTTTCCCATTTTGTGGTATTGCTGAACAAACCCAGCAGGACTGGTCAGTAGGGGTGAAACGCGTGAGCGCACATGAGCCGTTTTAAGATACACATACTTCTCCCACAGCTCAGTTTGTGGGGCCAGGGAACTGATAATAATAAACAGAGCCATGTCAAAAGGGCCTTTATTCATGGCTCGGTGCAGCTGTCTTTTTGCAATGAGTGATGCACCCACCGAGGGTGTCCTTCTACTTTAACGGCTGTTGGAGTGGTGAGAAGTACAAGGTATGGTCCTTTTCAGCAGTTGCCCAATTTCTTTTGATCCCAGTTACGTATCGGGACATAGTCACCAGCTTGCAGCAGTCCTTCCTTAGACAGTTTGTCTAAGGGCCGTTGTGCCTCCCGAACCTGTGAATGCAAAACTGACAGAGAATCTGTTAGTAATTGCATGTTGGTTAACAACCATTCATCCAAGGCATGGAGGTCATAGGTTATCTTAACATTTTCTGTTGCCCCCCAGGAAGTCCTGATGGGTCTTTGTTACATTACTTCAGCAGGGGTCAATTAAGTGGTAGAATGGGGGGTGACTTGCATAGCAAATAAAGCCCTAGGTAAAACCTGGACATAATTAGGTTTTGTTTCTTCAGTAAGCTTAGCAAGTTTGTTTTTCGCTGTGGTGTACACACATAGCTCGCGGATGGTGTACACAGTGAAATTGTTGTTGAACGTTCAATTGTTTACACATTTCATCATTACTTTTAGCTGTAAAGTATGGCCCATTATCTGAACTGGTGATAGTAGGAAGTCCAAACCGTGGCATAATTTCACATAGCAAAACGGCAACCGCAGACTGGGCTGTGGCATTAGTAGTAGGGACTGCTTCAACCCATCGGCTAAAAAGATCTATAATAACCAAGCAATGTGTTAGGTAAATCAATAAAATCAATTTGTGTACACTGGAAGGGCCGGTGTGGTACAGGTGTACTTCCTGGTTTGGTCCGCACTGCTCTCCCAGGGTTGTGTCTTTGGAAAATCTGACACTGGGACACAACCTGTAGTACTTATTTTGTCAACTGTGGGTGCCACCATGTGGCTTTACAATTTTCTAACATTCCTCCCTTACCACTATGTGTAAGGGACTGTACATAATGTAACATCGGGAATGCAAACTTTGCCAGTCGAAGTGACCCAGAGGATGTTGGAGGGTTACTGATGACAATCTGCCTGGCGCCATTTATTAATTTCCCGTGCTGGGGCGTCCCCCTGCATTTTCAAGATTTCCTGCATGTCTGGCAAGGCAAGGAATGAGTGGAAAACACTCGAAGCTCCCGAGAGTACTATAATGGTCTGAGCAGTCGCTGCGTCTCGTGCAGCGCGATCGGCAGCACGGTTCCCGCAGGAAATATGATCTTTAGAGGGTGTGTGTGCAGCACACTTAATTGCTGCTAACTTAGTCGGTATGGTAATGGCAATTAACTTGGAACCGAGCAGGGCATTTTTAATGGGAGTCCCTGTTGCAGTCAAAAATCCTCGATGCTGCCAAAGGGTACCAAAAACGTGGGCCACTCTAAAGGCATACCGTGAATCAGTGTAAATATTTGTAATCTGTCTGGACATAAGGATACAAGCACATGTCAATGCAAAAAGCTCTGCCTGTTGGGCAGACGGGCTGCTGAAATGCTGCACTTTCAAGTGCTGCACTATCGGTGACCCATAGGATCAATAAAGGAGGAACCATCAACAACAATGTCAAGTGCATCAGGGAGTGGAGCTGTACGAGACTGAGTGAAAGCGTCGTTAAGGGCTAAACAGTCATGTGGCATAGTAGTTGCGTGTGCAGGTACACTTGCAAAAAGGCAGCGGGGTTATTAAGGGGACAATGGTAGAAAGTCAAGTTTGTGTTAGTCAGTAAGGCCAGTTCATAACGATCATGTCGTGCCTGGGACATATGTTGAGATCGCCGTGAATTTAGTAACGCAACAATAGTGTGTTCAGTGAAGACGTAAACAGGCTGGTGCAGGGTGATATTAGCAGCGGCACCAACCATGGCATGTAAGGCTGGAAGGATTTGTGTACACGGCGGGTAGCCACGAGCAACTGCATCCAACTTAGAGGAATAGTAGCCTACCAGTCATCAAAGATTCCCGTGGTACTGAGTCAGTATTGCCGTAGCACATCCATTTCTTACGGTAACATAAAGCTGAAACGGTCTGTCATAAAGTGGTCTTCCTAGCGCTGGAGCTGCAGCCAGGGCGTCTTTTAATTCAGTAAATGCTTGCAGCTGTTCCGCAGTCATAGTGTATTTCTGTGGTGCTTTAATGGAAGATAAAGGCGAGAGATGTTGAGAACACGGAGCCACATTTGGAATCCATTGTCGGCAACAGTTCACAAGTCCCAGGAAAGCTCTCATGCCCTTAGGCATGATAGGTGGCTCAAACTGCAGGGTCTGAAGAAGGGTCTCGACCCGAAACGTCGCCTATCTCCTTTGCTCCTTAGATGCTGCTGCACCCGCTGAGTTTCTCCAGCTTTTTGTGTAACCCTGCAGAATTGCAGTCCGGCAAGTCGGAGGAAGTGACCTTTCCGTAGCACTGATAGTGACACCTAGAAAAAGGACTGAAGATTGATTAGATTTCACTTTCCGCTTAGGTATCACGTATCTTAAAGAATGCAGGGTTAGTAGCAGTGTCTGTGTATCTCGTTCATTTGCCTCCGCAGATGGGCTGATCATTGATGAATTGTATTATGGTAGAGCCACCGGTTAGCTGCATGTTCTGAAGCTGAGTTTTTAAAACTTGCGAAAAGATAATGGGTGAGTGGACAAACCCTTGTGGAAGCTGTGTCCATGTATATTGTGTACCTTCATAGCAGGCACGTGCCGTCAGGGTAGGCAAGGTAGGCACTGCCTACCTTGACTAAAATTATAACATAGTAATAACTAAATATAAATAATAAAGGCATGGGAGAATTATGCCTATGTAAGACATCGATCTCTTTGGTAGGCATAATTCTCCGTGCCTTTCATCCGCAGCGCTTGTAACAGGGGAAGCTCTGTGCAGCCCACGTGCCGTCAGCGCTGCCTGAAGCCGTTAGTTTCAAGCGGGGCTGAAGGCTGCAGAAATTCTGCCTTTGCTGCACTGCACATCAGTCTACTGCGCATGCGCAGCGCAAGTTTCTTGGCGGGGTTTTCAACTATGGTTTGTCGTGTACCAATGATGTGGTAACTACATTTTGTGTTTATGTTTTCAAATACCGTATTTCCCGGGGTGTGGGGGCGGGGGGAGCGCTCCTTTCACAGCGTTTGGGGAGTCTGGCCCGGGGTAAAGTTGCGGGGAGGGCACGAATGTTATGAATGAGGGGTCGGGAGCATCCACTTGCGACGCTCCTTGCACTGAGGCGTGGAATGCCACCGCTCTGAGGCCGGGGGGGTTGGGGGGTGTGGAAAGAGAGAGAAGTGGTTCGGGTGGCTGAGTGGCCGCCGGGCCGGACAGCGGAACCAGCCGCCACCTTATCTCCTTCTGCCGGTCCCCGCTCATCTCTGGCAGCTCTCCATCTAAAAACCTCTCTCCTGCCGCTCGCTGGCCTCACTCATGTCCTTAAATTCAGCGCGATTGAGGTTACTCGGCTGTGGGAATTTAAGGATTTGCAGGAAGCCGCTGACATGAGCGAAGTCGGCGAGCGGCAGGTGACAGGTGTTCCGACGGAGAGCACTGCCAAAGGTGAGCGGGCCGGCAGATGGGACTGAAGTGGCGGCCAGTTCAGCTGTCGGGTCCCGGTGGCCACTCCCCGAGCTGCTTCTATCCCCAGCTACAGTGCGTGGCTTCGCGCCCGGAGAGCTACGGTAGCGGTGAGTGAGTGAGTTACTGGCAGTATCCCCGACACCCTCCTTCTCAACACTCGTGCCCTCCCCACAACTTTACCGCTGGCACAGACTCTACACACGCTGTGAAAGGAACTGTTCCCCCAATTGGTCTAGGACTAGGAAGCCTTGGGCAAATTGAAATGTCACAGTTTTATTTATTTATTTATTTAACGGCGAGAACAAGCTGCGCATGCGCGGTTTAATTTTTTTTTTTAACCGGACTGAGTGCCTACCCTGAGTAATTACCCACGGCACGTGCCTGCTTCATAGGTAAAAGCAAATAAGTACTGAGAGTTCGAGTGCAATGGGATGGCTGAAAAGGCGTGTTGTAAGTCCACAATCATGAACACTGAAGCATTTGCAGGTATATGGCTGAGGATGGCTGCCGGATTGGGAACTACAGCATGCCGTGGCACAACAATCTCATTGATTGCTCGGAGATCTTGCACTAATCGCCATTCTTTCCTTCCTGGTTTAGGGAGTGGAAAGATGGGTGTATTGCAAGGAGATTGGCGCTGGATTAGAATTCCCTGTGCTAGCGGACCATCAATCAATTGTCTCACACCCTCCTTTGCCTCTGGCTTCAGAGAATTTGCTGTTTAGCTGGTAGTGATAATCCTGGTTTTATATCGATGAGGATGGGGTCACAGTTAGTGAACCCTACTTTCAGAGGACCAGTGGACCACAAATGCTGTTCAATTTCCGGAGGACCTTACGCTCTATGGTGGGCAATCACCCCTGTCTCAGTATTCTCTACTGACCAGAACATAATAGAACCTTCAGAGAAAGCCTGGTCTTTATCAAGACACTTTGAATCTGCTTTATGCAGCAAGGTGTAGGCTAAACCTCCCAGTTCCTTTGCGGTATGTCCCTCATTTACAGCAATAGTTACATGTGGGCTACTAAATGGATTCTGTCGCCACAATGAAGGTGAAATGTTGGCCAAAAGGGCCATTCCACAGAGTCCCTCTACGCGTCCATAGATGGTAACCGGGGTCAGTTCATCCCGATAGTTAATGTAGTATTCTTCGTCCTCAGTATTTACACCAGTGGGGTCATAGCAAAGAGTAATGTGAGGGGTGGCCATATTCTCAAATAGTGTGCGTGGTGTCAGGTCAGTAGCCCACCACTGTGGCAGCATCCCTGTTTGCAAGGCCATAATATGTGATATAGGACCCTCCTCCACTGCTATGCCCTCGTTTGTGCAGGAGATGGTGATTGAAAGGCCTTGTAATAGGTCACAGCCTGCTAGCAGCAGTGGATCTCGGCAGTGACTGAGAATGAGATAGTACAGTATCGATTCAGCACTTGGACCTGAAGAGGTGGGGTCAGTGGATAGCTGCGGGTTTTACCATCGAGACCCAATAGATGTGTAATGGAGGCAGAGACAGGAAAGTGGTATTGTTCAACCACTTGTTTATCGAGGGTGGAGAGGGTGGCGCCAATGTCAATCAGGTAAGATATTTCCACTCCCTCGACTAATATGTTCAGCATTGGTTCCCCTTTGTCCCTGGCAATAACGGGGAGCACAGTTCGAGAATCGCCTGGGGACCATCGGTCTTGGCTGTGGAACGAGTTGTTGGTGCTATATGTGAGTTCACGGGATTCTGGTCGTTGACCTCTATCTCTGGGACCACTTGGGCATTCCCGTTTCATGTGTCCCGTCCCCCTACATCTAACACAGATGATACTGACTCGGTCTGTGCCGGGAGGACGGCGATCCTGTCCACCACGGGGTGGTCCCCTATAATATGGGTGATTCGTACCCCGTTGTTGTGGCTCTCTTTTCTGATAATAGATGGTGGAGTGGTCTAGGGGAGGTGGCATTGTCCATTCACTACCTCCCTTTGCTCTCTCATTACCAGATCGAACCACATATTCATGTTTAACAACCACAGGCTGCGCAGGGTTAATTTCGCTTTTAGCCTTGGGCCAGTGTGCACATACAGCACGTCGCATACCGTCTGCTGCTGAGTTTGCCCATTCCGGATCAAGTTTAATCATTTGCACAGTTACAGGAGGCTGACATTGTATCAGTATGTCATTAAATAGTAGTGAAGCTCTACCATCGTTAAAAGTTTCATCGCCAGCATGATTTTGCTATAGGGCTGTGAAGCGCTCCAAGAACTGGATACCCGTTTCCTTTGGTAGTGGCTTCTAATACTGGAGCCAAGTCTAGAGGGAGCTGCAAAATCTGGCGCGGAGCTCTTGTCATTAAAGCAATCTGGCCGACACCTTTTGCTTCGGTGACTATTATATCAGCCCAAGTATTCATAGCTGGGTGGGCAGGAATATTTTGAGACATCTGGGCTGTACATTTGCCGAATTCAATAGTAGTGAGCATTGCGGAAAGGGCTGTAAAGTGGTCTTGGGGATTGACTGTGTAGGCATGCATCATTTTCTCAAAGTAGTCTGCAAATTAACCATATAACCATATAACAATTACAGCACGGAAACAGGCCATCTCGGCCCTTCAAGTCCGTGCCAAACACCTTTTTTCCCTTAGTCCCACCTGCCTGCACTCATACCATAACCCTCCATACCCTTCTCATCCATATGCCTCTCCAATTTATTTTTGAATGATACCAACGAACCTGCCGCCACCACTTCCACTGGAAGCTCATTCCATACCGCTACCACTCTCTGAGTAAAGAAGTTCCCCCTCATGTTACCCCTAAACCTCTGTCCCTTAATTCTAAAGTCATGTCCTCTTGTTTGAATCTTCCCTATTCTCAAAGGGAAAAGCTTGTCCACATCAACTCTGTCTATCCCTCTCATCATTTTAAAGACCTCTATCAAGTCCCCCCTTAACCTTCTGCGCTCCAGAGAATAAAGACCTAACTTATTCAACCTATCTCTGTAACTTAGCTGTTGAAACCCAGGCAACATTCTAGTAAATCTCCTCTGTACCCTCTCTATTTTGTTGACATCCTTCCTATAATTGGGCGACCAAAATTGTACACCATACTCCAGATTTGGTCTCACCAATGCCTTGTACAATTTTAACATTACATCCCAGCTTCTATACTCAATGCTGTGATTTATAAAGGCTAGCATACCAAAAGCTTTCTTTACCACCCTATCTATATGAGATTCCACCTTCAAGGAACTATGCATGGTTATTCCCAGATCCCTCTGTTCAACTGTATTCTTCAATTCCCTACCGTTTACCATGTACGTCCTATTTTGATTTGTCCTGCCAAGGTGTAGCACCGCACATTTATCAGCATTAAACTCCATCTGCCATCTTTTAGCCCATTTTTCCAACTGGCCCAAATCACTCTGTAGACTTTGGAAATCCTCTTCATTATCCACAACACCCCCTATCTTGGTATCATCTGCATACTTACTAACCCAATTTACCACCCCTTCATCCAGATCATTGATGTACATGACAAACAAGTAGGCCAGAGAAATATAGGTACCATTGGTTTCATAAACCAAGTTTTATATTGTCCCGACGTTGCCCAGATTTTATCATTTTGAGTGTGTAATTTGTATACTATAAAATGTTAGTATAAAAAAACATTTGTTTATCTAGCTTTTACATTAAAATCATAGTCTTTTATTTGGGTGGGGGGGGGGGAGGGGGGGGGCGGGGGAGAGGAATGACTGTTTTGAAGATGGGGAAGGAAATTGAGTTTTGAATGAATAATCCCATAGAGTGAATTGGCAGAATTTATTGGTACCTCTTAACTCTATTGCATGGAAGGACGATGCTTTGTGAAGGGCGTGACTGCTGGTACTAGCCAATTATGGTAGCTTCAATTTATTTATATTACGACTGTGAAAGCTTGCTTATTCTCAGGTTATTGCCAACACGGAGCTCAGAGTGCAGAATTGTTACGGGTTTTAATGCTTTCAACACTCATTTTAAATGAAAAGAATAATAGGAACGTTTAAAGTGATTGACTGGCGCATCAGTTGTCTGCTCCCAGGGTGTGTTTTCAGGCGCGTTTTGGGCCATCAGGGCCATGTCTGCTGGTTTCCATGGAACTGCCATAGGGACTGGTTCTCCATCCTGATTGGGCATCATTATTCGTATCGGAAAATTACTCCATCGCGAATATGCTGTTGCTGGGTTACAGTATCGTGTGTGTGTTGTTGTGGAAGTGCGATTGGAAGGGGAGCTGGGGCAGGGGGAGTCATAGCAGCAGCGACAGGATCTGTGGCAGCTACATACGAGGGCGGCAGCGTTTGGTCTGGTTGTGGGGCAGCGGGCGGTGGCCTAAATCCCCAGTCATCCTCTGTCTCAAGGTCCGAGGATGTAAATGATTCAGCCACTCCAGACAGCAGGCCCTCCTCCAGTACTGGATATAAACCTCCCTTGCTTTCAGCAGGTCGCGCGCCTGTCTTAGTTATTACATTCTTTTGAGTCGAAGACTCACAGCTGCTTGCATTACCCTTCTTATCATAAGCCTGACACTGGGGCTGCAACACCTCCCAACCCTTCATGGCCCCCGTGGGCCCACATATCGCAATCCCTCGGCTGCATGCATTACTCATCCAACTCTTATCTCGCGCTTCCCCGTGGCGTTTGATTGCCACCTCCTTCCATTCCTTAATACGTTTTTTCCATCTCTTTCCAGCATCATGCTCCCAAATGAATTGCTCTGCCCATTTTAAAGTTTCCACATTCCTCGTTCCACCAACCGGTGAGGCTTCATCACTCAGCTGTTTAGTCAAAGTCGCTGACAATTGTGTGTAATGTCTACTTCTACCAGGTTCCATATCACACATATGCTGCACTGGCGAGGAGCCGTCGCTCTTGACCCATTCTATCCTGGTCATTTGTCTCTCAAACCAGCAATCCCTGGCTGTCTCAACAAAGTAGTCACATTACCTTTACCGTGTATCTTAACCTGACAAACCCAACGGATGTCTCAACACAGCCAACGTACTATTAAATTCACAAATAGTCTAGGTGGTTCACTCACCTCAATTCCCTTATACCCTCATTCGTCTCTGGATATCGGTTGGACCCCAGATCGATCACGGGCATAGGACCACAATGTTCCAGGGAATCGGATGTCGGGGACCTGACTCAAGGGGCCGGGATTGTGCACAAAACCCCCCTCCGAAGTTTCTGTTTCACTGTTGCCGCTTATTCGCCCATGCCGTCTATCCCAACGATATCTGCCGACTAACGCCAGATGTGAAAGTTTCCTGAACTGATAATGCAAAATAATTCAAAGGAGACAAGTCTCATTCAAAGAGCCTTTACTAGAATCACCCGGGTGATAGAGAGAACGCGATCACCTGTGTGCACTTAAAGTTCACACAAGCAGCTGCGGCTGTACTCTCTCTCGATGCAAGTACAACCATTTATACCTGGTAAGATCAGTCTGAAGCACATGGTTAGTAATTTTCCATAAGACGAACAAAGGAACACAGTTTACAAGATACATAATGAAGTTCCTTACTTGGGTTAGGGAGGCAAGGGAGTGAGTAGGGAGGCAAGCACCTGCCAAAGAAAAAATAAGACTTTATTGTTTGATAACACACAGACTACAGGATGATAGCATTAGAATGGAATATCACAAGGACAAGAACGGCTCTATGCTCTCTCAGCTACTGCAAGGCCGAATGATTGCAAAAGCCTGTTTTACTATATGCTAACATCTTTAACTCAAAATGGAGGTTATAGCTAAAATAATACTAATATAAGCTAAATAAAATGGTGGCTAGCGTATTAACTTTTACAATAGGGTAATGGATAGATGAAGGATGAATTCAAATCTATGCTGACTATCGACGACTCATTTACAGTATTCCACATTAATTAATTTACAGTAATCCACATGAATCTCTCCATATTACCACCAGCAGCGGCTAATTAACTGCAATCTTTGGGATGTGGGGGGGAAACCAGGGGAATGTAGGCGGTAACCGGGAGAACATGTAAACCCCATGCAAGTGGCACCAAACTGGCGACCCTGTATACTGTCTCAGTGAACTACTGCGAGACACCTGTGCTGTACCTGAGATGCTTATCTCAGATGTATCGAAGTGCTTATGCATAGTGATACTTGTACTGAACTATATACAAAAAAGAATTTCGCTGTATCTCAGTTCATGTGACAAATAAAGTATTATTGAACCATAACAGAGAGCACTGAAGGTGAGGATTGAACATGGGTCTCTGGCATTGTGAGGCAGTGGCTCCTCCAGCTGTTTCCCAGTGTCACCCAGAAACTTTAACCTTGAGAAGAACGCTGCTAAAACCTGGAAAGAACCAGGTTTATAGTTCTCATCACTTAAATAACTATTGTGAGAGTCCAACATTCTCATAGCAGAGTTTTTTGGTTCTGGCCTGGAACCCTGAAGCATGGTTGTATGAAATTTGTGGCTGATATCAGATAAAAGTGAAAACTCGAGAGCCTTCCAGTTGGCTTTGCTTTTCCAAGAAGCATTGATGTATGAAATCCATGGCTGATATCAGACAGCAAATCTTTGGTGGTGTATTAATGGAGCACCATGCTGCTTTGAACAAAGAACGTTTTCAATTCGCAAGCATCTGTACAATGTCGGGTCTGTGATGCTATGGCCCTCCAGGGAGGCAAGAGTCATATTGTGTATCTCTGCTGCCGTTTGAATCCTGATAAACATATGTGCACAATATTATATCCTGGCGGTGTGAAACCGTACAAGTAATGAGCTACTTAATGTGACAGTCTGCACTGTTGGAAACGGGAGTGAGGAGCATTTGCTGCTGCGAGTGAGTATCATTTGCCCCGATATTCCTCTTGTTTGAGCTGCCAAGCATTGAATGCTTTGCCCTGCTTTGATTTTGGCTGCTTGGAGTCATGCAGAGAATTTACAAGTTGTCAGAGCTCCAAATAAGTTCCTGTGGGGCAAACATAATATTCAGATACCTATTTAAGAAAGAACTGCAGATGCTGGAAAAAAGCTGGTGGACAAAAGGCGTACCTAATCGGTACTCCTTGTGAACAAACTTCTGTACTCAGATGACAGATTTGTAAGATTAATCCTGTTAACTATGATGGCTTGGGTTACTCGATAACTCTGTCACCTGCATCAGTTGTTTGTACCTCTTCCTTGACTTCAACCATGCAATTAACTGATGTGTCACACAGTGCTGCAATGTTAGAGCAACTTCCTCCAAATGAGATGCAAGATTGAGCTGTTTCATCTCCAAGATAGTGTCACATTCATTAGTGTCACATCAAAATATAAAACATTCTACTGCCACTCAAGCCAATTAACTGATCATCTGTTTATCTAGATGTTGCTGTGTGCAAAACATCTCAATGTCAAAAGTTAAACATTGTGAATTGTTTAGGACCAACCTGAGAGTGTGATTAGTTGCTATGTGAACAAAAGTCCATTGATGAAGGAGAGGGGAAGTGGCATCTAATTTTGTTTTTGCTTGACGTCCACATTTCAGTCATTTAGAAGTGACTTAATTTTCTTCCTGAAATCGTCCGCATCTGGACATGTAGCCCAATCTCCCATTCTAACTCATTGTGGTCCTGACAATTTTTAAAAAAAATCTCTAGATTTCTAATGCTATAATGCTGCCACGCTAAATTCTGCAGTCTGGTTAGTTTTCTCTGTTGTACTTGTTTGTGCCTTGATTGTACTGATGATTTCCATGGACAGCACACACAACAAAGTTTTTCACTGTTTCTCAGTAGATGTAAAGGTAATAGAAACCGATATCAAGATCAGTTCCAGCAATCTTTGCTGCTTGGGCTGCACACAATTAAATAAACAGACTTAACCGCCGTTACCTCTGCCGTCTGTATTTTGCTGTAGCATATTGTGTTCAATCATCTTGTTCTACTCCTTCAGAGTAGTAGATGGCAGAAAAGCCCCTCAAGCTGTTAGTTTTTATGGAGTGGGCTTATTTAGCTTTTAATCAGCTTTGATGATAACAACTGTTGTCATTGCACTGAACATAAATAGATGGTAATGTTTGCAAAAGGTTGTTGATTATGAGGACTTTACTGCATGCTTACTAGAATGCAAGCTGCTGATGATTTCCACTGAATCAATGAGCTGCATGCATAATCTTCAGTTAATATGAGCAGAATATTGTTGATGGCATTCTACTTCCAGAAGAGAAATTGTGATTCCATCCTCCCCTCCCAAACAACTCCCGAATTGTTATCAACTGCAATGCTTTAAAAAAATCTAGCCTACCCTAATTTAACAATTATTACAGTATTATTAAACGTCACCCATTCCTTCTCTCCAGAAATGCTGCCTGTCCCGCTGAGTTACGACAGCTTTTTTTGTGTCTTATGTTTGGTTTAAACTAGCATCTGCAGTTCCATCTTACACATGATTACAGCATTATTCTTCTCAGTTTGTTTGTTTTGCCAACTGAACATGAACTGGCCGAGCCACTTGTGATGTTCTTGTAACTCTTTCCAAGAAATGTGAAATGAGTACATGGCAGAAATAATTACTCAATTACAGCAGTTCATTTATGGCAAGAGTACAAAGGAAGCTATTAAAAAATTCATCCTTCAAAATGATTATGTAACCTCCTGCTGAAACTTGGAAAACAAAACCTCAAATTAGGAAATTGGTCACAGAGTTAGAAGTAATTACCAATCTTTCAGATTGCAAACAGAAATTGTTCAGAGAGCTGGTGTCTAAATGTTGGCTGCTTCTGATCGTCTCATGGATTTGGCTCCCAGAAGCTTTTGTCTTTCAGCATCATTTGACCAGATAATAGTGCTTTATCACATCAGTCAGGATGCTTTTTCAGGAAAAAAACATACTGTGTTCCTGCACTTCATTAAGCAGAAGGCTGGCCTAATGATCTTTTCTCCTGATTGTAATCTGGAAAATTACAAGGGGTAGGTAGAGAACACATTTCATCGCCATTCTGAATAGCTTCAGGAAAACAAAACACGTCAAAGTCTAATTGCCAAACTGATCATTCGTCTAATTGTTATTTGTTGCTTTAAAACTGGTCTGTCAAATATATTAATTTTAATCACCCAACAATCTCAGCTGTGCTTTCAGTTGCATTGAGCCCTGGAATTTCCTCCCTGAAACTCTTCACCTCTTTTACTATTTAAAATTCTGCTTGAAAGTCCTTTGATCAAGCTTTCGGCCACCTGCTCTCATTATCTTCAGAGAGCTGAAAGCAACGGATATGGTGTAAGCTAAGATAGAGTCAATAATTGTAATGCTGGACTAGCACTCTAGATCAGGCAACACTTCCAGCCAAGCTGTTCCCATACTGTCACACCACTGGCGTCTATTCCAAACTGTAGAAAATTGCCCAGAATCGTCCCATCAGTCTATTCTTAATCAGCAGCAGGGAATTGGAAAGTGCAATAACAATGTTATCAAGCAGCTTTTTACTCACTAACAACGTCTCATCAAAGCTGAATGTAGGGGGTGACCAAGACCATTCACATTCAAATACCAAGTGTGGGTTTTACCAGATCCACTTGGCGCAAACCACATCACAGCCTTGAACCAAGGGACTGAAGGTATGAAGGAACTGCAGATGCTGGTTTAAACCGAAGATAGGCACAAAATGCTGGAGTAACGCAGCATTTGTCTTGAGAGAAGCAATGGGTGATGTTTTGGGTCGAGACCCTTCTTCAGACTTATGTCAGGGGAGAGGGAGATATATAGATAAGTCAAGAGTGTTTTATTGTCATATGTCTCAGATAGAACAATTAAATTCTTACTTGCTGCAGCACAGCAGAATATGTAATCATAATAAATAATATAACAAAAACACAGCCAAAAAAGAACAAACAATAACAATGCAATATAGTAATAATAACAATAATAATGTTTAAGAAAGGACTTCAGATACAGGAAAAATCGAAGGTAGACAAAAATGCTGGAGAAACTCAGCGGGTGAGGCAGCATCTATAGAGCGAAGGAATAGGTGACGTTTCGGGTCGAGACCCTTCTTCAGACTGATGTGGTGGTGGGAAGAAGAAAGGAAGAGGCGGAGACAGTGGGCTGTGGGAGAGCTGGGAAGGAGAGAGGAAGGAGGGAGAAGACAAGGACTACCTGAAATTGGAGAAGTCGATGTTCATACCACTGGGGTGTAAACTACGCAAGTAAAATATGAGGTGCTGTTCTTCCAATTTGTGCTGGGCCATAACCACCCTTTCGTCCCTTCCCACCCAAACCACCCCCTCCCTTGGTACTTTCCCTTGCAACTGCAGGAAATGCTACACTTGTCACTTTACATCCCCGTGCGACTCCATCCAAGGACCCAAGCAGTTTTTCCAAGTGAGGCAGAGGTTCACCTGCACCTCCTCCAACCTCATCTATTGCACCTGCTGCTCTAGGTGTCAACTGCTGAGGCTTGGCAGTCACTTCGCCCAACACCTCTGCACAGTTCGCATTAACCAACCTGATCTCCCGGTGGCTCAGCACTTCAACTCCCCCTCCCAATCAGAATCTGACCTTTCTGTCCTGGGCCTCCTCCATGGCCATAGTGAGTCCCACTGTAAATTCGGGGAGCCACACCTCATATTTCTCTTGGGTAGTTTATACCCCAACGGTATGAAGATTTTCTCCAATTTCAGGTAGTCCTTGCTTTCTACCTCCTTCTCCTCCTCTACCCAGCACTCGCACAGCCCACTGTCTCCACCTCTTCCTTCTTCCTGCCCCCAACCCCACATCAGCCTGAAGAAAGGTCTTCGCTCCATAGATGTTGCCTCACCCACTGAGTTTCTCCAGCATTTTTGTCTACCAATAATAATAATAATAATAGTCACTTGTAGTTCACAGCTTATGAGGTTGTTGTGTTTAATCATCTGATGGCTGGAGGGAAGACGCTGTTCCTGAACCTGGACGTTACAGTTCTCAGGCTCCTGTACCTTCGTCTTGATGGCAATGGTGAGAAGAGTGTGTGGCCAGGAATGTGTTGGTGTTTGATGATGTTGGCTGTCTTTTTGAGGCAGCGACTACGATAGATCCCTTCAATGGTGGGGTGGTCAAAGCTGGTGATGGACTGGGCAGTGGTCGCAACATTTTGCAGCCTTTTCCGCTCCTGGACGTTCAAGTTGCAGAACCAGGCCACAATGCAACTAGTCAGTATGCTCTCTACCGTGCACCTGTAGAAGTTCAAGAGAATCCTCTTTGACGTACCGAATCTCTGTAATCTTCTCGGGAAGTAGAGGCGCTGATGTGCTTTCTTTATGATTGCATCAGTGTGCTGGGTCCAGGAAAGATCTTCGGAAATAGGCACGCCCAGGAATTTGAAGTTTTTGACTCTCTCCTCCATCGTCCTATTGATGTGAACAGAATTGTGTGTCCTCAATCTTCCTCTTCCAAAGTCCACAATCAGTTCTTTGGTTTTGCTGCTATTGAGGGCCAGGTTGTTGTGCTGGCACCATATGGTCAGTCGGTCGATATCACTTCTATACGCTGAAGGGCCTGTCTCACTTGGCCGTCATTTGCGCGCCATTTACGCGACCTGGTAGCGTGGGACAGGTGCATGGAGTGGTGTGGAGTTGCGCAAGGTATCACGCAGCACTCCAGGATTTTATTCTGCATGAAATCTTTGCGCGCCACCGGCCTGTCGCGTAAATGACAGCCAAGTGGGACACCTTGGCATGGCATTGCGCAACGTCTCGTCTCCAACAGCAGCAGAAAAAAACAGGTTCATAGTAGTGCAAGAGATCTGTTGTGTTCTGATGTCGAGGTAGGATTGGGGTAATGCTGGTCACAATTCCTGTTTCTGAAACATTATCTGTGCTTCTCTAATTCTGCCATTTTCTATTGGTGACTCAGCATTCAAATTATGTAGCTAAATTCCTGCTAAAGGGCTCTTCTCTTCTCCCCCCCCACCCCAAATTCACTTCTTAAAGACTACCCATTTATTCAGTGTTTTTTATCATCTGTCCTAGCATCATCGTTTGTGTTTAGCATCAAACCTGGCATGAGGTGTGACAAAAAAATGCTGGAGAAACTCAGCGGGTGAGGCAGCATCAATGGAGAGAAGGAATAGGCGACGTTAATGCCTACATTAATGGTGCTTTAAAAATCAAAGTTTAATTTATGGAAGACTGCTGTTACAGAAATGTGAATTTTGCTGAATTTTACAACCATATATTTGTGAAGCCAATGAATAAAAAGTATATTTTAAATCATGAAAGCAAACTTTCAATAGAACTGTGAAAAAAATTATTAAAGAAGGAACTGCAGATGCTGGAGAATCGAGGGTTACACAAAAAGCTGGAGAAACTCAGCGGGTGCAGCAGCATCTAAGGAGCGAAGGAGATAGGCGACGTTTCGGGTCGAGACCCTTCTTCAGACTGGTCAGGGATCAGGGAAACGAGAGATATAAACAGTGATGTGGAGAGATAAGGAACAATGAGTGAAAGATATGCAAAAAAGTATTGGTGACAAAGGAAGCAGGCCATTGTAAGCTGTTTGTGGTGTGAAAATGAGAAGCTAGTGCGACTGGGGAGGGGGGGGGGGGGGGAGATGGAGAAGGAATGTCAGGGCCAGAGGGCTGAGGGAGAGGTGGGGGGGAGGCAGTCTGGGTTAACAAAATTGAGAAAATTCAATGTTTAAGCCCAGAGGATGCAGACTCCCCAAGCGGAATATGAGGTGCTGTTCCTCAAACTTGCGGTGTTGATCACTCTGGCCGTGGAGGAGGCCCAGGACCGAGAGGTCGGATACGCAGTGGGAGGGGGAGTTGAAGTGCTGAGCCACCGGGAGGTCGGGTTGGTTATTGCGGACCGAGCGGAGGTGTTCGGCGAAACGATCGCCCAGCCTCCGCTTGGTCTCACCGATGTAGATCAGCTGGCATCTGGAGCAACGGATGCAGTAGATGAGGTTGGAGGAGGTGCAGGTGAACCTCTGTCGGACTTGGAATGACTGCTTGGGTCCCTGAAAGGAGTGGATGGGGGAGGTGAAGGGACAAGTGTAGCATCTCTTGCGGTTGCAAGGGAAAGTGCCCGGGGAAGGAGTGGAGCGGGAGGGAAGGGAAGAATTGACGAGTGAGTTGCGGAGGGAGCGGTCTTTGCGGAAGGCAGACGGGGGGGAGATGGGAAGATGTGGCGAGTGGAGGGGTCACGTTGGAGGTGACGAAACTGGCGGAGGACTATCTGTTGTATGCGCTGGCTGGTGGGGTGAAAGGTGAGGACCAGGGGGACTCGGCCCTTGTTGTGAGTGGGGGAATGGGGAGAGAGGGCAGTGTTGCGGGGTATGGAGGAGACCCTGGTGCGAGCCTCATCTATAGTGGGGGAGGGGATACCCCGTTCTCTGAAGAACGAGGACATTTGCGATGACCTGGTGTGGAACACGTCATCCTGGGAGCAGATGCGGCGTAGACGGAGGAATTGGGAATAGGGGATGGAGTCCTTACAGGAAGCAGGGTGGGAGGAAGAGTAGTCCAGGTAGCTGTGGGAGTCAGTTGGTTTGTAGTGGATGTCAGTCAGGAGTGTATCACCTGCAATAGAGATGGTGAGGTCAAGGAATGGTAGGGAAAAAAATTAGATGTTTACAACAATATTTATTGAATGTTTGGCTTAAAGCTAGGTGAGTAAACCGAAATCCAATGTATTAACAATGGTGTGCAAAGACAGATGATGTGGTACTTTTAAATTATTCAAAATAAGTTTTATTTTTGTTCCCTAAGCATTCACAGTAAGTTGATCATCATCTTTAGTACCATATAAGCTTGCATTGTCAAATGATGTAGCAGCTTGAATTATTTCCTTTTGCCTGTTAAAGATGAAAATGATTCAACGGATGTTGTTAAATTGACCATAGCGCAATAGCAGATGCTATTAACAGATATTCCATTTGAACATTTCTTCCTGAAGAAATATACATTATTTTTTTAGATTTTCGCATTTGGAGAACTATTTCAAAATATCTGCAGACTTTTAGATTGCCGGCTTATTTGTTCAGCTAAATTTTCATCTCACAGATTACAAGCGTGAAATAAACACAAAGGTTAATATTGTATTATTGAACAAAGAACATTGCACAGAATGTGCTTAATATTCATTTCAAAGGTAGTTGTCCAAAAATTGGATGCATCAGCACCTGCACCTTATGATCAATCATGTATTTAAGCAATTTTAATTAAGTTGCTTTGTGTTAATGATCAGTTATGACCAATATCAGAGCCATTGGGACATTGGCAGGGGTGGGACGGAGGCTTTAATGAGCAATTCGCCTTAGCATGTCTGAGCAGGCACCTAATAATGCCACAAGTACATATCCCAATCTTCATGCAAATGTTACCTTTTTGGTACAACCTATGGCTGTTGCTGGAGACTGGCAGCAAAAGAGAAATAATTTCTGCTGAGATCAGCATTTAACTGTCCTGCGCAGTAATAATGATGTCACACACAAAGCATTGGCCAGCCGTGTTGTTCCATGCTTGGGATAGTGGATACAACACCACTTCCTATTCTGTCCCTTGAAAGGACTTTGTCCCTTTCTCTCAGTTTCATTCCCTCGGCTGCTGTCAAGATGAGGCCTTTCACTCCATGATATCAGATATGTCGTCCACCTTCAGGAAATAAGGCTCCCCCCCACCTACACTGTGATTGATGTTGTCCTCACCTGCATCTTATCCATTTCCTGCACATCTGTTCTCATCCTGCCTCCCCCAGACCAAATAGGGCTCAATGTGTAGCAAAGAACAGCTGATGCTGGTTTAAATGAAAGGTAAACACAAAATGCAGGAGTAACTCGGCGGGACAGGCAGCATCTCTAGATAGAAGTCATCGGTGACGTTTCGGGTCAAGACCCTTCTTCAGAAGTCTGAAGAAGTGCCTCGAACCAAAATCTCACCCGCTTCAGAAGTCTGAAGAAGGGTCTCAAACCCATTCCTTTTCTCCAGACATGGTGTCTGTCCTACTGAGTTATACCTGCATTTTGTGTCTACCTTCAAATTACCCTGGAGTTCCCATTCACCCCACCAGCCTTTGCATCCAGCATTTCATTCTTCAACATTTCCACCACCTTCAACCCTATACCATCACAGTTGTATCGGCTTCACCACAACCTTTTCTGCATTTGCAGGGACCACTCCCTCGATGACTCCCTGGTTTGCTCATCGCTCCCCCTGCCCAAACCACTCCTCAGCTGGATCCTTGCCAGCTCTTTACCCCTCCTCACCTTATATTGGCTATCCCTCTTCCACACTTTCAATCAAGACAAAAGATCTCAATCTAAAACATGGACTGTCCATTTCTTTCCACAGATGTTGCTTGACCTGCTGAGTTCTTCCAATACTTTTCTTTTTGCCACAGTAGCACTGTGCAGCCCGGAAAACCATATCTGCTGCTTGTGACTACACCTCAAAATATCCATTGAGAAATAACATGGCTAGGTTGAATGCACCAGGTATGGCTGAGCAAGATTTGCTGTTTGGCATTCAACATTATTTGCATAGCCAGCATTTGATACCCTCCCTAATTGTCCTTGAGATCGTTGCGAATAGCTGCCTCTTAGAACAGCTGTCGTGCTTCTGGTGGAAGCACTAACTCCCACTCTGTTGTTGATGATGAGGGAGTTCCAAGATCTTGACCCAGCGACGATAAGGAAAAGTCGCGAATTTCCAAGTCGGGATGGTTTGCAACTTGAAAGAGTTGCAATAAAAAAAGATGAGCTTCTAGATTTCCCCATGAGAATATTAGCAGTTGCCAACATTCTCCATCTAACTGTGGAAGCATCACTTACACTATTTCATCGTGTACTGTTGTTAATAAACTCAAGAGAGCTCTTCAATAATTTCAAGGGCTCAGAATGCTTTGAATCATTTCAGTACTTAAAGGCACTTAAAATAAGCACTTTCAGAAATTCACCACTTTTCTTTCAATCTTTTAGTATTTTATATGTTAAGTATTTTTGTTGTATGTTAAATGTTAGGTTTTTGCTCAAATATTGAATGTTTTGTAAAGTAATTATTTCTAAAGGTCCCTAGATAAGTCAATATTAAAACATATATATTTTGACAGCTTCAACAGCTGGTTCAGCCATTGGTGTAGGTTAGTCATGGAGACTGCAAATGGTGAATTTTGGAGCAATAAAAAAGTGCAGGAGGAACTTAGTAGGTTGAGCAGCATTGGATGGGCGGGGGGTGAAGAAAGAGGAAAGGTTAACATCTCGAGTCAAAATCCTGTGAAAGAGGAGGCAGTGGGGATGGGTGAACAGAGGAGGGGGTCGTGTCTTGATGCTCTCCATTTCTTCTCTATACCGGCCGGCTATCTCCCGTTTTTTGTTTTAACTTCTGAAATGCTTTGAAACAACAACCATTATTGCCTCCACAGATGCAGTCCAACCCCATTGAGTTCCTCCAAAACATTGTTGCATACGTTATCCAGCTGCTGAAGTTGCCGTCTGATTTTTGGATGGAAATTCTTCTTGTTGCCCCAAATGATATTAATTTTGTTTTGGTAATCCTGAGCTAACATCTACTTCATTGGGGACCTTTGCACTATCTTTAATCAAACTTTATCTTGCAATAAATGTTATTCCATTTATCCTGTATCTGTAGATTGTGGACGGCTTGATTGTAATCATGTGTAGTTGTTCTACTGACTGGATAGCACACAACAAAAAAGCTTTTAATTTCACCTTGGTACATGTAACAATAAACCAACCTTATATTACTAGTTTCTTTGTCTTGATAATGTTCTAGCTGTGACAAAGATAGACAAGAAACTAGTTGCGCAGATAACACAGCAGGACATAAAAGGGATATGGATAGTGGATTAAGTTGCAGACAAAGATTTGGCAAATTAAATGTCGTGGGAAACTGTGGAGTTGCTGAGTTTGGCAGATAAAATAACAAAAAGGCATGTAATCCAACTGAAGAGTGGGCACTGAGGGATGTGGGTGTCCAAGTACATGATTTATCACAGGATAGCATGCAGGCATAACGAGTGATTAGAAAAGCTGGCAGAATTTAACTGTTCATTATCAGGGGAATTATTAGAAAAGTAGGGCTTCAGTTATATAGGCCAGTGGTGATGCTGCAGCAAGAGCATTGTGTATAGTATTAATCTCCTTATTTAAGGAAGGATGGATATGCATTAGGAATAGTTCAGAAACGTTTACTACACTAATACCTGTAATTAGTATTTGGCTTGTGAAGAAAAGTTACACTGATTAGACCTGTAAACCCTGGAGTTTAAAAGTCTGGGAGAAGACCTGATTGGTGCAGGATACATGTGGACAAGGAGTTTTCACTTGTAGGCAAATCCAGATTTGAAGGTCACTATTTAAAAGAAAGTGATTGCTCATTTAAGACATAATAAGCCTTTTTCTCTGAAATTGACACGCTTTTCCACAAAGGGCATTGGAAGCAGTCTTTGAATATTTTAAAAGCAGCGGTAGATAGTTTCTAAATAAGCAGGGGGTTTTGAAGATTACCACAGTTAAGTGAGAATACAGAGCTCGGCTTTCATTTGAGTCATCTATGATCTTACTTAATGCCAGTGCAATAGCACACTGGTCACTGTAAAAAGTTTGGACTCATTCCAAGAATATTTTTTTGATCTAGCATTAATCCTTTTCTTTTAAAACACAATTTCTCGCTGTGCATGTTACTATGTTACCTCCAACACGATGGGGCCTTGTATTAGTAATGAATAAACAAGGCAGACAGTCGGAGCCTTTTGCCCCACGGTGGGAATATCAAAGACTAGAGGGATAGCTTTAAGGTGAGAAGGGCAAAGTTTCAAGCAGATATGCAGTGTTTAAGAAAGAACTGCAGATGCTGGAAAAATCAAAGGTAGACACATCTGCTTAGACAAAAAAGCTGAAGAAACTCAGCAGGTGAGGCAGCATCTATGGAGAAGCATCGTTTGAAGAAGGGCCTCGACTCGAAACGTTGCCAATTCCTTTGCTCCATAGATGCTGCCTCACTCGCTGAGTTTCTCCAGCTTTTTTGTCTAAGCAGATATGCAGGAAAGGTTTTTTTTTACTCACGGTGGAGGGTAGTAAGAATGCACTGCCATGGGTGGTGGTGTAGGCAGATACAATTGCAGCATTGAAGCTTTTATACAGGCATATGGGATATGCAGGGAATGAAGGGATAGGGATCATGTGCCAGCGAATTAGATTAGTATATCTTTGCATCATGTACAGCTTCGACATTGTGCATCTATTCCACTGCTGCACTGTTCTAGGTGATACATTCTACGTTTTATGAGGCATCTTGCAAATACCTTCTGGAAGTCCAAATGCGATAAATATGTCGGTTCCTCTATCCTGGTTGAGACTTTGTCAAATAAAACATGGGTTGAAATTGCCAGACTTCATTTCACTGCCTGCATTCTGCTTTCTTTTCCTTTGAGTAAGCGTGACACATTGGCAGTTTCCTAATCCTCTGGCACTTTTCCAGAATGTAACGATTTTTGGAAGATTATAAGAAATGTATGCACTGGAGGAAGGCCTTTGACCTCAACAGTTTGTCTGGTAATGATGATTCTATTTAATTCTGGCTCAGCATTATTCTGTATTAATAGAATATTCATAGTATCTTTCGTAAGGCGGGTGCAAACTATTTATTTACCTCCTGCCATTTCCTAGTTCCCCATAACTATTTCTCTTGGGGGATAATGTTCACTTGGGTCTCTCATTTTATTTTAAAAGACTCTTATTACCCATTTTTTAATTCCTCCCGCCCTCTTAGTTTATTTTCTATTTTTTTTGTCCTTTGCAGTACTCTGTTTATCCTGCACCTTGGGAGCATTGTTAACGCGTCTCCTTATACATTTTCTCTTGCAACTTGATATTCTCTTTAGCTACCTTGGCTAGCCATGATAGGCTGATCCCTCCCTTTGTTTCCACATTTTGCTTAATTAACCCCTTTAATGCAGGCCAACTGTCTTTTTTAGGTGCCTACTCGAGTTTTGTTTATTATTTGCATATTTACAGAGGTACGGTGAAAAGCTTTTTGTTGTGTGCCATCCAGTTGGCGTAAAAACTACACATGATAACAATCAAGCCATCCAAAGTGTATAGATATAGGATAAAGGATGTAAGATAAAGTCTGAATTAAGATAGTTCTAAGGTCTCCAATAAGGCAGATGGAAGGTCATGAGCGCATTCTATCTGGTGCGAGGAAAGTTCAGTGGCCTGATAACAGCTGGGAAGAAACTTTGCCGGAATCTGGAGTTATGCATTTTCAAACGTCTGCCTGATGACAGAGGGGAGAAGAGGGAGTGACCAAGGCGAGACTGGTCCTAATTATGCTGGTGGCCTTGCTGAGGCAGCGTGAAATGTAGATAGAATCAATGGGAGGATGTTTTTGGGTGATGTTCTGGCCTCGTCCACAACTCTCTGCAATTCTTTGCAGTCTTGGATGGAGCAGTTCCTCGACTGGATTTAATGTGTGTCATAATCGGGTTGGCCCATTCCACTTTAGCCAACTCTACACTCATTCTGTTATAAAACCTCTTTAATAAATTCCATAGTTGTTTCTGAGCAGAGTTTCTTCCTCTCAGTGTGAATACAATATTCTGTTACAATATAACCACGGCATCCTCTGAAATCTTTTCTTCTGAGCTCATCCACTGATTGGGCTTCATCATCCATTCCAGATCTAAGAAAGAGCCATTTCCTTGAATAGCTCCATAATCTATGCCTCCCTAAAACTGAAACTACCCAAAATGCACTCACTTTGTTGTCACAGCACCCCTTTCTAGCTTGATTTGCCTGTTCTACATAAAGATTAATGTCTCCCATAATTATTGCAATGCACTTTGTATACACCCCATTATTTGTTGATTCTTAGCTTTTCCTACACTATGGCTGTCATCTGGAGGGCAATATACTCTTGTTTTCATTCTTTTGCTGTTAAAAACCTTCAAATAAATGGATTGAACATCTCGGAATGGAATGTCTCACTATTGTTCTGATTTCATCTCTTATTAACAGTGTCAACCCTCTGCCTTTTTTCTTTCTACCTATTTTTCCTAAAAGTCAAATATCGTTGAATATTATGTTCCCAGTTTCGATCCCTTTGCAACTATGTTTCTGTAAAATCATACCTATTCACTTGTATTTGTATTCTTCATTGATCTACCTTAGTACGGATGTTCATACATTAAGGTGCAAATGCCATAGACTTGTCTTTGTACTCTTTGTAATCATCTCTTTTTGGGGGGAGAGGCCTCTTGCCCTTAATTTTGCTATCTGCTATTTAATTCTGCTGCTCTTTCTTTAATTGTTTCTCTCCCTCATTATTCTCCTTTCCTCTCCCTCGTCACCCCTTCCTTCTGCTCTTCTAATGCAACCCCTCCACAGCAGTACCGGTGTCAGGACTTGTGTAAGATCATACGATGTAAAGTGATAATTAGTCCTCTTTGGTTCTTCATATAAAGCTTTCCTCAGCATGTAGTTGTTTCTTTAAATATTCCACGGCTTGCATCTGCATGACTCTTCCTTTGTGTCAGTATGAGTGTCTGAACATTACTGTTTACTTTGAATCTATGCTGCTTTGCCTGGCACTTGTCACTTTGGATTTATCTGTTCGGTCTTGAGAGAAATAATAATCTTTTTCATGTCTGCATCCGAGACTGATAAGCTTAAATATTTCCTGATCATTCTTCATACTCTAAACAAATGAGGCTATAGATCAGCTGCATAGCTCTGCCCCCAAATTATGAATGACTCACTTATCTCTTGCCAAGAAGACTTCAATATAACGCTCAGTGTTGTCCGAACAATGTTATATCTCACCTTAGACTCTGCTTTCTTAATTCTGAACTCTGACTCTTATTGCCACATCTACTGAGATACATTGAAAAGCTTTATTCTGCATGCTCTACCATCTGATCAAATAGTGCTATAAATATAATCAAGTACAATAGGTGAAGGGAAGATTCAAAGCGCAGAATATCGTCCTCCGTATTGGAGTGCACCGGTTTCAGAGACAAAGTCCAATGTCCGAAAGAGGTGAATCGACAGAAACCCCTAGGCTGATGGAAGGACCATTCAGATGTCTGAACCAGGGGAGGCTATTGCTGAGTCTGGTGGGGCATGCTTTCAAGCTTCAGTATCTTCTGCCTGACTGGAGCGGGGAGAAGGATCTCATTGTAACTCACCTTAGACTCTTGCTCAGTTTTCCGAGCTCTGCAGATCCAAGTCTATGGGAATTGTTGAGCCAATTCTGCTCTAGGTAGGTGTCTCAATGTGGTCTCATAAAAAACCAAGGTATTTTGGGCTGCATGCTTTGCATTTTCAACTTTTCCGATGGTGTACGGATCAAGGATCAATGAAACTGTTGGTGAGTGAGCAATATATACTGGGAAGACTTTTCTGAGCATCAAATTGTGCAGAGAGATCTTATAATCGGTTGAGATTCTAAAGAGAAGAACGTCAGGCAATGTGGCCTCCGGTTAGAATATGTGCCTTGATTACTTAATTTCCAGTCTTTGCGCGGGGTGAAACCATTTGACTTCAAGCTCAGCCAAAATTTGTATGGTGTAAATAAAACATGAAGGCTTACTTGCATTCCCCCCCCCCCCCCACCGCCAAAATGGCGCTTTTATTTGTAAGATAACTGAGATCTTTCTGTACCAAAATTCAGAATAAGTTGGGTTTCTGTGAGGTTCACAGATCATGACGCCACTGCAGTTGTAAGAAAAAAGTGATTTAAAAAAAATAATTGGGGAGTTTCCCGCCTGCTATTCCAATGGAAATTGTGTTTGAGACCCATACCATACATTCCTCCAGCAATTTAAAGTTGCAAATGGGAGGGGTAACTTCTTTATGCACACGTATTAACTTATGTAACTTGTGGTGAAGCTGACCGTAAGTGATTCTAAGTTGCATCCTGAAATTTCAAAGTGAGTGCAGCTAAATTAAAGTAATCTTTAGGCCCATGCGTCTTCAACCTTTCCAGCACTTAAGATGTACAGGTCCACCACAGATTTTCTGGCAACTGGTAGTCCAGTGCTGCCTTTAATCCGTACAAAAGTGTACTTGAAATCTGCTCCGGAAGTCTCCCGGTGAAAATGCCAAGGCCGGGTGAGGAGACCGATCTCGACCTAATCGGGACTTCCACAGCCAATCGGCAGGTCAAATTTTCCGGCCGGGGCTCTGGAACTATGGCCCATCCAGAGCCAGCAGATCCATTCCCTTAGCCAACTTCTGCGGCCAACTTTGCAGGGCAGTATCTCAACATCCCCAAGGCCGTGATCTTTGCTTGTCCGGCAAAACGGACAATGTGGCAACGCTTTGGAACTGGGTGCTGGAAAATTGGTGGTGGACCTGTACGGCAATCAGGAGCATAAAATAGAAAGGCATCACTTAGCCTAGAGAAAAAAATGTAATTTGGATACTGTTCTGACACGTTTTAACAGGTGGATTGCCTGCTTGAAAATCTTACAGTTAGTGTTTATGGAAATTTCTGAGGTTTCCACAGATAGCCATGAACTGATCGATATGTGAAATTCTCTGGCTCAGGGTGGTGGAGGCTGGTTCTCTGGATGCTTTCAAGACAGAGCTCTTAAAGCTAGCAGAGTCGGGGATATGGGGAGAAGGCAGGAACGGGGAACTGATTGTGGATGATCACCATGATCACATTGAATGACGGTGCTGGTTCGAAAGGCCGAACGGCCTACTCCTGCACCTATTGTCTATTGATATGTATGGTCCACATCTGATGGCTATCAATCAATGCTTGTTCTGAACTGTCTTACCTGCTTTCCACTGGGGCAGTGATAGGGATAATGCAGTTAGCCATAATGCTTGCAGAGCATCCATAAAGCTATGTCAGGATTCCTGTTCTGGAGTGTTATTTTATGCTGATAATGTATTATTTTGTTTGAACATGAGCATATTTAATGTCTGTGGTACAAACTGGATGAAGCATGTAATTTCAAGTTCTCATTTATTGCCACTTAACCAACTAAGGTACAGTGAAATTTCTGAACAGTGTATACCATTGCAGGTGACCTGAGAAAATGAATCGATTGTCTCAAAATGTGTACTTTCTTGGCAAGGATCGGACCAAATTGATTCAATAATTCTTTGGATAGTGAGGAGTTAGCAACCCCTTTGCATCGGGATTCTCTACTTCCTGAGTCCGAGATCTCAATCAATAAGAATAGTCCACAAAACATTATCTGCAAAATTCTCAGCTCTGTTACCCCGCAAGAATGTACACTCAGCCCTTTGCCATGTTCCCTATATACTCTTGACTGTGCTGCGTAATTCTGCTGTAACTCCATTTATAAGTTACACCACCTTAGTGGGCCACATCGCAAACAATGGCAAGATTGACTATAAGATGGAGAGCTTGGTATCAAGACAATAACCTCTCCCTTAATGTCAACTAGAGATTTGCAATCCAAGATTAATCTGTCCATCAATAATTCTAATGGTCTTATCATTTACTGTCTAGTTTCCTTTTGCATTTGCCCTGCAACTTAGATCCGTCTAGATGAAATTCCGTCTGCTGTTTCTCTGCCCAAATTTCTAGCTGATCTGTATTCTACTGTATCTTGTGACAACTTTCCACGTTTTTACTAATTTTCATGTCAATAGTGTTTAAATGTCATATGTACCAAAAACATTGCGACAACATTTAAACTAATACCTCCCAGGTTTGGACTCTCCTACTAGTAGTGAAATCATTTCTACAATTAAAAATTATTTCATAGTCCTCCATTTAATGCTTCTCAGCTTTTCTCTCCTGAGGAAATTGACTCCAATCTGTTCAATTTTATCTGCTGGTGTTTCCGTATCTTCCAATATGCAATTTAGTCCTCAGGCTAGTTTCCATTCATACTTGGCTGCATTTGTCTTGATCCCGATAGCCTTAGCAAGTTCTATGAAAAGTCTATTGATTTTGTTTTAAAGTTCAATCAATCCAGCAACATTGATGACGATATATTGTATGTAGTTTTATGATTTTAATCACCCTTTGTCATGTGAACATACTGGTAGAGTAGATATTTCTTAGTACTATTCCTCAGGATGTTCTGCATGAGCAGAGGCCCTGAGACTCCTGATGAAGCTGAGACTGGATTCTCTCTCCTTACAATAGCCTACATTCCTATACTTTGCTGTCTTGTGTTGCAGATTTACTGCTGTTTGAAGACGACTATACAGCATTGGATACCCTTTCTTCACCATTCGCAGTCACAGGGGAATAAGTGGTATCCAATGTTGCATAATCTTGTTGTAGCAATCTCTGGGTGTTTTTTGGAGCCACTGCTGACCAGTGTCTTTCCATGAACATGTAATGGATCCAGTAGATTCACTCAATGTCATAGAGGGTTGAGAGTTATTTTTCCTCGTCCCATGTCTCAAACAGTTTTTTGACTATCTCCTTATTTATTATTTTTGTTTATTCTCCGTCCAGGGAGATCTAAGCAAGGGCCACTCCCTACGCTGGGAATAGAGGGATAGGGATCACGTGCAGGCAGAGGGGATTCGTTTAATCTGGCTTCATGTTCGGAGCAGACATCAAGGGCCGCTGAGCCTGTTCCTGTGCTGCTCTGTCCTATGTTCCATAGAAAAACTGCCTTAGATTCTAACATGCACCACTGTTTCCGAAATTGAAATGCTCACTCTAGTACCCCTTTGGCATAGCCTTACCAGCCCATCTTCTCTCTGCTCATCTTATTCCCTCAAATATTGGTGAATTATTTTCTGGATATTCCAGTATTGACATGTTTGAAGATCAAAGACAACAAAAGCAGATTACTTTTCAAAATGCAATTGCTAATTAAGGTCCTAACAAGAGACATGGGAGTTCCATGCTTGATAGGAAAGGCGGAGAATGTTGTCGACTGTGGAAAGACAAATAAATTGTTTGATGGAAGGGATCAGTCTTGTGATAAGGTTAGAGAAGGTGAGACCTTTTCTTCAGAGTGATCATTGACAGCAATACGTAACGTAATGCAAGGTACAGTTTATCTGTCAAATAGATTCATTACTGACTGCAGCAGAGTTTCCGAGGTCAGCCTTATCTACATTTCTTGACAGTATTGTGGACTGCTCTGGTGAGTGGATCACGATGGGGAGGGTGGAAATGTAGCTGCTGCTGCAGTATTTGGATGACTGGAGAAGCTCAATATGGCAATGCCATAGATGAGATATATATGTGTGTGTGTGCATATGTGCATATATGCATATATGTATGTATATTCTCCTATTAATTTGGGAATCTCCTGGGTTTTTTTCTCTCTCGTCTGTCATATAATGTCACCTGTTCCTTGAGTTCAGCATCACTGGGATGATAATAAGATAGTGTAATTCGGAGTTCATGTAGTTATCCATTTCCTGCCCAAATGCTGAGACATGTATGGGTAAGGATCAGGTTAACTTAACTTTGCACTGTACAAGTGCAAGGTTGATGAAGAATATGTGTCAAGTCCCATCTCCTACTTCCTATCCAGTTCTTATCTGAAAATGTTCTAGATTTTTTAAATATGAAATCCAAATATTTTATTAGACTTTATAAACTCTCTTGGGTGGTTTATTAACTTGGAGCCTATATTTGTGTATTTTGAGATTAAGTTAGAGCCCCGCCAACCATCAAAAAGTGAAGAAGAAAAGTTATTGAGATATTGGCATCTGGAATCTATGGAATTCTTTGCTACAGAAGGCTGTGGAGGCAAAGTTAGTGGATATATTTATGGCAGAACTGGATAGATTGTTAATTAGTACGGGTGTCAGAGGTTATGGGGAGAAGGCAGGAGAATGGAATTGGGAGGGAGAGGTAGATCAGCCTTGAATGAATGGCGGAGTAGACTTGATGGGCCGAATGGCCTAATTCTACCTCAATCACTTATGATCTTCACTGGTTCATCAGTTTAGACAGGTCTCGTAAGGTCATACAAAGTCACAGACTTTTTCCAGTAAACCGCTAGTCATCTTAGTTGGATCATCTACTTTGCTGTTCATAATCAAGCCATCTGCTAACACCTCGGCATATACAGTTTCCAATGTTGTCATAAGAAAATGACTGACAGCTATTCAATTGTACTCAGTTGCAGAGTATTAAGATATTGATTGCACGCATGGCAATATGTGTTCCGCACACAATACCCCATAATAACATGAATTGTGAGTAGTACCATT
Organism: Raja brachyura; assembly: GCA_963514005.1. The sequence continues at coordinate 43,162,837 of OY740782.1, forward strand.
CCCTGAAACAACAATGAAACAAGATTCCTCCCGATGAAATATACGTATCATGGGAGAGAGGCAAAACATCCTAACTTCCCTTTAAGCGCAAGGATAGCTGTTAAATGAAAATTATTTCCATGGCCTTCATTGCCCTCTGAAGAGGGATCATGAGCTATCACTGCTGCAGACAAATGCTATAATTAGCCACACTCTGAATGAGATTTCATACAGAGCAAACAATTAGAGTATTGAAATGAATGTTGAGAAAGTTAAGGAGGATTTGTGCAGTAGGCACCTGCTATTAGTCTCATGCTGTGTCCTTCACAATTTTGTGTTCCATAAATGTCTCGCAGCTGAAGGCCCTAACAGCACTGCAGAGTTGTACTCTGAAGCAAAAGTTTGATTCGGTGAAGAATGGGGAGCTGGTTCCTGGCAGCAGCAGTTAGTGCTTTTAAAAAGCTATTCATTGGGGGCACATTTTCAAATCTTTAACAATTTATTAGAATATGTTGCCATCAATGATGACCCTCACGATTTTTTTGCATAAATTGCTGCCAGGAGAAGTGGTGGAAGCAGACAAGATAGGAGTGTTAACAGGCATTTACCCATATCAATAGACAGTTACATGGACAGACAATCAGACAGACATGGAATAGATGGATACGGACGGGATTACTTCGATCGGCACCATGTCCTGCACATATGTTGTGGGCCAATGGGCCTGTCCTCTTGCTGTACGGTTTTATGCTCTATGATGGTATTGTGTAGTTTATTATTGCCATGTGTACAGAGGTACAGTGAAAAGCATTTGTTTACATGCTTACCAGTTAAAGAAAAGACTACGCATGAATACAATCTAGCCTTCCACAGTGCACAGAAGGGTACAATATTAGTGCAAGATGTAACATTGAAGTCTAATAAAGTCCATTTAAAGATAGTTCAAAGGTCTACAATGAAGTAGATGTGAGGTCAGGACAGCACTTTAGCTGGTGTGAGGATGGTTCAGTTGTCTCATGACAGCCGGGAAGAAACTATCACTGAATCTGGAGGTATGTGTTTTCAAACTTCTGTACTATTTGAATAATGGTAGAGGGGAGTAGAGGGAGTGATAAGTTCATAAATTATAGGAACAGAATATGGCCATTAGGCCCATCAAGTCTACTCCCCCATTCAATCATGGCTGATCTATCGTTCCCTCTCAACCACCCTCTAATCGTGGTGAAACAGGTTCTTAATAATGTTGGCGGCCTTGCTGAGGCAGCATGCGGTGAATAGCTGTATGTAATGCAAGGGAAGGGAGTAGTTGATTTTCTTCCTGTTTTTTTGGAGACGAGTTTTAAAATTACTTGTCATAAATGTAGTTTGTGGTCTGATTGAGTGTGTACTCAAGTATAACTTATCTATGTCAAATGGGAATTCTAAGCCACTGCTCAACTGAACAATGAGAGATATTCAGGAGATGAGTAGATAAGCCTCAGAAGATCACATAAAATTATAGACTGTTTCCAGTAAGCCACCAGTATTCTTAGGTTGGAGATTGAGCTTCATTTTCATAGAACTTCAGCTGCAGTTTGAGCTCCATTTTTGTAGAACTAGAACAGTGGCTGGTGCTACTGGGTGCAAACCTGTGAAGCCATGTGTCCCAGACATTATGGTGCCATGACATTGGGTGGTGGGGGGGGGAGGTGACTGTGTAGAAACACTGCTGTAATCTCTACATGGCGAAACCAAAATGTTTAAAAATGGCCTTTAATAAAATCTGACAATGTGCACTTTAAGCTCATGTGATTGTTTTCCTATTACATATCTCAAATTGTGGAGTACGGAGGCAAATAAATAAATTTGGTCTTTGTCCAAAACATTATGGAGATCACTGTATATAATTCCGAGGCAGGATTGCGTGCGACTTGGAGCAGTACTTGGATAGTTTTATGGACTATCTGTGCATCTGCAAAACTTCTCCTTTGAGATGGTAAAAGCCACCATTTTTAAGGAGTTACCAAATATGCATCAGTAAATTGTTGCAATTTTGCAATATTGAACTGGGGCAGATTGGAGTAGTCTGTCTCTTATTGGTGAGGGTTCAAGATAATGGGGTTGTTCATTTACTCATTCTAAAATGCTCCCAATCCACAAGCCTATTAAGCGAGTTTGGTATTCCGAAAAACGCAAGGAATCATGTGATTTGTTAAAGGTCAAAAGCTATAAATAAAAATCAAACAAAGCTCTGTGGATTCAGTGAGTATAGTTTGGGACTGATTTTGTTGTTGTTGTGATTTTTCAGCGGGTGACGGGGGTGGGGGAGACAGGACAGTTGATGCACAGAACCACGCCTCATCCGCAGTCAGAATCAAACCCGTGTCCTCGGCACCGCCCCCCCCCCCCCCCCAACTCGAGAGGCCAGAGACGCCCGGTCCGACGGGACACTGGCCCCCAGACCCACAATCAAGGCGGAGAAGCGCCAACCCCAGCTCACCTCGGCCTCTCCCGCCGGGTGCCAGTACGCCCACGGCCTGGCCGAGTTGCGCTCACTCAGCTGCCTCCCCAAGTACAAGCCGTACCTTCCACACCACCAGCTTCTGCCCCTATGGTACCCGCTGTCACTTCATCCACAGCCCCAAGGAGAAGTGAGGGCCCTGGCCTCACCTGCGCCAGAGCACCTGCCTGGGCTCGGCCTCCTCTGGCCCGGCGCTCGACTGTGCCGCGTTGCGGGCGGCCTTCAGCCCCGACCTGGAGTTGGAGCTGGCCCAGACTCTGGGCTTGGGGCGAGGCAAGGGAGGGGGAGGAGGTTGCTGCTGCTGCCAGCACCACCAACAGCACCAGCTGCTCCAACGGGTGCCCGGACAGGGAAGGGACACCGGGAAGGGGATGGCGACGGAGAGCTGACCCCGACTATGGATGAAACGCAAGCCTGTACACAGTGCAGCACCACCGTTGCCGAGACTGTTTTATAGCTAGTTACCTATGACCTGGGCATGCGTAGTCGTAATATCCAACTCGCTTATACTACTTTTTGGCAACTTTATAAACCTCTTTGATTTCACACAAACAGCAACTTTGTGTTGAGCTTCTGTGACGTAGGATTTATTTTTGCAAATTGTCTTTAAAGATTGGCTGTTGCCTTTCCATGATAATGCCATTTATTGCACTTTCCAATCAAGCACAACCTACTTGGTACAAATGACATCTTGTTTGTCAATTACACTTTAACAGTTGTATATGTGACATGAATTCTTCTCCAATGTGCTGTGTACAAATGTACCAATGTTATTAACTATGAATTAAAAATTAGTGTCCAAGGGCAGAAAAGTCTGGTAATTTATAACCGTATACGGTAAATTGGACTTGAGCATGCCTCAAGCAAGACTCTAGATTGCATATCATATCTAATTATGTACATTTAATAAAAGAGAATTAAAAACAGCACTAACATTTGTTGATACATGTTCTGGTATTAGAATTTAACACGATCAATCTGCACAATTGATGAAAAGTAATATAGCTAAGATGTACAAGAGGCAATTATTTTAGCATTGCAGACAAACATGTTTCATACCCTTTCTGAGAACTCCACCTTTGTCTCAGTGTTTTGTTTATTGCATTGAAGAGAATGTGCCAGTGAGTGAAGCAGTGCTTGCAGCTACAAATAGTACCATGGATCCTTATTTATCATCATGTAATGAAGGGATATGTGGCTAGAGCAGGAAAGTGATACTGAAGTAGAATATCAGCCACAATTGTCTTGATAGGCAAAGTGGCTTCAAGGGACGGATTGGGATGCTCTTGCTTCCATCTCTATAATCATTTTCTTATAATCATTTTATAAATGATATTCTCTTGCAATGACTAGAGCAGTCCTGAGCTACTATCTTCTTCACTGGAAGCCCTTGGACTATCTTTAATTGGACTTCATTAGACTTTAAATTGCACTGAACATTATTCCCTAGATCATGTATCTGTGCACTGTGGATGGCTCGATTGTAATCATGTATAGACCTTCCGCTGACTGGGCTGGCTAGCACGCTACAAAAGCTTTTCACTTTACCTTGGTACAGGTGATATTAACCTAAACTAAAAAACATTTGGTTACAAGAATGTCCTTTCTTTAATTCAATTGCGAGATTTGAACGTTACCAGTGAGACCTACATTTGTTGCCCATCCTTAATTGCTCAGTCGAAATGGTAGTGAGCAATTTGCATCCATGTGGTAAGGACGTTCCCACATTGTGGCATAGCGTGGAGAGGTCCAGCATTCACAGAGTGAAAACAGCACTATATATTTCAGAGCCAGGATTGTGTGTGACTTGGAGCGGAACTTGGATGGTTGGATGGACTATCTGTACATCTGCAGAACGTCTTCTCCTTTGAGATAGTAAAGGCCACAATTTAGAAGGAGTTACCAAAGAACCTTCAGTAAATTGTTGCCATTTTGCATTCAGCACAATTCATTCAATGCAAGCTAATAACTATTGCTGCATCACTTATCAAGGTCCATTTCCTTCCATTTCCATTCCTTTCCCACCCCACACACTTATTCACTGGGATGAATCACATAACAATCAATATATGAAGGCTAGAATTATTTTGAGTTTTATTGCTGGACGTCAGTCATCATGCCCTGCAGTGCAGATTTTCAAAAGGCAGCAGCTCATTTCGCTGCGGATAAATGCTGAGAAGATATCAATAGCAGCTGAGAGCATCCTTGAGCTATTATTATTCCTGCATGCATAATTTGAAGGAATTTTTAATGAGAGGAAAAAATGAGCAGAATCACACGGTGAAGTTGAGTAATGCCAATATCAATTAATTCATCTCTTGCACATTCCATAGTGCGTGTGATCAATGAGTTTTGGTTTAATATCGAACAATAGATTGGCAAAAATATTTTCCTTCTCAGTGGATGAGTGTGCATTTAAGATTTGCAGCTTGATTATGGTTTGCCTGAATAACCTGAACATCTGTAACTGTGTTATTGATACTTTACCTTACATAAAACTTTGATTAGGATATTGCTACTGTGTAGTAAACTTGTTGAAATGCATTTAAAACATACATATATATATTTATATGTGGTCTCTTGTGCAATGTACACTGAAAGGGGGATATTGGAATTTTGACATGTCTATTCCTCCTTGTTGCAGCACATAATGTGACTGATTCACATAACCAGCAAAAAGTTTGTTGATACAAATGTGATCTCGCATAGCATTCATGGGAATACAAACTGCAGATTGCATAAGTTTGGAATTAGCTTATTATTTTTGCATTTACCGAAATACAGTGAAAACCTTTGTTGTTGTTAAGTCAATTTATACAATCTATTATCACAATCAGGCCATACGCAGGTGCAACAGCAAATGCAACGAGAAAAATACTGGAGTGCAGTGTTACTGTGCTGTAGTGTTACAGAGAAACATTGCATGTATGGAGTCAGTGCAGATAAAAAAGGGCTTGGTCCACAATAAAGTAGGTTGGGACTACACTCTAGCTTTCGGGTGGGCCATAGAGTGGGGTGGAAGCTGTTGCTGAATCTGGTGTTATGCTCTTTCAGGATTTTATATCTTCACCCTGACATGAGAAGGGGGAATGGTCAGGCTGAAAATGTTCCATGATTATGTTGGCTGCTTTCCTGACTGGCTGGCTGAAGTTGGGGGGACGGGGGGGGGGGGGGGGGGGATAGGGGGAGAAAACAGTGGAGGGTGGAGGATGGTTTATGTAGTGGACTGGGCTATATCCACAGCTACAATTTCTTGGGGTCTTGGGCAGAGCTATGGCCAAACCAAGCTGTGATGCAAATCGATAACATTCTTACTGCGGTGCAAGTGTCGAATTTGGACGATATCATGCTGAAATTAAGAACAAAATAATTTTATATGCCTGAACTTGTCATTCTGGTTGAATCTTGGCATACAGTTTTATTTTTGAAATGGTGATCTGCAGCTCCCAATTGATATTAGTGGTTTTCAAGGTGTCGTTGTTAGATGTTATGCTGCATTCATGATTGTTTCACCCTGATTTTGGTGGGCAGCGAAACAGTTGCACTTTGACGGCAGATAGTTCATTCTCTGTGGACATGAAGCAATGCTGAATGTCAACTTGGGCTTCAAATGAACTTCAAAAATCATTCAGAATAGTGTAATGTGCGTCATAGATCAGATATCAAATGGGCCCAGATATCAAATGGGCCTAGACAAAGTATGGATGAAAATTTAGGAAACCACAAGTTAAGAGAAAGTCTTTCAAAATATGCAGGAGGATACCATAAGATAAAGGTGCATAAGAGATGAGGTTATCATAGCTGAAACCCCAGTACTATTGGAGGGTGTGGAGCATTTGATGGGATTTAGTACCGTAGGAGGTTTTAGAAAAAAGAAACATAGGGCAAAATTGTGTAGTGACATTTAAAGAAACATGAATATTTAGCATTTGCTGCATTGGTCTACAAGAGCAAAGGATCTGTAGCAATGAGCAAAAAGGGTAGAGCTGGAGGAGCGCAATAGGTCAGGCAGCATTTGTGGAGGGAAATTCTGCCTGACCCACTGAGTTCCTCCAGCTGCTCTCCTATTCTGCTGTTGATTCCTGCATCTGCAGTGTCCATATTTATAGCAATCGGTTTCAGGTTCAGATTGTAGTGAAATTCCTTGCGGCATAATGCTCATGGAGAACAGGTGGTAATGATGGATACAACAAAAGATCTGAACGTCCAAGCTTTCAAGCTCCCGCATCTTCTTCCAGAAAGTGGAAGGGAGTAAACAAAATAGTCAGGGTACACAAAATGCTCGAGAAACTCAGCTGGTACAGCAGCATCTATGGAGCGAAGGAGATAGGCAACGTTTCGGACCGAAACCCTTCTTCAGACTGATGGGGGGGTGGGGGGAAGAAATGAAAAAAGAGGAGGAGCCCGAGGGCTGAGGGAGAGGTAGGAAGGGGAGGAGACAGCAAGGGTTAACAGAATTGAGAGAATTCGATGTTCATGCCAAGAGGATGCAGACTCCCCAAGTGGAATATGAGGTGCTGTTCCTCCAATTTGCAGTGTTGCTCACTCTGGCCGTGGAGGAGGCCCAGGACAGAGAGGTCGGATACAGAATGAGAGGGGAGTTGAAGTGCTGAGCCACCAGGAGGTCGGGTTGGTTATTGCGGACCGAGCGGAGGTGTTCGGCGAAATGATCGGCAAGCCTCCGCTTGGTCTCACCGATATAGATCAGCTGGCATCTAGAGCAGCGGATGCAGTAGATGAGGTTGGAGGAGGTGCAGGTGAACCTCTGTCGGACCTGGAATGACTCCCGGTGGCTCAGCACTTCAACTTCCCCTCCCATTCTGTATCCGACTTCTCTGTCCTGGGCCTCCTCCACGGCCAGAGTGAGCAACACTGCAAATTGGAGGAACAGCACCTCATATTCCACTTGGGGAGTCTGCATCCTCTTGGCATGAACATCGAATTCTCTCAATTCTGTTAACCCTTGCTGTCTCCTCCCCTTCCTACCTCTCCCTCAGCCCTTGGGCTCCTCCTCCTCCTTTTTCCTTTCTTCCCCCCCGCCTCCCGCCTCCCCCCATCAATCCGAAGAAGGGTTTTGGCCCGAAACATTGCCTATCTCCTTCGCTCCAAAGATGCTGCTGCACCCGCTGTGTTTCTCCAGCATTTTGTGTACCCTTGATTTTCCAGCATCTGCAGTTCCTTCTTTAACAAAATAGTCAAGGTGGCAGGCAACCTTGATAATACTTCCAGCGTTCCTTGCATGTACCATGAAGATGGACCAGATGGAAGGGAGTAACAAACCTGTGGTTGCAGGTGGGAATTTTTTGTCAGTTTGAGATATGTTGAGGGAAGATTATTTGTTTGGTGGGGGGGGGCTGTGGGGGAGGTATGGTGCCTTTTTGGGAATGGTAACTGGGAAGTATTAAAGACAATACTCAAGATGGATGTTAACCTCACCAAAGCGTAGTTAAGGATTTCCACAGGAGTGGAGAAGGGTAGTGAACACAATTGGTAATAAATTGCAGGTGAAAATATTTTCTGGATGACGGAGTATGTGTTTACAGCTCATTTCAGGGTCAAACTGTGGGTAATACAGCACAAAAGTTGAAGGGGAGAGAATGTCTTGTATGCACCGTGGCATTTGCTGATTACATCCCTGCCTTCTGGAAGACATAGTGATTTAATCAAGTCTTCAGATCAAATACGCAGCTCCCCATTTATCAAAGTTCAGGTTAGTTTAAAGATACAGCATGGAAACAGGCCCTTCTGCCCACCGTGTCCATGCCAACCAGCTATAATTCATTCACTGAAGATATATGCCATCCAACTTTCTCATCCACTCTCTACTCATTAGGGGCAATTTACGGAGGTCAATTACTGTACAAACCTGCCTGTTTTTTGTATGTGGGAGGAAACCTACGAAAGTCACGAGGAAAACATGCAAACTCCACACAGACCGCACACGAGGTCAAGATCGAAACCATGGCTCTGGCATTGTTAGGTAACAGCTCTACCAGCTGTGCCACTGTGCCACCCTTTATTATATCTGTGCCGCCCTGCATCAAAGATATTACAGAAGTACTATTTACATTATATTAATTCTTATGATTGTTCCAATGTATTTCTGTTTATTGATTGCTCAGTGCAAATAGCATAGAATGAAGAACTAAAATATTCTGTAAAAGTCCATTGGGTATCTTTGTGTTTCGTAGCCTCCACACCAATATTCCTTTATTTATTTGTTCATAATAAAACAATTAATGATTAATTAATATTTAAAAGTAGCATTCATTATATTTTGGCCACAAATAATTGTTTAATCAGCAAGTTACCATACATGTAAATCTGCTCTAAAGGCCTGTGTATAAAGGGGCTGTCCCACTTGGGCGACCTAATTGGCGAGATTAGAAAAGTTTGAAAAAAAGACATGTTGAAGACCTCCTTCGACTATGTTGAAGACCAGCTTCGACTAGCTACGACTAACTTCTGGAAAATTGGACACCGAATAGTGGAGAGTGAAGACGATCTCCTTCAACCTCCCTTCGACTATGATGAAGACTATCTACGACTACCCTCGATTATCTAAGACTAACATGCCGACCTACTACGACTAAACCTACTGTAAAAAAAGTATTGATTTTTTTCCCCGTGGCGACTTTTTTTACTCGCGGGCATTTTTTAACATATTGAAAAAAACGCCGCGACCTAACTGAGGCCTCGAGTACGCGGAGACTACTCTCGAGCATGAAGAGAATTACGAAGACCTCCTACGACCTCATGTCGACCATGCTGCGAGTATGAGTCGAGGGCAAACTCGCCAGAACTCACGGATTAGGTCGCCCAAGTGGGACAGCCCCTTTGGCTCATCGTGATTTCCACAATAACATCAGTCATGTTTTTTTTAATATAAGCAATGTATTTCATATTGCCATAAGCTTTCAACCTTACACTTTGTAGAGATTGATATCATTTTTTCACAGAATTTCTCTGAAAGATATGCAGCTGAACTGCACTAGCATTAAAAAAAAAACCATATATGAGCCATGAACTATTTTTAATAAGAAAACCTTTGAAATAAGAAAGTGAACAAAACTAGAAAGTTTGATGCAGAGTCAATTGTCGAACACAGTTGTGGAAATAGAGCCATATGTGCCATCCATCATTATCTGAGCAGAAAATCGCATGCCTGCTGCCGTGTGTAGGTGCTGGCAGACTTGGCACAGCTGGTGAAATGTCAATTCAAAACTATGTTGTTCTCCTAGAGCTGTGATGTCTAAAGAAATATCAAAAATTGTTTTCCATTGTTTCCCATTTGAAACCATGCAGTTTACAGTGTGATATAAAAGATAAAATATTGAACTGGGGTAGATTGGAGTAGTCAGAATCAGAATGCCTTTTATTGTCACTATACACATGTACAATGAGATTAAAAGCTGCTCCTACTCAGTGCAAAACAAAACAAAAAAGGGGGGGGGGATAAGTTGCACTGTTTTTGCAGCACTATATACATATCTATAAAAAGACTATGGATAAATAGAATGGATAAATAGGATTCCTACATTCAGTATGGGTTATTGCACATATTGGAAATTACAGTTACAGTACAAATTACAGTAGGTGGATAGATGAAAGTCCGGGGGTTAGGCTGTGAAGTCAGTGCATGTGTGAGTTCAGGGAGATAATGGATTTTGGAAAGAAACTGTTCTTGAGTCTATTTGTCCTTGTGCTGATGCACCTATAGCGCCTCCCTGAGGGTAGCAGGTTGAACAGGCCAAATGCAGGATGGGAGCTGTCCTTGATAATGTTCTTTGCCCTGCTGAGGCAGCGGGAGGTGTAAATGTCCATCAGAGAGGGGAGAGGGCAGCCGATGATCTTCTGTGCTGCCCTGACTAGCCTCTGAAGCCTCTCCCTGTCTGCCATGGTGCAGCTGCCATACCATGCTGTAATGTAGTATGTCAACAGGTTCTCAATGGCCGAGTGGTAGAAGGTCAGCAGCTCTGTCTCTTGTTGGTGAGGGTTCAAGATATTCAGGCTGTTGATTTAAGGTGAAATAGATCAATACAGCACAGGAAGAGGTGCACAATATCTGTGCTGCCCATACTGTCAATTTAATCTGCTTGCAAGTGGTCTCTATCCCACTATTCCCTGCCTATTCACACATCTGTCTGAATCTTTATACTATTAAAAGTCTCGTATGTATGTTGTATGTATACGTGTGTGTCGTCTGTGTCTTTCTACCTTCGTCAAAACACTAGAAATTTTCACACATTATTAATCACATTAATCTCGTAACCTCACTTGGGTCCGCGCCCGCCCGTGACCTCACTCGGGTCCGCGTCAACCTGCGACCTCACTCGGGTCCACGCCCGCCCGCGGTGAGTGCTGGAATATAGCGTTGGGGGAGCACCTGGTCTAGTGCCCATTAAACATTGCTGTTGTATGTACATCCACCACCCCCCTTGGCAGTCCCTCCAGGCACATGCGAATCTCTGTGCAAATTTTCTAATTTCCTTCTGCCATTTCTGTACCCACATTCCGGGCTGTTTTATATCCTGCTGAATCTTATGACCGCCTTCCTCGCCATCCACAGATCTACCAAATGATGTGCTGTCTACAGTAAGACAGCCAACCTACATTTCTGATTCTGTGGAACACCATTGGGCACAGATCTCCAGTCTGAAATGGACAGCCCTCCGCTGCTACCTTCTAACATCCTAACCAATTTTAAATCCAATCTACAAAGTCTCCATGGCTTAAATCTCAGGATCAGCCTCTCACGAGAAACTTTGGTCAACATTTTCGTGAAGACTCTTTCTTATAATTACATTATTTCGATCATGGACACAGAAACACTTCACGAAGTTACCGCAGAAACACTGCAAAGTGATGGAGGAACCCAGCAGGCCAGGCAACACAACATTTCAGGTCAGGTCATCAGAGTCCTGACCTAAAACGTTGTCTGTCCATTTCCCTCCCTACATACTCCCTGGCCTGCTGAGTTCCACCAGCACTTTGTTTATCATGCAAGGTTCCAGCATCTGCAGTCTCATGTGTTACCTTGGAATTGCAAGAAGTAGACTTGTGCGTGGCACAGTGAAGCTTAGCTTTTACTGAAGAAGACGCCAGAAGAAGTGCTCCGACCGCTAGCCTGCGGCCTATGACATCGTGAAGCCCCGGTCTCCGGTAGGAAGCGGCCGATTCGGCACCTCCAAGCCGCGGAGTATCCGTCCGTCCCAACGTCGGAGTTTCGAGCATCCCGATGAGAGGGCCTGTTCATCGGGCCATCCGTAGCGGCGACTGCGGAGGGTTCATGCCCCCGACCACGGATGAACAAAGGAGGAGGACTCCACAGTGAAGAATGTTGAGTCCACTGTGGTGGATGTTCATGTTATATTTTATTATGTATTGTGCTCTTTTATTTGTATGTCTGCATGGTAAGTCAAATTCCACTGTACTTTAATTGGTGCATGTGGCAATAAATGTAAACTTGAACTTGAACTTAACTAGACGGTCATGAAAAAGTACAAATAGATATGTCGCATCTCTCCACCAGGTAGAAATAAAAATGTGTAGCATTTATATGGTTCATCCGTTGCATCGTTTGCCAGAAGAAATTCAAATCATCATTGGCTGCCAGCTGGAGCATGTCTGCAAAATAATTGTATTTAAATGTGGTGGGACATGTTATTGGGTAGAAGGCATCACAGTTTAATAAATGGGAAATAGCAAAGGCAATGGAAGAACAGTCAATCCCAACAACATGATTTAAATGCTTTGGCTGTTCCCATGACAAAGATCAAAGCGTTTGTAAGGAAATTGAAGTATTCAGCAAGTAAATGTCAGATCAGGTTGTAATATGGAAAACAAAGATACAGGCGTGTCAGTTTCAAAGCTAAAAATAAAATTACACAATATGAAGCCACATTTTAGGAGCACAATTTTATTTGTCTAAAAAGGGTGGTAGAGTGGCGCAGCTGGTAAAGCTGTTGCTTCACAGCACCGGAGACCCGTGTTCGATCCTGACATTGGATACTCTCACTGTCTGGAGATTGCTCCTTGTGACCATGTGGGTTTCCTTCAGTGCTCTGCTTTAAAATGCAATGCTAGCATTTATTTCGAGAGGTTCTTGTAAACTAAAACAGAGATGTGATGCTGAGGCTCTGTAAGGCGCTGGTAAGGCTGCATTTGGAATATTGTGAGCAATTTTGGGCACTATATCTGAGGAAGGATGTAATGGCGCTGGATAGGGTCCAGAAGAGGTTTACAAGAATAATCCCAGGAATGAGTAGGTTAACATTTGATGAGTGTTTGATAGCATTGGGCCTTTATTTGCTGGAGCTTAGAAGAATGAGGGGGTCCTCATTGAAACGTATAGAATAGTGAAAGGCTTGGATAGAGTGAATGTGGGGAGGATGTTTCCACACGTGGGAGGTTCTAGGACGAGACGTCCTCACCTCCGAATTAAAGGACGTTCTTTTAGGAAGGAGATGGAGATGAGGATGTAGGGAGTGGTGAATCACGGGGTGGTGAATCTGTGGAATTCCTTGCCACAGAAGGCTGTGGAGGCAGTCAGTGGATATTTTTAAGGCAGAGATAGATAGATTTTTGATTAATATGGATGTCAGAGGTTATGGGAAGAAGGCAGGAGAATGGAGTGGGAGGGAGAGATAGATCAGCCATGATTGAATGGCGGAGTAGAGTCGATGAGCCAAATGCCCTTATTCTACATATGATCTTTCCTCCCACATGCTAAAGATGTACTGTGTTTAGGTTAATTGGCCTTTGTTTAAAAAAAATGCACTTCATTTGTCAAAAATGGATGAGAAAGTGGAAAAACAGAACTAGTGTGAACGGGTGATCGATGGTCTGCGTGGACTCAGTGAACTGAAGGGCCTGTTTCCATGCTGTTTCTCTTTAAACTAAACCAAACATTAAGGATTATCTGTCACTTTCCAATTCCACAAGATAGGAATTGTGGAGACGGAAACATCCTCACAGCCAAGACCGACTCTGCTTTCACTGAATGCATGATTTCCATCAGTAAAGACATCTTTGCAGTTCTCTGCAGAGGGTAGCACTGTGGCACTGTGGTAGAGCCAATGCATAAGATCTTCGTAGATGCGTATTCAGCACTGACGTGTAGGTAGGAACTGCAGATGCGGATTTAAACCATCTGAGGAAGGGTCTCGACCCGAAACGTCACCTATTCCTTTTCTCCGGAGATGCTGTCTGACCCGCTGAGTTGCTCCAGCTTTTTGTGTCTATATTCAGCACTGACCTTGGCTGTTGAATATGTGCAATATGTGTGTTTTCCCTATGAATCTAATTCCCAGCGATCTCTCGGGATGTGTAGGTGCGTTGATTAAGTGGCCGCCATATATTCACCTTCATGTAAGGGTGAGTGATAAAATCTTGGTATGTGAAGGCTGGATAGATGAGGATGTTATAGCAATCAATTATAGCAACCTGCACATCTTGGGGATGTGAGAGGAAACCCATGCAGTCACAGACAGAACACGCAAACTCTTCACAAACAGTATCTCAAGTCTATATCAAACCTGGGTAGTGAGAACTGTGTTGCATATCAAATACTTATTTTCTACCATTATACCATCATGTGTTACTATCAATGCTATAAGAAGAACAGGAACTTCCTGAACACTAGGCAGCCAATGCTTTTATCTCACGAAACTGAGCTCAAACCACAACATTTGATTTTCTTTATTGCCCACAAAGCTCTTTCTGCTACCTATAAGAGAAATCAAAACAAGATTTATTTAATTTGTTCCTCCGGTTCTTTCAGTTCAGGAAAGGTATAGCATTCAAGCTTTATCATTTTATGGCCCATACATGTCCATGATATTGTTTATAACCCGCACATGCATCCATTGTTTTCTGGAGGTGTTGAGTCTAAAATATGACTGTCAGATTTATCTACTCTGTGCCATTTTAGAAGCTGGGCGTCAAGACATCATTGACCATTTACTGAAGCACAAACTTGCCCCAATCACAAAACACCTTCCTCTGACAGTAAATGGCCATGGCAAGATCCAGGAAAACCTAAACCTAATGCATCCCATTTCTAAAGAGCCATTAGTCAAGTCAGGCAAATATTAATGAGTCAATTTGCCATAACTTCCAGTTACAGCCTTTGGACGTTTGAGGAAAGCAGAGTTTGCAGATTAAATCCTCAAATCTGGCACAGAGCTTGTATTTGCCTATGTAGCTGTGATCTCTACTCACTTGTATGTTTTTAAGATATGGAGGGCTTATAGTGGACACCTCAAAGTTCTGCATAAAACTAACAGAATAAAGGGGAGGTCATTTAAGACTGAGGTAAGAAAAAACTTTTTTACCCAGAGAGTTGTGACTTTATTGAATTCCCTGCCACAGAGGGCAGTGGAGGCCAAATCACTGGATGGATTCAAGAGAGAGTTGGATAGAGCTCTAAGGGCTAGTGGAGTCAAGGGATATGGGGAGAAGGCAGGCACGGGTTATTGATAGCGGCCGATCAGCCATGATCGCAATGAATGGCGGTGCTGGCACGAAGGGCCGAATGACCTCCTCCTGCACCTATTTTCTATGTTTCAATGTTTCTTAACTCTGTAAAATCCTCCAGATCCATAAGCAGGACAAGTAAAGCAACATTAGAATCCACTCTCTTCTGTATTGTAGCTCCAGTTATACTTGGTCAACACTTATGGGCAGACCAATGGTTCAATGGCACTTTTATTTTCACATGTGCAAACACATAGTCGAGTTTCATTCTTACAAACATTCCAGTGCAGTTTTGCCATGCGTAAGCAAAGGATTCAAAGGTCTTTTGTTGTTTGTGTACCAATTAAGGTACAGTGCTATTCGAATTACCATACAGCCTTACTAAAAAAAGCAACCAGACACACAACTACATAAAAGTTAACATAAGCATCCACCACAGCAGATTCCCTGCAAAAAAAAGTTTCTCCCAACCCCCCCACATAAAACAAGCTAAGGAACACTAAAACACATTTAACACATACTATAAGACAACAAAGAAGGAAGGGACAGATATAGACTGTTGGTGAGGCAGCCATCGCTGGCTCCACCCGGTGGGGATATCCATTATCCTCTGGTCATCCTCAAGTGTAGGGTGTCAAAGAAGACAACGTGGGCAAATCTGGGCAGGAGACTGATTGTAGACTGTGAGGATCAGAGTGTGGTTGTGGCTTTCTGACCGGGGAAAGCCATTACTATTTTCTCCCTTCATTTACATAGAGTCACAAAGTGTGGAAATGGGCTCTTTGGCCCAACTTGCCCACACCGGCTAACATGTCCCAGCTATACCGGTCCAGCCTGCCTGTGTTTGGCCCATATCCCGCCAAACCTGTCCTATCCTTGTGCCTATCTAACTGTTTCTTAAATGTTGGGATAGTCTCTGCCTCAACTACCTCCTCTGGCAGCTCTTTCCATTCACCCACCACCTTTTGTGTGAAAAGGTTACCCCTCAGATTCCTATTAAATCTTTTCCCCTTACCTTAAACTTATTTTCTCTGGCCCTCGATTCACCTACTCTGAGCATGAGATGCTGTGCATCTCCCTAATCTATTCCTCTCATGATTTTATACACCTCATTAAGATCAACTCTCATCCTCCTACGCTACAAGGAATAGTGTCTGAGCCTGCTCAACCTCTCCCTATAGCTCAGACCCTATCAACATTGGCAGCATCCTGATAAATCTTCTCTGTAACCTTTGCAGCTTGACAGCATCATTTGTTTAGGCTTTGTAACCACATGGGCATGTATCTTTTGACTGCTTTAATCAGCATTCCCCCATTTTAGAGGCACTGAAAAATAGATCAACTAAACCAAAATTCAAACAAAAAAGGCAAACCCTAAACACGGTTAAATTAGGCATTGGGTGAGAATAACAGTCATGGGAGATTGGTAGATAATGGGCTGCTGGTAAAAAAAAAATACAAGCTGCCTGTTAGAAAAGTAAAAAATTCAACTTGATTAATATAATTTGTTGATTGTTATTTCATTACCAACATAATGTGTTGTGTGTCAAATGATATGTAGTAATTAATATTTGGGAACTCACGGAAGTTCCATCCAAACCGTGAAACAGATTGAGAGCGTTTTTAAAGGCTCTGTTCTCACCTGATTCCTTGCAAATGCAGGAAGATGGAGCTTGTGTGCTAATAAGAGTATTTATTTTCCATTTGCTATTCTATCAGCTCAATTTTTAATCATGGCTCATGCTCTGAATGCACAAAACCTTATTTGGGTTGGAGTATCCTGTTTTCACTTTAATGTCATTAATTGAAAATCAAGCAATTGAAATTCTCTTTCCATATTGAATGGTGGTGCTGGCTCGAAGGGATCGAAGGGGCTACTCCTGCAACTATTTTTCTATGTTTCCTTTGAAACTGAGGGTGAAGATAATGACAGTTGTTTCTGATTGACTCAAAAGGAAGACTAAGATAGAGACTGCCTGATTGTTAGTCCTTCGAGCATGTATTTATAGTCCTTGGCTACAGCTGCCATATGATTGATCGAATGCAGGGAAGTCATTCTGGTGCCTGCACACCTGAGGCCCGTAAATGATGCATGGTTGAGAAACGCCGGGTTTCCAGTTAAAAACCAGTCCAGTCATCGTACACGGACAATTAGCATAAGCTGTCCATCTGGTGAATATAGCTGCACAGCCTGTGCCAGGAAAGTCTTGCCTGCAATCAATCATCTCCGGTTATCATTCAATGCAGCATCTCCATCTCTCTAAATAGAAAATAGCAATTAGCCTTTCAGTTAAGGAAGTACATTAGATATAATACCCAAGGCACCTTTTCTAAGTATTAAAAGCAGTCAGTCATTCACATTTACAACTTACTTAAACTACTGCTATTAAGTAAATTGTGGAAGCTGCTCATATATCCTGTGGCGGTTCCTGTTTGAAACACTGATGTTGGTGAAATCATATACAACCCAGGAAATGGACACATTAAGCGACTGCAGATGTTGCACCCCAGAGCAAAAAAAGAACTGCTGGAGGAACTGTGCGGGTTGAGCAGCGTTTGCGTGGGTGGTGGAGCAGGAAGAGGAAAAGGAGATTTCTGGTTGAGCCCTAACATCAGTAACGAGATTGGAGAGGAGGAGGGACTAGACATGAGGGAGTGGGATACTGGTGGACCAAGGAGTGGCGAAGGATGATGGACCAATGGAACCAGGTGCCCCGAAGGACTTCCATTAATCTGGAACTTGTCTCCATGGACTCCATCTACACATCACATAATCAAGGACCAGTCTCACCCCAGTCACTTCCTCTTCTCCCCCTCTCCCATCAGACAAGAAGTACAGAAGTTTGAAAACACATAACACCAGATTCAGGGATAATTTTGGCCCAGCTGTTATCAGGCCTCTCACCAGCTAGAGTACGGTCCCGACCTCCCATCTACATCATTGGAGACCTTTGAACTAACTATAATCAAACTTTATTTGACTTAATCTTGCACTAAGTAGCATACCCTTTAACCTGTATCTGTACACTGTGGACAGCTAGATTGTAATAATGTATAGTCTTCTCGTTGACTGCATAGCATGCAACAAAGCTTTTCACTGTACCTCGGTACAAGTGACAATAAAAAACTAAACTAATTGGAAAGCATTCCTTTCATTTAATTTTTACATGGTTAACACAGATCTATAGCATAAGGAATGAAAGCATTTAGTGAATTGAGGGTACACAAAAGGCTTGAGAAACTCAGCGGGTGCAGCAGCATCTAAGGAGCGAAGGAGATAGGCAATGGGCCGAAACCCTTCTTCAGACTGATGGGAGGTTGAGGGGGGGGGGGGGGGGGGGGGGGGGGCAGGGAGAAGAAAGGAAAAAGGAGGAGGAGGAACCCGAGGGCTGTGGGAGGGGTGGGAAGGGGAGGAGGCAGCAACGGTTAACAGAATTGAGAACATTCGATGTTCAAGCCCAGAGGATGCAGACTCCCCAAGCGGAATATGAGGTGCTGTTCCTCCAATTTGCGGTGTTGCTCACTCTGGCCGTGGAGGAGGCCCAGGACAGAGAGGTCGGATACAGAATGAGAGGGGAGTTGAAGTGCTGAGCCACCGGGAGGTCGGGTTGGTTATTGCGGACCGAGCGGAGGTGTTCGGCGAAATGATCGGCAAGCCTCCGCTTGGTCTCACCGATATAGATCAGCTGGCATCTAGAGCAGCGGATGCAGTAGATGAGGTTGGAGGAGGTGCAGGTGAACCTCTGTCGGACCTGGAATGACTGCTTGGGTTCCTGAAAGGAGTTGAGGGGGGAGGTAAAGGGACAAGTGTAGCATCTCTTGCGGTTGCAAGGGAAACTGCCCGGGTGGGGGTGGAGCGGGAGGGAAGGGTTGAATTGAGTTATAATAGTTATAAGAGTTGGGACATCACGTTGCAATTATACGAGACATTACTTAGACCATACTTGGAATATTGTGTGCATTATTGGACACCACACCACAGGAAGGATGTGGTAGCATTAGAGAGAATGGAGGAGAGATTCGCCAAGATTTTGTTTGGAGTGGAGGGCATTAGATGCAAGGAAAGATTGGACTGGATCTCAGGAGGGTGATCTTATAGAGGTTTTCAAAATTATGAGAGCCGCATTTCAAGGGGATTCAGTCTTTTTTCAAGAGCCGGTGAGTCCAATATGAGAGGACACAGGCTGAAGGGGAAAAGGGAAATATTTGAATGGGATGTGAGAGGGCAGTTTTTCCACACATGGGAGAGTAGGTATATGAAACAAGCTGCCAGAGGTAGTGGTAGACGCCGAAAGTGCTGTTTAGTGGTGAGTTCTCGGATTCAAACACCGTGATAATGAAGGAACATTGATGTGTTTCTAATCAGGATGGTGCACAGCTTGGATGATCCGATGGATTTGTTTCCATGCAGGTGAAGATCCTGCCCTTCTTTCTGATTGAGGATGCAGGCTTAAGGGATGCTGCAGGAGTAGCCTGGGCAAGAAATTGCTGTGCATTGTGGTAATGAAGGAACAGCAGATGCTGGAGAATCGAGGGTACACAAAAGGCTGGAGAAACTCACCGGGTGCAGCAGCATCTAAGGAGCGAAGGAGATAGGCGACGTTTCGGGTCGAGACCCTTCTTCAGCATATTGTACTTGGCATGTATTGCAGTCACAATGAACTGATAGAGGAGAGAATGATAATTTAGAAGGGGCTGAGGGGTGGGATGGTGTGCGAATGAAATGGTCTGTGCTGTTTGAACGGTAATCCATTTCTTGAACATTGTTGGAGTTGCATTCAACCAGGCAAGCAAAGAAAATCCCATTACGCTACTAACGCGTGCTTTGGAGATGATTACCTTACCTTTCTGTGGTTCCCATCATGCTCCAGAAATGTGATTAGCGTGCAATCACTTGTGGAAGGTTGACATTTAGGGTCAACAATTTAAAGCTATTCCCTTTTAATGACCATCATTTCTCAATAGAAATGACAAAATCACCTTGGAGATGAGACTAATTGATTTTACCTCTTAATACTGCCTTTCTGGTCACACCATACATATTTGGGTTAAATGCTTCAACATAATTTTTATTATCATTCTATGTAATTTAATCAGTTCAAAAGATCATTGGAAGTACAGGAACAGAAGATATTTAACAAAAGATCACCACTGTGGCAGCAAAAAAGTAATGCTCACTTTTCATCATGCAATTAATTTTCATGTAATGAAGAAAATTGAATATTTTTCGTGTATTCTGGGTCACCATTGCTTCAGTGGGCATTTTCCATTTTTTCCTCTGCCACCATATCTGGCAGCACTTAGCTCTCTGAAACTGTTTGTGTGTTCTTTCCAAGCTTTACAGCCTTAATCCCTTTGCGTAACATTTTCAGTGACCTCTTTCCTTCCTGCTTTAATCTTGATGCATTACACAAAGACATGCGCATGCACGCACATTGCAAACACACACAGACACTACAGAGGCACACAAACACTCTCTTCCCCGCAGCATTTTTCTTTTACTCCCTTAGATTCTCTGCATAGATTTTTATCTAGTTTCCCGCGGGCTGTTCCAAACTTTAATGCGATTGTTTCTATTTGCTCTCTATACCTGCAGATGTGTAAGTGCTCTTTCAAGGAAAAGGTGTCTAACATTTCTGCAATAACTTAACTTAGCCAGCTGATACAACTTTGATTGAACTCCATTTTTTTCCCCTCTATTCTGCAACTATTCAGTGAAGTAGATTCCAAAACTGAATTAATCGGGGAAACGTAGGCAAGAATGAATTGTTGCCTAAGAATAGGAAACGGTCATTCCGTCCCTGGAGTCCCTTACAAATCGGTCAAAACTTGGCTGATCTTTAGTTTGTTTTCATGTCACCTTATGTCTGCAAAAGAAAATGCTTTCTGATTCTGTTCCGACAAGGTCTACACTTTAATTTAAAAACAAAAACCTTGGGGTTTCAGAATTTAACTTAAACAGAGTCAGGCTTAATGTCCTAAGTACAACAAGCGCTTGGCACCAAACAGATGAGCCTTTACCAAATGTATCGTGGGACCTGCCCAAAATGTACCTGCAGCCATCCTTCACACACAACCAGTGGCCACACTTTCTAAACTTGCTTTCATGATATTGCCCGAACCAGAAAATGACTACACACCTCACTAATATGTACAAACCTATACTGCAATTCTGATTTACACACTGTTGGGTGTAGCTCTTTATTTATTTATGGCTTGTGTCATTGCGAAGGTGGTTATGAACTAACTTCTAGTACTTCTGCATTTTTTCTGGCAAAGAAACTCCAAGTTATTAATTAGAGGTCCAATAATTAGTCCTAATGACACTGAAGGAATGGCTGTATTTCAAAACCAAATTAGTTTGTGACTTGGAGGCAAACGTACAGATGGTCCAGTTCCTCTGGACCTTCAGACCTTGTGCTTCTTGTTGGTAGTGGTCCACCTGTGGTAGTGAATGATACCTTTAAGTACCTTCAGTGTGTTGTTTTCTCCTGCATCATTACCAGGCCTGTGCATCATCCTGAACTATGCCACTAACTCCTGTCAATCCTGCTGTTTCTGACAAGATCCAACAAAATGGCAGCAGGTTAGAAATGTATGTGCCAACAAACAAGAACTCTGTTCCCTCGCTTGCTGAAGGGCACTCCAACCTTAACCCTGTTCGTTACCTTCACGCCAAGGGCAGCCAGTTAGTCCAGAGTGGTCATGCTCCTTCGAGGGCTACATTCTTGCCTTGGTTTTCCCTACCCGCCTGCCCCAAGAGGTTTGCTTACAAATATAAGGTGGTCACCTTGTAAAGCAGCGTTGGAATTGGCTCGAATGAGCAAGCAGTTTGCCTGAAGCAATCTGCTCAGGCCATTTCCATGCCAGGACGACAAGGTTGGCTCCCTTACTTCAGTTGTTTAGTCAACTGTAGAGACGCAGAGACGGGGAACTACAAGTTTTCTCCCTATCTTCAGTTTACATATTCTTTTGCCATTTAAGGCATTGAGATATCTCTGACTGCTCCTTACATTAAATTTCGAAGTAGATTGATCATGATTGTTATGCGTTGAGTGGGGTGACGTGATTTCAATGATCAGAAATGGCAACAGAAGCCGCGGATTATCACCAAACATATTTTTGTGTTTACAATCTGGCCTGATTTTATACCTGCTATTGTTCCTGTTGAGTTTGTACATTGGCAATTGATGGAGCAAGCAGGTGGCCTGTTTGCAGACAAATTGTGAACTGCCTGTCAGCAGCAGCAGCCAGGAGACACAACACAGTGAAGATTTCCAGCTGATTTTTTTTTCTCATTTTTTCTCCTACACGTTCTCTTCCAGGAAACAATATTTCCTTCTGCCCAACTTGTCCCTGCACAGCAAGTGTCAGAGTGGA
The DNA here is from genome assembly GCA_963514005.1 of Raja brachyura. The sequence goes on from OY740782.1 coordinate 43,185,173, forward strand.
CAGATTGGGAAATCCAATCTGTATCATTCCCCTTTGTGATCGTGGCACAGTGTGCATATAACAAAATCAGTTGTTGGAAAGTACCATTTGCAATATTGCACTCAGTTTATGATACGGTCCGAGCCCAGAAGTACAGCTACATTTATGAATCTGTTGCCTCCAGTTGCCAGCTTTCATGGAAACAATTGCTAATTAATTAATCTGGAAAATTTTAATGCAATTTTTCCAATCAGCTCTCACTAAGAGGGTTCATCAGGGAGGGCTTTGTTATTTCCAGAGATGCTGCCTGACTTTAGTTTGCAGCCAGTTATAGGATTCAGACCTTGTCAAATTTGGCCTGTGTCCAAGTGATTATACTGGGGCTTAAGTTAGACCCAGTATTGCCTCTTGGCATTCTTGATGGCATTGCGAAGATTGTAACGAGATTTATTGTGCCACTCGAGATCATTTAACGTATGCAGCGGATTTGGGGTAAAGGACCCATTTCCACGCTGTATGAGCCTCTGTGACTCTCTTTAGTATGATAAAGACTTTAATAAGTTCAAAAGGTCATCCGTTTTTTTCTTTTTGGAGCACTGATGTTTAGTTGATAAAACTTCAAATTATGCCTTGATTATGGGGTATTATCTACAGGGAAAGGTTGAACAGACTTGGACTGTTTCTGTGAAACGCTGGATGGTGCTGGAGAAAAGGAATAGGTGATGTTTCGGGTCTCCAGAGATGCTGCTTGACCTGCTGAGTTACTCCAGCTTTCTGTGTCTGTCTTTTGTACAGTTCTATATTCTATGATGAAGTTTGAGTATATGAGGGGAGTAATTCAACCGACAGGAAGTTTGAGAAGCAGGGAGCACAGAATTGTCAAAAGCAGAGTGGAGATGGCTTTTAATCACGGGGTGTTCAAGAAAGGACACGAGAATGGCGAGGACACTTTGGAGCTAATACTTCCGCAACTGGACAAATCTGCCTGAGGAATACCGTGTGAATATAGTTTGTTTCACAACATGAATTTTAAAGTTTGAACATACCTTAATCTACGTCATTACTGCATAATGCCTTCATAGTACTTCATTGTATATATTTTTTTATCTTGCCAAATCGTAGATTGCTGTAATTGGAATATATGAAAGGGAATGGTGCTAATTAGATAGCTGTCATGGTCTCAATGGGCAAAAAGCTTTTTTGTGTACACTATCATTTTTATGACTCTGTTAGGCATCATTAGAAAAGATAATACATTCTAGCAATAATAATCATAGCATGGCATTTTAAACATTCCTTTCTGGAAGTTCTATTTTTATTTTGTTCCCTATTTAATAGAATATGACAATATTCATGCTCTGGCAATACTTTTGCAAAGCTCTTTCTAAAAAAAAGTTATACAATTAAAATTTGATTTAAGCTTAAAAGGACCAATATTGCATATTACAGAGTATTTCAGTCCCCTGACTGTTCAGCTGGCTTTTCATTTACCAGAGCACTTTTTCTCCATTGCATTTCCCCAGAATGACATTGATAGTGCTGTAACACACAAAACCTCAACTTCAGTGTGATTTTAATGCTTGCTGGTTTGAAAAAATAAGAATATTACTTTACTCACAGAAGAACTAGCTTCTGTGACCAAAATCTGGCAACCTTGTATACAACCTCAGATATACGTGTTGCCTGCATTACTCATAGAGGTCAGTGTCACAGAAACACTTGCGTTCCTTGCCTCAGAATCACTTCAGTATGTTGCCACGTTGCTGATTGCTGCTCACTCATAGAAACATAGAAACATAGAAAATAGGTGCAGGAGGAGGCCATTCAGCCCTTTGAGCCAGCACCGCCATTCAATATGATCATGGCTGATCGTCTGCTATCAATAACCCGTGCCTGCCTTCTCCCCATATCCCTTGACTCCACTAGCGCCTAGAGCTCTATCCAACTCTCTCTTAAATCCATCCAGTGATTTGGCTTCCACTGCCCTCTGTGGCAGGGAATTTCATAATTTCACAACTCTCTGGGTAAAAACGTTTTTTCTCAGCTCAGTCTTAAATGACCTCCCCTTTATTCTACGACTGTGGCCCCTGGTTCAGGACTCACCCAACATTGGGAACATTTTTCCTGCATCTAGCTTGTCCAGTCCTTTTATAATTTTATATGTTTCTGTGAGATTTCCCTGCTCATCCTTCTAAACTCCAGTGAATACAAGCCTAATGTCTAATCATGCTTAAATGCAGTCACTCATACTGGAGGAGATAAGATTTGATCTATCTTTATTTAGGCTCACGTGAGCAAGAAAAAGAGGGCACAGGGATTTGCCTATATTGCTGCAAAGTGCTGGAATAACTTAGCAGGTCAGGTCGCATCTCTGGAATACATGGATATCCATGCTCTTCAGAAATGCTGCCTGACCTGCTGAGTTACTCCAGCACTTTGTACCCTTTTGTATATCAACCAGTAGATGCAGTACCATGTTTCTACATTCTGCCTATGTTGCCTCGAGTTCGGGCATTCAGAGACTGATGGGAGTTTCAGAGTGTCTCAATTGTCCCAATGGCCAAAATAAAAAAATAATTCCTTCAGTCACTGGCCTTCATCATCCTGTCCACATTCTCTGTCCCCAGCAAGCATGCTACGAGTTCCCACTAATTTCTGCAGATCCATTCATTAACCAGCAATGCATGGCAATAATCGAGGTTTCTGTAGAGATTATGCTTGCAAAGCTAAATGTGAACAGTTCTGAAAATGTATAGTTAGACAATAGAATCCAAAGGATAAACCTGACACAGAATGTCGCACAGGAACTCCTGACAATGTTTTGTTTAGTTTAGAGATATAGCACAGATACAGGTCCTGTGGCCCACCCAGTCCACGCCAACAAGTGATCCCAGCACACCAACACTATCCTAAACACACAAGGGACAATTTACAATTATAACAAGCCAATTAACCTTCCAGTGTACATCTCTGGAGTTTGAGAAAGCTCCCAGAGAAAACCAATGCATGTCACGGGGAGAATGTATAAACTTCGTACAGACCGCACCAAATCCATGTCTCTAGCGCTGTAAGGCAGCAACTCTACTGCTGCGCCACTGTGCCACCCCTGCGCTAGTGTAAACCTCACAATTGAAGAACTCAACCTTTATGGAAGATTCACACTTCTAAGGTAACCAACAGCAATGATTTTATTCCATTAAAAATCCTGGAAGATGTTCTGACCGCTTGTAGAATACCCCGTTAGTTTTCTCTGGGTGCTCAACATTCCCGGTTGTGTTGTGCACAACACTCACAACATTATCCTTGTACAATCTGTGACAACTTCATTTTTGAAAATCATTTGGGCTTGCAATCAGCATACAATCAGCATGTATTTGGTTTATCTATCCCTTAAGTTATGTGATTTAATTTTATCCTTGGCATCGAGCATACTAAAATATTCTGGGTTGGGACTCTTCTTCAGACTAAAGAAGGGTCCCAACCTGAAATGTCACCTATTCATGTTCTCCAAAGATGGACAGGATGTAGGTTAATTGGCTATGGTAAAAATTGCAAATTGTCCCTAGTGTGTAGGATAGTGATAGTGTACGGGGCTGATTGTCACGGACTCGGTTGGCCGAAGGGCCTGTTTCCACTCAAAAGCTCAAACGTCTAAAAGTCTAAAGTTGATTTATTTTGTAATCTTTCCTGATTCTCTTTGTGTTCTATTCACCTTAATCTTCTTGGTTAGTTGTCTGCTGAAGCACAAAGCAGAACTCGGCTAGCATGTTCACAATTATAAAACATAGAGGGTATCTTTAGCTCTACACAATGGGAATTAAACAAGTTACCAGTGCATTATCAACATGTTTTGAGAAATGCTGTCATTTACATTTAATAGCCCAAGTTATTCTCTTGAGGTCTGGTCCTTGATTCAAAATTGGTTTGGAGATGAAAAGAGGGGACCGACGAAAAGATTAGTAATCTGAAATCAGATTTACATATGTTAAAGGACTGTCCAAATGCCGATTGTCAGATAGGTTGACCAGACAATTTGATCAGGACTGGTTCTTTTAACCAGTCAAATAAGAAACCTTAATTGATTGACAACAAAAGAGCAGTTTGCTTGTTGCCTTTCTGAATGTATAATCTTCGAGCCAAAGCACAAGGCATATTCCCTAATAGGGTAATTTTGAACAATGCCACAGCCGCAAGATGGATATGCCCTTCAGTCATTCAATCTGTTCTAAATTCAGAAGGGTGTTCATTGTTATGGAAATTCTTTGTTTGTGTCTCTCAATCCAGGAGCAGAGAGAACTGCATTATCACTTTGAAGTCTTCATTTTTGCTCAAAGCATTATATTATCAATTCAAAATTTCTCTCCATGAAGTATCTTGAGCTCACAACATTATACTTCTACAGTCAGTGACAACTTCATTTTTGAAGATCATTTGGGCTTGCAATCAGCAGACTCGTTCTGAATGTATTTGGTTCTAAAGAAGGGTCCCGACCTCAAATGTCACCTATCCATATTCTCCAGTGATACTCCCTGGCCTGCTGAGTTACTCCAGCACTATGTGCCTTTTTTTTGAAAACCAGCATCTGCAGTTCCTTCCTACACATCTGAATAAAAACTGCACTTTGCAACCTCTCACGCTCATAAATTCCCTTCAATTTTTTTGCCGCTTTGTTATGCCAGCTGCAATTTACACTACCATCGTTGGTATGTTGGAGGAAATATCAGGGAACACCTGAGTGCTGACAGGGTGGTCGTGGGTGTTGTGCTCACCCCAACCACCTTCAACTGTTTTACCAATTACTTTTCTTTCTTCATCTGAAGAAAATAAGTGTTCCCTGCTGATTGCACAAAAAGTGCAATTCTTTAGCAAGTATTGCCACACATGCCTGCAAGGAAGAAGCCAACATCTAGGTTTGGAGTGATAATGGCAAGATATATTTTGCTTGAAAATGTCAGGCAGTGATCCTCTCCAACACGAGAGAGTTTATCCTTTTGCCTTTGGTATTCATAGGCATTACTATTCCCAAGTCTCCCACCAACAACATCTTGGCGACAACTGTGAGCAGAAATTTAACATGACCAGCCACACAAATGCAAGAACTTGTCAGAGGGAAGGTAATCTTCAATGGTGTTCCACCCCAATGCCATTCCACTGTCCAAAAGCTAGAAGTCAAGCATCAGGTGGAATACTTTCCACCTGCCTGGATGGGTGCACTCCAATCAAAAAGCATAGCACCATCCAAGATAAAACTGCTAATTTGATTGGCACACCATCCACCATGCTCACCATTCACTCAGTGAAAGTAAGCATGCAGGTACAGCAGGCAGTGAAGAAAGCGAATGGCACATTGGCCTTCATAACAAGAGGAGTTGAATATAGGAGCAAATAATGCATTCTGCAGTTGTACAGGGCCCTAATGAGACCACACCTGGAGTATGTGCAGTTTTGGTCTCCAAATTAGAGGAAGGACATTCTTGCTATTGAGGGAGTGCAACGCAGGTTTACAAGGTTAATTCCTGGGATGGCGGGACTGTCATATGTTGATAGAATGGAGCGACTGGGCTTGTGTACTCTGGAATTTAGAAGGATGAGAGGGGACCTTATTGAAACATTTAATATTATTAAGGGTTTGGACATGTTAGAGGCAGGAAACATGTCCCCGATGTTGGCGGAGTCTATAACCAGGGGCCACAGTTTAAGAATAAGGGATAAGCCATTTAGAATGGAGATGAGGAAATACTTTTTCACACACAGAGTTGTGAGCCATTTGGAAACACCAACATTTCAGGGTTCCCCTTTGGGTTTTATACTTGGAGGGGAGCCTTGGAAATACATTGTTGTTCCTTCATCATCTCTGGATGATGGTGACCATGTTGTTAACTTAAGGGCCTGTCCAACTTGCATTCGATTGCGTGCGTTTGGCGCGACCAAACGGAAGCGGAGTTCACGCGAAGTATGCGCGTGACGTCATTTGTGTCATGCTTACCAATCAGCTGAGGAGGAGGTGGGACGACATTACGCAACGCCACGCCGGGCGGTGACGTCATCGTGCAACGCCTAGGTGTACGCTGTCAGGACGCTACGTACGACATCAAGACACTGCATATGAACGCAATGCGCCTGCGTGCCGACAGGCCGTTGGTGCACGAAGATTTTGGCCACTGCCAGAATTTCGGAGCCCCGCGCGATGTCGTGACCAGCCCCGCACAACTCTGCGCTTCTATGTGGGACCGGCCCCGCGTGACCATACGATGCCCGTACGCCTCAAGTGACCACGAGGTCGCGTAATTTGTGAATCAAGGTCGCGCACGTGGAACAGGCCCTTTATAATTAACTGTATTCCTTCATGTAAGACCATGTTGATATTTTTACAGCAATACTTAGATTGGCCACTGGTGCATTGACTCCTTAGTCGATCAACAAGTGGTTGGCAATGATACTGCTGATGTGCTGAGGTAAAACTAGCGAAAGTCCTCAAAATGTCAGTAATTTATTTACTGTGTCAATAGAGCTTGCAAAGCAATTTCCCGTGAGAGCAGCTGAGTTGACTGCTGTGTATTTGCTGTTGGATTGGATAAGCATGTGGTGTTGTCTGAAAGAAGCATTATCTGAGGGGATATGTTGCCATGGTGAAATGTCTTTCAGAATACTTTTCTATGTGTATGTCCAGAGGATGTTTTTCTGATAGTGCACCAAACTGCACCATTGACTCTTGTACCTGATAAAGATTCTTTGATGGTGGATTTTGCGCCAAGAAAATGATTGTTCGTGCACTCAATGCCTGGTCCAATAGACCAAGGTCACATGCTAATTAAAGCTTCGTGAATTAAACAATGAATTTATCTTTGTTTCATTTTGAAAGAGCAAATCCAATTTTTGCATTTTAACACTTTTCTATTTATCATTTCTTTGGGAACAAAAAGGTGGCGCGTTTAAGCACTAACCCAATGGGGAGCTGTATCTTGTGCAGCAGTTAAATTAAGGTGCCTCAGAGACTCAATCTTGAGTTTGCTGCTTCATTTGACCCTCTAATTTGTCCAATTAATTTCTCAAGAAACATAACCCTTCCTCCTATAGACCTATGTTCCAAGAATTAACCTGATAATCTATAAACTTGAAAATCTATTGCGTCAACAAACACTGTGAACTTTCTCTGATTCTGTGGAATATAGACAATTGAAAATAATGTTGTCACCGAGTCAGAGGAACAGGAGGCAAAGAATTTGCAGTGATGAGTTGTCCTCTGCAAAGAGGGTTTCTTCTTTTAAATACAATTATCTTAAACCAGTGCATTGCTGTTGAGTTGGGATCAAAGATGGGCTTGAAGGCCATGGAAGAGTTCATTTGTCCATGGACTGTCAGTTCAAAAATGAGATGCTTGAGAATTATGAATTATGTTGAGCTTAGTTTAAACCGGTTCTGATTAATAAGAACCAAAAAGACCTGGCAGAGCTAATTGCCTCCTCGTGCTTCTTGATTGTTTTTGTGGTCTTATTTGTGATGTTTTGGTGTTACCTATGGTGTTTTATTTGTGTTTTATTTCTGTTGTAGATATTTTCCTTAATTTGAAATCTATCTCTTAGTCATGAATAGTAACTATATCCTACTATGCTAATTATAGTTTTAATGATGATGTCAGCTAGTTGTGAAAAATCTAGTTGTCTTGTTCGGCATGGGTTTTTTTTCTCTTCACTGTCTTGTATAATTTATGGATTACATGTTTTGTGTGTTGGCTGAGTCTATGGACGAGTCTATGGCCATCCAATAGCTGATTTACGGACCATTCAGGAATAAAAATCAAAATAATTAATAGGACTGCAAGGTGAAACTGATAAAGGGGCTAATTAAGTAATGCTGCATGGTGCTGGCACAGATTTATTGGGCTGAGTAGCCTCTTTTCCAATACAAATCTGGGATTCAACAATTGTTGGAGACTAATTGTTATAATGGGTCAATAGCTTAATTGCCACATCCAGACTGATAGACCCCAGTCCTCCTTTATCAAGCAACTGCTATCTTGGATTGCTTCGTCATAAATGTTAATTCATGGAACTTCTCTGTAAAAAAAAAAATTTTGTGCCAGTTTTAGATTTGTAGAGTTTAATTTCATCCTTTCTTGGCTTTTCTCTCAAACTTTCATCATTGTTTGGACCCTGAATACATTTCAAGTTTGGTGAGAAATTCGTTTAAATTTCACTTCTGTGGGGAAACTCAACATAAATATTAAGCCCATTTAATACTTGGATTGCTTATTGAGGATTATTAAATCAATCCATGTATTCAATCATTTTTATTTTCAAAAATAGCAAGGTATTGGATTTGCTGAATAAATCAGCTAATTTAAATGGAATTTATTTTGCTCCTAATGTAACAACAAGTTTATATCTGGCTATACAGGGCTGGTCAGCCTTGGCTGGAACATAGTTGCGATAAGCTGTCAGAAATTATTACAGTGTTGCAGCAGTTTTAGTTGCTTGATTCACTAATTCATTTTCAAGTAAAGAATTGCATTCGCTAACCATGAGTGTGTAATATTTTCCTGAAGTTTGAATGTTGATGTAATTTTTTTTGGTCCACGATGTCTGAGAATGGATAATTTTGTTCCATGGATGATAAGAAAATCAAGCAGTTAGGTGATAAAATAACTAGTACAGTAAGTGGGAGTTGATACACTTTGGTAAAAAAACTGGAACAATCAGCCTTGGATAATACGTGGAGAAGACAGAAGCATGTATATTTTGAAAGGTATAGATAGGGAAGACCGATGGAAGCTTTTTACCAGGGTGGGAAAATCAAGGGGGTGAGGGCATAGCTTTAAAATGAAAGGGGCAATGTATTTCTACACAGTGTGGTGGTGGGCGGGTGGGGTTGAGTGGAATTGGGTCGGGAGCACCTGGAAAGTGCTGCTGGTGATAGTAGTGGCGGCAGATACAACGGTGGCGTATTAGAGGCTTGTCTTAGGGGGTAGGTGGGTCAGGTACTATCACAATGTTTAAAAAAACATTTGGACAAGGACCAGGTTTAGAGGGATATTGGCCAAATGCCAGCAGCTAGGACAAATGCAGTTGGAGCATGTCGGACGGCACAGACAGATTGGGCGGAAGGACTTGTTTCCATGCTGTCTGACTCTATTTGTCTCTGGGAATATTTAATAAAGAAATTGTAATGTTGTGCTGCTCCATCAGGCCATGCAAAGCATAATAAGCGAGTTTGGTATTCCAACTGCTTATGCCCAGGGCATATGTCACTCGCTATAAACATTCTCGGCAGCTGTGGTGCTGCATGTGTGCAGGCCTGCGTTTCGCACGTGGTTGAGGTAGGGTCAGGGTCTCCAGCGCTGTTGAGTTGCTGCTGGGCCGTCCCCGTCCCATCCCGTGTGCCCGTCCCTGTCTGGGAGTGGCACTGGGCTGGCGGGGCGTTGGGGGCCTTGGACCTGCCTGTCCCGTCGTGGAGCTGGTTCCTCGGGGGTTGGGCTGGAGTTTGCATTTCCTCTCCGTGCTGTTGTATGACCGGGACAGTCGGAGTTGAGCTGGTGTTGGCGCTTCTTCTCTGCGCTGGCTGTGGGCCTCGGGACCACTGCTCCGGGTCGGTGTCCCATCTGCCGGTCCAGTTCCCCTACCCCCTGTCTTACACTCGTATCTGTCCCCTCTATTTCGCTGATACACCCCACTCTCCCGCTACCTGGCATCCATGTTCCTCAGATAAAATATATTTTTACACAAAAGTAATAAATAAAGATAAGAATTTATACACAGTTTTTACAGTCAGCGCTTAATTCGCTTTTACTTTATAGTGAGTGACGTTTGACAAATAGACAATAGGTGCAGGCGTAGGCCATTCAGCCCTTCGAGCCAGCACCGCCATTCAAAGTGATCATGGCTGATCATCCCTAATCAGTACCCCGTTCCTGCCTTCTCCCCATATCCCCTATTTCTAAGAGCCCTATCTAGCTATCTCTTGAAAGCATCCAGAGAACCTGCCTCCACCACCCTCTGAGGCAGAGAATTCCACAGACTCACCACTTTCTGTGATAAAAAGTGTTTCCTCATCTCCATTCTAAATGGCTTAATCCTTATTCTTAAACTGTGGCCCTTGGTTTTGGACTCTCCCAACATCGGGGACATGTTTCCTGCCTCTAGCGTGTCCAAACCCTTAAAAATCTTGTATGTTTCAAAGAAATATCGTCTCATCCTTCTAAACTCCAGAGTGTACAAGCCCAGCTGCTCCATTTTCTCAGCATATGACTCGGTTAATTCCCACCATCCCTGGAATTAACCTTGTAAACCTACGCTACACTCCCTCAATAGCAATAATGTCCTTCCTCAAATTATGAGACCAAAACTGCACACAATACTCCAGGTGTGGTCTCACTAGGGCTCTGTACAACTGCAGAGGGACCTATTTGTTCCTATATTCGATTCCTCTTATTATAAAGGCCAACATGCCATTCGCTTTCGTCACTGCCTGCTATACCTGCATGCTTACTTACATAGACTGATGAACAAGGACCCCCAGATCCCGTTGTACTTCCCCTTTTCCCAACACCCATGATTCCTATTTTTGGGAATACCGAACTCGCTATTCGATTCCTCTTATTATAAAGGCCAACATGCCATTCACTTTCTTCATTGCCTGCTGTACCTGCATGCTTACTTACATAGACTGATGAACAAGGACCCCCAGATCCTGTTGTACTTCCCCTTTTCCCAACACCCATGATTCCTATTTTTGGGAATACCGAACTCGCTTATTCTGGTCTATAAGAGAAAGTACGTTAAAATATTTTCCAAGAATGTTACCATGACTGAGAAATTGCTGCTATTATGAAAGCAGAACAGGTTGAGGTTTCTTTTCTTCAGAAAAACAGTCCTAATGGTAATTTAATTGTTTTTAATTAATAAATGGGTTGAGGAAAGTAGAAGAATTCAAAGTAGGTGCCATAAGTACAAGATAATTACTCATAAATTAAATTGTGAAATAAGAAATATTTTTGCTTCATGCATGGAATGTAAAATTCGTGACCTTAGGAGGTGGTTGAGGTAAATAATTGGATAGTTTCAAAAAGACACATTTTTGTAGACCATTTGGTTTGGATGGCTCATCTCTGCTCTTTACATCTTACGAAATTCAAAGACAAAGAGTAAGTTACAATTTAATATTTATTCAGGAGAAAAACAAGGAATAGTAACTCTAAGATTAATGTTTACTAGACTAAGATGGGGGTCCCAGTCACACGGGAGGTCAGGTCCCCTAACGTAACCCGTTCCCCAATGCAATATTGCACCACTAACCCATAGCCCCCACGGGAGGCATGGTCCCCCAACTCAACCCGTTGCTGATCGTAAGATTCCAGCACTCCCCTGCCTCCCCCAGCAGTGGATTTAAAAAACAATTCCAATTGCACTTCCCCAATTGCAATACGAATTCACCCTCCTCCTCCTGTCCTGCCAGGAGCTGGAGAAAGTGTTGTATGATGGCAACATTGTTGCAAATGTTGGGTGGAGGACTGTGATATCCCATTCAGGTGAAAAGGTGGTGGAAGCACAGAGTGTTCCTGTCTTGCAATTTTGTATTGAAGTTTGTTGGAAGCTGGCAGGAAGGATTTTAAAGGTAAAAATCTTGTTAAAGTTGGCTTTTTTTAAACCTTGAAATATCAATAACGTGAAATATAACATCAAATCTGAAGGAAAGTTGATAAGACCGACAACGGGAAAAAGCCGAGTAAGATTCTGCAAAATTTTTCAGTTAGTTAACATGATGTTTAATAGCTTTCTACAAAGAAAATGAACCAAGTAAGCACTCTCCTATCTTTCATTTAATTTCCAAAATTAGTTTGTTGTTAATTTTGTGGTGGAGAAATAATATTTTAATTGCTAAGTAATGAAAGAACTTTTTAGAATAATTCCTGATCAGTGTCCTTTCCTCCACTGTTGTTTGTATGACGGGTGTTACTTAACAATATTTATTGTGTATTTTGCCCTCTAACTAAATTTGCTCATTTTTCTCCCCTCTCCCTCCCCCTCTCTTCCCCTCCTTCCCACTGCCCCCCCCCTTTAAATGAGGCCTATCTGTTTTTGATTATTACTTGGATTTCCTCGGGGGGGGGGGGGGGGGGAAAGACAGTGACTCCTATTCTGTGTATATTTCCCACTCTCCAATTTTCAGTGTAATGTCCATTGCTGAGATCTCCTCGCACCCTCTAACAGTAATCACCACCTCCAATTTGTTGTATTCAGACACACTCCATTGTGATAAATATATCTTGGGCAAACATTAAAAATATTAATAACAACTCAACCGAACTGTCACATTGATCTGATGCTGTCCTCATGGCATCGTTCTCTGCAGGTGGTTAATTTTATATGCTAAACTTTTGTAAATCTACTGGTGCATGTTGTTATTACAAATGTAATTGTCCAAGGCATGCAATAAATTTGGGTGCACATCTCACAACTTAAAGGCAAGAACTCCTGTATTGTTTTAATAAGGTATCCGTGCTACTGAAAAAAAATCATTCCTAAAGCATTGGTATTGCTTTATTATTGTTACATGTATTGAGGGACAATCGAGCCACACACGTACAACAGGTAGTGAAAAGAGTAAAATACCAGAGTGCAGAATATAGTTTACTGCATTGTCACAGAGATAAAGTCCAGCTTCCACAATGAGGGTAGATTGGGAGATTGGAAATCCATCGCTCGCTTACGACTAACTGTGGTATGATAGATAACAGAAGTTACGAAGTTGTTCCTGAGTCTGGTATGTGTTTTCAACTTTTCTGTCCTCTGGGAGAGGGGAGAAGGGGGAATGGCTGGGGTGAGTAAGGTCTTTGATAATGTTGGCGACTTTCCCATGGCAGCTTGAAGTGCAGATGCAGTTGATGATGATGAAGAGTCTAGTATGTGTGATGGACTGGGCTATATCCACAATTTTCTGCAAGATGTTGCTGCTTTGAGCAGATCTGTTCACAAACCAAGCAGTGTTGAAGCAGTGTTGTGCTTTCTCGGGTGTATCAGGAGACATTGGTAAGAGTTGTTGGAGTCATGCCAAAAGTCCTTCGTCTCCTGAAAAGATAGACACTTTTGGTGCGCTTTTTATCTGTGGCTTCAATGTGCAGGGGCAGATTGTTGGTGATATCTATGTCTGGAAACTTACAACTCTCAACTGTTTTCTCAACGTCTTGGCTTCCGTTATCTTTTTTAGTAAAAATGAAGAGAAGTATTCATTTATTATTCCCCCCCATCTCTTTTAACCACCCTTTACTTAATATACTTGTTAAGTTTACCAGGATTTTTTTTTAAACCTTTTCTGCAATATTTATTTAATGCCGTATTTTTGCCCGCTTAAATGTACCTCTACACTTCTAACACTCAAGGAAGGATTCTTAGCTTAGTTTAGAGATCCAGCATGGAACCAGGCCCTTTGGCCCACTGAGTCCATGCCAACCATCTTGCTATTTCTATGTTATCCCACTTTCTCATCCACTCCCTAGACTACTAGGGGCAATTTAAAGAGGGCCAGTTAAGATGACCAACAACCATCAGGAACTACAAGCACCAACTAAACTATGAACTGTCTTGTTTGCACTAGGACTTTGGGTTTTATTTTTGAATTTTTTTTTGTTGATTATATTAATTAGTAGAACTGTGCCCACTGATCTGTTATGTTGGTGCAAGGAAGAATTTTGTTGTTCCGTTTTCGCTAGATATAGCAATTAAGCACTCTTTACTCTCTCGAAGTGGAAGGATTTCCAAAGCAAGATACCAAAAGCATGGATGGCAAGTATAGGGAACCCTGGTTGATGAGAGAAGTTGAGGCTCTGGTCAGAAAAAGGGGTATAAGTTAGATTTATGCGGTCAGGATCAAGAGAAAGGGTGACCAAGTGGCGCAGCTGGTGGAGCTACTGCCTCACAGAGCCAGGATCGAATCCGGATCTCTGGCTCTGTGAGGCAGTAGTTCCTGATGGTTGTTGGGCATAAGCTGTTCCTGAACCACGAGGTCCCAATTTTCAGTTGTCCCCTTCCCTGGAAACAGATTCTCCCAATCAATCATTGCAAGTTCTTGCCTCGTACCTCCGTCTTGCCCCAATTTCGGATCTTGACTTGGGATTCAAGACCAATTTAAGATCTTATATTTAAAAGCTAATAGAGTAATGGTCATTACTCCAAAAGTGCTACCACACTAACACGACTGTCACTCATTCCCTTGGTTTCACCCTCTCTGTGCGGCCCACTATATATTGGGTAAGGGCATCTCTATATATTGGGTTTGGGGATTTCTATATATTGTCCTCTACAAGGAAGCTTTCTGGTACACATTTAACAATTTCCATCCTGTCCAAGACCTTTACCAGTGGGAGATCAATATCAATGAAGTTGAAATCTTCCAGTAATACCACCCTGTTATTTTTACACCAGTCTGCAATCTACCCACACATTTGCTCTTTAAATTCCCAATGAATTTTGGGAAGCCTGCAGGGCAATTTCACACTATTACACTTTGCATATGTGTAAAAATGTGTTTTAATTCTTTGTACATCACCACTCCTTCAGTCATATTAATACATTAGAATGTTGTTTACATCACACATTCAATTACTTCCACTGGAATTTACTCCAACTTTCCCCCCCGCTATTTTGTACTTGATTTGATTTGGAACTCGTATATTCTTTCATTTTGGTTGCTTTGTTCTCACGTGTGAAGTGCAAACGCATACTGACATTCTTTTCTTCTAAACTGTCCAGAAGAGTATCACCATACCATCCCAATTGGCACTGTACTGAGTCTGCTGAGCTTGCATGCAAGAGGCAGTTTGACGCCATTTACCAAGCCCAGTCCACGCTCCAGTTTTTATGAGCGTTTCAGGGAAGCCCCAGGCTGCTGTGGGCCTCCAGTCATCGCCTTCCTTTGTCGACCAGCAACCAATGTCCTCTCCTCGCCCGTCCACCTTTGTGCCCTGGGGATGTGTCCCGCAGCCGACCTTGAAGGTATCGTAGGCCAGACCCTGGTTCTCTCTCCCCTTCTGCCAGCCTCACTCCCCTTCCGTAGCATCTGTCATCACCACTGATTCCATTGTTCCTGTCACTGCTCCTTGGCGGACGAGCAGCGGTGGCTCGACAAGCTCCACTTCCAGGCCGTGGTCCGCCAGCTGTTCCGGCCGGCCGCGGTCTGCTGGGTCTTGTGTTCTGCCGGGTCGGGTTTAATTGGCATGTGCCAATGCATGGCCCAATTGATGGTGGACACTTTGATGTCCTGTTGGTAAATTATTAGCAAATAAACATGCCATCAAATTCTGACTTCGCCTTTAAACTGCCAAACAGATTTATGAAACAGTAAATGAATAAGGAGCAATGATGCACAGCAGGCATATGGTTGTTATTGGCTGAACTAAATTTCCTTGGTAGATAGAAAATGATACATATGCTGTTGCAAACATTTGATGTGAAGTGGGCAGTATACAGGTCTTAGGTTTATTGGATTTATATTTGAATGTTTCTGCTGAGATTATGCCTTGCTTTCGGAAGACTACTTAATTGGTATCAGCCAGACTTGGTCTTTTTTCATAATTCAAACAAAAATCAGTTGTACATTCAACCAAAATCTGCTTGTGCTGTATGGACATTGAATATGATGGCCTCTCAATCGAGTGTTTGTTGTGGTGTATTATTGCCCAAGATAATGTGCATCACAACAAACTAACCCACATATTTTATTTTAGTCATGTCATTTTTGCCCGCTTAACAAAAGCAGTATATGAAGGAACTGCAGATGCTGGTTTTAACCGAAGATCGGCACAAAATGCTGCAGTAACTCAGTGGGATAGGCAGCTTTTCTGGAGAACTGGATAGGTGAGGTTTTGAGTCGAAACTCTCCTTCAGACCTTTTGTAAACCAGACATTCAGTTCCTTGTTTCTACTCGTCGTTCATCTATCTGGGCAAGAATTTGATTTATATTGTTGGATTCATTCTAACTGAATACTACTGATTTCGATCAGATTTGAGATAAATATGAAAATTAATTGCATTGCATTATCCATGCAGGTAACTGTTAGGAACTGGTATTTGAACTGGCAGAGATTTGATTAAACTTTATTTGGAGTTTGTTTATTAGTTCTTAATTGCCATTTAAGTTAAAAACTTTGACAGATCCTTTGGTATTGATAAATTATTTTTCAGTTTCAAACAATGGTAATTAAATGCATGCCTAGATATTATAAGAAAAGGTTAATTGCAATGTGTTCACCTTTTTATGTTTGTTAGGTGTTACAGTATGTAATATTTTATTTGATGAAGATGAAGAAGTAAAGATGTCAATATAATTTTTTTTCTACACTTCTGGGACTGTTATTTCCTTCTCGTTGGTGAATACAATGTTTTATTCTGTATTGTGCATAATAATTCTTTGAATGCAAATTCACATTTTTTTAAAAATCATCTGCTGCACAACCAAACACAAAAGTTTAGAACATTAAAGTCCTTTTAATTGTTGATTCATGGAACTTTGTATATCACCAAGTATAAAAGAGATTTCCATGGCCATGCAGATAAACAAATTATTATGTGATTGCCATCCATTACCCAAATGCTTTTAATTCCTAGTTTGACATCTAACCCCATGCCTTCAGTGCAAGTCATTTTCACATCTGTAATGTTATCGGAATCAGCCACATTCTTGGATTACCTGCTACTGAAACTCTCATCATTTTCTATGTTACCTGAAGTGACCGCAAAATTATGCTCCTGGCTGCCATCGCTAACACCTATAGAATAACGCAGTCATACAGCATGGAAACAGGCCCTTCATATTAAATAGTTCATGCTGACCATGATGCATATCTACCATAATCCCATTTGCCAACATTTGAACCTCAACACTGAAAACCTTTATCTAGTCATGTATTTGTCCAAATAGCATTTAAAATATTGCCATTGTATCTGCCTGAACCACTATCTGTGATAATTTGTTCAATAAATGGTCAACCCTCTCTGTGGGAAACGTTGCCCATCAGGATCCTTTTTAATCTCTCCCCTCTCACCTTAACTCTGTGCTTTCTCGTTGTTGAATCTCCAACCCTGGGGGAAAAAGACAATTACCCTATCTGTTCCCCCTTATGATTTTATACTTCTCTACGTGATCTGCCCTCGGTCTCCAATGTCCCAAGGAATAAAGTTTTAGCTTGCCCAAACTCTCCCCATAACTAATTTATTTGTGTCCTGGCAACATGCTTGTGAGTCTTGTTTGCTCTTTTTTCAGCTTAATGGCATCTTCCCTATAGCAGGTTGACCAAACCTGAATATAATACTCCATATGCAGCCTCTCCACTGTCTTGTACAACCCTGCAATGGCCCTGTTTCTATACTCGTTGAAAGTTAGAATGCCATCATCCTTCTACATCCTCGTCTATCTGCGCCTCTGCTTTCAGGGAACGATAAACTTGTATTTCTGGATCCCTCTGGTCAGAAACCATTATTATTTGAAAATTGCCAGTGGAGGAGTAAGACCTTTTATCTGTTTTGGATTGATTTTTTTTGAAGATGAGAGCTGCCTGTTTAAGGCATTTTAACATCAAATAAATGATTTCTTTGAACTCTGTGCAGTTAAGCAGGATCGAGCTGAAACTCGCTGGGTGCCTGAATATATGTTGCCCTCCTGCTGGGCCGGCTAAGGAGAGCTGACCAAACACGTCCTCTGGTTAGGGAGCATTAGGCAGAGTGGTTCTCAAGCAGTCCTGCCTCCTGGTTGCCCTGGAAGTCTTTGACAGGAGGCAAGACCAGGGTTAACTTTCACTTCCCAAGGCTGTCAATGTCTTGCAGTAGCTTTTTTCTTTAAGTTTCAGAGACATTTCAACAAGTATTAGGGTTGCAGTCAATAATTAAACACTTGCAGTGAACGATGAAATTGATTAGAATCCCAATGATGCAGTGAGAAATAAGTGGATAGAGGAAACAACAAATATAAATAACTTTTTCCTCTTCATTTGGAAGCTGTCGATCATTATTGGTGACCGAGGACTTCAATCCAAAAGCTAAAATCTACTGCCAAAGAGTTGCAAAGGTGGATTTCTTAAGTTTATTCCTGGGAATCCTGTCCTGTCCAGGCAGTGCCCCCTTGGGACTCTATGTGGGGGACTGAGGTGCAGAGGAATGACCTACAGCTAATCT
This sequence comes from Raja brachyura, assembly GCA_963514005.1. The sequence goes on from OY740782.1 coordinate 43,203,314, forward strand.
TTAAAACTGTTGTTAAACCTGGCACAATCCGGTCTAGCTCCACCAGGCAATTTAACGCAAGTTCTTGCAATGTCAAATTTTGGTAACTAATGAATGCACAGAGCAAATGAATGGGTAAGCAAACACCAGCTGACATATGAAGCCTGACTAATACTGAAGTACCTGAATATGACATTCATGCTACCTTGTTTTCCCAGGTTCTGTGTCATGGAGTTCATTCAGCACGGAAACCCGTCCTTTGGCCCATCTCAAACATGCCGAGTGTGATGTACAACTGCATTTCACATAGTTCCCTCCAAACCTTTCCTAAACCATGTACTTACCCAAATATCTATTAAATGCTCTTATTGTTCTTGCCGCAACCACACCTCATTCCACATACCTACCACAGCTGTCTCTCAGGTTCCAATTAAATCTTTCTTCTCTCACCTTTACTCTGGTTCTTGATTACTAAATCCTGGGACAAGACTGCATTCACCCTAATGTTTCTATAAATCTCTGTGAGTTCACCACTTAGTCTCCTGCACTCCAAATAACAAAGTCCCGGCCTGCCCAACCCCTCCCTTGAGTCCTGGCAACCTTGTCGTAAATCCTTTCTACTCTGGCTTAATGGCATATTTCCTATATCAGCTGACCATAACTGAACACAGACAAGCTGAAATATGCAACAAAAACGTAAATCTGATAGCATTACTGGAAAGAGTAATCTGCAGCATCCCTAAGGCTGTCCATGTGTAGTCACGTGGACTAAACAATCTAGAAGTAAAAGCAGAAAATGCTGAAAAAACTCTGCATCAGTGGAAAGAGAAACACTTAATATTTCAATTCTGTTCTTCTTTCCACAGATACAGCCTGACCCGCTGAGTGTTTTCAGCATTTTTAGTTTTTCTCTTCAACATCAGAATATGATTTTATTCTGCCTTATTGTTCTTTTTGATTGAACTCAATAAACCCAACTTTACAAAATGAAGCCAAGCACACACATTGTGTAACATACGCTTAAGCTTGTACCGGGCATATACTATATTTTTCTACACCAGTTGGGACATTGAATATAAGAGTCAGAAAGTCATGATGGTTTGACTTTGGTTAGGCTACCTTTGGAGTATCACATGCAGTTATCGCTGCCCATAATACAAGAAGGATGTTAAGGCTTTCAAATGGGTGCAGAGGAGGATTACTAGACTGCTGCCTGGATTAGGACTGTAAACTACAAGGAGAGGTTGGACAAACTTGGATTATTTTCTGTGGGGCATTCGGGGTTGAGGGGAGACCTGATAGAAGTATACAACAGCATAGATAAGTTAGATGGAATCTTTTTCACAGGATGGAAATATCAAATACAAGAGGGCATAGCTTTAAGGTGAGAGGGACAAAGTTTGAAGCAAATGTATGAAGGACGTTTTTTTGCGCAGAGGGGGGTGGATACCTGGAAATGCTGTCGGGTGTGGTGGTGGAGGTAGATAAGATACTGGCATTCAAGAGACGTTTGGATAGACACATGGATATGGAGGGACATGGATTATGTGCAGGCAGTTAAGAGTTGGTCTTATTGATGCATATGTTGATGTATTGGACTGATGTCTCAGATGAACCCCTTGTCTATGAGGAGAATGCACAATTGGTATATTGGTTTGTGTGGTTTAGATTAATGAAAGATGATCTGGTTGAAACATAGTCTCAGACGTTCAATATTGGCAATATAGGTACATTAAACTGTTGCCGAACAGACCAATTCAGGTTTTGGACCCCAGCACACTAACATTCTATTACACATAGGCGGAAGAAATACAATATATTTCCAAATCATCGCTATTTCAAGCTAAATGGCTGGGAGTAAGTTCAGTTTACATTCAACAGGCAAGCTATTCAAATAATTGTTTTTAAATGAGCATGTTCAGGGACATATCACCTGAAACATCCACAAATTGTTAAGTGCCATTTGTTTTCAACAGCAATTTTTAAAGCAATTTAATTCAAATTAACGTCTGCATCTTAGTGAGGATGGAGCCCATTTAAAATTTACCTAACATTGAAAGTCTTAGCATAGGATTCCATTATATAGCCCAGGGCAATGTACAATATGTGTCTCTTGTGCTGTTATTACTTTTTACCCAACAGATGTGATTTACTTATTTAATACCAACGAGGTCTGATCTGGGAATTAGCTCCTAAATTATTGTTCCTGCTAGGGATTTGTAGCATCTTTGCATTAGCAGAACAAGTACTCTGATTACTTTTAATGTTTTAATAAATGATTACAGAGAAATAGTTGTGGTTGATGGGCATTTCTCTTCCACGGTAGGGTGTCAAAGACCAGAGGTCATTGTTTTAAGGTGAGAGGAAAAGCGTCGTTGTAAAGCGTATTTGTGGGGATTTTTTTGTTTATACAGAGCGTTGATAGCGGGAACGCACTTCCAGACAGAGTGGTGAAATTGGACACAAGACGCATGTTTCAGAGACATTTCTACATATGCTTAAATAGGCAAGGCATTGAAAGATCGAGTTCTAGTGTGGGAAAATGGGATAGTTATTCAATGGGATGGACAAAGAGGTTGGCATGAATATGGTAGGTTGAATGGCCTGTTCCTGTGCTGTATATCTCCATGAATCTAGGACTAATATTTTGACCATTCTGTGAATCCTCTGAAAGTGAACACAAATCAAATACCCAATTGTCAAGGATAACGCAAAAAATGTTGATATGGTTGGCAAGGAAAGTTTAGAAGGATGGTAAGTAAAGGCCCTGTCCCACTTACATGTCCTTGGCACACAAATTATGTGACCTTGTCATTGCGTTGACGTGCACGGGCATCGTGTGGCTGTGCAGGGCCGGTCCCATTGAGAAGCGCGGAGGGGTATGTAACGGTATTGCGCGGCGCTCCAAACTTTTGTAGCGGACGAAATATTGGCGTGCTACCAGCCTGTCTCGTAACTGACGGCCCAAGTGGGACAGGCTCAAGACCCTGGTGCGACGCAATGTCTCACCTCCAACAGCAGCAGAAGCAGGTAAATGATCGCCGAGCTCGGCCTGCGGCTCATGGCCGTTGCAGATCCGGATCCGCCCCCACTTCTACTCACAGAGCTGAGCCAAGAATATTGAAGATAGACACAAAATGCAGGAGTAACTCAACGGGACCGGCAGCATCTCTGGAGAGAAGGAATGGATGACGTTTCGGGTCAAGACCCTTCTTTCAGACTGAAGAAGAGTCTTGACCCGAAACGACACCCATTGCTTCTCTCCAGAGATGCTGCTGGTCCCGCAGAGGTACTCCAGCATTTTGTGTCAATCTTCAAATGACGTCACTCGCTCCAGACGGCTGTGCGGGTGCATGAATTCGCGCGCGACCTTCGCAGGACTGTCGCGCCTCAACATGACTACGAAGTCGTGTAATTAGCGTGCCAAGGACATGTAAGTGGGACGGGTTTAACTGTTCATTTGGGCAAATTGAGGTTGATTGAGAAGAGTGAGGAAAGGTATTTGGGAGGAGCAAGGAAATTTACAGTAAATGGGAGGATTTTGGAACTAGATTAGTCCATATATCCTTGAAGATAACAAGGCAGGCGTATAAGGTGATTTAAAAGACATTTGCAGCACATTCCATTATTAGCCAAAGTTCCAAAGAGCAGGGATGTTATGTTACAACTCCTCAAGGAGCTGGAGAAGCCACAGATGAAGCACTGTACTCGGTTTTGGACAACCTGCTACAGGAAAGATGTTGCAAAGCTGAAAAGAGTGCAGGAAAGATGTATGAGGACATTGTGAGGACTTGAGGTACCTGAGCTAAGGGGAGAGGTTGGGCAAGCTAGGACTTTATTCCTTGGAGCGCGGGAGAATGAATATGGTCATGAGGGGAATAGATCGGGTAAATGCACAGACTTCTTTACTTAAAGTAAGGGAAATCAAGAACCAGAGGTCACAGTTTTAAGGTGAGAGGGGAAATATTTAATTGGCACTTGAGGGGCAACCTTTTCACACAGAGGATGGTGCGTACATGGAATGAGCTGCCAGACAACACTTAAAAGACACATGGGCAGGTACACAGATAGAAAAGGTTTAGAGGGATATGACCCAAACATGGACAGGTATGGGCAAGGTGGGCCAAAGGGCCTGTTTTCATGCTGTATTGCTCTGTCGGGAGTGGATGAGAAAGTGGGATGCCATATATCTAGTGAAAATGGGTGATCAATGGTCAGCATCGACTCGGAGGGCCAAAGGGTCTGTTTCCCAGCTGTATCTTTAAAACTAAAACTGAAAACTGTTGTTTCCATGACCAAAGCATTTGTCAATGTTCGCATGGTAGGCTGCTCTGGAAGGTAACATGGCATGGGATCCAATAAGAGTTAGCTGAATAGATAGAAAATTGGCTTCATGGAAGGAAGCAAAAGGTGATGGTGGAATGTTGCTTCTCAGATTGGAGGCCTGTGACTAGTGGTGTGCCTCGGGGTTCAGTGCTGGGCCCATTACTGTTTGTCATCAACATCAATGATTTGGGCGAGAACATACATGGCAAGATTGGAAAGTTTGCAGATGTTGCAAAAGTGTGTGGTTTTGCAGATAGTGAAAATGGTTGTCAAAAATTGCAGCTGGATCTTGTTCGATTGGCCACGTCTGAGGAATGGCTAATGGAATTGAAGACAGAGAAATGTGAAGTGTTGCATTTTGGGAAGTCGAACATGGGCAGGAACTACACAGTGAATGACAGGGCTCTTGGTAGTGTTGTGGAGCAGAGGGATCTAGGAGTGCGGGTGCATGGTTCCTTGAAGGTGGAGTTGCAGGTAGATAGGGTGGTCAAACAGGCATTTGGCACATTGACCTTCATTAGTCAGGGTATTGGATATACTTCTATACTCAATGATGATGATGTTGTGAGGTCATGTTGCAGTTGTATCAGACATTGGTGAGGCCGCATTTACAGTATTGTGTGCAGTTCTGGGCGCCATGTTACAGGAAAAATGTTGTCAAGCTAGAAACGGAACAGAGAAGATTTACGAGGATCTTGCCAGGACTAGAGGGTCTGAGCTATAGGGAGAGGTTGAGTAGACTGGAACACTATTCCTTGGCGCGCAGGGGGATGGGTGGTATCTTATGGAGGTGTATAAAATCACGAGAGGAATAGAAACATAGAAAATAGGTGCAGGAGTAGGCCATTCGGCCCTTCGAGCCTGCACCGCCATTCAATATGATCATGGCTGATCATCCAAATCAGTATTCTGTACCTGCCTTCTCTCCATACCCCCTGACCCCTTTAGCCACAAAGGCCACATCTAACTCCCTCTTAAATATAGCCAATGAACTGGCCTCAACTACCTTCTGTGGCAGAGAATTCCAGAGACTCACCACTCACTGTGTGAAAAATGTTTTCCTCATCTCGGTCCTAAAGGAATTCCCCCTTATCCTTGGACTGTGACCCCTTGTTCTGGAGTTCCCCAACATCGGGAACAATCTTCCTGCATCTAGCCTATCCAACCCCTTAAGAATTTTGTAAGTTTCTATAAGATCCCCCCTCAGTCTTCTAAATTCTAGCCAGTACAAGCCAAGTCTATCCAGTCTTTCCTCATATGAAAGTCCTGACATCCCAGGAATCAGTCTGGTGAACCTTCTCTGTACCCCTTCTATGGCAAGAATATCTTTTCTCAGATTTGGAGACCAAAACTGTACGCTATACTCCAGGTGTGGTCTCACCAAAACCCTGTGCAACTGCAGTAGAACCTCCCTGCTCCTATACGCAAATCCTTTTGCTATGAATGCCAACATACCATTCGCTTTCTTCACTGCCTGCTGCACCTGCATGCCTACTTTAAATGACTGGTGTACCATGACACCCAGGTCTTGTTGCATCTCCCCTTTTCCTAATTTGCCACCATTAAGATAATAGTCTACCCTCCTGTTTTTGCCACCAAAGTGGATAACCTCACATTTATCCACATTATACTGCATCTGCCATGCATTTGCCCACTCACCCAGCCTATCCAAGTCACCTTGCAGCCTCCTAGCATCCTTCTCAGGCCTAACGCTACCCCCCAGCTTAGTGTCATCCGCAAACTTGGAGATGTTGCATTCAATTCCCTCATCCAAATCATTAATATACATTGTAAATAGCTGGGGTCCCAGCACTGAGCCTTGCGGTACCCTACTAGTCACTGCCTGCCATTCTGAAAAGGACCCGTTTACTCCTACCCTTTGCTTCCTGTCTGCCAGCCAGTTCTCTATCCACATCAATACTGAACCCCCAATACCGTGTGCTTTAAGTTTGCATACTAATTTCCTATGTGGGACCTTTTCGAAAGCCTTCTGAAAGTCTGGATATAACACATCCACTGGTTCTCCCTTATCAACTCTGCTAGTTACATCCTCGAATAATTCTATAAGATTCATCAGACATGATTTGCCTTTTGTAAATCCATGCTGACTTTGTCGAATGATTTCACCACTTTCCAAATGTACTGCTATCCCATCTTTAATAACTGACTCTAGCAGTTTCCCCACTACCGATGTTAGACTAACTGGTCTGTAATTCCCCGTTTTCTCTCTCCCTCCTTTTTTAAAAAGTGGGGTTACATTAGCTACCCTCCAATCCTCAGGAACTGCTCCAGAATCTAAGGAGTTTTGAAAAATTATCACTAATGCATCCACTATTTCTGTGGCTACTTCCTTGAGTACTCTGGAATGCAGACTATCTGTCCCTGTGGGATTTATCGGCCTTTAATCCATTCAATTTACCCAACACCACTTCTCAGCTAACCTGGATTTCACTCAGTTCTTCCACCTTATTTGTCTGCCGGTCCCCTGTTATTTCCGGCAGATTATTTATGTCTTCCTTAGTGAAGACAGAACCAAAGTAGTTATTCAATTGGTCTGCCATGTCCTTGTTCCTCATGATCAATTCACCTGTTTCTGACTGCAAGGGTCCTACATTTGTTTTAACTAATCTCTTTCTCTTCATATATCTATAAATTCTTTTGCAGTCAGTTTTTATGTTCCCTGCCAGTTTTCTTTCATAATCTATTTTCCCTTTCCTAATTAAGCCCTTTGTCCTCCTCTGCTGGATTCTGAATTTCTCCCAGTCCTCTGGTAGGCTGCTTTTTATGGCTAATTTGTATGTTTCATCTTTTGTTTTAATACTATCCCTGATTTCCCTTGTTATCCATGGATGCACTACCTGCCCTGATTTATTCTTTTGCCAAACTGGCATGAACAATTGTTGTTGTTCATCCATGCAGTCTTTAAATACCTTCCATTGCACATCCACTGTCAACCCTTTAAGAATCTTGGCCAATTCACTTCTCATACCTTCAAAGTTATCTTTATTTAAGTTCAAAACCTTTGTTTCTGACTTAACTATGTCACTCTCCAGCCTAATGAAGAACTCAACCATATTATGGTCACTGTTGCCCAAGGGGCCCCACACAACAAGACTGCTAACTAACCCTTCCTCATTACTCAATACCCAGTCTGCTCTCTTGTTGGTTCCTCTACATGTTGGTTTAGAAAACTATCCCGCATACATTCCAAGAAATCCTCTTCCTCAGCACCCCTGCCCATTTGATTCACCCAATCTATTTGTAGATTGAAGTCACCCATTACACTGTTTTACCCTTGTTGCACGCATTTCTAATTTCCTGTTTGATGCCATCCCCAACTCCACTAACACTGTTATGTGGCCTGTACACAACTCCCATTAGTGTTTTCTGTCCCTTAAAGTTTTGCAGCTCTACCCATATCGATTCCACATCCTCCAAGCTAATGTCCTTCCTTTCTATTGCATTCATCTCCTCTCTCACCAGCAACGCTACCCCACTTCCCTTTCCTTTCCGTCTATCCCTCCTGAATATTGAATATCCCTGAATGTTCAGTTCCCAGCCTTGGTCCCACTGTAGCCATGTCTCCGTGATCCCAACTATAGCATAGTCATTAATAGCTATCTGCACATTCAGATCGGGTAGATGCACAGTCTCTTGCCCATAGTTGGTGCATTGAGAACATGAGGACATAGGTTTAATGTGAAGGGGAAAAGATTTAATAGGTATCTGAGGTGTAATTTTTTCACACAAAGGGTTGCGGGGGTATGGAACAATTCTGCCAGAGGAGGTAGTTGAGGCAGGGACTATCCCAACATATAAGAAACAGACAGGTACATGGAAAGGACAGGTTTTGTGGAATGAGGGCCAAATATGGGCAGGTGGGACCAGTGTGGCTGGGACATGGTAGCCAGTTTGGGCAAGTTGGGTGGAAGGGCATATTTCCACACTGTATCACTCCTACTCTGACTATATGATATTGCAGCGGCTGAGTGGAAAACAGCAAATAATGTGCTATCCCAGATATTAAATTAAAAGTAGATCCTATTCTTTCTACACTAATATTGCTGCATTATTATGCAAAACCTTATGAATGGGTAACTGCCAGAATGTTTAATTCACAGTTGCCTGTCATGCTATCGCTAGTTCAGCTACAAAAGAAACTGGTGGGCTGAGATAATATGGTTTCTGGTTTAAACTAGTCTGAAGAAACTAGTTTGAACTTGTGTCGCTGAGCGACAGCACTGTAAGGAGTGACAAGGGGGCTCGATGACTGCAAACCACCGCCAGACTCCACTGCCCGCATTGCACCAAGGTGTGTAGATTGCGGATTTGCCTCCTCAGACATCTACAGACCCACAAGTAAATGACCATATGGATAAGATAGTCATACTTGTTTCGAGTCACCACCGATGATGAGTCTGAAGAAGGGTATCGACCCGTAATGTCACCCATTCCTTCTCTCCAGAGATGCTGCCTGTCCTGCTGAGTTACTCCAGCATTTTGAGTCTACCATATTTTCCCACTGTTCTGCCTGAAATGTAATTAACTTTTAGGACCCCCAACGGACACTGATATCCTGCAGCTATTTTAATATTTGTGGGATTTAGCCCAACTGTTAAATCAAATGCAAAATTAGATCAGAGGACTGAAACTCAGGTTCTTGAACAGATTTTCTTTCGCTTTTAAAACACCCGCAAGGATTCCCGAAGATTAGCCTGTATCTTCAACAACCTCAGAACATACACGTGACATTGCACCATTTGATGAGGGCAACTACCTGACAGAATAATTTGGTTCCCATCTGAGAGACAGACATTGAGGGAATCACTGCCGACTGATGCAGACCTGATTTGACAGTGGTCAGGCAAGTGGTGTGTCTGCTGGAGGACTGGGAAGAGGAAGTCAATATCTCTGCCAAGTAGGATTAACTGTAATGTTGTCTCCCTTTCTCTGCCACAAGAGCATCAATCTCTCTTCACTTACAAAGCATCTGCTTTTAAATGGGCAATTAGAGCATATTTTTCCTGAGACAAGGCCAGCCACAAAGCATTCAACACTATCAGGTATATTCCATCAACCTGTATTCTCAGCTCGGAAATCGCTGCAACAGAGTGGTTTTGATAACTTGATTCCACAGTGTGTCAGTCCAGTTTGTAGTTAATACTCTCCTTGAAAATGAATGTAGTTTGCATTGCAGCAATATTAAACAAAGCTTTGTTCAGTGAGGAATAATGGGATTTTTTTTTTTGCATACAGATATGTCTCCTAATTACATTAAAACAGAAAGTGGGACAAACTGGATCTCCAGCACTGATGAACATTGACTTCTAACTTTAAGTAGCCCTTGCTTTCCCTCTGTCACCATTCCCCCCCCCCCCCCCCTTCCCAGTTCTCCTACCTGTCTTACTGTGTCCAACTACATTTTATCTCTGTACTGGCCACTCCCCTGACATCAATCTGAAGAAGGGTCTCAACCTGAAACGTCATCCATTCCTTCTCTCCCGAGATGCTGCCTGTCCCACTCCAGCATTTTGTGTCTATCTCCAGCACTGATAGCTGAACACGATACACATCAAAAGAAATGTGATTGAAGCTATTGTTAATCCAGAAACTGTCCACAAAGATAGATGCAACATGTTTTTCAGGTAAACACCAACACTTACATTAAATATATTAGGTTAATAAGTCTGGGCTGAACTCATGGCCCACATTTCTAGATTACTCTGAAGGGACAATTCATTAATATACCATTATCAAATAATGATTTGTCAGTCAGCTACTGAGGTGTGTAATTATTAAACTTGATCTGCACACACCAGGACTTTATGAGTAATTACAATACTTGACCTATTCAATGTTAATTTGGTTTTCACTTTACGTATTTAATGGCCTATTAAACTCTTTTAAATGATTGACTGTTAATTCATTTTGACTATATTATGTATTTCCAGAGAGCAAACTGTTTAAGAGCTTGGTCAGTGGTTAAATTGAGTACCTTTGGCTTCATATTTCCAGGCAGCAATGAGGCGTGGTGAGAGGCTTATTAAAGAAGAAAAAATGCCCTGTTTTTTTTGCAATGTGCATATTTGCCAGCCTGTAGAATAATTTATTCTTTTGAATAGCTACACTTGGGCTGGTTTGAGATATTGCACTTTTTTTTCCTGCAATGATATGTGGGACTTTTCTACTTGTGCTGCTATCAGATCAGCCTTTTATTTTTCCCTAAAAAGGAATTTCTCCCTGTCGAAGAGGTGTTTAAAAACAGAAAGCATGGATTTAAAATATGGGACAAGGGGTTTGGAGGGAAAGTTTTTTGGAATTTGGAACACATGACCTGAGAGGGTGGCGGGGACAGAAACACTCATAACGTTTAAGAAGTATCCAGACAAGTACTTGAATTACTAAGACACAGATAGATATAAACCGAGTGCTGGTAAATTAGATTAGTGTAAAGGGCCTTAGTGTAAGGGCGACCTGTTGACATTGCAACCCTTTGGGTGACTGAGGAAACTATTCACGACCATACAGGCGATACCCTGGCGACATGTCGCGGGGTGAAGCCTGTATGGTCCTGTGTAGTCGTCCAAACAGTCGTACCTTGTTCTGGTCGCTACTGGATTTTCAACATGTTGAAAATTTTCGGCGACCTGTAATAAATTATGACGGATACCGGCAGTCGCCAAAAAAGTCATGTAGGTGGGACAGGCACTTTAATTACTACTTGATGGTCAACAGAGACAGAATGGGCTGAGGGCCTATTTATCTGCTGTGACTTCAAAATAATTTTGCCAACCTGCTTCACCCTATCATTGTGAATTATTCCACATCCCCTTTAAGGCACAAGTAGATTTACTGTTTAGAATAATTTGGACTGATTCTGGGCAAGATTCTGGTTTGATTCCATGCCTAATTTAATTTGGGAGTTATACATTAAGGTTAGAATTTTATAAACAAAGAGATTGATGCTTATAGAATTTGCCGAATGCCTGGCCGGCTTCAATTCTGGTTTCCTTGTTAGCAGGGGGGGGGGGGGTTTACAATTATTAATTAAAAGATATGTGCAACACCAGAATGAAAATTTAAAATAATGATAGGGAAGTGTGTTTTTATAGTTGTTAAGTACACTCTATCTGGCAACCAATGTGTTCATTCCACAAACAAAAAACACAAAGTGTATCTGGCATTGAAAGTTGAATTAAAGGAGAGAATGAAAGATAGAATTATGAAGTGGTAATAAAACATGGATTATTTTTTATTAAAAATCTGTTAGAAATTAAAATCTAAAATTATGTGACACTTCATATGAGAATTGTTTATTGGAGCTAGCGATATAGTTTGGCAGTAATTATAGCATCATGTCATTCAAATGAAGTTGTGCTTGTATGTCCGAGTACAAAACTTTTTTTCTGCCTCTTTAATAGATATCAAATGTACCAGACCATCGACTGTTCTTGTTATTTGGGCATTCACTGCCAGGAAATCATGGGCCTTTACTGAAACCACATTTCACCAATAGATTTTCAAACGCAATGGTAGTAACTTTGTCATTTTAAAATATGGCTATAGTATTCTACTTAGAAATATACTTCCCATTAAAATCACAGCATATTTGGTATAATTTCAAAATATAATTTTGTGTTGTCAAATTAAAATCATACAGATATTTTCTATCCAAGCCACAAAACCCATTGCGTATAATTAAGTCATGTATTCCAGATTTAGCTTTATATCATATGCACTATATCCCTCATTTGTATTCCAAAAGCAAAGAGCACAGTTTATAATTTTAATGAAAATTGTGCATCCAGCCATCTGTTTCTCTTGGTGCAATTTGCTCTATTTTTCATTAATCTATTGCAAATTGTAACCATGCTTTAAATTTGTTGTGAATAACTCAGTATATCATTGTGTGTTATCACAAAATTGATAGCATACCATGATGCATATGGCTATTAGGTATGGAGTATAGACCAGTTCCATATGCCAATGGTAGTTACATGCGGGCCAAACTGGCTGAACAGGGAATTTGGGTTCTGTGTGGAAGAGTCACTGCATGGGTAAATAGGTACAGAGACAAATAATTCTTTGGTCAGGAAAGGAGGAAATAACATAATTATATTGTCATTTGTTTATTGGTGTCATGAGTCCCAGGGCCACAATGAGGAGAGTTGGGAGATTTGAACTTCAGCAGTAGCTTACGGGAGAACCATTCTGTAGTCTGATAACAGATGGTGTGTCTGAATGTGTTGGTTTGTGCTTTCAAGCCTTTGTATCTTCTTCTTTACGGAGAATGGGAGAATAGTGGCCGGCACGGTGGCAGAGCTGGAAGTTGCTGCCTTACAGCGCCAGAGACCCGGGTCGATCCTGATCACGGAGTTTGTATATTTTGCCTGTGACCACAGACTTCTTCAGTGTGTGTGTAAAGGAATATGTGCCAAAGAAGACAATATGAATATTACCTAACAGAAGATCATGGGCAGGTGGGACTTGCGTAGATGGGGCATCTTGGTCGGCCTGGGCAAGATGGGCTGAAGGCCCTGCTTCTGTGCTATCTGACTCCATGACAAATATTCCTGCCAGCTGTTCCATGCAGGGGATTCCATCCAGCCCAGTTGGTCTCACGAGGGTTGGTCTGATCCACAGTGTCTGTAGGTACAGGTGCACAGTGCTGGAATAACTCAGTGGATCAGGCAGCATCTCTGGAGAACATCTATAGGTGATGTTTTTTTGTTGGAACCCTTCTTCAGACGTCACTTATCCATGTTCTTGGAGGTACTGCTTTACCCAATGAGTTTTCCAGCCTTTTGTGTCAATTTGTGTAAACCAGCATCTGCAGTTCAGTGTTTCCACAGCTATACTCTACAGTTCACTTCTAATTTATTTCCATTGAAGTCGCACACAACTAATCTGCATTCCATTTCTAATAACTAACTCCATTCCTGCATTTAGCATAAGCGACCAAGGACAAATATCTATCCCATCAGTCTTGCTCTGAGGCTCTCCATTGAAATTCATTGCGTGTCATAAAACCTGATAGATTTATGGCATTAATGCAAATTAATCCTACCACAGCCATTTAGGGCTGGTAATTCAAGTAGTAAGAGCTTGTTTAATAATGTGAACCACTGCAATATGACACTCAATATTGAAGGCACAGAAAGAGACCAATGAAGCTGTGAAGTATCACCCCAGGTGGTGATGAATTGGTCTTTGAAACTTCTAAAACTTGAGATGTATTTTTGTGCCAGAGCTGTCTTCCACATTGCTGTTTGTGATGGAATTAAATCACTTTCAGCACACCGTTATTTTGACATGTAATATAAATTAACTAAATTTAGCTGAGAAAACATTGGTTCGGATGCCATGCATTAGTGATAAGATGTAATAAGTTAGCTGGCTTGATAGAAGGAGGGTGTGCTGAGCTCTCCACTGCACAACTTCCTTGCGTTATTTCTCAATTGTCATAGACTGAATAGCCTGTACTCTGCTTCAGGTCAACAGCACTCTTGCCTCTCGATTGGAAGGTTGTAATTTTGAGTCTGTTCTGCAGTTTGGGGAGTAACATTCAAAATTGACACGCCCCAGAAGACAGAGAGTCAGGTGAAAGCGATATAGAAGATACATAGGACATATGAATGAAACAAATTCAAAAAGCAACGATGATCAAGGAAAGGCGATTGTTGAAACGTATCCCACAGCCAACAATGGACTATTGTGGGATTTACCTTTCCTTGAACATCGTTGCTTTATACATATCTTTCATTAATTTGTCCTATGTATCTTCTTTATCTCTTGTATCCCTTTCCTCCTCCCTCTGTCTGAAGAAAGGTCTCGACCCAAACGTCACCTATTCCTTTTCTCCAGAAATGCTGCCTGACCCAGTATTACTCCAGCTTTTTGTGTCCAGCTTTGGTTTAAAACGGCATCTGCAGTTCCTTCCTACACATCAATTCCAAATAGGTCTGACTTCATGAAAATGCGAAGTGTGTTATTTATTTCACATTATGTTGCATTCATTTGAATATTTGTAATTGGTGTTTTAACATGCTTTTAATTAATTTCTTGTTACATTGAAAACAATTAAATCTCTTTTAAACATCATTTTTGTCTGATTACCAGACATGTTTAAAAAAACAGTTGAAATGTCTCTGACAGCTGATTATCTATCAGACACTATCACGGCATTTTAACTTAATCGAACTTTATCGGCAAGAGTAATAAGATTATTCCAAATCACAGAACAGGAACATTTTGAATTTGGTGACAAGCTGCATATACTCTTAGCTCGTCAATTGAAAAAACAAGAAAAGGAAAGTACTATCACTAAAATTAAATCAGAGGAAGGTGAATTACTAACATTACCTAATTATGGGTTAATAACAGCTCCATGCTTACTTAATTTATATACTCATGCCTTTAAAGAAAATAAATTACCAGAAACATTAGCTGAATCAACTATTACGCTTATACCAAAAAAAAGATAAAGATTTAGATGAACCGGGCTCATATAGAGCTATATCACTTTTAAATACAGATCAGAAAATTTTAGCAAAGACCTTAGCAAGAAGATTGAGTAAAGATATTAGTAAATTGATAAATCCTGATCAAACAGGGTTTATACCCAAAAGACATTAATTTAATAATTTGAGACACCTGTTTAATATAATGTACTTACATAAAACGGAGGAAGAAGATATATCAATTGTTTCTCTGGACGCAGAGAAAACATTTGATCAGGTAGAGTGGCAGTATTTATATAAAGTATTGCAAAAATGTAATATTGGAGAGAATTTTACTGTATGGGTAAAATTATTATATGATAAACTGACAGCAAGAATATTAACCAATAATATGTTATCTCCAAAATTTCAATTATCGAGGGGCAATAGGCAGGGATGTGCTTTATCACCTCTGCTATTTGCCCTTATGATAGAGCCCCTGGCTGAAAGTATAAGAATTCATCCAAATATTAAGGTATATAATACTAGGGACTGAAATAATAAAATTTCATTATATGCAGAAGATGTACTTTTATACATTACAAATTCACAAACGAGCATACCAAACTTATTAAATTTAATAGAGGAACTTGGTTCTTTTTCTGGATATAGAATAAATTGGAATAAAAGTGAAGTCATGACGTTAAAACCTCAAGAATCTACACACCTATTAAAATTCTTCTTTAAAATTGCAACAGAAAATTTTAAGTATTTGGGTATTCAAATTACTAGAAAATACAAAGCATTATTTAATGCAAATTTTATGCCTTTATTAAATAAACTCAATGCGTTGATTAAATTCTGGAACCACTTCTGTTGTCAGAATAAACGCTATAAAAATGATCTTTTTAACAAAAATATTATACCTATTTCAATCTATACCATTATATATGCCAAAAACCTTTAAAAAAAACAAACTAGACTAATATTACCAATTTTATCTGGGACTATAGATCACACAGAATTCAAAGAAAACACTTGTGCAAACCAAAAGACATTGGGGGACAATCACTTCCGAACTTTTTGTATTATTATTGGGCAGAGCATATTAAGAATATAATTTACTGGTTGAACAGTTCTACCCAACAGACAGAATGGATAAGAATGGACAAAGAGGATTGTTCTCCTTGTAATATAGGAGCGATCCTCTTCTCCCTGATAAAACTGAACAACACAATATATAAGAATACCCCAATTATACATGATAAAATAAGAATTTGGAAACAAATAAAATTATCCTTAAAATTAAGAAACGTATCATTGTTAATGCCAATAGTGAATAATCCTTCATTTAAACCATCTCCTATTGATAAAACATATAATCAATGGGAAAGAATGGGAATTAAAAGGACCGGTGATATGTATGAAATACATACAAATATATCAAAATATAACTTTAGATCCACTGGAAGAAGCAATGAATATTAAGGCTGTCTCGCAGAAATTAATATCATATTTATATAATAGTATTTTAAATATAGACTTACCATCGACAGAGGCACTTGGAGAAGAATGGGAACGAGAATTAATGATAAAAATTACAAAGGAAACATGGGAAAAGTATGTGATATATACACAAATGTTCGATTAATGTAAGACATAATTTAATTCAATAAAAATTTACATAGATTATATTATTCAAGAACTAGATTGAATAAATTATTATCTAAATGGAGGCCGATTAGGAAAAGGGGTGATGCAGCGCGACCTGGGTGTCATGGTACACCAGTCATTGAAAGTAGGCATGCAGGTACAGCAGGCAGTGAAGAAAGCGAATGGTATGTTAGCTTTCATAGTAAAAGGATTTGAGTATAGGAGCAGGGACGTTCTACTTCAGTTGTATAGGGTCTTGGTGAGGCCACACCTGGAGTATTGCGTACAGTTCTGGTCTCCAAATCTGAGGAAGGACATTATTGCCATAGAGGGAGTGCAGAGAAGGTTCACCAGACTGATTCCTGGGATGTCAGGACTGTCTTATGAACAAAGTCTGCATAGACTCGGTTTATACTTTCTAGAATTTAGGAGATTGAGAGGGGATCTTATAGAAACTTACAAAATTCTTAAGGGTTGGACAGGCTAGATGCAGGAAGATTGTTCCCGATGTTGGGGAGGTCTAGGACAAAGGGTCACAGCTTAAGGATAAGGGGGAAATCCTTTAGGACCGAGATGAGAAGGAATTTTTTCACACAGAGAGTGGTGGGTCTCTGGAACTCTCTGCCACAGAGGGTAGTTGAGGCCAGTTCATTGGCTATATTTAAGAGGGAGTTAGATGTGGCCCTTGTGGCTAAGGGGATCAGAGGGTATGGAGAGAAGGCAGGTACGGGATACTGAGTTGGATGATCAGCCATGATCATATTGAATGGCGGTGCAGGCTCGAAGGGCCGAATGGCCTACTCCTGCACCTAATTTCTATGTTTCTATGTAAATTCTATCCAAATACTTCCCCCATTTGTGATAAATGTCTATCCCAAAATGCAACTATAACACACTCTTTTGTCTCCTGCATAAAAGTTTATAAATTCTGGAGTGATATTTTTGAAATATTTACAAAATTATTCAAGATAAAAATGGAACCAAATACTGAAATGATTATATTTAGAGTAATGGAAGATGGAAATAAATTGAACTCATCTCAAAATTTATTTTTTAATTATGGGTTAATAACCGCAAAAAAACTTATACTTAATTTTTGGAAAAATACATCCACACCAACGCTTAAAATGTGGATTTCAAACATGTTGGACACCGCACATCTTGAGGAAATGTGATTCCTCCTAATAGATAAATCAGACCAATTCTTAACGAGTTGGTCTCCATTTGTTGATTTTTTGGAAGCACATGGTGCAACAAAATCGTAGAAGCTAACTGTTTCAGGATTGGGTGAGGATGGTCAAGAATATAGATAACGATCTCCTTAATCTCTTACTACTCTTTTTCTTTTTTCAATTTTCTTCTTTCACACTTTTTCCCTTTTCACACACTATATATCACACGTTTCTCTATCTTTTATTATCTGTTCTCACTTTTTCTTTTTCGTTATTAAAGAAAATAAGAAGCTGTACATAAAATGTAATATGTCAATATATATTATGCACCTTGGTGCCGTATTCCTGTACTTCTAATAACATTAAAAAAAATGTAAAAGACATTATCACGGCGTTCCTGGTAGAGTGGATTATGTTGTAGTCTGTGATCCGTTACTTGGGCCCACTCTCTGAGCTCACCGCTCATACATGGCAACTATCCCCACCATGTATAGTATTTCTTTGGGCAGCACGATGCCACGTGTAGTATTTCTCTGGGCAGCAGTGGTACAGTTGCTGCTCTGTTTCATAGGATGCTTGTTTGACACTGAGAATTAGGTGGGACACTGGGCTAAAGTGGGTAGATCGTCTAACCTCTGCACTGTTTAGTTTAGAGATGTAATGCAAAAATGGGCTCTTTGTCCCACCGAGTCCATGCCGACCAGTGATCCCCACACACCAACATTATCCTGTACACACTCGGGACAATTTGCAATTATACCAAGCCAATTAACCTACGTCTTTGGAGTGAGGTAGGAAACCAGAGATCCAGGGGCAAACCCACGGGGAGAGCGTACAGACAAGCACCTGTGGTTAGGATTGAACCGGGTCTCTGGTACTGTAAGGCAGCAACTCCACCGCTGCTGCCCAGAGAAATACTACATGTGGCATCGTGCTGCCCAAAGAAATACTATACATTTTACTTTTTACTGCGCGATTTTACTTTTACATTCGCAGATCCACTCCTTGGCCAATTATGTCCCCAGATTTCGAGTAAAATTGATCATAAAAACTCAAACAAAACTCAAATTTTAAAATCTAAACAGCATTCACCAGCTGCTGATGACACAATGCCCACTTGCTGACCAATCCAAGCCGCTTCTCTCTCTCTCTCTTCATTTGCAGCCCGGCTCCCTTCCACTCCCCCCCCCCCCCCCCCTCCAAGTACGCTCGTGCCACGCCTCCCGCAGCTGTAATCCCACGCCTGCCTGGTCCGGGGGTGACCGCTCACAGCCACCGCTCGCTCAGAGCCGCCGCTCGCTCAGAGCTGCAAATCGAACTCGCTGCCAGTCGCTCTGCTCACAAGTCCTTTGAAAAAAATCTTACGAGCTAGCAAGCGACCTTTGAAATAAGCCTTGCGACCCCTCTCTCTCTCTCCCCTCCTCTCTCTCCCCATCTGTCCCCCTCTCTCTCTCCCCATCTGTCCCCCTCTCTCTCTCCCCATCTCTCCCTCTCTCTCTCCTCCTCTCTCTCTCCCCTCCTCTCTCTCTCCCCTCCTCTCTCTCTCCCCTCCTCTCTCTCTCTCCCCTCCTCTCTCTCTCTCCCCTCCTCTCTCTCTCCCCTCCTCTCTCTCCCCTCCTCTCTCTCTCCCCTCCTCTCTCTCTCCCCCTCTCTCTCTCCCCCTCTCTCTCCCCTCCTCTCTCTCTCCCTTACCCTCTCTCTCTCCCTCCCCCTCTCTCACTCCCCCCTCCCTCTCCCTCCCCCAACCCTCCTCCCCTCCCACCCTCCCTATCCTCCTCCCCTCCACTCTCCCTTGGTCTCTTGCCCTTATGTATCTGCCTCTCTCACTGTCTCTCCCCATTCTCTCTCTGCCCTCAATCTCTACCCCCCTCTCCCTCTCTAGACGTGGCTATGCGTCAGTGGATAGGGCAGTTTTGGGGTAAAAGGATCTAATTAATGATATTTATATAATATCAAGGGGGTAGTTAGTGTGGGGGTGGTTCATGTGTGTGAGGCCACCCCCCCCCCCCCAGCAAATGCATGTTGGGGGAACAGACCCAATGGGCCTGCACCTGTTCTAGTCTAATATAAAACTGTGGGTGTGTGTGTGTCATTCGAATGCAATTCACATCTCCTCAAAAACCCAATGCGGTAACGGTGAAATTTCTACATATTCTGGTAGAGATTTACGTCATGATTAAAACAGCTGACGAGTTATGTTAACCCCGCCGACTTTACCATCTGACATATTTTTAAAAACTAACGAGCTGGATGACGTTACAATTCCCCCCCCCCCCCCCCCCCCGGATTAAAGCAACTGACGAGTTACGTTAATGACCCTCCCCCGACTCACAGTCATTTTGTGGCCTCCAGACTCGCTGTGCTGTCAACTAACACTTGCCCAGCCGTCCACAGCGCCCCGCCCATAGCCCAGCAGCTTAACACGAAGTACACTCGCACTTCGGCTCAGGTTCTAGAACATGGCGGCGGCCGCTATCGTCGTGCGGCAGCGCGATAGGAATGTGGCTCTGGTGGCCATTATTCTCTCTGGAGACCTGCGATTCCTCCATTGATCATAGGTACACGGGGAATCGTAATGCCTTTTCCTCGCTGGTGATCCCAACTGGCGATCTCTGGCCGTCACGGGGGATGACCTCCTCTCTGTTTCTCCCGCGTGATCGTCTGTCATGCAGATGGGTGAGCTTTCCTGTTGCGGAATCCACGATCGGCCGGCCCTCCGCTGCTTTTGATCGTCTACCCGCTCGCAACAGCAGGGCCACCCGCTCAAAAGACACCGCAAATCGGAAACCCCAGCTCCAAAAGGCAGCAAGCTCCCCTGCCTCTGTATCCCCCTCTGTGACACCCTTTGTGCCTCCGTGTCCCTCTCTGTGCCTCCGTGTCCCTCTCTGTGCCTCCGTGTCCCTCTCTGTGCCTCCGTGTCCCTCTCTGTGCCTCCAAGTCCCTCTCTGTGCCTCTGTTTCCCTCTCTCTATCCGACTACCTCTCTAGCCGCGCCTGTGAGTTGGGGGCTATGCGTGAGTGGATAGGAAGGGGCATGGGGTAAATGGAGTAAATGAATAATATTAATATAATATAAATGGGAGTGGTAAGTGTGTGTGTGTGGTGGGGGGGGAGAGTGTGTGTGTGTGTGAGAGGTTGTTAGTGTGTGTGTGACGCAGGAGGCCCTCCCCTCGCAACCGCTTGTTGAGGGGACGGGACCCAATGGGTCCCACTTGGTCTAGTGTCCCTATAAAAGCTACAGCAAGTAACAATGTCATTGTTTTGTTCTCAGTTTGGGTCCACTTATAAAGATAGCTCAGTTGAACACACTTGGCACACTCTTGACTTGGCACACAGGTTCCTTGAGGCAGGCCAGCCTTTTGATGTTTATTGTTAGCTGCATCTCCATTGCTTAATGTCTTTCAAATACACTTGAACCTGAAAATCCCAAAGCCTGCAGATGTTAGAAATTGAAACAAGAACAGGAAATGCTGGAGAGACAGCAGTTTAGGCAAGGTCAATGGAAATAGAAAAACATTATATGATGTATCATGATAAAGGCTGTTTTGCATTGGCTCTTCTCTTTCCATGGATACTGCCTGATCTATTTTCTTTATTTGAACTTGAACGTGGGCCATCCCATGAACTTGGAGCCATCTGCATATAGACTGTATAGGGAAAATAACTAACGTCCACTGGAAAGAGCTGAACAAATAACCTGGACAACATGTTTTTAAATAAATTTGGCCTTGTGATCTAAGCTTTCTCAAGTACTTTGGTATCTTAAAGGAAGATTACTTTTAATGTATGCATTTCAGAGAGGTATTTTTCTAAATAACCATAATTTGTGCACTAGCAAAATTGTGTGTAGTACATGTTTCCTTGAAATTGGGCTGCTAATGTCCAAAGATTTGACTGGTATTTTGGTACTTCCCTAATTCTTAGGTATACTTTCATAACCAGACTATTCATGTAGAGTGAAATCCCATGATTTGCAGTTTTTTTAATATTTCCGAGCTGCCAGTTTGGGTCCACTTCTAAAGATAGCTGGGTTTTTCCCTCTTAATTTATTCATTATCACCATCTTCTGCAACGGCTGAGAAAGGTCAGTACAGATATCTGACAGCAGAAACACATTACCCCTTGTTAGGAAGGATGGAACTGCTTTTGCTGCTATGTTCACTCACTGTTATGTGCCTGGACTCCTCTGTTCCCAATGGCATGTGTCCTTTGATGTTTTGGCAACTGAAATGGACACAATTCTTGGTGTGGCACCTGAAATCCCCCTATACTTTGTTGTGTGCGTTTGCTTTGATGATAGTGGTGGCACCTGGTTCACATTGTATGCTGCTACTGACTTCAAAGCTAGTACTGGTAGCAAAGGGCAAAAGAAAATGAGTCATAGAATCATATACTGTGGCAAGGAAACAGGCTAGATAGAGCTCTTAAAGAGAGTGGAGTCAAGGGATATGGGGAGAAGGCAGGAACGGGGTCCTGATTGTGGATGATCAGCCATGATCACATTGAATGGCAATGCTGGTTCGAAGGGCCGAATGGCCTACTCTTGCACTTTTTGTCTATTGTCTGTTGGCTCTTCGGCCCAACTTGCCCATGCTGACATGCCCAATCCACACACGGGCCCTACTTGCCCGCGTAGGGTCTGCAGATTGGTTTATGCATGAGAACCAATCATCCTAGAATAACATCACTAACCCCACCCTACTGTATGATTTATACTAACACCCACTTCCTGCACTGGTCAGTCTTGGAAGCAGTCATGATGTTCTAACAACTAACAACCTGCTCTACCGCTATAATCTGAATACTGGTAAAGGTGATCTTGAACTACAGATTGTATTATATGACCATTTACATGGTGTCAGAAGTGGGATATGGATCATTTTCAGGCAGATGAGATAATTTCAGCCAAACATCATGTTCAGCACAAACCTTGTGAACAAACCTTGTTGTGCAGCACTGCTCTATGTTCTATTTTCTTCCCAACGTTTCCCTATAGCTCAAGTCCAAGATCCTCCTTCTAGCCTGTATTGAAAATCCTCTTGATCACCCAATCTACCTGTGACACCACTTTCATGGAGCTATGTGCCTGCACTCCGAAATCTCTCTGCTCTACAACATTACTGTGAATGATCCATATCCCACTTCTAACACCATGTAAATGGCCATCCTGCATGCTCCTGCTGTCGGTCACCACGGGTGTCCTCTGCCTCTTTCTTTCTTCCGGGTTCACCACTTCCCTTCAATCTGCCTGGTGAAGGGGGAGAGGGCTTAGTCCATATGCGTTTGGGCCGTATTAGTAGACCGCCTGATAGATATGGCGACTATGTTTAAATTCTTACAACATGTATGCTTACCATATTCACTCTTTACGGGGAAGGATGTTGATTGGTTTATGCATGAGAATCAATCATAGTAGAATAGCATCACTAACCCCACCCTACTGTACGATTTATATTAACACCCACTTCCTGCACTGGTCAGTCTTGGAAGCGGTCATGATGTTCAAACAACTAACAACCTGCTGTACCGCTATAATCTGAATACTGATTAAAGGTGATCTTGAACTACAGATTGTATTATATGGCCGTTTACAGGGTCCATATCCCTCGCAACCATTCCTATCCATGTTACCTGTCCAAATGCCTTTTAAATGTTGTTATCGAACCTGCCTCAACTACCTCCTCTGGCAGCTCCTTCCATATACTCACCACTCAGTAATAATCCAGCCATGATAAACCAGCAAGGAGAGCTCAAAAGAATGCAGGTATCGAAGCATGCAGAAACTAGGCTCAGAGGAAGATTTTATATTGTGGCCGAGAATAATCTTCAGCAGCTTGTGTTTAAAACCTTTACTCTTTAAAACAACTGATTCCTGGGGATCTCTAGCCCATGGGAAAGTTTGGAATGATACTGAGGCATATGAAGTAATGCATTGGGAGTATGCAGGGGCCCTCTGGAATTGACAAAGGTTGCCTACCTATCCCACGAGCCACCATTCGCCCCATCGATGGAGAAGTCTGCATTTGCATGTTGGTCTCATAATCCTTTTCACAACCCACAGAGGCGGAGTGGATATAAATTGCCCGTAACCCCAATAGAATCACAGAAGACGTTTTCTATTGCACCAAATATTTTCTGCATACAATATAATTTATGCCTTTGACAAAGTATATGAGAGAACCTCTGGAAAGAATTACAGAGTGTACGGTTTTTAAAGTACTAAATAAGCTACCCTTTTTGGTAGACAGAAATGCTGGAAAAACTCAGCAGGCGAGGCAGTGTCTATGCTCTTTGTCTAACTTCGATTTTTCCAGCATCTGCAGTTCTTTCTTTAACTTTTTTTGGGGCTCATGAGAATGCTGTCATGCAATATTTAATAGGTTGAGGAATAATCTAGAGAATACTATATTCCCAATACCAGTCGGCATATAAGTAATGTGACAAGATTCATATAAAAAATGCATTTTTTGCTTCACATGTTCTGCTTCCTGATGTGAGCAAGTCGTCTCCATTTTTCAGTATTTGAAATCTCCAAGAACAAAAGGAGCCACTCATCTTCTGCCAGAAGAAGGGCAAAAGCATGAGCTGTGAGCGGCTTCCATTGGGGAAAAAAGAAAGGCGACCAGGCCTGAATTTCATCTGTTTTCCTTAACAGCTGTCAGACCATCAAATATCTCGGCAGGATGCAGGCTTTTATTTTCCAACAAACAACCTCAGGCATTGTTTAATCATAACTCTGAAGGCAAGATTGCTTTGGGCACTTGAATATTTGCTGTAAAACATATTGCAATTGTTACGCGTAGAAATATCAAAAGTATCTGCTTTCAGCTGTTTAAATTATAAATGCCTCTCTGGAACAAAAGAACAATGTGTTGAATTAAATTAAACTCTTGTAGTTTAAACTCTGCCTGGGACTTGCATTACCAAAGTTTAAAAAATAATAGTCCTGGGCATATGGTATTGTATATTCATTTTCAAATGCTGTAAATCTGCATACAGTCCAGCCAGATACAAAATAAAAATATGTCTGTCATGCCAAGAATCTGAAATTGGTGTTTCATCTTCGGACAGCAAGCTCCATTATCCCAGTTTATTTGTTAATGCTAGTTTTAAAATCTAGAAATGCATTTGATTGTTCTAAGCTTGTAAAATATGATAAACTGAAGAATAATAGATTTAGAAAAGTGCACAATTCCCAGCAATACTTTGCAATGATTTTCATAAAACCAGTTTAAAAAAAAATCACAACAGGAAAATATGCTTTGTTTTTTGTCCTTCCAGTAATCTTTCTGCTGCTTGTGAGGGAAATCAAATCAGAAAACTATTTTCTGCTACGCCTTATCCATGCAGTTAATTTAAAAATATGAGTAGTTGACTAGTATATGAGTAGGTTTGAAACGCTTCTCATCTAAATTCACACACGTAGCTGCCTTTTGAGTGTTTCCTGTGGCAGTCACCACTGAACTTGCACATAAAAATTACTTTGTTGCTGGCCTGGATATCTCACTTTTGCTTCACTTGTTAAATTTTCCACCATTCACCTCTATCGCATTGTGGACATTGGACTTTGTCCACATGACTGATGTGTTACAATGCTGAGAAGAGAGGGAGGCATGGTGGCGCAGTGGTAGAGTTACTGCCTTCGAGGGCCAGAGACGCGGGTACGATCCTGACTACCGGTGCTGTTGTATGTTGTCCATGTGACCTGCATTGGTTTTCTCCGGGTGCTCAGGTTTCTTCCTAGCCTCCAAAGGTGTACAGGTTTGTTGCGTGTTGGCTTGATAAAATTGTAAATTGTCCATAGTGTGTGCAGGATCGTGTAAGTGTGCGGGGATTGCTAGTCGACGCGGACTCGGTGGCTGAAGGGCCTGTTTCCGTGCTGTATCTCTAAACTAAACAACTATTCTCCACTCAATATTTTCATAATTGCTTTATCTATTGTATGAGTTTGACTTGATTGCTTTACATATGGTATTGCATGCAAATCAAAGCTTTTCATTGAACACATGACAATAATAAACCTAAACCAAAAATGCAACTGCTGTTGAGATAAGAAGGTAAATTGCCAATCCTTAAATTCCTTTTGCAATCCACTTCCCATCTTCCCCATAACCTACTTGCTGAAAAGAGACAGCAGGGTCCCGGTCACAAAAATCTCTTCGGTTTCAAGTGAACCACAGTTTTGGTGGAGAGCCAATATCGTTCTTTCTTTGTTGGATGTGAAGATCTGTTGCTTGGTGAGCGCTTCAGTGCATCAAGTTAAAGGTTTTCTCATTAATGATCTTGTGTGTGATGTTCCTCTGATGAAAAGTTTCCCAGTGCCGCGTCTTTATGTACACCGAATGCAAAGAGGTGGCTACCAGCCTCCAACTCAGCAATGGTTGAGGGTTCCTTTTCCCAGAAAGCTTTAGCTGAGTTCTGCCAGCGACCACACAGCTGCAGGCAGAGCTTGAAAATAAAAACCTTCATCTGATTGTGATCCAAGTCCAACACCAAAAAAAACGCCCTGCTGTTATCAAATGTTTTTTGCAACAAACTCTGCTCTTTTCTTCTATCATCCTACGAGGGAAGAAACTGCAGTGCCGACAGGAATGCGCAGGTGTATGGGGCCAATTGTATGTCCCACTAGTGCAGGGGTTCCCAACCTTTTTCATCCCGTTTACCGCTGGCAACTTTAATAGCACATAACAATGTTATTTTACTTATTTATGAACAACGTGATTCTGGTATACCAGAACCAAACACAGTCAGTCTATGAGAAAACATATGTACAAATCCAGAATCAACAAATTTACCCCCTGGGTAGGTGAAATTTACCCCCTGGTTAGGGATAGCATGAGCAAGATGGGTGGAGCGGCTCTCTCCTGTTCTGCAAGACATTATACAATACGGACAATCCAGTTTTCAAAGTATTCCGCTACTGCTTACCTCAACCTTGAGTCATTGGGCATTGATTTACTGAAGAACAAAACTGTATTCCAGCACAATGAGAGGTTTTCATGATTTGAGAACAGTGAGAAGTAGAGGCTTCTTGACACCTGCATCAAAGGAATGCATCAAAAAGTCAATATTTAGTGGGTCGGAACAGCAGCAAACCTTTTCGGCCCCTTGGGCTGATTCTGTCAGATCTTGGCACACCGATACTGCAGCTCCGTTTGCCCAAACCCAACCTCGCCCCTGTTGACTATCTCTGGCATGTCGTAGACTCTGAGCCTGACAATAGTTGGGCTCTGAAAATCTGGCTGACACCAACTGAGCATCAGGGATCTTGGTCTAGCACCTGTTGGGACCAGGGTGGCGAGCTTTCACTATTGTTGTCTGATTATCTAGTATAATTGATGATTATGGTATTATTATTTACTGTATATGTTATGTTAATGTTAATATGCCTATAAAAGCAATAGCAAGTTAGAATTTCTTGTTCTGCTTCTGATGCATGTGATAATTGAACACTCTTGAAGGGCTCTTCACATGACACTTTGGGCCCTTAAAGCAACTCAGCATTTTGTAGTTCTCAACATTGTAACATAACAGTCCCAGAGACAAATTCCAGTCAGCAAGGATGTGGAGCTGAATCAGACTGTACTCTAAGTTATGGAAGGACCGTTCAGAAGTCCAATAGCAGAGAAAGTTGTTTTTTCATGCGTCCGGAGGTGTGCGCTTTCAAGCTTTTGTATCTTTTGCCTGGCAGGATCGTGGGATGAAGGAATGACCAGGGAAAAGATCAATGGGTTTGTCTAACAGCCAATATAGAGAGGAGTTTGCAAAGTGATCAATGCTGGGAACTGAACATTCAGAATCCTCAACATTTTAGACAATAGACAATAGGTGCAGGAGTTGGCCCTTCAGGCCAGCAGCACCATTCACTGTGATCATGGCTGATCATCCCCAATCAGTACCCCGTTCACACCTTCTCCCCACATCCCCCGATTCCACTATCTTTAAGAGCTATATCTAACTCTCTCTTGAAAGCATCCAGATAATTGGCCTCCACTGCCTTCTGAGGCAGAGAATTACACAGATTCACAACCCTCTGTGTGAAAAGGTTTTTCCTCATTTCCGTTTTAAATGACTTACCCCTTTTGGAATGAAGTAGAAAGAATGGTATATCTTGAATAATAAAATATGAATTTAAAACAGAGGTGAGGAAGGAACCAAGCACAGATGATTAGCAGTGATTTTGATTGAGATGAGAAATGGTAAAGGCAGAAAATAGACAATATAGAAACAACACGGGCTTGCAACAAAGGTAATACAAAGTTATGGGAAACTTTAGACTTTATGGAAACTATGAGATTCAAAGAGGAGGAAGTACTGACACTTTTGAAAAATATAAAAGTGGATACGTCTCCAGGTCCAGACAGGATATTCCCTAAGTCATTCAGGGAAGTTAGTGTAGAAATAGCAGGGGCTATGACAGAAATATTTCAAATGTCATTAGAAACGGGAATAGTGCCGGAGGATTGGTGCACTGTGCATGTTGTTCCATTGTTTTAAAAGGGTTCAAAGAATAAACCTAGCAATTATAGACCGGTTAGTTTGACGTCAGTGGTGGGCAAATTAATGGAAAGGATACTTAGAGATAATATATATAAGCATCTGGATAAACAGGGTCTGATCAAGAACAGTCAACATGGATTTGTGCCTGGAAGGTCATGTTTGACAAACCTTCTTGAATTTTTTTGAGGAGGTTACTAGGGAAATTGATGAGGGTAAAGCAGTGGATGTTGTCTATATGGATTTCAGTAAGGCCTTTGACAAGGTTCCCCATGGAAGGTTGGTTAAGAAGGTTCAATCTTTGGGTGTTAATGGCGGAGTAGCAAGATGGATTCAACGGTGGCTGAATGGGAGATGCCAGAGAGTAATGGTGGATGGCTGTTTGTCAGGTTGGAAGCCGGTGACCAGTGGGGTGCCTCAGGGATCTGTGTTGGGTCCACTGTTATTTGTCATGTACATCAATGATCTGGATGATGGGGTGGAAAATTGGATAAGTAAGTATGCAGATGATACTAAGATAGGGGGTGCTGTGGATAATGAAGTAGATTTTCAAAGTCTACAGAGAGATTTGGGCCATTTGGAAGAGTGGGCTGAAAGATGGCAGATGGAGTTTAATGCTGATAAGTGTGAGGTGCTACATCTTGGCAGGACAAATCAAAATAGGACGTACATGCTAAGTGGTAGGGAATTGAGGAATGCTGTGGAACGGAGGGATCTAGGAATAACTGTGCATAGTTCCCTGAAGGTGGAATCACATGTAGATAGGGTGGTAAAGAAAGCTTTTGGTGTGCTGGCCTTTATAAATCAGAGCATTGAATATAGGAGTAGGGAAGTAATGTTAAAATTGTACAAGGCATTGGTAAGACCAATTCTGGAGTATGGTGTACAATTTTGGTGGCCTAATTATAGGAAGGATGTCAACAAAATAGAGAGAGTACAGAGGAGATTTACCATTGAGGGTAGGGAAGATTCAAACAAGAGGGCATGACATGAGAATTAAGGGACAGAAGTTTAGGGATAACATGAGGGGGAACTTCTTTACTCAGAGAGTGGTGGCTGTGTGGAATAATCTTCCTGCAGAAGTGGTGGAGGCAGGATCGATTTTAACATTTAAAAGTAAAGTGGCTAGGTATATGGACGGAAAGGGAATGGAGGGGTATGATCTGAGTGCAGGTAGATGGAACTAGGGGAAAATAAATGGTCTGCACGGACTGGAATGGCCGAGAAGGCCTGTTTCCGTGCTGTAATTGTTATATGGTTATATTATATGGTTCATAAGGATAGGGCAAATAAAGTTATCAAAGTGTGCCTCGAGGACCAGTTAGTGAAATGTATTGGCAGCTGCTTCCTTGAACAAAACATTGTGGATGCTGCAGGAGCTGTTCCCTGACAGGGGAATCTAGAACTGGGGGGGGGGGTGTTAGTGTTGGGGTGAGGTATCACTATTTCAGATGCAGATGAAGATTTTGTTTACTCTGGATCATGAATCTTCAGAATCCATTACAACAGAGAACTGTGGATGTTAGTTTGTTTACTGCGTGAAAGAGATGGATCTTTAGACTTTTGGCTAAATCAAGGGCTAGAGATCAAACTTGAACACAGCATGAATCAGCCATGATCTTAGAGTCTTAACAGAGAAACAGACCCTTTGATCCAACTTATCCAAGCCAACCAGAATGTCTACTTGAGCTAGCCTGCTTCAGTTTGATCTTTATCCTTTAATATTTTCTTTCCATCTTATTGAATTGCAAAGCAGGCATGAAGGGTCATGTAACAAATTACTCTACTTTCTTCTGCTGTCCGGAAAGGTTGGGGACGAGAACATATAGAGGGAGATTAACTGTGGATTGATTTGAGGAATTGTAAAGGCAAGAAGACATGAATTGGTGTTATCTACAGACCCCCAAATAGTAGCCCGGATGTAGGGTGCAGCAGGAGTTAAAACTGGCATGTAACAAAGGTAATGCCACTATGGTGATGGGGGATTTCAATATGTAAGTAGACTGGGAAAATCAGGTTGGTTCAGGACCCCAAGAAAGAGAGTTTGTGGAATGCCTCCAAGATGGATTCTAAGATCAGCTTGTAATGGAGTCGACCAGAGAAAAGACAATTCTGGATTTAGTGTTGTCCAATGAACCAGATATGATAAGAGAACTCGAGGTATAGGAACCGCTTGGAGGTAGTGATCATAATATGATTAGTTTTAATCTGCAATTTGAGAAGGAGAAGGTTAAATCGGAAGTGGCAGTGATGCAGTTGAACAAAGGGGACTATGAAGGCATGAGAGGGGAGCTGGCCAAGGTAGACTGGAAAGGGATCCTAGCAGGAATGATGGTGGAACAGCAATGGCAGGAATTTCTGGGCATAATCCGGAAGACGCGGGATCATTTAATTCCAAAAAGGAAGAGAGATTCTAAGGGGAGTAGGAGGCGGTTCTAGAAATAGTGGACTAATTGGTGATCATTTTCCAATGTTCAATAGATTCAGGATCAGTTCCTGTGGATTGGAGGATAGCTAATGTTATCCCACTTTTCAAGAAAGGAGTGAGAGAGAAAACGGGGAATTACCGATCAGTTTGGTGGTGGGAAAGATGCTGGAGTCAATTATTAAAGAGGTAATAATGGGGCATTTGGATAGCAGTAAAAGGATTAGTCAAGTCAACATGGATTTATGAAAGGGAAATCATGCTTAACTAATCTTCTGGAATTTTTTGAGGATGTGATAAGTAAAATGGATGAAGGGGTGCCAGTGGATGTAGTGTATCTAGACTTTCAGAAAGTCTTTGATAAGGTCCCGCATGGGAGACTGGTGACTAAAATTAGAGCACATGCTATTGGGGGTCGGGTGTTGACATGGATAGAAAATTGGTTAGCAGACAATTGGTTGGTTGGTTGGAAGCAAAGAGTAGTAGTGAACGGGTCCTTTTCAGAATGGCAGGCAGTGGCGAGTGGAGTGCCGCAAGGCTCGGTGTTGGGGCCGCTTCTGTTTACCATATATATTAATGATTTGGAAGAGGGAATTAGGAGCAACACTACCAAGTTTGCAGATGACACAAAACTGGGTGGCAGTGTGAACTGTGAAGACGATGTTAGGAGGGTGCAGGGTGACCTGGACAGGTTGAGTGAGTGGGCAGATGTGTGGCAAATGCAGTATAATATAGATAAGTGTGAGGTTATCCACTTTGGCGGCAAAAACATGGGGGCAGATTATTATCTCAATGGGGTTAGGTTAGGTAAGGGGGAGGTGCAGCGAGACCTGTGCGTCTTTGTATACCGGTCACTGTAAGTTGGCTTACAGGTACAGCAAGCAGTGAAGAAAGCTAATAACAAGAACATTTCAGTCTACGATTAAAGAGGTTCTTCTGTACATCCCTGGGATGGCGGGACTGTCATATGAGGAAAGATTGAAAAGACAAGGCTTGTATTCACTGGAGTTTAGAATGATGAGGGAGGATCTTATAGAAACATATACAATTATAAAAGGACTGGACAAGCTAGATGCAGGAAAAATGTTCCCAATGTGGGGCGAGTCCAGAACCGGGGGTACAGTCTTAGAATAAAGGGGAGGTCATTTAAGACTGAGGTGAGAAAAAAACTTTGTCACCCAGAGAGTTGTGAATTTATGGAATTCCCCGCCATAGAGGGCAGTGGAGGCCAAGTCACTGGATGGATTTAAGAGGGAGTTGGATAGAGCTCTCGGGGCTCGTGAAGTCAAGGGATATGGGGAGAAGGTAGGCACGGGTTATTGATAGGGGACGATCAGCCATGATCACAATGAATGGCGGTGCTGGCACGAAGCCGAATGGCCTCCTCCTGCACCTATTTTCTATGTTTCTATGTTATATCGTGGCGAGGTGATGACATCCCTCCCACAGTGGGAGTCAGCTTGTTTTTTATGCTGTGAGCAGTATCTTTGAGAAATAGCTTCCCTCATTCTAAATGTTTCTAAGATTAAAATATCATAAAGATGTACTGCTTTCATTTGCATAATATTTGCCTTTGCCTGCTGTTTTCAGTCAAAGATCCTGAAGTAGAAGGTTACATGCACAAAGCTTCAGACACAGTCCCTGACATCCCTGCAAAGGCTACTGGGGAGACTTTAAACTAGATCGGTTGGGGGAGGGACTCAAATAGAGAAAGCAAGTAGACCGTGTGTGAGGCAGGAGGCAGAGAAGGGAAGCAGTCAGTCGCAACATGTAGGGGCGAAATAAGAGAAAAATAATAAACAGAGAATAAGAGGTGGTGGGTTTCTTAAATGTGTGAGCAGAGAGACTGAGGGGCGTAAAATGAGGATAGAAGCAATAGGTAGCAAGGTGAAAAGTGGCAGGCAGACAAATCCAGGGCAAAAATTGAAAAGGGTCACCTTTCAACATAATTGTAAAAGGGGCAAGAGCGTTGTAAAAACAAGCCTGAAGGCTTTGTGTCTCAATGCGAGGAGCATTTGTACTAAGGTGGATGAGTTGAATGTGCAGATAACTATTAATGATTATGATATAGTTGGGATCACAGAGACATGGCTCCAGGGTGACCAAGGCTGGGAGCTGAACATCCAGGGATATTCAATATTCAGGAGGGAGAGACAGAGAGGAAAATGAGTTGGGGTAGCTTTGCTGGTTAGAGAGGAGATTAACGCAACAGAAAGGAAGGACATTAGCTTGGAGGATGTGGAATCAATATGGGTAGAGCTGCGAAACACTAAGGGGCAGAAAACGCTAGTGGGTGTTGTGTACAGGCCACCTAACAGTAGTAGTGGAGTTGGGGATGGCATCAAACAGGAAATTAGAAATGCGTGCAACAAAGGTAAAACCGTTATAATGGGTGACTTCAATCTACATATAGATTGGGTGAATCAAATTGGCAGGGGTGCTGAGGAAGAGGATTTCTTGGAATGTAAGCGGGATAGTTTTCTAAACCAACATGTAATGGAACCAACGAGAGAGCAGGCTATTCTAGACTGGGTACTGAGTAATGAGGAAGGGTTAGTTAGCAGCCTTATTGTGCGTGGCCCCTTGGGCAAGAGTAACCATAATATGGTTGAGTTCTTCATTAGGACATTGTTAATTCAGAAACACGGGTCCTGAACTTAAGAAAGGTAACTTTGAGGGTATGGGACGTGAATTGGCCAAGATAGACTGGCAATTGATTCTTGAAGGGTTGACGGTGGATATGCAATGGAAGGCATTTAAAGACTGCATGCATGAACTACAACAATTGTTCATCCCAAAAGAATACATCAGGGAAGGTAGTGCATCCGTGGATAACAAGGGAAATCAGGGATAGTATCAAAGCAAAAGATGAAGCGTACAAATTAGCCTGAGAAAACAGCCTACCTGTGGACTGGGAGAAATTTAGAGTCCAACAGAGGAAGACAAAGGGCTTAATTAGGAAAGGGAAAATGGATTATGAAAGAAAACTGGCAGGAAACATAAAAACTGACTGCAAATGTTTTTATCGATATGTGAACCAAAAAAGATTAGTTAAAACAAATGTAGGTCCCTTGCGATCAGAAACAGGTGAATTGATCATGGGGAACAAGGACATGGCGTACCAATTGAATAACTACTTTGGTTCTGTCTTCACTAAGGAATACATAAATAATTTGCCGGAAATAGCAGGGGATCATGGGTCAAATGAGATGGAGGAACTGAGTGTAATCCAGGTTAGCCGGAAAGTGGTGTTAGGTAAATTGAAGTGATTAAAGGCTGATAAATCCCCAGAGCCAGATAGGCTGCATCCCAGGGTACTTAAGGAAGTAGCCCCAGAAATAGTGGACGCCTTAGTGATAATTTTTCAAAACTCTTTAGATTCTGGAGTAGTTCCTGAGGATTGGAGGGTGGCTAATGTAACCCCACTTTTAAAAAAAAAGATGGAGAGAGAAAACGGGGAATTACAGACCAATTAGTCTAACATCGGTAGTGGGGAAACTGGTAGAGTCAGTTATTAAAGATGGGATAGCAGCGCATTTGGAAAGTGGTGAAATCATTGGACGAAGTCAGCATGGATTTACGAAAGGTAAATCATGTCTGACGAATCTTATTGATTTTTTTGATGATGTAATTAGTAAAGTGGATAAGGGAGAAGCAGTGGATGTGTTATATCTCGACTTTCAGAAGGCTTTTGACAAGGTCCCACACGAGATTAGTATACAAACGTAAAGCACACGGTATTGGTGGTTCAGTATTGGTGTGGATAGAGAACTGGCTGGCAGACAGGAAGCAAAGAGTAGGAGTGAACGGGTCCTTTTCAGGATGGCAGGCAGTGACTGGTGGGGTGCCGCAAAGCTCAGTGTTGGGACCCCAGCTATTTACAATATATATTAATGATTTGGACGAGGGAATTAAATGCAACATCTCGAAGTTTGCGGATGACACGCAGCTGGGGAGGCAGAGTTAGCTGTGACGAGGATGCTAGGAGACTTAGATAGGCTGGGTGAGTGGGCAAATGCATGGCAGATGCAGTTTCATGTGGATAAATGTGAGGTTATCCACTTTGGTGGTGAAAACAGGAAAGTAGACTGTTATTTGAATGGTGACTGATTACGAAAAGGGGAGATGCAACGAGACCTGGGTGTCATGGTACACCAGTCATTGAAAGTAGGCATGCAGGTGCAGCAGGCTGTGAAGAAAGCGAATGGTATGTTGGCATTCATAGCAAAAGGATTTGAGTACAAAAGCAGGGAGGTTCTACTGCAGTTGTACAGGGTCTTGGTGAGGCCACACCTGGAGTATTGCGTACAGTTTTGGTCTCCTAGTCTGAGGAAAGACATTCTTGCCATAGAGGGAGTACAGAGAAGGTTCACCAGACTGATTCCTGGGATGGCAGGACTTCCATATGAAGAAAGACTGGATAGACTCGGCTTGTACTCGTTGGAATTTAGAAGATTGAGGAGGGATCTCATAGAGACTTACAAAATTCTTAAGGGGTTGGATAGGCTAGATGCAGGAAGATTGTTCCCGATGTTGGGGAAGTCCAGGACAAGGGGTCACGGTTTCGGGATAAGGGGGAAGTCTTTTAGGACCGAGATGAGAAAATCATTTTTCACACAGAGAGTGGTGAGTCTGTGGAATTCTCTGCCACAGAAGGTAGTTGAGGCCAGTTTGTTGGCTATATTTAAGAGGGAGTTAGATGTGGCCCTTGTGGCTAATAGGATCAGGGGGTATGGAGAGAAGGCGGGTACAGGTTACTGAGTTGGATGATCAGCCATGATCATATTGAATGGCGGTGCAGGCTCGAAGGGCCGAATGGCCTACTCCTGCACCTATTTTCTCTGTTTCTATTCTTTTTGTTTTATATAAAGGGTACGATATAATATAAATAGCCCATTAATCAAAGGGCCGAATGGCCTCTTGCATCTATTTTCAATGCTTAATATAGTATAGCATTCCTAAATTTTTTTTTAAAAACAATGTCAATAATTTAGGGTGAGGGCTCGTAACAGCTGAATATTATTCCATTAAAAACACATGAGGTATGCGGACTCTGTTGGAGACGACAACAATATCTTTCATTGCCTGGGAGCGGATTTTTGTTTTCATTTAAAGAAACTGAAAATGGTGGCTGAAGTTGACAAAAAAAAAGAGCTTTGTTGGTCTCTGTGTCTACCTTCAATTTTCCAGCATCTGCAGTTCCTTCTTAAACATGTAGGCTTCTGTGAATCCTTTTCCTGCCAAGGGATGTCACTGTTCTGGAGAGAAATCCAGGAAAGTGCAGAAACTGGGATTATGAGCAAGATTCAATTGCTGGAGGAATGAAGCAGGTCAGACAGCACCTCCAGTCCTTGTGCCTTTCCAATTCCATGCACAGATGCTGCCTGACCTGTTGAGTTCTCCAGGAGTCTGTGTTGCTCACTGTCCTCCTGGGAGAATCATATTGCTTGGATCTTTAGGTTGGTGTGTTAGACAGTGGTCTGTATTAATCCAGTCTTCCAGTCTGTCTGTGTGTGAAATGAAAACTCTGGCACAAATTTTATATCATACTAAACTACCATAAGTATCATATATAAGACACAAAATTGCTTGTCTCTCCACAATGGCACACAAGGGACAGAAGAGCTGAGTTCTTTTGAGAAACTATCTAATTGATTAATATATTAAAAGGTTCTGCTTCTCTGAATAAACATATCATTTGCTAAAAACATCATTCATCCTTTCTTACATACTTGCCATAATGCCTCTGGCGTGAAGGGCAATAACTATTATTTTCCACCCTATATTCCACTGCCTTTCCAGTGGAAAATCCCTATTTTCTCATCTTGTCTTTGACAACCCATGCTGTTTTCACTGCCTTCTTTAGATATGTAAAAAGAAAAAGATTAGTGAAGACAAATGTAGGTCCCTTACAATCAGAGATCGGTGAATTTATTATGGGAAACAAATAAATGGCAGAGCAGTTAAATGAGTACTTTGGTTCTGTCTTTACTAAAGAAGACACACACAATCTCCCGGAAATACTAGGGGACCAAGGATCGAGGGGGAGGGAGGAACTGAAGGGAATCCACATTAGTCAGGAAATGGTGTTAGGTAAACCATTGGGACTGAAGGCAAATAAATCCCCAGGGTCTGATAGTCTGCATCCCACAGTACACAAGGAGGTGGCCCTAGAAATCGTGGATGCATTGGTGATCATTTTCCAATATTCTCTTGACTCTGGATCAGTTCCTGTGGACTGGAGGGTAGCCAATGTAACTCCAATTTTTAAGAAAGGAGAGAGAAAACAGGGAATTATAGACCAGTTAGCATTACATCGGTAGAGGGGAAGATGCTGGAGTCGATTGTTAAAGATGTTATAGCAGCGCATGTGCGAAGCAGTGACAAGATCAGTCAAAGTCAGCATGGATTTATGAAGGGGGAATCATGCTTGACTAATCTTCTGTCATTTTTTGAGGATGCAACAAGCAGAATGGATAAGGAAAAGCCAGTGAATGTGGTGTATCTGGACTTACAAAGCCTTTGACAAGGTCCCACACAAGAGATCAGTGTGCAAAATTAGAGCACATGGTATTGGTGGTAGGGTATTGACATGGATAGAGAACTGGTTGGCAGACAGGAAGCAAAGAGTAGGAATTAACGGGCCCTTTTCAGAATGACAGGCAGTGACTAATGAGGTGCCGCAATATTGCTTTTGCAATATTTTTTAATACTTTTTTAGCCAAGTATGTTTTACAAATACAAATAATTTGATTTGCCAAGGACGGAGCTGCGGGGTACCAAGGAGACACGAGTGAGGGCCTCATCTATGATGGGAGAGGGGAACCCCCGTCTTTAAAGAATGAGGATATCTCAGGTGTTCTAGTATTGGGCACAGATGTGGCGTAGACGGAGGAATTGGTAGTAGGGGATAGAGTCTTTGCAGGAAGCAGGGTGGGAAGAAGTGTAGTCAAGATAGTTGTAGGAATCAGTGGGTTTGTAATAGATGTCAGTCAATATTCTATTTCCTGTGATGGAGACAGTGAGATCAAGAAAGAGCAGGGAGGTGGTCCAAATAAATTTTAATGTAGGATGAAAATTGGTGGTGAAGTTGAAGTCCATGAGTTCTGCATGGGTGCAGGAGGTAGCACTGATGCAGTCATCAATGTAACGGAGATGGATTCAGGGATAGGGACAGTGTACGCCTGGAACAGGGATTGTTCAACGTACCCTACAAAAAGGCAGGCATAGCTGAGGCCCATGCGGATGCCCATTGCTGCCCCTTGGAGGAAGTGGGAGGAGTCAAAGGAGAAGTTGTTGAGGGTAAGTGTTAGTGGGGGAAATTTGATGGTTCTGTGGTCCAGCAAGAAACGGAAGGATTTGATGCCTTCTTGGTGGTGGATGAAGGTTTAGAGTGACTGAACGTCCACAGTAAGGATGAGGGAGTGGGGATTCGGAAGCGGAAGTCATTAAAGAGACGAAGGGCATGTGATGTATCTTGGACATAGGTCGGAAGAGATTGGATGGAGTTGAAGTATGTGGAAAACATTTCCGTAGGATAGGAGCAGGTGGAAACATTGGGTCTGCCAGGGCAGTTGTATTTGTGGATTTTGGGGAGAAGGTAAAGCCAGGCTGTGCAAGGCTGGGAAATGATAAGGTTGGAGGCTGTGGAAGGCAGAGCCTGCAGTGAAGAAATCAGAATCAATGTAATGTTGCCTCTCATCCCACTCACAATGCAACATAGTGTCCACTGATGTTGTTGTTAGCCCTCCTGGTCTTGTCCATCCTTGTGCTTTAGAGATAGATACAGCGTGGAAACAAACCCTTCGGCCCACCATGTCCACGCTGACCAACAATCACGCTGAACACTAGCACTAACCTAAACACGAGGGATAATTTACAATTTTAATGGCCAATTAACCTACAAACCTGTCCGTCTTTGGAATGTGGGAGGATGCCGGAGCACCTGGAGAAAACACACGCTGCAATCCTTTCTCTTAAATCATTAAGCCAGTTTTGAATCCATATGACCTAGTCCCTGTTAATGAGGAGCGTTGAGAACGTACAAACTCTGTACAGACAGCACCCGTAGTCAGGATCAAACTCAGGTGTCGGGCTCTGTAAGACAGCTACCCTACGGCTGTGCTGCTCCTGGATGTTCTTGATGACATCAGAGATGAGATATCCTAGCTGTGACCTGAGCTGCCTTTCCCGTTTTGCACACTATCCATACATTTCAGAAACTAATGTCAGTTTTTAAGTTGGTGTTGAACGCTTAAGCCAACATAAAATCATAAGAGATAGGACTAGAATTAGGCCATTCGGCCCATCAAGTCTACTACACCATTCAATCATGGTTGATCTATCTCTCCCTCCTAACCCCATTCTCCTGCCTTCTCCCTTTAACCACTGACACCCGTACTAATTAAGAATCTATCTGCCGCTGCCTTAAATATATCCACTGACTTTTCCTCCACAATCTTCTGTGGCAAAGAATTTCACATCAGTTTCCTTTCTTCTTCCACTACAGGTGTCCTCGACTCCTGAAAGCCATCACGTGGAGTTGGTGTTTGATTTCTCCACTGATGGTTCCATAACAATAGAGTCAAGGTTGTTGGCTCTGTACCTGACCAGCAACCCGGAGGACCACAGTGATTCTTTTGTCATATCCCTCTTTGGCATGTTGAACCTCCCAGGAGTAAAAACTCCAAGTTTTCCCATCATGGAAAGGGAAGGACACCTTAGAATATCTTCTGAAATGCATTGCAATATGGAAACATCTATTCTGAAGATCGTCACAAAATGCTGGAGTAACTCAATGAGACAGGCAGCATCTCTGGAGAGAAGGAATGGGTGGTGTTTCTGGTGGAGACCCATCTTCAATGTCACCCATTCCTTCTCTCCAGAGATGCTGCCCGTCCCGGAGGGTTACTCCAGCTTTTTGTGTCTTTCGGTTTAAACCAGCATTTGCAGTTCCTTCCTACATCAAGCTCTATTCTGTTGGATAAAGTGTTTTTATGAAGGATAGTGGTTGTGTTTGTCTTGTAATAACATTATTGGTTTATTATTGTCACGTACCGAGATACACGGCAAAGCTTTTTGTTTGCGCGCAATGCAAACAAATCTGAAAACGATGAATGAATCTAGCAACCAATAAACAAATACAACAGGTAGAGCAAAGAGAAAAGCACCAGAATGCAGAATATAGGTTTTCAGCATTGTGGTGTTAAAGTTCAAGAGAAAGAGTCCAATGTCTGCAATTAATAAAACTGGTGCCTCAGTTGTTTCAAATGTCAATTATTGGAAGAAGTTTCAGCAGAGCAAATTCAGTGTTGATCAGTTTAGAGAGTGGAGAATGCCTGCTGGTAATATGCGGCAATATTGGATGCCGATGGGTTTGCAAGATTTTCTCAAGCACTCCTTGAGCATCCAAGATTAAATTGCTCTGCCCAGATGAAAGGAAAATCATATTCATATTAAGGAATGTAAGAATTTCTTGACATCATAAATAACAAAACCAGCTTAAATTAACAAAACTGTTTTCTTTAAACGTTCTGCTGCATGCTTAATTTAATTTATTTCTGTTTAATTAATTAATGTGTTTCTACAATTGACCATTAGTTGAAGTTATATCAGTCTTCAGGCACCATTATGCAGAAAGCAAATGTGCATATTTTGTTGATTGATTAAAACATTCATAAATACGAAAGACAGTAAATTCTGATTTTATTACTCCAGACATTATTGTTTAAGCTCATAAAATGATTTACAGTAATTACAATATCAAGCTATAACTTCATAAAATATGGGTTCTTGAGCAATGCACAACAAACATAGTGTGATGCTGTTGTAAGTATTTGTATTGACACACTCCCAGAATGTGTATTAAAGTGAATTGTGTTGAATTCACGTCGGACTTCCTTCACCCCGCCGAGCGGGCCTGAACATCGGGCCGCCGTAGCGGCAACTGCGGAGGGCTCGGGGAGGCCCCGACAACGGGTGAACAGTGGGTAACATCAGAGGAAGAGACTGACTTTGGTGCCTTCCCTCACAGCGGGAAACTTTGATCCTGCTGTGTGGGGATGTTTTATGTTGAATTTCTACTCTGTTGTGTTCTTTATTTTTTACTGTATGGATGTATGGTGGTTTCAAGCCACGGTTGCCAAGCCAGATGCAACTAAATTTAAAGTGGCACTTTCTTCCCAATAACCCTCTCTGGCTTAACCCCTCCCTTCACCACCTCCAGTTTAAATTCCAGTTGGAATATTTTGGAGGACCAAGGAACCAAGAATTAAAGAATTTTACTTTTATGGCATGGCTTTGGATTATTTAAATTTAGTTTTTCCTACCATCTGTGTTTCTTTTTCAGTCCCTAACAGCTGTTATCTTAAAAAAAACAATTCTTTGTAGTAGTTTGGGTTTTGTTCAACCCTCCATGTTCCCTTCGAATAAAACATGAAACGAGTGCTAAATTCTCCACAAAAATTGCATTTGAATTAAATATTAGAAGATTGTCAACAGGGTATCTTGTGATGAGCTCCATTAGTTAGGATATTTTCTTGCACCTTCAGTCAACATTTCTTTCCACCATCTGCTGAAATTGTGAGCTGATAACGTTGTGGCAGGAGCAATCGCATATTTGGGACTTTAATAAATTATAGCTTTTTTCCTTAACCAAAGTGTTTTAATGAATGTGATGGAAAGAGCAAAACAATGGAACCATTAAAATTTGGACAGTGATTGAAAAAGATTATGATTAAGTACAAGCAAATATGAAAGTCAGAAAATACAAACATTATATTTTAAATGAAATATTTAAAAATACCTTGCAATGATATCCTATAGGAATTAGATTAAATGTTGTTAATTGTGCATCACGTGTGAAAAATAATAGCTATGGTTGCTGGGAATATTAATAAAACATAAAATCCTGGAAATACCCTGCAGGTAAGACAATATTTATGAAGAGAGAAACAAAGTCAATGTTTCATTTCAAAGGGGATTAATGGGCCTGTCCCACAATGCGAGTTCACCCAGGAACTATCCCGAGTTTTAAAAAAAATCAGCCTCGTTGTACCTCATCACGAGTATTTTTTCACTCTTGGAAATTTTTCATGCTGTCGAAAAAACTTCACGAGTTTCCGCGTTTCCCGAGTACCTGCCGTTAGCGTTACGAGGCGCTACGAGACATCCATGAGCTCCGACGTACCCACTACGTACATTATCACGAGTTTGATTTTTCTTTTAAACTCGGGAGAGCTCTTGGGTGAACTCGCATCATGGGACAGGCCCTTAATTGGGAATGAGCTGGATCTCTTCCTCCGCCTTTACTGCCTGACTTGCTGAGTATTTTTGGAATTTATTCTGTAACTTGTTACTTCTGTGTCAGAAGGAGATTTAGTGATGATAATGGTATTAATGTACGGGGTACACAAAATGCTGCAGAAACTCAGCGGGTACAGCAGCATCTATGGAGTGAAGGAGATAGGCAACGTTTTGGGCCAAAACCCTTCTTCAGACAGCCCAAAACATTGCCTATCTCCTTCGCTCCATAGATGCTGCTGCACCCGCTGAGTTTCTCCAGCATTTTGTGTACCCTCTATTTTCCAGCATCTGCGGTTCCTTCTTTAACACATGGTATTAATGTACTTCTGGTAAATTTCCACACTTTGGAAATGTGTATTTTTGTTGGAATGTCACTTCCCAGAAAAGGCTGATGTTCTCTCTCAGATTTGAGACACCCATTGCTATCACAAAACAGATTGATAACAATGATTTCCTCCCCCAGTCTCTTAATCCCAGACTGTACACGTGCAAGTTCACAAGTGGCCAACAATTTGCACGCACCCTTTTGATCAGCAAAACAAAACAGCAATTATCTTCTAAATGACAAAATTCCATTGCAACAAATACTCCCAACATGTTATGGTTCCTATCATTAAAATCATTTATGTTGTCCATTTCCAACAAGGATATTTCACTTCTAATTTATTTTGGATTGTTTTCTAATAATATGTTTCTGTTCCGCATTAGTTAACCAGCACTGAATATTTTGATATTGTGTAACCTCAATTATCAAAGAGATCTCCCAGCTATTAATTCCATCAATACAGGATGAAAGGAAATGTTTCAATTCAGCGACATTGGGCTGAAGAGTCTGTTTCTGTGCTGTATGATTCTATTACACTACTTTTGCAAACTAAAATATAGTAAGAACATAGAAACAAAAAACTCCAGATGCTAGTTAATACACAAAAGGCCACAAAGTGCTGGAGTAACTTAATGAGTCAGGCAGCATCTCTGGAGAACATGGATAGGTGAAATATGGAGTTATTGGGTCAGGTTTTACACCTCCTGTGATCGCAGGAGAAGGTACTTGGGGAGGAGGTGGTTTGGGTGGGATTGGATGAGTGAACCAAGGAGTTGCAGAGGGAGTGTTCTCTGAGGAAGGCATAAAGGGATGTAGATGGGAAGATGTGACTAGTGGTAGGATCACATTGGAAATTAACAAAGTTCTACTTTGCCGTTGAATTGAAGAAGTGTGTTAATTTATTTTACTGATGCTGAAGTGCTATTTATCAGGATTTGGGTCTGTCATATAATTGGTGATAACCTTCTTGACATTAGAACATGGCTGTCTTTGTGTCATATTTCAACCAGGTTAGTTTGTGACTTTTTTGGAGTGATTTGTAAGATTTGTGTTGTTATGATTGCATTGTGTGAATATAAACAATAGACAATTGGTGCAGGAGTAGGCCATTCGGCCCTTCGAGCCAGCACCACCATTCAATGTGATCATGGCTGATCATCCCCAATCAGTACCCCGTTCAAGCCTTCTCCCCGACTCCGCTATTTTTCAAAGCCCTATCTAGCTCTCTCTTGAAAACATCCAGAGAACCTGCCTCCACCGCCCTCTGAGGCAGAGAATTCCACAGACTCACCACTCTCTGTGAGAAAAAGTGTTTCCTCGTCTCCATTCTAAATGGCTTACTCCTTATTCTTAAACTGTGGCCCCTGGTTCTGGACTCCCGCAACATCGGGAACATGTTTCCTGCCTCTAGCGTGTCCAAGCCCTTAACAATCTTATATGTTTCAATGAGATTCCCTCTCATCCTGAACTCCAGAGTGTACAAGCCCAGCTGCTCCATTCTCACAGCACATGACAGTCCCGCCATCCCGGGAATTAACCTTGTAAACCTACACTGCACTCCCTCAATAGCAAGAATGTCCTTCCTCAAATTAGGGGACCAAAACTGCACACAATACTCCCGGTGTGGTCTCACTAGGGTTCTGTACAATGGCAGAAGGACCTGTTTGCTCCTATATTTGATTCCTCTTGTTATAAAGGCCAACATGCCATTTGCTTTCTTCAATGCCTGCTGTACTGGCGTGCTTACTTTCATAGACTGATGTACGAGGTCCCCCAGATCCCGTTGTACTTCCTCTTTTCCCAACTTGACACCATATAAACATTGTTGTTGCAAACCGTAAGATTCTAATAATGAGGTTTGCGCCTAAATGGAAATTCTGATGGGTTGACATCTGGCTCATTGTGTATGATTCCTCTGCTCCCCCTGATGTACCGGGTCCTTGGTTCCTGTATCTGAAATACCTGAGTGCTGGTTCCCATTCTCCAACTGTTACTATTAACATCCTGGTTCCTGCACTCCCTTCACCCACACCCACCAAGTTCCCAGGCTTTAACTCATTTAGTCTCAGTTCCAGGTTCCCCATTCAATTCACAGAAGACCTAGTTTCCATCATCCCTTAAAATTGATTTTTTTTTTAAGCCAGGTCAAGTCAGTAGAAAGGACACGACCCAAAACGTCATTTGTTCATTTTCCTGATTGTGTATATAAGGTAGAAAGTGCCCCATGTGCCTTCATGGGGAAAGAAAAGTGCCACATAGCACAGATTTAGCACAGCTGTTGTGCCATTGCAAGTAAGAATATCATTGTTGTGTTTTGGGACGTGACTATAAAACATTCTTGACTCTTGACTCCACAGATACTGTCTGACTTGCTGACTTCTTCCAGCACTCTGCTTTGCTCCCCCCTTGGAATACACGTGGTTCTGTTTCTCACAATATTTTGAAACTTACCGGGTGCACTGAAAAAAAAAATCATTAATCTACTGCAAAACATCTTAAAAAATAAAGTTAAGAAAATGCTATGTTGGGCATTGTAACATCCAATGGCCCAAAAAAGCTGTCATATCTGGCACCATTAAAGTCACGAAGATAACATATTAATGGAGTTTTACTGCATTCGCGTTAACTTTTAACATCATGGGATATCTACATTTTACTGCACCTGTTCATCTCTATAAAATAGTAATGCAAATATTTTCTTTTTCTTTTAACAGAGAAATGTGATGAGCCACTAATTGGGGCACTCCCCCACTCTTCCTTCAGTAGCTCAACTGTGATGTCAGGCAGTTACGTTCCCGGCTATGCAAAACTGAACAAGAGAGGAGGTAAGAGTTTCTGAAATAATCGTCGTAAACATTTTATTCACA
Organism: Raja brachyura; assembly: GCA_963514005.1. The sequence continues at coordinate 43,248,300 of OY740782.1, forward strand.
GCTGATTGTTTCTTTATCGTTATGTAATAATATTAAAATGTTTTGAAAGCTTCAAACCTACTTGGATTTGAGCAGCTTGCTAATTGTGCATTTAAGCTAGAAAGCACTGCATGTGCCTTAATGGAAAGAGGCCATCCTGTCCTGGGCCTCCTGCATTGCCAGGGTGAGGACACATGCAAATTGGAGGAACAGCACGTCATTTTTGCTTGGGTAGCTTACAACCCAGCAACATGATCATTGAAGTCTCTAATTTTACATCACTTCTACAAACATTCTCCCTCCTCACTCCCTTTCTTGCCGCCCACCCTTCCTCCACTATAAGTTGGTTAACCAAGTTCCACAGTTTGCAACAAGACTTTGGAATCGATACTCAAAACACCCGACTCCTTGATTTCTTGTGCATCCTACTCTGATCCCGAGGTATAATAATTCTAAATCTGCTATGATGATATCACACAAGATGGCATTTCATAAGAACTACATGAATCATCAGGCTGTCTTTTAAACCCATGTCCTTTAAAGGTTTTGAATCTAATGGTTGCAGCTATGCTGTTGTGGCTTTTTTATTGTATATTCCTGAGAAAAAAACATAAATCATTATGCTAAAAGAAAAAAATCATATAGGACCTTGACAAAATTAAAATTCCATTGAATTAAATAAAAATTACAAAAACATGACTCCAAAATGAATTAAACTAAGGCCACAGCTATGAGCTAAATGGTTAAATTACGAGAAAACAAATTCTCAAGTGCAATAGAAATTAAAACTAAATGCATAGGTAGTTAAGTCTGCTACAAAAGTACATACCTAAAATGTATTAATAATGTCCTTAGGAACAGAATTGCTTCTGCCAGATCCTCTTTCATTGAAGCCCTTAAATTTGATTTAATTATTTTCAGTGCGGAGAACAATCTCTCCAAGCTGACCTGAGTGGGTGGTATGGCTGGTAGTATCATAGCTGCAATTTTTACTATGTTTGGACATGCAGGGATGATTTCTTGCACTGTAAGTTTAGATGAGTGAATGTATTTCTCTACTTTTAAACCACCAATACAATCTTGCTTAAATTCCATAAGTTTAACATCATAAGGCAGCCTTCGCATGTTTAAACGGGAACGCTTTGCTCTCGACTGTTCAATTTTATCTAAATATTTTGCAAAATCTGACTTCATCATTTGAAGAAGATGAGAAGGATTTGGTACTCCCATCTTCATTTTGTGGTTCTGACTTTTCAAGTAGTAGCCCTTTTATCTGAACTGCATTATCACAGACGGCCTCTTTTGCCTTCGCAATTTGATCTTCGTTTAACAAGATAGGGAGAACACCGATGTGCCTTCCCGAGCCCCTATTCGCTGTGATGGTATTTCAGTCTCAGTCACAGAGGCTGACGTCAGGAAATCCTTCAGAGGGGTAAACCCTCGAAAAGCGTCTGGACCTGATGGCATACCTGGTCGTGTCCTAAAAACCTGTGTGGACCAACTGGCTGGAGTTTTTACGGACATTTTCAACCTGTCACTTCTGAGGTCTGAGGTTCCCACCTGCTTCAAAAGGTTATCAATAATACCGGTGCCCAAGAAGTGCAAGGTGACGTGCCTCAATGACAATCGAGCTGTGGCACTAACGCCTGTGGTGATGAAGTGCTTCGAGAGGTTGATCATGGTGCAAGTCAACTCCTACCTCATCAAAAACCTGGACCCACTGCAGTTCACTTACCGCCACAACAGATCAACGGTGGACTCGATCTCGCTGGCCCTCCACTCCGCTCTGGACCACTTGGACAACAAAAACTCATATGTCAGGCTGCTATTTATTGACTGCAGCTCGGCATTTAACACAATCATCCCCTCCAAGCTGGTTACCAAACTCGCAGAACTGGGCCTTTGCGCATCCCTCTGCAATTGGATCCTCGACTTCCTCATCCACAGACCACAGTCTGTTCGTATTGGCGGAAATGTGTCAGACTCGATAACAATCAACACGGGAGCACCTCAGGGCTGCGTGCTCAGCCCCCTGCTATACTCACTCTATACTCATGACTGCGTAGCCGGTCATAGCGCGAACTCCATCATCAAGTTTGCTGACGACACCACTGTTGTGGGACGTATCACTGATGGGGATGAGTCCGAGTATAGAAGAGAGATCGAGCGACTGTCCATATGGTGCCAGCACAACAACCTGGCCCTCAACACCAGCAAAACCAAGGAACTGATTGTGGACTTTGGAAGGAGTAGGATGGGGACCCACAGTCCTGTTTATATCAATGGGTCGATGGTTGAATGGGTCAAGAGCTTCAAATTCCTGGGCTTGCACATCTGTGAAGATCTTTCCTGGTCCGAGAACACAGATGCAATTATTAAGAAAGCTCATCAGCGCCTCTACTTCCTGAGAATATTACGGAGAGTTGGTCTGTCATGGAGGACTCTCTCTAACTTCTACAGGTGTACAGTAGAGAGCTTGCTGACTGGTTGCATCGTGGCAACTTGAGCGCCCTGGGGAGGAAAAGACTACAAAAAGTAGTAAACACTGCCCAGTCCATCATCGGCTCTGACCTTCCTTCCATCGAGGGGATTTATCACAGTCGCTGCCTCAAAAAGGCTGGCAGCATCATCAAGGACCCACACCACCCTAGCCAAACACTCATCTCCCTGCTACCTTTGGGTAGAAGGTACAGGAGCCTGAAGACTGCAACAGCCCGGTTTAGGAATAGCTACTTCCCCACATCCATCAGGCTATTAAACCTGGCTCGGAACTCTGAACATTAATATCCCTCCATCTGTTATTTGCACTTTATTAATTTATTAAGTCATGGGTGTATTTATGTATAGAATTGTAGTCAATGCCTTCTATGTTCTGTTGTGCTATGCAAAGAAAGATTTTCATTGTCCTGTCAGGGACACATGACAATAAACTCTTTTGACTTGACTTTGACTTTGATTTGGTTCATTGGATCTACGTAGACAGCAGCTAACAAGATCTGATTTTCAAGTTGCAGCCCTCTCTTTTCTTCATTGACTTTACAATTCCTTCAGCAATTAATCCTGCAGCTTTGGATAGGTGAAATATTAAACGTTTCCACTCCCATAGGAATGTACCAGGAGTTAAATGCTCTGCTTTTTGGTGACTGCATAAGGGCGAGCAAGCAGAGCTTCTAATTGTGATACCAACCTTCATTGACTTTTAGTCAGTAAAGCTCTGGGATTATCAATGTCTTCTAGAAAGGGTTTTAGGTCAAGCAAACGCTTAAACCATCATATATTTGCTGCCCCAGCGAGTTTCTTGGTTAAAAATAGCTCCCTTTCCTGCAAAATGCGATCTCTCATTCTCTCGGGTGGAAATAAAGTGTGCGGTATGTTTAAAAAGTGGGATTTTTTCTGATTTACGTAATCTCTAAAATTTACGTTGAGGTCAGAGTTGGGACTTTTTTACTGACACTGAGTCCGACTCCAGCAGCACCAAAATTGCTCCGACTCCTACTCGACGACTCCGACTCCACAGCCCTGGTTTGCAACGATGTATCCCTCATGGGATCTCACTGCCCTGAGCCAACAATTAGCCTATCAGGGAACCTCCCTGACTGAGGTAATCTGTTATTGGCCCTAATTTGTCCTGGTCTTTTCTTGCTCCAGATCTTCCCATTGCCCATGGTCAAAAGAAGCGTTCCAAACCGAAACATCACCTATCAATTTTCACCAGAGATGCTGCCCAACTCAGAGTTACTCCAGTATTTTGTGATTATGTGTGATCCATAGGAAGGGCCTGTTTCTTTGCAGTATGACTCTTTGATTCCATTTCTGCTCAATGACCACTCAGTTCTGAAGCTCCATTTATGATTTCAGTTTTCATTTATGGTCCCTGCCTACATGCGTTATTAAAATTAAGAATTATCATAACTTCCCTCGTGTCAAATCAATAAATAAAGTGGTCCAGCTGGTAGAGTTGCTGCCTCACAGTCCCACAAACTCAGGTTCGATCCCGACCTCAGGTGTTGTTTATGTGGAGTTTGCACATTCTTCCTGTGATACGATACCATATGATAGAACTTTGTTTATACCAAGTGGGAAATTGATCTGTGAACAAGACACAGATAAGACACAAGATACATGCAACATGAAATTAAAGTGATCAGTGGAAAGGATTGGGGATGTGCAAAGATTTTGGGGGGTGGGGGAAGAGAGTCGGTCTACCCCACAACAGAAGGGGGAGGGGTTGACCAGTTTGATAGCCACAGGGAAGAAGGGCGTTCTGTACTGCATCTTGGTGGAACCAGTCTGTTGCTGAAAGTACTCCTCGGGATGGCAAGTATGTTATGGAGGGGGTGAGCTGTATTGTCCAAGGTGCTCTGCAGTTTGAGGAACATCCTCCCCGCCAAGACCACCTCCCATGAATCCAATTCTGCCCCCAGGACGGAGCCAGCCTTCCTGATGAGTTTGTGAATCCTATTGGCATCCGTGGCCACGACAGCAAAGAAGATGGCACTGGCTACCACCAATTGGTAGAACATCTGCAGCGTCTTGCTACAGATGTTGAAGGAATGGAGCCTTCACAAAAAGTATAGTCGGCTCTGTCCCTTCTTGTACAGGGCCTCAGTGTTCCTGGACCAATCCAGTTTACTGTCCAGGTACAATCCAAGGTATTTGTACTCGCTGGTAAACTGCACAACCACATCATTGATGGAGACGGGCCAGGTGTGTTTGTCTCCTCCTAAAGTCCACTAAAGGGCCTGTCCCACTTGGGCGTCATTTGCGCGTCATTTACGCGTCACATCGCACGATGCGCGCGTTGTGACGAACGCACGGTGACGTAGGCAGTGACGCACGGTTTTGGGATGTACAAAATCATCGCGCGCCATCTGTGTGATGCGGAAATTACGCCCAAGTGGGACAGGCTCTTAACTCCTTAGTCTTGTCGGTGTTGAGCTGCAGGTGATTCAGCCCACACCACTCAACAAAGTCATTGACTACACCTCTCTATTCAGCCTCCCTTCCCTCACGAATGCAGCCCACAAATGCAGTCATCCAAAAACTTCTGCAGGTGGCAGGAATCAGAGTTATATCTGAAGTCTGAGGATGGTGAACAGGATGGGAGAGCGATCCGTCCCCCTGTTGGGCCCCGTGTTGCTCATACCATGTCTGAGATGCAGTTCTGTAGCCTGACATATTGTGGTTGTCCAGTCAAGTGATCCAGGACACTAATGGACCATCCACCCGTATCTTCGTCAGTTTGCTCCCTAGCAGTGCAGGCCGGATGGTGTTAAAAGCACTGGAGAAGTTAAAAAATATGACTCACAGTGCTTCCCCGCTTATCCAGGTGAGCATTGGAACGATGGAGAATGTGGATGATGGTGTCCTCTCTTTCTTTGGTAAGTCCAGATAGGGTTTAACCAGGGGTTGCAGGTGAGTGAGCACCAGCCTCTCCAGGGACTTCATGATGTGTGAAGTCGGCGCCACCGGTCTGTTGTCATTGGAGGAACTGGGACACATCCTCTTTGACACAGGAACCAGGCAGGATGTCTTCCACATCACTGGAACCTTCTCCAGGCTCAGGCTCGGGTTGAAGATATGCTGGAGTACTGCGTACAACTGGCTGGCACACACCTTGATTACCGTAGGGCTGACATCATTGGGACCCGAGGCATTGCATGAGTGGAGTCTGCTCAGCTCTTTCCTCACCTGCTCAGCCTTGGTGGTTTCATGTGGGGATCACGTGGGTTTCTTCTTGATTCTCTGGTTTCCTCCCACATAACAAAGACTTGGGGTTTGTAGGTTAATTTACCTCTAAATTGCCCCCAGGGCATGGAGAAGATGAGAATGTGGGATAACATTGAACTAATGTGACTGAGTGATCAATGGTTGGCTTGGCCCCAGTGAACAAAATGGGTTTGCATGTTGTTTTTCTAAAACTAATTTCGAGCAACACTCTAATAATGATATATTCTCCATAAGGAAACCCAACCTTTCTGAAATAAGGAGGGAAAAGGTGTTTTTTTTCCTTGCAAAGTAATGCTGCAGACACCAAATGGGTTGGGCATCGCATCCTGGTGAATATCAACACTGTTAATTCATTATTTCCAGGCGAAGCCTATTAGTCAAAATTGATTACTGTTCATTTAATTAAGCACAAGCAGAAATAGAATGACACAGCCTGCTACTGATTTATCGATGACATATCCATTATCACCACTATCATTCAGACTCTATTCGTCAAAATGAAGCCTGCATCCTGAGAATGCTAAGTTGCAGCATCCATTTGAAAGTTTACTGGATGTCTACGTGTCAACTTTGTTTTATTCTATACTGCATTTGTAGATTTATATTTATTAACATAGAAAAGATGCAACAAATAATCCCTCAAAAGAATACATTCACCTTCAATCCTTTAAAGTCCAAGCCATGCATCACAATCAGTCTCCTGATTTGTCTCGAGTTTTAATCTGATTAATCATAGTGCCATACAAAATGGAAATGGGCCCTTCAGCCCAACTTGCTCATGCTGACCAAGATGCCCCATCTACACCACTCCCACCTGCCCATGTTTGGCCTATATCCCTCTAAACCTTTCATATCCATATACCTGTCCAAATGTCTTTTAAAGGGTATAGTGGCTGCCCCAACTACTTCCTCTGGCAGCTCATTCCATATACTAACCACCCTTGGTGTGATTAATTTGGGTAATGCCCTGTGAATGCATGCCCTGAATATATTTCATGAACCATTCATAACCAAGCACCTATTTAAACTAATCCAAGACTGATTCAGTGCAGATTTTTCCCTACATTCTCATCAAATCCTTTTTCCCAATGTATTAAATATAATTTACAGTGGTCAAATAACTTATTAACCTGCATGCATTTGGCACTTGGGGGGAAATTGAACACCCAACTGAAACCCATGCAGTCACAGGGAAGAGCTCCACACACACTTGCCTGAGGCCAGAATTTAACTGGGGTTCCCAGTGCAACGAAGCATAATACACATGGCTGGCCAAGAGTATTATTACCATATGTCCCAAAATGGAACAATTAAATTCTTACTTGCAGTTTTGTTTAGTTTAGAGATACAGTGCGGAAACAGGCCCTACCAAGTCCACGTCGACTCTTGATCACCCCATATACCAGCACTATTCTACACGCTGGGGACAACTCACAATTTTACCAAAGATAATTAACCTACAAACCTGTACGTTTCTGGAGTGTGGAAGGAAACTGGGGAAAACCCACATGGTCACAGGGAGAATGTACAAAACTCCTTACAGATAGAACCCTTAGTTGGGGTCGAACCCAGGTCTCTGGCGCTCTAAGGCAGCAGCTCTACCGGTGTGCCACATGTTGCTGTGCAGCAGTACAACAGATATGTAAACATAGTACTCGGTCAACATCATGATAAACAACAAAAATAAGTTCAATTTACAGTATATAAAGAACAAACAATATTGTGTAAAGACAAAAACTATGCACGCCCAAGGGCAATCAAGGCAGTTTGTCGATCGGAGTTTAGTTGGAGTTTGTAGATATTGAATAGCCTAATAGCACAAAATAAAAACTGCTTATCTTTCTGCAAATGCTACTTGACCTGCTGATTTCCATGACGTTATGCTTAGATTTCAAATTTCCAGCATGCAGTGTTTTGCTTTTATATGGACCTGTTGGAAAAAAGAAATGTACAGCAGACATCAAGAAAAAAATTGAGCATAAATCTGGATGCCACTGACTTAACAAAACAATAGGAAAAGTTGCGGCAGAGCGTAAGGGTAGAAGTTAGAAAAGGAAATGAGTGTGAAAAGAAAGCATTAAAGCTGAGGCTTCTCTCTTCATTACCAAGGAACTGCACCACCACAGTGTAAAAAGGAATAGGAAGCAGAGAAACATTGTTTTATATTGAAATTCCAAGTGACCCTATCTTGAGGGTCAGGAAAGCGGCAGCTGACGGGCCAAAGTGTGAATTTACAGAGGCTGAGAGCCGAGATCGAGATGGCTCAGTGCTTCAGACTGACGCCAGATGTGGAAGGTGGAAGAGTGATAGGCATGAATAAATCAATATATGATTATTATCAGGCCTGCAAGAAAATGAAGGGTGAAAGGAGCAGGTCTGTACACCAGTTGGGTAGAAGGAGTTATTTCACTGGGAAAGATGGGAGGATCATGGCAGTAAAAACTGGTTGAAGCAAAAATAAATAGTAAAGAGGAGATGGATTTGTGATGCCCAGTTTTTCAATGCCAGCAGAATGTTGATCTGCTCTATTCTTTCTCTATCTTTATTTCTAAAAAAATAGAAGATAAGTATTATTAATGTTTTATTTGTATAAAAATTGAATTAAGTTGATGTTTGTAAAGGGGTTTAAAACATTGTAGGTTACACAAAAAGCTGGAGAAACTCAGCGGGTGCAGCAGCATCTAAGGAGTGAAGGAGATAGGCGACGTTTCGGGTCGAGACCCTTCTTCAGACCCCTCTTTAAAACATTGTAATTGATTAACTTTAATAAAAAAATATTAAAAAAAAGAATGTTGATCCACAGTCTTAAGATAACCTTGTAGCTTATTCTCAAGTACATTTGTGCGATGGTGGAATGATGGAGCCACGGTTCTTTCAAAACAAAAAGGGCACGGTCCTGTCAAGAGATATGTTAAAGGCTCAAGTCGAAGGTGAAGATTTAGTCATCTTTGAGAGAAGGTGGAGACAAGAAACTGCAGTTGTTGGAATCTTGAGGAAAACACAAAGTGCTGAAGAAACTCGGCAGGCCAGGCAGCATCTGCCGGCCGGTGAGACTAGTGTTGATGTGGAATCTTGGTCGGCATGGACTGAAAGACCTGTTTCCGTACTGTATGACTGACTTTATGACTTGCTGAGTATTTGCAGCATTTTTGGCTCTGATTATTGCTTCTCCTTGGCCTTTGCTCAGATGTAGGCACTTTAGTATTGATAGACTCTGCTTCACCCCATCTCAGGTTGAATCAATTGCTGAAGAACTCTGGCTAACAGGAATCTTATTTAATTAGCTGCCTCCATCAGCCATGCTGTCAGCAACAACAAACCTGTTCAGTAAGTTGCAATTGCTGGAACTGCTCAGCAAGTCAGGCATAATTAGTAGAATGAGCAATGAGGCTATTTCATCAAGTCAAACGACTTTCCAAAAGAAAGGACATTTGTTCACATGCAACATATTCAAGAGCAGACAGAAAGGAAGGCAGAAAAGATTAACAATTAGTTTTTGCATACATGCAGGGCAAGAGAGGTTTAAACAATAAGAGGAGTGATGCTGTGACAAAAGTGATGAGGAAATTAATAGATAATGCGTTGATTTAGAGGAAGTGTCAATGTCAGTAGAATTAGAATCAAAAGCTGATGGCCAAAATAATGGGAGCAATGGTTGTGACTGAAATTTTTGGATCCAATGATGTGATTTTTTTTATGGCGTGTTAGTAAAAATTGAAACTGTGCTACAGAGAAACCTAAGAGATAAGGGGTCAAGTACAGTGATGTAATTCAGGGGGGCACAGTGGTGCAGATGCCTTACAGCACCAGAGACCCAGGTTCGATCCTGATTTCTGGCACTGCATGTGACCACATGGATTTTCTCCAGGAGCTCAGATTTTCTTCCACATTTCAAAGACATGCAGATTTGTAGGTTGATTGGCTTCGGTAAGTTGTAAAATTGTCCATAGTGTGTTGGACTTGTGTTAGTGTACAGGGTGATCGCTGGTCAGCATGGCCATGGTGAGCCGAATAGCCTGTTTCTACGCTGTATCCTTAAAGTCTAAACGTCTAAAGTAATTGTTGGGCAAAGAATTCAAGTCACAAGCAATTGAAAGCACAGGAACATCCCTTCAGACCAATCTGTTCAACAACACATAACTTTATCTGCATTTGGACCCAACGTTAAGGAACTGGGTTATCAATAGTGCATACAATATACTTAAAATGTAAGCACTTCAAAGGGTTATGAGTTTGCATGCCATGGGTAACTGGGAGGTTAAAACACTGACGATTAATCTCCTGTTGTTGAGTAGGAAGGTATTGTAGGAAGGTGGTGATTATTGGTGGATGACAAAGTTTTGGATGGAATTTTTCCTTCAGTACACTGAAATAAGTGAGGAGACTTATTGTAATGGATGGTGTCGAAAGAAGCATTCAGTGTTGGGATGGAGATGCCAGATGATTCTGGGAGGAAGTATTGGTACTGGTTTGTTACTTGTATGGAGTTGCAGTGGGGAAAACAAATATTTTGCATACTGTCTTGGCAAATCATATAATCCTCATAGCACATAATCCTCTGACATCTCTAACAGAATCCCACCACTAGCCACATCTTCCCATCACCACCCCAAGACCGTTTCCCCCGCAACGTCCTGGTCAATTTGTTCCTTCCCACCCAAACCATCCCCTCCCGAGGTACTTTCCCCTGCAAATGCAGGAGATGCAACACCTCTATACCTCTCCCCTCGACTCCGTCCAATGACCCAGGCAGTCTTTTCCTGCTGAGGCAGAGGTTTACTTGCACCTCCTCCAACCTCATCTACTGTATCCGTTGTTCCAGGTGTGGACTCTTGTATTTCATTGAGATCAAGCGCAGGCTCAGCGATCGTTTTGCTGAACACCACCGCTCAGTCAGGTTTACTACCTGATCTCCTGGTTGCTCAGCACGTCAACTCCTCTTCCCATTCCCACACTGACCCCCATTGTCAGAGTGAGGCCCAGCACACATATTGGAGAAACAGTACCTCTTATTTTGCTTGGGCAGCTTACACCCAGTGGTATGAACATTGACTTCTCTAACTTCAAGTAACCCTTGCTTTCCCTCTCTCTCCACCCCCTCCCCCTTACCAGTTCTCTGACCAGTTTTACTGTCTCCAACTACATGTTAACTCTGTGTTACCTTCTCCCAACTAACAATCATCTATTCTACATTTTCATCGATCTCCATTCCCTTTGCGTTGTTTTCACACCCAACACTTCCTTTTCTATACACTTCCTTATCTATACACTTCCTTATTCATACACTTCCTTATTCGTGTACCTCTCACTCCCCACACATCAATCTGATGGTATCGATCCAAAACGTCACTCATTCCTTCTCTCCAGAGATGCTGCCTGTCCTGCTGAGTTACTCCAGCATTTTGTCTATCTTTGATGTAAACCAGCACCTGCAGTTCCTTCCTACACAAATCTTATAATGGATGAGTACATCAGGTTGTGTAAAAGGGAAAATAGAATTCAGAATATAGAGAACATGCAGATTAAAAACGGGCACAGGCTGCAACGAGGTAGGTTGGAAGATGGAGCAATTCATCCTCAGCAAGATTCTTCAAGAGGCTGATAACAGCAGGAAACAAGAGAGAGCTGAAGAAAGAATGACCTGAGAGAAAGTAGACCTTCATTATGTTGTTTGCTTTCCCGAGGCAGCGTGAAGCAGAGGTGAAGTTGATGTAGGAGAGTTTGGTTTGAGAGATGGATGGGACTGCATCCACAACTTGCTGTGATTTCTTGCAGTGTTGGCAGAGCAGTTACAATACCAAGCTGTGATAAGATCCTTTCTATGGCATGTCTGTAAAAGTTGGGAAGAGTAATTGCAGATATGCCAAATTACCTCAGCCTTCTGAGGAAGTAGAGGTGCTCGTACACTTTCTTGGCAGCAATGCAAATGTAGTTAGACAAGGACAGAGAGTTAGAGCTATTCTCACCCAGGAACTTGGATAAGGAGGAAAGGTCTTACGCAGAATTGAAGGGAAATAGAATGGGAATGCGCAAGGATTTTGTCAGTCAGGATGGCGAGAAATCTGAATTTGAGCAACTGCAATTCATATTGAATGTATTGATATGGAAGGTGATGTTATCAAACAGCTTTAACAGAGATGGAGAAACTGGGAGACTGAAATAATGTCCAGGAAATTTAACTCTCATCAGCTGTCTTACGTTTGACAACAACTGACTTGCCTGCTGTTTATTGACACAAACTAACTCAGCGGGTCAGATAGCATCTCAGGAGAAAAAGAATGGATGATGTTTATCTAAGGCTATTCATGTAGTAGGCTTCAAAAGGTTGCATGTCTAGCCAAGGCAAGCACATTAATGCAAATCTTGTAATTAATTTTAGTTTAATTTAATTTATTATTGCCAGGTCTACAGAGTTGTCATGAAAAGCTTGCTCTGCATGCAATCCAGCCAAGTTAGTTTGGTTTTAAAGTAGGGTACAGTGGGGAAACCGGCCCTTCGGCCCGCGGAGTCCACGCTGACCCGCGATCACCTCTACACCAGTTCTATCCTATACATTAGAAACAATTTTCAGAAGCCGATTAATTTACAAACCTGCGCATCTTTTGAATGTGGGAAGAAACTAGAGCACCTGGAGAAAACCCATGCAGTCACAGGGAAAAAGTCCAAACTCCGTAGAGACAGCACCTATTGTCAGAATCAAACCTGGGTCTCTGGCACTGTAATGTAGCAACTCTACCACTGTGCCACTGTATCACCCATTATTTTATTTTCACCAAAACAGCCTGTTTTTTTGCACTTTAGTTTTAGTTTTAGAGATGCAGTTTGGAAACAGGCTCTTTGACCCACCGAGTCCACGTCGACCAACACTCATCTATACACTAGTTCTATCCTGCACACTAGGGACAATTTGTAGAAGCCAGTTAACCTGAAGAAGGGTTTCGGCCCGAAACGTTGCCTATTTCCTTCGCTCCATAGATGCTGCCGCACCCGCTGAGTTTCTCCAGCACTTTTGTCAACCTTCAAACCTCCATGTCTTTCGAATGTGGGAGGAAACCGGAGCATCCGGTGAAAACCCATGCAGTCACGGGGAGAACGAACAAACTCCGCACAGACTGCACCCATCATCAGAATCAAACCTGGGTCTCTGGCGCTGTAAGGCAGCAACTCCACAGCTGCACTCTTCATGAATATAGTAGATCCACTTATGGAACAGCACGCAGAGAATCGCCACGTACTGGTGCTAAACTTGCAACTGGAGGATGTAAAACTCTCTGAAAAGTCCAGTCTTGGCCCAAGGTTGTATGCAATTTCTCATAGCACTTGGTCGATGAGATGGGGGTGAGCCTGTTCACATTGGCTACAATCGCATTGACTACTCCCACCACCACCCCATGCAGCTGCTGCAGGGTGCACTCGATCTACTTGCAGTTCCCAGCCGCTGACTCTCCCCTTCATCTGGGATGCCTTTCTCAGAGAAAAATGATCCAATGTCAAATCTGAAGTTTCTTAAAATTTTGACATCCAATCCCAGAAATATCGTGTTTAAGTAAAGCACTCGAAATGTATCGAAACAGGTAACTGCAGATGTTGGATTACAAAGGAAAACACCAAGTACTGGAGACACCAAGAACTCTCTGGTGCAGCAGCATCTCTGGAGAACATGACATTTCGGGTCAGGATCCTTCTTCAGTCCCAACACAAAACATCATCAATCCATGTTTTGCAATTCAATTCAATGAACTTTATTTATCCATTAGGAACTTTGGTTTCTGCAGCCATACAACGAAAAGAAACAATTTTACAAGACACACAACCAACTCAATTCACAAAGACATCCATCACAGTGAATCTCCTCCTCACTGTGATGGAAGGCAAAGTCTTGTCTCTTCCAGAGATGCTGCCTGACCTACTGAGTTACTCCAGCACTTTGGGTCTTCATTTGAAATGTGTGTTTGTATGACCGGGTGATGAGGAGGTGAAAATGTTGGTGATTAATACCTTTGGTTAAATAAGAAGGTACGGTTGTAAGTTGAGGTGGGGGTAGTAGTGATGGAGGGGATGGACATATTTTAGCAAATTAACCTAATCTCCAGTGTAATTGCACAATTATAACTACAAGCAGAATAACTTCAGCTGTCACGCATCATAAAGGCCATTCTTTCTTGTTCATGACTTGGCAACATGATCAATTGCCTGCAGTGAGGGACTAGAGGCATAAAGTCAGTGGAGTGTTTATGAAGGTTGGAAGAGGGGGAAGGGGATGTATTGAGAAATCTGAGACATTGAAACAGCAAAAATGAACTCAGTCTCTAGCTGTAAAACTGCTTTAACAAATCTCTGCAGCTGATAACTATCTGCTGTAGCCTCATACTGTTAAATGAAAGTAGCTTTCAAATTTGCAAAGGCATAAATGTGGCAAAGTTGCAGACCAGTGCAAAAAAAAACCCAGCTTACATCAATATTAGAATTTGAAACAAAAAAAACAGAAATGTGGAAGTGCTGATTTGTACAAAATCTGGAGACCTGGAGGATGTACAAATATATTTATTTCCTAGCTTTACCCATCTAATTACTCAGAATGTCATGTAAATTGGTTCCTGTTACAGTTAACAGGAAGACATATCTCTAAATATTTTTCATATACAAAATCAGAAAATGCTGAAGGTAGTCATTGGGTCAGGGAATATTTGTGGGAATGGAAACATACTGAATGTTTAAAGTCAATTTGATAATTTGATCTCTCCTTTTGGTACACAGTTACTTCAGAAACACAAAACACTCAAATCCGTTTCTCCCTCCACAGATACTGTCTGACGCGAATTATTTCCAGCATATTCTCATAATGATTTGAGATTTACAGCATCTGCAGTTACTTGCTTTACAATATTTTTTTCATATTTCTGTCTTGCTCGATACCAAAAACGATGTAGAACTCCCTTAAATTCTCAAGATATCCCATTACCAGGTTTATCAAGCTAATTGCAGTCATTGACCCCAAGTGATCAGAGTATGGCTCTGACACAATTAAAATAAACGACTCTTTCCATAAACTATTGAGTGTGCTGTAAGTTGATGTATCAGCTTTCACTTGAGGTTGTTACGGAAGTGCTAACCTTACTTCATTAATATGTTTTTCAGCCTCCTGTCCATACTTATCCCCCATTTGCATTCATTGCTATAAGATATTTCCAAAGTAATCTATAAAGTGGCAAGTAGAGATTTGTCTTTCGCTGAGCATCTCAAAATTTATTAATTTAGGCATAAATTATGTTATTTATTCATTTCCGTGTTTGTTATGCCTTTCATAAACCGTACAAAACAATCAAGCTGGAGAAAACTCGTTAATAGGTAAACAATGTTCTTAACATCCCCCTCTTCCAACCTTCATAAACACTCCTCTGACTTTATGCCTCTAGTCCCACACTGCAGGCAATTAATCATGTTGCCAAGTCATGAACAAGAAAGAATGGCCTTGGTTTTTATGTTGCGTGACAGCTGAAGTTATTCCCTATTTTATCACAGGGATGCAAGAGTGCGGATGCTAGAATCTAGAACAAAAACATACAGCTGGAGAAACTCAGTGCGTCAGGCAGCATCTGGGGACATTTTGTAAGATGTATAATACCTATTTCATCCTAAATAATTGGTCCAAATTATCTTATGATCAGCTTTTACAAAATGCATCCCATCCTATAATACCATATTTTCAGAGAGAAAAACGTACTCATCTTTGAGTTTTATGTTTCTGTTATTTCTCTATACTATCTATCCACTTTCTTTTGTGTTTCTGAAATAACTGTGTACCAAATGGAGAGATCAAATTATCAATAAGTGCAAAGTGGAGGAAGAAGTGAAAATCAACCTCTGCAAACATAAATACATTGTTTGAGTAATGGGCATAGTGTAGAAATAAAGGAGTGCACTTATTGATAACTTGTTCTCTCTCTGCGCCACACAATTATTTCAGTAACACAAAAGAAAGTGGACAGGTTGTGTAGAGAAATAAGGGGTCTGGACAAGAAAAAATGGTAATAAGAGTAATCGTACAAAAAAGAGCCAAGATGTTTAAAAATGTTGTAAAGACAATCTGGGTAGATGATCAATAAGAAAAGTCTGAAGAAGGGTTTCGACCCGAAACGTCGCCCATTCCTTCTATTCAGAGATGCCTGTCCTGCTGAGTTACTCCAACATTTTGTGTCTATATTTGATTTAAACCAACACCTGCAGTTCCTTAATACACACTGGGTAGAATCATTCTGGTTAGAGCAAACATAGAAACATAGGTGCATGGGTCGGCCATTCGCCTTTTGAGCCAGCACTGCCATTCAATAAGATCATCAAAAATCAGTACCCCATTCCTGCTTTTTCCCCATATCCCTTGATTCCTTTTGCCCTCAGAGCTAAAAAGCAGTACAAAACAACAAAAAGCTTCGGTGGGATCTCAGCCTCCAGCGTTCTGCCCTCTAAACAGCAGTGGTAATGTAAGGGATAGATTCAAATTGAAAATTAAGGATCCAAGTGACAAGGGAACTACAAAAGTCACTGGTAACTTTCATCTGAATATAGACTGGTCAAACCAAATTAGCAATAACACTTTGGAGCATGAGTTCATGTTGTGTGGACAAGCTGATTATTTTTAGACCAATACACTGTAGAGGCAGCTTGAGAGTAGACTGCCTTTGAATGTATATGGTCAGTGAGAAAGAGTTAATTGATACATTTGTGTAGAGTCCCTTAGTGTGACAATACATGGTGGAATTCTTTTTGAAGGGAAAGAGTGAAATTATTCAATTTGAAATGTTTAAGTTTTAATGAAGGAAACTAAAGAGGTAAGAGGTGAATTGACAATGGAGATTGGGGAGTTTCCATTGAAATACAATGGCTAACATTGAAGGAATGAATGCAGGAACTGCAACAGTTTTACCTTCTTTTCTGTCAGTAAAAACTGAAAGAAAAGTAATACAACCTTGGCTAACAAAATAATTTGGGTGCAGTATGAGATGCAAAGAGGAGATTATAAAGTTGCCAAAAACGTGCCAACCCTGAGGACTGAGAGCAGTTTAGAGTTCAGCAAAAATGGGCCAAAAAGAGGTTGATTAATAGAACAAAAATCATAATAGAGAAAATAAATTGGACTGTTAAAGCTTCCACAAACATGTGAGAAACATATTAAAGCAGACAAATGTCAGTTTTGAACAAGCAGATAAGGGTGAAATTGTTGTTTGCAACAAATAAATGGCCAAGCATTTAACTAATACTTTGCCTTGACTTCATGGAAGAGGACACGTGGCCTCCCAGAAATACTAGGAAACATCATGAAAAGGAGGAATTTAAGGAAAGTGGCATTGGTAAATTAATGAGACTGCAGGCCAACGAATCCCCAGGGCCTGCAAATCTGCCTACTGGAGTGGTAAAAAGAATGAAAAACAAACTGCTGGAGGGACTCAGCAGGTCAGGCAGCATCCATGGAGGGAAATAGATGATCTTTTAGCTCAGGGCCCTTCTTCCAACCCTGGGTGAGAGCATGGTTGAAGAGCAGGAGAACCCTAGGAATCGCGGAGGAGGGGCAGTGAGAGAGGTTTTGACGGAACTTCTGTTACAGAGTGGAGGGGAATTTCTTCAAAGTAGACATACTTCAATGAGATTTTGCAATGGAGCAGTAAAATAAAGGTACAAGAAGTGACAGATGCTGGAGTCCTGAGCAACAATAAATACTGGAGGGACTCGGCGGGTCAGGCAGCTTCTGTGGAGGGAAATGTACAGGTGATGTTTCTGGTCGAGACCCTTCAGACTGAAAATTATTTTAAATTATTGATGAGATTAAACAAAATCAACCACAATTTAAACGTAAACTAAAATTGTGTTGGCAAATACAACCAGAGTTTTTTGAGAATGTATGTGGTGGCATAGATAAGGGAGAACCAGTGGATTGATGTATTTAGATTTGAAGAAAGCCCATGTAAGACGTAAATAAATAAAGTTAAAGGGCATGGGATTGAGGGTGATGGGTTGAAAATTGATTGACAAACAGGAGACAGAGGGATGGAATAAAGATATAATTTTCGGGGTAACAACAATCTTCTTTCCATATTGTGGAAAAATGATTTCATTTCGGAGTCACGTGAGTGACTTCGTGAAGAGCCCGCCGGCACGCATGCGCGACATATCCTCCATATTCCTCCATAAATCTATTTATTGCTTCCCCCAGTTCAGTTACAATGGTATAGAATCAGAATATCGCACATCCAGTGCCTAGTTTTTTTTATGAACGGGGCAGTGGTGATGGCAAATACAATGACAGCATCAAAGAGGCTTTTAGATGGGCAAAGATAGACAATATGATGCATCAGGCAGCATCCCTGGATAGGAGACGTTTCGGGTGAGAACCCTTCAGAGTGAAGACGTGTTCTGACCTGAAACATGGCCCATCCATTTTCTCCTGACCTTTTGAGTTACTTCAGCACTTTGTCTCTATCTTTGAATATATGCAGGGATATGGATAAGTTTAACCTGACATCATATTCATTGTGGACATTATCAGGTCAAAGGTTATATACAGGTGCTCTGCTATTCTATGTATGTTAATCAGAATGTCATCTTTCTCCTACAATGTGTCAAACTGCCTTTTTGTGCTTAATAACCTGTTATTAATCCTGAGTAGAAACTGTTGTTAATTTTATGATACGATAGAACTTTATTCATCCCAGGAGGGAAATTGATAAAATTGATCTGCCAACAGTCATAAAAACACAAGATACGTGAAACATAAAATTAAAGTGACGAGTGGAAAGGACGATGTGCGAACATTAGGTGGGGGAGGGGGGTCAGTCTACCTCATGCAGAAGGGGGAAGGAGTTGTACAGTTCGAAAGCCACCGGGAAAAAAAAATCTCCTGTGGCGTTCTGTACTGCATCTTGGCGGTGTTGAGCTGCAGGTGATTCAGCCCACACCACTCAACAAAGTAGTTGACTGCACCTCTGTATTCAGCTTCCCTCCCCACACTGATGCAGCCCACAATTGCAGAGTCATCCGAGAACTTTCAATTGAAAAGGCACTTAAAAAAACAGATTCATTACTATGAGCATATGTTTTCAGAAGTAAGCTTAAAATTGAACATCATATGCCACACCAATAAGCGTTGAAAGCACTTCATCAGATAATTTGGATTTGGTTGAAGAGAGCCACACATTTAAGTGCAAGCTTAGCTATAAATTATACTGTGCCTCAGCACTCAGAGCCAATTGTGTGTCCCTCCCGGTGGACTTGCCGGTAACATTAGTTTATTGCAGTCAAGTTAAATTTCAAATTTATCTACAGTTAAGTAAATATAGCCAGGTATAACAATATTGGCAGAATGAACAATTTCAGGTATTTTTAAACATAAAATTCTGCAAAATGTTTGAGTTTGTTAGAAATAATTTGCAATTTAAGTTCCAGAAGGAGAGATAGGTGACTGGATAGAAAATTGGCTTCATGGAAGGAAGCAGAGGGTGATGGTGAGAGGTTGCTCTTCAAACTGGAGGTCTGTGACGAGTGATGTGCCTTAGGGTTCAGTGCCGTTTGTCATCTATAGCAATGATTTGGCTGAGAACGTACAAAGCATGTACAAATTTGCAGATGACACTAAAGTGTGTGTGTTGTCTACAATTGCAGCAGGATCTTGATTGGTTGCGCGGGTGGGCTGAGGAATAGTTGATGGAATTTAATGCAGAGAAATGTGAGGTGTTGCATTATGGGCAGTCTAACAAGGGCAGGACTTACACAGTGAATGGTAGTGCTCTGGTGAGTGTTGTGGAGCCGAGGGATCTTGGTGTGCAGGTACATAGTTCCCTGAAAATGGCATCATAGGGAGATAGGGTGGTCAAAAAGGCCATGCACAGTATCTGAAATGGGTCAATCAGGACAATATCTACAGGTTTGATGACAGGAAAGGTGATTGTGAGGCTTTTGCTGTGAGGAGAATCATTCTGAATAGAATGAACAATATATGAGGCAGACCTAGAAACAATAAAGTCCAGTAATTTGAACAAGGAATTGGAGTGCTTGGAGCTGGTGGAGGAGATGGGTATAGTGAGGTTACCCTTGAGGTGGATGGAGTGAGCCACGTGGTAGAAAAAATGAAGGATCAGGTGCAGTTTTTAATTAGAGGTACCAAGATCAATAAAGATTAGCATTAATTAATCTATCAATGTTTGGATACGTATTTATAGATTGTCATAATTCTGTTTTTTCTGGCTCAAACAGGAGAGGATTGGTATCTTAATAATCCTGGTTACAAAGTATTCAGGAAAGCTAAGAAAGGAAATTAAGGAGGATGGCTTTATCAATCAATAACTATTGATGGCATTATTGATTAACAACACTGGAAAAGAATGTGTACTTCAGAGTTAAAAAAAAACACTTGGATAGTTATCGAACGGTTCAGAAACGATGACACGACTGAGCATCAACCTTAGGACACAATATAGTGTGAAGGATGTCAACGAGAAAATTGATTATCTAAAAGATCAGAAAGTATTATTTGGGAAAGAAAAGAGCAATTGAATTATCTGATCATAACTTTTTCCTCAAACAATATTACAAAATCAAATTCTAACAATGCTGTTTGTGGAAGCTTGATGTGCACAAACCATTTGTTGTATTTATTTCCCCAAGAATCCTTCTTAACAGAAACGTCCAGATTTTCAAGCATTTAAAGGGACCATCACAAATCTATCCTTATGTAGGAAGGAACTGCAGATACTGGTTTACATCCAAGATAAACACAAAATGCAGGAGTAACTCAGCAGGTCGGGAATCATCTCGAGAGAAAAGGAATAGTTCACATTTTGGGTTGAGACCCTTGGTCAGGCCCATCAGAGTCTGATGAAGGGTCTCAACCCAAAACGTCAACTATTTCTTTTCCCAAGAGATATTAACTGTCTGACCTGCTGAGTTACTCCAATAAATCTATCTTTATTTGATACTTGGAGACTTGGGTATTCCAATGTAAACTGGGAAAGAAAACGCAAATGGAAAATTGGGGAGTGATAATGAGTGTGATTACTTTTTTGAGCAGTATTTTCCAATAAGAAAATCAGTTCTTGGAAATGCATTGTGTAAAGTAGAGCAGATGTTAGTGACAAAACAGTGGCAGCACAGGCCCATTCCCGTGCTGTATTGTTCTATGTTCTGGAGAAGGGCATAATTGGCTACCATGAGTCCCTACCAAAATTAATTGCACTCATTATATTGATAGTGGAGGTTTAGAGCAGGGGTTCCCAACCTTTTTCGTCCCATTTACCCCTGGCAACATTAATGGCGCTTAACAATGTTATTTCACTTATTTATGAACCACCCATGATGAACAGATATACGTATACCAGAACCAAACACAGTCAGTCAATGTGAAAAAATATGTTCAAATCCAGCATCAACAAATTTAACCCCTGGGTAGGCGAAATTTACCCCTGGGGGTAAATTTATCCCAGGTTGGGAACCCTTGATTTAGAGCGATATGATTTCCCAGGTGCATTGAAAGGAGACTAACTTGGATGGGGCATCTTGATTGGCATGGGTGTGTTGGGCTAAAGAGCCTCTGTCTGTGGTGTATGACTCTATCACTGCAAGTTCAAACTTAAGCACTGTTTGCTGATGTAACAAGGTGAACCTGCCTTCTGTTGATCGCATCAAAGAGAATATAGTAACAATATTGGTCCACTTATTATCAAAGGACCTCTGTCTTGCATTCTTCCAAGGCCAGCAGGGTAATTTCCTTCTGAATAAAATGTGAAGCTTACACCTACTTCCCAGCACAAGCTCTTTCTTTTATGCCAACCATCATGTCTGTTGCTGATGTCTGGCTGCTAATGGAAGCGTTTTTGTGTGGACTTGTTCCTCTCTGTTGTTTGTACAGCAAAGTGTTGGCAGCTGCACTGAGTTGAATGAAGTCTTTACTGGAAGAACATAAGTCCCGTTTTTGCAAGATTTCAGGTGCAAGCTGGGTCTAATATACATTTAACTAATTTAATAATTTTTTTGCATGAACATTGGGTGTTAATGCTGCTACATGCTGCATGGTGACGCAGCGGTAGAGTTTCTGCCTGATAGCACCAGAGACCCAGGTTCGATCCTGACTGTAGGTGCTATCTACACAGAGTTTGCACGTTCTCCCCGTGAACACGTGGTTATCTCCAGATGCTCTGGTTTCCTCCCACATTCCAAAGATGTGCAGGTTTGTAGGTTATTGGAAGGAGAGAAGGAGTGAAGAAGGAGGATGAATCGGTGGAGGGAGGGAAAGAGAGAGACTTGTCCCTGAAGTCTTGGATAGAACTAATGTGGATGATCGTTAGTCAGTGTGGACTTGGTGAGCTGAAGATCCTGCTTCCACGCTGTACCTCTAAACTAAACTAAAGATGATGAATTTATATTCATATCAAAATGTTGTGAAATGCAATTTCTAAAAGTAAAGGAGAAATTCATAACTGTCTTAATTTAAACTGCACTGAAGTGTGAGTGACACAGGGTACAAGGGAAATGTTATAGAATAGGCCAAGGGGAGGGAGCAGAGTGCAATTGTAGAGCATGAAAACAAGCCCGATATTAATATTCATTCACTCCCTTTACCCCCCCCCCCCCAATCCACTCACATACAACCCCACACTGCGCAGGCATGGCTAGAGAGGGCGGGGGGGGGGGGGGGGGGGGTGGGGGGGGGGGTGGAGAAGGAGGGGGTAGAGAGTGAGGGGGGTAGAGATTGAGGGGTGGGGTTCCCAAACGCCATACTCCACCACTCACCCATAGGTCCCAATATTCACCACTCCCTCGAGAGGGGGGGGGGGGGGCAGAGAGGGAGGGCCCCCACTCTCCTCCCCCATTCTCCTCCACACACTCTCCTCCTCTCCCCCCCTTCCTTCTCCACTCCCTCTACCCCCCTCCCTCCACCCCTTCTCTCTCCCCCCCTCCCTCCACCCCCTCTCTCCCCCTCTCCCTCCACCACCCCTCTCTTACCCCCTTCCCTCCTCTCTCTCTTTTTCTGCCCCGGTGAGGGGGTAGAGGAAGCACCTACCCAGGTCGAAGTGCAGAAGCCTCCCAACCAGGCGCCGGGCCTGAGCTAGGCTGCAGCTAGCATGGACCAGAGCGAGGCCCAGAGTGATCTGAGGATGGTCAAAAGCAGCAGAGGGCCGGCTGATCGTGGCTTCCGTGAGAGTAAGGCCACCCACCAGCGTGACAGACGATCGGGTTGGGGAGACGGAGAGGAGGTCGTCCCATGTGATGGCCGCCACGACCACTTTTCCACTGCGCTTGTCCGTGCCTCTGCTGCGATAACGACCACCGTCGCCATGTTATAGAACTTGAAGGAGCCCAGCGGAGCGCAATGCACAACTTGAGCATGTGTTCAACGGCTCTGCAGAGCCGTGAGTGGTTGGGGGGGGGGGGTGGTGGAGGGTGGCTGGGCCACATAACTCACAGCTCATGGAAAACAGTGGGGCTGCGCGTAAAAAATTCTGCGCAGCTTGCCGCGAGGAGCAGAGGCATTGTAATGTCATCCAGCTCACTTCAGCATGTTAGATTTTAAAAATGTCAGATTGATGAACAATTTTAGTAAAAAAACTCAGGAAATAATGAATCAAATTTTCAGATGAGGGGATTTTTGAAATCATAAAGTAAATCTCTTCCGGAATATGAAATAATTTCACCTTTACCTTGTCGGGTATTCGAGGAGATGTGAATCAAAGAAAAAGTTCAAGCAAGCAAACACACAAGTAAACATCCAAGATCAGAGTTTTATAATAATAGAGAAATACAATTATTAAGGGATTGGACATGTTAGATGCCGGGAACATGTTCCCGATGTTGTGGGAGTCCAGAACCAGGGGCCACAGTTTTTATGAATAAGCGGTGGTCCATTTAGAACTGAGATGAGGAAAATCTTTTTCACACAGAGAGTTGTGACTTTGTGGAATTCTCTGTCACAGAAGAGCTCTTAGGGCTAGCGGAATCAAGGGAGAAGGCAGGAACGGGGTACTCATTGTTGATGATCAGCCATGATCACATTGGATGGCGGTGCTGGCTCAAAAAGGGGAATGGCCTTCTCCTCCACCTATTGTCTTTGTATCTGTGTATCGAAGTGCTGAGACGGTTAAGGCAAAACAGTTTCTACAAGTAGAAGGGTCAATCGCCTTAGGTCACAGATTTGAGGTAATTGATACATGATCAAGAGGTGATGAGGAAAAATGATTTTGTGCAGCGAGTGATTATGGCAGAATTAACCTGAAAGGGCAATGGGAAGAGATTCTTTGATAATTTTCAATGGGAAATGTACTGAAGTCTTGAAGAGTGAAAAGAAAGCTATGCTCTCTTTATTGGATTTTATATTGCACTAAATGTTATACCCTTCATCCTGTATCTGGACACTGTGATGGCTTGATTATAATCATGTATACTTATTTCTTTGACTGGAGAGCACGCAACAAAAATATTTCACTGTACCAAAACTAAAACTAAACTCTCCAAATAAACTAAATTGCAGCCATGATCAATCAACCTGCTGAGTTACTCCTGCACGGCTGTCGTTGTGGAGATCCGAAGAGACGTTAAATACATTCCACAGCCTGGAAAAGTCTGGGAGAAAACTTCTGCTGCCACAGAATTCGGCCTCTGTTGGCAGAATTCATGCAGTTAACTCTGAAGTACTGCCAGGCAACAGATGGCCATTTGCATTTATAATCCCGACGAGGTATTAGTAGTACAGAAGGACGGAGTGATCACAGTCTATCATATTAGTACCTCGGATGTCATGGCAATGGTCACTGGAATGTCACTGAGTTCACCTGGAATATCACTGGTTAGTCTGCCTTAGGAATGGTAGTTTTTCTGGGATATGTTGTGACCCATAGCATCAATGGCAGGGATATCAGAGAGTAATTGAATAATTATTTTTAAATTATTTTGACTTCGATTATCACATTTGAAATATACTAATAGTTTTGGAAAATATTTATTTCTGTTGAAGCAGTTGGATTAGAGGCTCACCATTATTCTGGACCAGTGTTACCTCCACTGCATCTATTTTGTTTCCTTTGTAGTCAATTGTTATCCATATCTTTGTTGCCAAAGCCAAAGCAATTTAACTTCTGCAAGTCAGAGGCATGGATCCAGATAGTGCTGGAATAACTCAGAAGGTCTGGCAGCATCTCTGGAGAACATGGAAAGGCAATGTTTTGGGTTGTCGCTGATCCACGTTGTACTGTTTTGAAATGTCAGCTATCCACATCCTCCAGAGATGCTGCCTGACCAACTGAGGTGCTTAGCACTTTGTTTTATAGTTTATTTCAGAGATACAGCGCAGAAACAGACACTTTGGCCCGCCGAGTCTTCCGACCAGTGATCCCCGTACACTTGCACTATTCTATGCATTGGGGACAATTTAACATTTTTCTTTACCGAAGCAATTAACCAAAAGTCAATCAACCTACGGACTTGTATTTCTTTGGAATGTGGGAGGAATCCGGAGCTCCCAGAGAAAACCCACATGGTCACAGGAAGAATGTACAAACTCAAAACAAACACCACCTCTCGTCAGGATCAAACCCGGGTCTCTGGCACTGCTCTACTGTTCTGACTCTACCACTGGGCCACCTTGCTGTCCCCTGCAGATTCTTTTGGTAAACCTTTCCTTGTGTAAGCATTTCTTTCAACTGCAATGAAGTTATCAGATTTTCTTTCCCCTTCTACTGTTTGGTTTCACTGATCCACTGGTCTTATTATTTTTATTCTTGAAGGGAGTTAAGTTATGCTCTCCAACTATAACAGATAATTTAGGTGACAAATTGGAAAGAGAAACAGCAGGAAGGTTACAGCGATTACAGCAAGGTTTCAGAAAGATTACAACAATTTAGAGAAACCCTTAGTGCAGAGAGAAATGCACACACAGTTGAGTAAGAGCTGATAAAACATGAGCAGAGATGACAAGCTAAGTGAGTTATGATTTAGTTTTAATATATACATGAATTTTGCTTTCCGGCCCGCCTCACTCAATCATAAACAACTGAGGAGGGCTGATTTTCTCATCCCTTGCTAATAATTACTTGACTGGGTGATAGCAAGAGCATTATTACCTCTACGTTTAAAAAATCAAAAGCTCAGGTTGTGGATCTGAAAGACAAAATAAATTCAGGGGGGGTTATGCTGATATGCTGAAAGATGGAAAATAAATTAGACAGTCTGGTGTGTGGGCAGGAGTAATGGGTAAGCCTGGATTGGTCATTTAGGGAAAGGAATGACTGAATCTTAAAGGGAAAAAAGTCCATATACTCCTTGAATCCAAGTACATGGGTGTCCTATCCCGAACCCATCACTGGACAGAATCACAAAGAAAGTGCGTTACAACAATAGTATAACATCCCAATTATTGTACTCAATACCCTGACTGGTGAAGGCCAATGTACCAAAATGTCTTCTTCACCCTATCTACCAGGCACGTGCCGTGAGTAATTACTCAGGGTAGGCAGTAAGTCGGCTTTAAAAAAACCTTAAACCGCGCATGAGCAGATTGTTCTCCTCTCTGTAAAAATAAAGAATAAAAATAAAGAAAGTAACAATTCAATTTGCCCAAGGCTTCCAAATCTCCTTCTTTCTGAATTACTGAATGGGTGGGGGGTGGAGGGTGACGGCAGGTGGAGAGACGGTGGGAAAAACGGGAGCACACCAGGACAAGTTTATTGAATGATAATCCTAGTTCAAGGGACCAATTGGGGGGAGAGTTCCTTTCACAGCGTGTGGTGAGTGTGGCCAGGGGTAAAGTTGTGGGGAGGGCAGGAGCGTTGAGAAGGAGGGGGTCGGGGATCATGCCAGCAACTCACTCACTTACCGCTGCCGCGGGGCTCTGGGGGCGGAGCCACAGCATTGTGGCCGGGGAGGGAAGTAGCTCGGGTGGCTGCAAGCGACCGCTGGGACCTCAGCACTTTCTGCCGGCCCGCTCACCTCTGGCAGTGCGCTCCGTCTGAACAGTGAGGGGACCAGCTCAAGAGCAAAGATCATTAGCGGAGCGGGTCAGCGGACGACGGATAACAGGACAGCGGGCAGTGGACAATCCTGTGTCAGCGCAAACAAGGGACCAATTGAGGTTACTCGCGCTGACACATGGAGTAAGCTCCCCCGCCCGTTGTCCTGTTATCCATCGCCCGCTGACCCGCTCTTGAGCTGTTTGCCCTCCTTCTCAATGCTCCTGCCCTCCCGCAACTTTACCGCTGGTCAGACTCCCCACACGCTGTGAAAGGAACTCTCCTTTCCCCCCTCCAGCGGCGCTGTTCTTTTACAACTGCTTCCCAGTTTACAGCCGCTTGTGCAGTAGGCTGCTGCAACTGCGCAGTACACAGTCCATGCTGCAAAGGCAGAATTTCAGCTGCCTTAAGCTCTGCTTGAAATTGACGGCTTGAAGCAGCGTCCACGGCATGTCGGCTGCACACACTTTCCCGTATTACATGTACTGCACATGAAAGGCAAGGAGAATTATGCCTACCTAAGAGATCGATCTCTTAGGTAGGCATGATTCTCCCATGCCTTTACTATTTATATTTATTAATTATCATTTTATAATTTTAGTCAGGGTAGGCAGTGCCTACCTTGCCTATCCTGACGGCATGTGCCTGCTATCAACCTGTGATGCCACTTTCAGGAAATGTGTACCTGAACTCTTAGATCCCTCTGCTCTACACCACTCCTCGTTCCTACCATTCACTGTGAAGGCCCTGCCTTGCTTGGGTCCTGCAACACCTCGCACTTATCTCCTTTAGCCATTCTTCAGCCCACTTGCCCATCTGATCAAGATCCTGCTGTCATTTTTGATAACTAGCTTCATTATCTATGGTACCACCTACTTTAGTGTCATCTGCAAACTTACTAATCATGGTTTTTACATTCTCATCCACATTGTTGATATAAACTACAAACACCAATGAGTCCAGCAAAGATTGTCAAAGCACTCCACCACTCGGATGTCTCTAGTCCGAAAAGCAAACTACCCTCTGCTCTTCCATGAAGCCAATTTTCACTTAATTTGGCTAGCTCTCCCATGATCCCATGTGATTTAACCTTCCAGAGCTGCCTACCATGCAGAAATTTGCAAAGACCTTCGTAATATCCACATTGCGACATGTAATAAATGAATGAATTAGTTTATTGGCCAAGTATGTACACTTCGAGGAATTTGCCTTGGTGCTCCGCTCGTAACAACACGATATACAGTAACAATTAAGAATGACACATAAAACATTAAACATTAATAATAAAACATCACAGTTTAAACATGTGAATGAAATAAAAGACCCGAGCAAAATGAGGCTACAGACTTTTGGTTATTGAGTAGAGCTACTACTCGTGGAAGGCTTTGCCCTCATCAATCTTTTTGGTTACTTTTTGAAAAAAACTCAATCAGATTTGTATGACATGATCTCTCATGTACAAAACCATGCTGACTATCCCTAACCAGTCCCTGCCTATCCAGGTGCATATGTTGTATCCCTCAGAATTCTCTCCAGTAACTTGCCGACCATGGGTACAGGCTGGCTCGTACCACAGGCTCATTGGTCTATCGTTCACAAAGTTTTACTTGCAGCCCTGCCAAAATAGAAGCATAACGATACGATATGATACAATAGAACTTTATTTATCCCACGAGGGAAATTGGTCTGCCGACAGTCATAAAACAACAAAAGCAGCCACCCTCCTGTCTCCCAGCACCTCACCCGTGTTTCACGATGAATCATATATCTCAACCAGTGCTCCTGCAATTTCTTCTCTCTGTCTCCTTATTTTTGTCTGCGATTGCTAAGGGAAGTTGATTATTTATTAAGGAAGTACCCTCATGATATTGCACACATCAATTAAGTCCTGGCCCAACCCCCAGACATTCAAAGAAAGAAGCCACAGTCGAAACAATCATTCTACAAAGCTAAAATATTCCATTCCTGGAAGCATTATCATAAATCTTCTCCGTACCCTCCAGCACAATCACATCCTTCCTGTAAAATGATGATCAGAATAGCTTGCAGTACTCAAGCTGTGGCCTAACTAATGTTGTCTGCAATTCCAACATAAACTCCCTGATTTTATATTCTGTGTCTTGAGTAATAAAGGAGATTATGTTTTTTATACATTTTAACAATCTGTTCAACTCCCCCTGTTATTTTCAGAGACCTGCGGTTATCAAGATTCCTTGACTATCCCTAATAAGCCCCTGTTTATCCAAATGCATCAAAATCTTATCCCTCAGAATCCTTTTCAATAACATTCCTGCCACAAATGTTTTCAAGACACCTCTCCACAGGTTCCCATTAACTGTGTTTCTCCTTGACTTACTGGTCCTCCAAAATTCATTGTTTTAAACATTTATTTTCAGGATCTGCATGAGATATTGATTGTATGGCTCACTCAGTACCAATTCCAGTATTAATATCAAATATTATGGGAGGTGCCATTGTCATCTGACAGACTGACCTCTACCTGGGCGTCAGTTTTTGGACACTACTCACACTGCGTCACACTTACCCCTTAACCATGACCATGACTGTGACTCTACTGACAACAACAGGTCTTCATCATGATCATAATCATACTTTGTTAGCCAAGCATGTTTTGCAACATATGAGGAATTTGATGTGCCATTCAGTCATACCGATAAAAAAGTAACAAAATACACAAAATACATTTTAACATAAACATCCACCACAGTGACTCCTCCACACTCCTCACTGTGATGGAAGATGAAAAAAAAGTTAAATCTTTTCCCTTCTTTGTCCTCCCGCGATCGGGGGCCTTGAGCCTTCCGTTGACGCGATGATCTTACCTCCTGGAGCCGGCGGTCGGGCCCGCTGCGTTGGGACGATCAAGCTTCCCCATAGGGGGCGTCTCACCTCCCCACGCCGGCCGATCAGAATCCGGGTCGGGGCTCGTCGAACCTCCTGCAACTTGGAGGTCTCTAAGACCGATCAGCTGATAAGGAGCATGAGCACCAGTCGTTAGGAAGGCATTTATCAGAAACGGGGTGGGAAAACGACAGTCAAATGATTAAGGGAAATTAAGAGAGAGAGAGCAACTTATCTTTGTCAGAACTGGAGCCAAGTAATCCTGGAGAAACACAATGGGCTATCGGTACCTGAGTCCTATCGATTTTTGATAATTCATGTCCCATTCTATTTTATCCGTATGTCTGTTGTTAATCTAACTCAATTAAGGGCGGCACAGTGGCACAGCGGTGAAGTTGTTGCCTTGCAGCGCCAGAGACCCGGGTTCGAACCTGACCACTAGTGCTGTCTGTACAGAGTTTGTACGTTCCCCCTGTGACTGCATGGGTTTTCTCCGGGTGCTCCGATTTACCCCCACACTCCAAAGACGTGCGGATTTGTAGGTTTATTGGCTTTGGTGAACATTTTTTATTCTCCTCACTAGGATAGTTCTAGTGTATGGGGGGATCACTGGTCGGCGCATACTCGGTGGACCGAAGGGCCTGTTTCCGCTTTGTATCTCCTATGTCTAAAATTCTCAAGATTTCTGCCTCAAAACTGTTCTCCGTCTGATAGTCCTTCCACTTCCTCACTTTTTCCCCTAAAACCAAAGTCAGAGTTATCACACCCGTCCCCGTTCCTACCCTGCTCCCAATTCATCCCTGGCCCAGTTTGTTCCATACTGGCTGAAAGTCTTTCTAAATGCAGTTTTGAAATATACATAATGATATTATTACATTTTTCATTACAATTGCCCAATATGCCTGCAAATGCTCTCTTCTGTCTTCTCCAGGGCTGTTTAAATGTTGTTTGTAGACTAACAGCATCTCTTTTCAGTCCAGGGAACCTCATTTAGTGACCTTGCACATCGTTCTTTCACACAGCTGCCATTGTTTCTTAAACCAATATTGTCACATTACATCCCCCTCTCTATCTCAACTGAAAACCCTCACTGAACCAAGTTTCAAGAATCACTATCATATATCCACATCTACTAGTCCCCTTGGTCCATTTGTCTTATTTACAAAACGCTCACATTTTGCTTTATACTGTGTTAAACATATGTTCCTTTTATTGTCTATTTTCCTACTGTTGTGCGCTCTGTCTTCCAAGTCTGAATAAGGATCCTGACCCGAAACGTCACCCATCCTTTTTCTCCAGAGATGCTGCTTGACCCGCTAAGTTATCCTGCCCTTTTGGTATATCTTTGGTATAAACCAGCATCTGCGGGTCTTTGTTTTTTCTGTTTTCTTCTCATATTTAGTTTTGCTATTTCCCTTTCTAAATCTCTGCTTGCTTTCCCAGGCTGATTTAAACCTTCTCAAAAAACATGCCATGTGTCCTGTCTCTGTCGACATGCAGCCCACTTGACCTTTGCAGGTACCTTCCCCAGAACTGGTTCCATTGTCCTGAGAATCTAAAGCTCTGTCTCCAACTTCATCTGTACAGTCACTTATTTGGCCACACTATTCTTTTATTTCCCTTAGCATCCATCACCTTTAAGGTCCTGCTTCTGAAATGGCAGTACAGTGTCACAGCTGGTAGAGCTGCTGGCTCACAGATCCAGACCCGAGTTCAATCCTGATCTCTGGCGCTATATGTGTGGAGTTTGCATGTTCTCTTGGCTTCTTGCAGATGCTTCGGTTTCCCCTCACATTCCATAGACTTTTTTACAGAAATACAGTGCGGAAACAAATCCTTCGGCCCACCAAGTCCACGCAGACTACGTTCATCCGTACACTATCGTACACACTAAGGATCATTTATATTTTTTCCCAAAATCAATGAACCAAACCTGTATGTCTTCAGAGTGTGTGAGGAAACCCGAGCACACTGAGAAAACCGACGCGGTCACAGGGAGAAAATGCAAACGCCTTGCAGACGGCACCGGTAGTCAGGAATGAACTCAGTCTCTGGCGCTCTGAGGCAGCAGCTCCACCGCTGCACTATCGTGCCTCCCAAAGACATGCATGTTGGTAGGCCAATTGGCCACGTTTGGCTGATATGCAGGTGAAGTGTAGAATCCGGGGGTTGTTGCTGGGAATAAATTTAAATTAGTACAGGATTAGTGTATATGGGCATTTGATGGACAGTGTGGACCTGCTAGGCAATAACCATATAACCATGTAACAATTACAGCATGGAAACAGGCCTTCTCGGCCCTTCCAGTCCATGCCAACCATTTATTTTCCCCTAGTCCCATCTGCCTGCACTCAGACCATACCCCTCCATTCCCTTCCCGTCCATATACCTATCTACTTTACTTTTAAATGTTAAAATCGATCCTGCCTCCACCACTTCTGCAGGAAGATCATTCCACACAGCCACCACTCTCTGAGTAAAGAAGTTCCCCCTCATGTTACCCCTAAACTTCCTTCCCTTAATTCTCATGTCATGCCCTCTTGTTTGAATCTTCCCTCCCCTCAATGGGAAAAGCTTAACCACGTCAACTCTGTCTATCCCTTTCATCATTTTAAAGACCTCAATGAAGTCCCCCCTTAACCTTCTGCGCTCCAAAGAATAAAGACCTAACTTGTTCAACCTTTCTCTGTAACTTAGTTGCTGGAATCCAGGCAACATTCTAGTAAATCTCCTCTGTACTCTCTCTATTTTGTTGACATCCTTCCTATAATTAGGCGACCAAAATTGTACACCATACTCCAGAATTGGTCTTACCAATGCCTTGTACAATTTTAACATTACTTCCCTTCTCCTATATTCAATGCTCTGATTTATAAAGGCCAGCACACCATAAGCTTTCTTTACCACCCTATCTACATGCGATTCCACCTTCAGGGAACTATGCACAGTTATTCATAGATCCCTCTGTTCTACAGCATTCCTCAATTCCCTACCATAAGGGCCTATTTCAGTGCAGTGCTACTCAATCACTCTTTCTCAACCACTTAAAATCTGCCTGCAGGGCCTTATTGCTTACTTTACCTATTGGTATTGATTTGGAGCATGACCTCTGGCTGCTCATTCTTCCCCTGTTTTGTATTTCTTGATTTGAGAGCGGCAATATGGCATCTTGGAATCTCGTCCGCTACTTCAGAAATGTCTGTTGCTTATTTATTCAATTAAACCACCAAGTTCAATAATAGCTTCCTCCAACAACCCTCAAGCTCTTGAAAATAACGCAACCACTAACCTCAGCAATGGACGATAGACTGTCTATAGTTGCATTAAGGACCATTTGTTTTTACATTAGTACCATGCTTATTAATTTATTGTACTTTTGTTTCTGTGATGATCTGTGCTGCTGCAAATAAGAATGTTGGTGTCAGTCCACCGAAGATAGACAAAAAATTCAGAAATAACTCTGGGTCAGGCAGCATCTCTGGAGAAAAGGAATATGTGACGTTTCGGGTTGAGACCCTTTATCAGACGATTAAACCCTCTTGACACTTGATTTCCTGTGAACTGCATGACCTTTACCTACCCTTCCTGTGCAGCTATGTCACCCTTGGTGCTTTCGTCTTAGCTCTGGCTATAGCCACCCTGGCCCTAGGAAGGGGAGATGGCTTTGGGGATCTGCGGAGCTCTATGTCTATTTCTTTCTCTGTCTGACAGTCACCCATTCCTCTCTACCTGAACTCACAGGGTGGTCACCTCCTGAAATGCAATGTTGACCAAACATTCAGCTTCATGGATTGGTGGCAACATCAGTAGAAATAATTGTAAATAAGGTGCATGTTCTGCTTAACTTCATCTATCAGGGCATTGAGTAAAAGAGCAAGGGAGTCACGTTGCAGATTTATGAAACTTTGGTTGAGCTGTTTTTGGACTATTGTGCGCAATTCTGGTTGCCCCATTACAAGAAGGATGTGGAAGCGTGAGATATGTTGCAGAGGGGATTTACCAGAAAGCTGCCAGGATTAGAGACAACTGGCTGCAATGAGATGTTGGACAAACTGAGATTGTTTCTTCGAACATTGGAGGCTGAAGGAAGATCTGATTCATAATTTGCACACCTTCCATCCTTACCATATGCTTTTTGTCTTTTTATTTTGTCCTTTTTCCAACCATCTGCCTATCAGCCTCCTTCTCCCATCCCTCACCTATATTTACCTATCACTCAATAGGCTTCATGCTGCCTCTCCACTCTTCCAGTTATCTTCAACCACCCCCTCACCACAATCAGTCTGAAGAAAGGTCCCGACCCAAAATATCATCTATCCATGTCTTCCAGAGATGCTGCTTGACCCACTGAGTTACTCTAGCATTTTGTGTCTTTTTTTATACACCAACATCTGCAGTTTATTATATCCCCCTTGCTGTATTATTACTTCCCCGTTCCCAGTTTCAGGAATGCCACAGTGCTCCTGTACCATATTCCTCATTCAATGTTGAATTCCTCTCTTCTGTTCCCAGCCAGTCACCCAGTCTGATTGTTTTGTTGGTTTCTGGTTTCTTTGTTGGTCAACAGTTCCTGAGCTGTTGCTTTTCCCACATGTTTTGGTCATGGTTTATCATAGGTCCTCATCCTCTTATTCCCAATCTGCCTCTGTACTTCTGGGCATTTAGTTGTTAAAATGAAGACATGTTGTTAAGGTGAAGAGGATGCAGATAAAATGCGAGGATGTTGCCAGGACTCGAGGGCCTGTAGAGGATGAGCAGGCTAGGACTTTATTCCTTGGGGCACAGGAGATGAGGCGTGATCTGAAAGAGGTATACAAGATCTTCAGAGGAATAGATAGGGTCTTTTATCTAGAGTAGGGGGATCAAGAGGTGGAGGACACAGGTTTGAGGTGAGAAGGATAAAACTTAACAGGAACCTTAGAAGTTCAAACACGGGCAAGTGGGACGCGTAGATGGGACATGTTAGTGGGCGTGGGAAAGTTGGGCTGTGGGACCTGTTTCCAAGCTGCAAGTCTCTATGTTACATCTGTAGACGTGTGTAAGAGTCAACAGGGACATGACTAATTTCCTCCCTCTCCCCAGGAAGTAGAGACATTTGTTTGTTGTCTTGGCTGTTGTTTCAATATGGTTGGTCCAAGCCAGACCATGTCTTAATGTTAACACCAAGGAACTCAACCATTTACGTTGAGGTGGAGGTGTTGTCCTGACATCATGTCCTGACATTCTCTATCTCCTTCCAGTACTCTGTCTCATCATGGTTTGTGATTTAGCTGACCATTGTGGTATCATCTGCAAATTGTAAATGGAGCTAAAGCCGAACAGCATGGAACTGAGAATGCATCCTTGTGGGCCATTGATGTTGAGGATTAATGTGTTGTGTTGTCATCTATTGTCACTGATTGTGGTCTGGGGGTCAGAAAGTCGAGGATGCAATGACAGAGTGGGGATGCTGATTCCCAGGTCCAGGGAGATGAGTTTGGATGGGATTATGGGATTTAAGGCAGAGCTATAGCCGATAAATAGGAATCTAGTGGAGGAGTCTTTGTTGACTGGGTGTTCCTGAGTTGAGTTTTGGACTGAGGCGGTCAATGTGTTTATAACTAAGCCATTTTAATTAATCTCACCACAAACATTTCCTTTTACTGATATTCTTGCATCTCTCTCTTTCCCAGTTCTGGCAAAGAATTGCAGACCCAAAACATGGACTGTTTGAGACCTGACGTGTTACATTTTTATTTTTGTTATTTACTGTCTGTCACTGTCAGGTGTGTCAGATTGACAATGTTAACCCTGAAGGAGACACTCGGGGCGTATGAGCAGATCAATCAACAATACATCTCTGGAGCTAATCAACTATTCTTCATTGAGCTTGGCAGAGTGTGTATCAGGACATATAGGATAGGTTGAATTCTTGCCAGAAAATGCAAAAAGAGAAACTCTAAGATATAATTGGGAGCACAAATAAAAAACATGCAAGTTATTAAAGCTCCAACAGTAATTACATTCTGAAAGGATAAAACAGCCCATTTGTAACGTTAGATTTTCAGTGTCAGCAAGGTTGTTTGGCAGTAATTATGAGTTATTACACAGTTAAAAATTCAGTTATACCTGAATGCACCAGCTCTAACTTTTTCTTGCATTTTATTAGGGAACTAATGGGTAAGTACAGCAAATTCACACACTTGTGTGGATATCAATGCCATTCGTGTTGACATGGTGACGGTTTAGTGTAGTGTGTAGGGAGACAGGCTGACTCAGATAGCAAGCTCCAGATTTCCGTGTTTAACTCTGCTGTCCGGTTTATTCCATGATAGGTGTCAGATTCATCAGTATTTACAGTGCAAAACCTAGCCATAATGTGTTGGAAGGGGTGGTGCTTTACACTGAAGATAGACACAAAATGCTGGAGTAACTCAGCGGGACAGGCAGCATCTCTGGAGAGAAGGAATGGGTGACGTTTCAGGTCGAGACCTTTCTTCAGACTAAGTCAGGCCATAATGATGCTGCCCTGATAAGGATTGAGCAGCATATATTGACAGGCGGGCCACTGATCATGACTGTAGAGGGCAGACTTAGAGATTAATCTGACTCGATGCAAATCATCTTTGTGGGTTTGGTGCCTGGAAATGTCAGTGGTTCTAAGCAGATAATGTAAATTCTTGGGCATTGTATTCAGTTTCCGATATTCATTTCTGTTAACTTCAATTTAATTGAATTTCAGAAGCTGAATACCATACAGAAATGTAGCATGTTTAATGTCTTGGCCAAGGACACATTTCTCCCCTTGGTTGTCTGCACAACTGAAAACAAAACTGCATCATTCAATCAATGGGTGAATACAGGTTTTGTCTCCATGCACCAAAATCATTGATCACATGGATTCATTGCCATTTGTACTCCATACCACAGCCATTTCACTCTCTGCTCTGCTTGTTCAATGCAGCACAAATGAAGTCAAATCAGGAGTGTTTTATTGTCATATCTCCCAGATAGAACAATGAAATTCTTACTTGCAGCAGCACAACAGAATATGTGAACATCAGCCACTATAAACAATTTAATAAATTAGAAAAAAAGGTAACAGTGTGCTCGCTCACACGTGCACACACACACACACACTATATATACACACACACACTATATACGTACACAAACACACACTATATACCCACTACAGTGCCCTTCATAATGTTTGGGATAAAGACCCATAATTTATTTATTTGTAATGTGTGTGTATAAATAATATATGCATATATAGTATGTACTAGACTAAATGGGACCCGTTGGCTCCCATGTTCACACGTGAGGGCTGGTCTCCCGATGCAATATTCCACCTCCCCACCAATTCCAATATTGGTGGCCAGTTGGGGGGGGACGGCTTGCTGGAGCGCTGGTATGGGTGTTGTTGGCTGCAGGGCCTTCTGGTCTCTAGAGGGCTTGTTTGGACATTGTGGGCCAAATGGATTCTTGGGGTGGCAGCTCAGTCCCTCAAGCCTGATGTGCTGGCAGCTCACTAACGGCTGGTGGGCTGGCAGTTGACTCACGGCTATTCCTTGGAATTCCATTTCAAGCAGAGTGCAAGGCCACCAAATTCAAATCCATTTTTCTACCATTTCAAGCAGGGTGCACGGCCACCAAATTCAAGTGCAGTTTCATACCATTTCAAGGAGGATGCAAGGCCACCACATTCAAATGCAGTTTCATACTATTTCAAGCAGGGTGAAAACCGCCATAAAAATCACCATAAAACCACACAAAGCACCACAGTCACAGTTCAGTAGACATTCAGTGTGTTCAGTTGATTCACAGCTCAGACAGAGTCATGACCTCTCCCTCCTCTATCATGCAGAGACTGAGCCATACCCACACTTCCGGGTTTTATAATCCCTCCCCCTCCCACTGGAAAAGGTGTGGCCTTCATGGCGTGATTGACAGGAGAGAGATTCTCAACATTTTTTAAACACTAATAACACTTTTGTTTTTCATTGATGGGAAGAATCCTCTGCACCTGATGAGCGGAGGGGGACTGAGTAAGAGGGCGAAAAATCACAGCCGTAAATGGTAGCGTTTTATCTAAAATCAATATAGTGCAACCAGAAAGTTGTCAAGTTTAGACAAACAACCATCTGCAGTACCTTTTCACTACAACCCAAGCCCCCAAACAACCATTTGCATGCAGTGCCTTTTTACTTCAACCCAAACCCCCCAAACAACCATTTGCATGCTGTGCCTTTTTACTTCAAACCAACCATATTTTCATTTTCAAACCACATTAAGGGTACTCACAGTTCAGTGGACATGTGTTCAGTGTTATTCAGAGCTCAGAGAGACGTGACCCTCTGGTTTCCTCCATCTTGCAGAGACTGAGTGAGGCACACCGCTTCTGGGTTATATAGTCCCTTCTCCCCCCCACCAGCAGGGGCAGCAGAGAGAATGGCAATTAAAAAAAAAAATTAATATCTCTCTGATTTTTCATCAATGTGAAACATCCTCTGGCCCAGTCCTGCGGAGGGGGGCTCTGAGCGAGGTGGCCAAAAATGATGGCCGTAAGTGGCGGCGTTGTCTTGGAAATCAAATCTCAATGCGTCAAAAGCGATCAAGATCTTACTTTTAGTAATATAGATGTGTGTATGTGTATATATAGTATGTGCATATATAATACGTATGTGTGTGTGTATACAATTCCCTCCATAATGTTTGGGACAAAGACCCATCATATATTTACTTGCCTCTGTGCTCCACAATTTGAGATTTGTAACAGTGCCCCCCAAATTTATGTAGTTCAGAGCGTATTTGGAGGTTGTAGTGTTTAATAGCCTGATGGTTGGAGAAAAAGGATGAAATCAGATGTGATTATCAAACCAAGGAGCACAATACTCATAATTGCAATCAGTTTGTTATCTGAGCAGTGTGAAAATGATGAGTGAATGCATGGTTATTCTTTCTCAACAGAGTTATTAATTTTGTTTTCTCTGGACTGAAACAAGAATTGCATTTGTGTCTCGATGGTTCAATTTAGTGCATCCTGCACTGTCTGTCTTTCAGTTTGAGAGTTTACATATCAGTAATAGGGACTTCACTTTCATTGTTGTCCACGGCTGTGATTATAAACCTAACCAAAAGAACAGAGCTTCCCTGTGGATAATGTACAGGTATTGCACTCAAATGGTAAATTTCTATTTATCACAATCCGAGACAAAGCAACTGCAGATGCTGGTTTACAAAAAACAAAAGCTGAAGAAGGATACTGATACTTTAGTAGCGACTGATAAACATAGAATATGGAATGTAGAACACTACGGCGCAAGAAGAGGCCCTTCGGCCACAATTGTGCTGAACATGATGCCAAGACCATCTCTTATCCACCTGCACATAACCCATATCCCTCCATTCCCTGCATATCCATATGCCTCTCCAAAAATCGTTTAAATGCCATTATTGTATCTGTTTCAACCACCATCCACAGCAGTGTGTTCCAGACTCTCACTATCCTCTGTGTAAAAAAACATGCCCCGCACACCTCCTTTTAACTTTGCCCCTCTTATTTTAAAGCTATGATCAAATTAATATTTGTTTTTTCCATCCTGGGAAAAAGATTCTGATTGTCTACCTTATGTATGCCTTTTATAATTTTTATATGCTTAGGTTTTCCGATGTGCCATTTCAGAGAAAACAATCCAAGTCTGTTCAATGCATGGGCAGATGTGTTCTTGTTTGTGCACCATTTTCATAAAATTGCACCCTCAACTTTATATTATCTCCCCTTGGCCTTCCTATCAAATGTATCACTTCACATACTTCTGCATTACATTTTCATCTAGTCTCCCATTCCACAAATGTTCTTGAGGTTTATTACTATCTCCTTCACATGTTTTTGTTTCACTTCCAAGTTTTACCTCATTTCCAAATTGCGAAATTGTGCGCATGTGATTA
This sequence comes from Raja brachyura, assembly GCA_963514005.1. The sequence goes on from OY740782.1 coordinate 43,287,788, forward strand.
AATTCATTAATATATTTTAAAAGCAATGATTCTGCAACCATCTCCATGGCAGCTCTATAGTATTGCCTCGTCCATAAAACAAATATTCAGTTGAAGAAGGGGGGGTTACACAAAAAGCTGGAGAAACTCAGCGGGTGCAGCAGCATCTAAGGAGTGAAGGAGATAGGCGACGTTTCGGGTCGAGACCCTTCTTCAGACTGGTCAGGGATCAGGGCAACGAGAGATATAAACAGTGAACAGCTGAGTAGCTCTTCAACTCCCCCACCCACTCCGTATCCGACCTCTCGGTCCTGGGCCTCCTCCATGGCCAGAGTGAACAACACCGCAAGTTTGAGGAACAACATCTCATATTCCGCTTGGGGAGTCTGCATCCTCTGGGCTTAAACATTGAATTTTCTCAATTCTGTTAATCCAGACTGCTCCTTTCCTCCCACCCCCCCACCTCTCCCTCAGCCCTCGGGCCCTGACATTCCTTCTCCATCTCCCCCCCCCCCCCCCCCCCAAGTCGCACTAGCTTCTCATTTTCACACCAGAAACAGCTTACAATGGCCTGCTTTCCTTATCACCAATACTTTTTTGCATATCTTTCACTCATTGTTCTTGCTTTATCTCTCCATATCACTGTTTATATCTCTCGTTTCCCTGATCCCTGACCAGTCTGAAGAAGGGTCTCGACCCGAAACGTCGCCTATCTCCTTCACTCCTTAGATGCTGCTGCACCCGCTGAGTTTCTCCAGCTTTTTGTGTACCCTCGATTCTCCAGCATCTGCAGTTCCTTCTTTAACATTCAGTTGAAGAAGGTTGAGTTTGATGAAGGGGCCCCAATACAAAATGTTGCCTTTTCACTTTCTCCAGAGATGCTGCATGACTCTGAGTTATTCCAGCACTTTGTATCTTCTCTTGTATACCAGCATTTGCAGTACCTTATTTCTACTCCTTTGCTTCAACTATTCGGTTTTGTTCACTTGTTCTTGACAATTGGGATTCACCTTCTTTTGGTGTATCAAACATATGCTTCAGGTGGTGCAAAGACTCTTATTTCCAATGACAGTTGTAAAATTGGTCATACACTCGTACTTAGAGTGGGACGATGGCATTTCCGTTCAGGAACCCTATAAAAAGCTTACACCAGTTGTATAATTTCATTTCAACAACATCAATGTAATGCATCCGGCGTAACCCACAAGAGATAAGTATTTGCAGACAAAAAGGTTTTAAACAATGAGTGTCAGTTTTTTTATAACACTTTTGCTTCATTGGGCGCGCAGTGGTGGAGTTGCTGCCTTACAGCGCCGGAGACCCAGGTTCAATCCTGACTTTGGGTGTTGTCTGTACGGACTTTGAACGTTCTCCCTATGACCGCGTGCGATTTCTTCGGTTTCCTTCCACATCCCAGGGACTTGAAGGTTTGTCATTTGTTTGACTTCTGTAAATTGTCCCTAATGTGTAGGATACAAAACTGGGATAACATGGAACTGGTGTACGGGTGATCATTGGTCGCTGCGGACTTTGTGGGCCTGTTTCCACGTTATATCTCTAAACTAAACTAAAATAAATTTGATTATTTTGCCAATTAAATAATAACAGATTTTTTTCAATTATCTTTTTTCAAGATCAATGCATTGATGGATTCACAGCTTGGGAACAGGCCTTTCGGCTCAATGGCTCCATGCCATCCATCGAACACTGTGCTCTGTGTTAACCCCACTTTTCACATCCATTCCCTACATAATGGGAACAATTTGCAGAGGTCAATTGATCTACAAACCTGCAGGTCTGGATGGGAGAGGAAACTGGAGACTACCCACATGGTCAGAGAGAGAATCTATGATGAGCGTTTGGACCTGTATTCTTTGAGTTTAGAAGATTGGGGAGGGGGGGGAACACCTCATTGGAATATACAGACATATAATTGGACAGAGCGGATGTGGAAAGAATGCTTCCACTAGTGGGAGAGTCTCGGACTAGAGGTCATAGACTCAGAATTAAAGGACATTATTTTAGGGAGGAGATGAGGAGAAGTTTCTTTAGTCAAAGGTTGGTGAATCTGTGGAATTCCTTGCCACGGAAGGCTGTGCAGCCCAAGACAGTGGATATTTTGAAGGCAGAGATAGATACACTCTTGATTAGTACACGTGTCAGAGGTGTAGGAAGAACTGCAGGTGCTGGTTTAAATCGAAGGTAACAAAAATGCTGGAATAACTCAGCGGGACAGGCAGCATCTCTAGAGAGAAGGAATAGGTGACATTTTGGGTCAGGTTTGAAGAAGGGTCTTGATCCAAAATATCACCCATTCCTTCTCCCCAGGAAAATGGGGTTAAGAAGGAGAGATAGATCAGCCATGATTGAATTGCATAGACGATGGGCCGAATGGCCTAATTCTACTTCTATTTCTTATGCCCTTATGATCATTGTCCTGCTTAATACTGGAAAGTGACTTGCCGTTTAAAGGACTCTTCCCATGACAGCCAAGGCGGTGCACGGTGTTTTGGAGGTGAGACAAAATGTTCTTGTTTCAGGGCATCTTCCATCACATGATGAACTGCCTTAATTTCCTTTTCATCTGCGAATGGTGGCCAAGCACCACTGCAAGCTGCAAAAAGATCATTACTGCATACAGGTCACAACCGATCATAATGAAATGGAAATGTCTCGTAGTCCATCATGGGTACTGACCTCCCCACCATTAAAAGAATCTCAAGGAGATTCAAAGACACACACCACCCTGGCCAGGCTCACATTTCACTCCTCCCATCGGGAAGAAGGTGTAGGAGTCTGAAAACTGTGGAGTCCAGGTTTAAAAAAAGCCTCTTCTCTACATCCAGGCTCTTGAACACTTCAAATAACTGACTAAACTTTGAACCATGGACTAGTAGAAGCAGCACTGCTGATGGTGGTTAACACATAAAAGCACACAAAGTGCTTGAGAAACTCAACAGCATCTCTGGAGAACATGGACTGTCACCGTTTTGGGTCAAGATACGAGTTTTGAAGAAGGGTCTCAACCCGAAATGGTGCTTGTCCATGTTCTCCAGAGATGCTGCCAGTTACTCCAGCACTTTGTTCTTTTGTGCATGAGTTATGGACTGTTGAGGTTGCACTAAGGACTTCAGGGTTTTTGTTGCAATATGATTAATTATTAATTTATTGAAATTTATTTTTTGTTTATTGTATGTAATCTCTGAGTATCGTGTTTACAGGTTTGTTATGTTGCTGCACGTAAGAATGTCATTGTCCTATTGTTGCTGCATTCTGACAATTGAAGTGTCTTGAGAATTGCTCTGCTTCCGTTTCCTGCATCCACTGATTTTCTCATGATGTTGCTACAGCCAATTTTATTCCATGGACTTCAGTTTTGACGATGTCAGCTCTTTGTGAATGCCTCTTGAAAATCTATACATATTTGACCTCCTTGTCATCAATAGAAATCTATCAGTAATTTAACCACAGTACACAATTGACAAATCCATGCTGGCTTTCTGTAATCAATCCACATGTGGCCAGGTGCCTACTAATTCTGTCTTTGGTTCTTGTTTCGAACACATGTTAATCACGCCCCCCTCTGGTGTTTGGGATTATTCTTAAACTCTTGATTGAGCAAGGTATTAGCAATTATCCATTGCACAGGCAACACCCACATAATGTTCAGATTATCATGCCAATACAATTTCTGCACTTTTAGCAATCCCATCTATAAAAGGCTATTTATCTACTATCAACATAAACATTTCTAGCAACCTGCTTTATTGATTTTTTTTTTCCCGTTCAGAATCTCGACTGTATCTTCCATTGCCGAGATTCTTGCAAAATCTTGTCTCTCGCTACAGACTGAAGAAAATATTGACCATGCTTTCTATCGCTGTGTGTAGATGTTTGTATTTTTTAGTTGCTTCCACCTGTCCTCTTACTATCTGTTTGCACGTCCATAGAAGAAGCTTTGAATTTCTTTTCGCGTCTGTTGGTAGTCTTTCATAAAACTCCCACTCCTACTGTCTTCTCCTAATGCGCATATTTGTGCTGACAACCTGAGGTCAATTATACATTATATTCTGCTTTGTGCAATGCTCTAACTCTCTGGTCAAGTGGAAAGTTATGGCTTAATTTTCTCCTTGTGGGTGGAGAGACAATACCTAAACTACCTCCTCCTTAAAAGAAGATCATTGTTCAGAAACAGTTTTGCTTGCTGATCATTGATCCCATTTTACCTCTGTTAGAATATTAGTCACCCTGATTACAACCGTGCTTTTGCGGTTACAGCACCTAGACTGTGGAACAGCATCCCTCTCCTCATCAGAACTGCCCCCTCCATCGACTCCTTTAAATCGAGGCTCAGAACCTATTTTTACTCCCTAGCATTTTTGAGGCCTTTTGACGGGGCGCTGTAAACAGTTTTATGTATGCATTGTTTGGTCTGTACCATTGTATGTAGCACATTCGTACCTGCACTGATGTACAGCACTTTGGTCAACGTGAGTTGTTTTTAAATGTGCTATACAAATAAAATTGACTGACTGACTAAATATTTCCCACTGTGGCTTCCCACTGAAGCATAGAAATGGGTTTTTTGATCATTTTGTCCATGCCGACTATGAAGCCTACCTCTGCTCATCCCATCAGCCTACATTGGGTCTATATCCCTCTTTGCATTTCCTATCTAAGTACCTGGCTAAATGTCTTTAAAACATTGTAGTTGTTTCTGCCTCTCCCACCTCTGACAGCTTTGCTTGTAACATTTTACGTCACAAATCACTGTGACTGATTAGAGGTGTGTGTCAGGGTTCGGTGCGGGGCCCATTGCTGTTTGACATCTATAATCAATGATTTGGATGGGCATGGTTAGCAGGTTTGCAGATGACACAAAAGTAGGTGGAATTGTAGATAGTGGAGGTGGTTGTCAAAAATTTCAGCTGAATCTTGATTGGTTGGGCAGGTGGGCTGAGGAATGATTGATGGAATGTAATACTGAGAAATGTGAGGTGTTGCATTTTGGGAGCACTAATATGGGCAGATCCGTCACAGTGAATGGTAGGGCTCTGGGGAGTGTTGTAGAGTAGAGGGATCTAAGACTATACGCACATAGTTTTTTGTAAGTGCCATCACAGGGTGATTAAGAAGGCCTTGGGTATATTGACCTTCATCAGTTAGAACATTGAGTTTTGAAGTTGGGAGGTCATGTTGCAGTTCTATAAGTCGTTAGTGAGGCCGCATTTAGAGTATTGTGTTCATTTCTGGGCTCTGTGTTATGGGAATTATGTTGTCAAGCTGGAATGGGTGCAGAGAAGATTTACGAGGATGTTGCCAGGACCAGAGGGTCTGAGCTATAGGGGGAGGTTGAGTCGGCTGGGACTCTTTCCTTGGAGCACAGGAGAATGTGGGGTGATCTTATAGAGGTGTATAAAACCCTGGGAGGAATAGATTGGGTAGAAGTACAGAGTTTCTTGCACAGAGTACGTGAATCGAGAACCAGAGGGCACAGGTTTAAGGTGAGAGGGAAAAGATTTAATATGAAGCTGAGGGGTAACTTTTTCATGCAAAGGTCGGTACGAGCTGCATGAGGAGGTAGTTGAGCCAGGTACTATTGCAATGTTTAAGAAACATTTGGACAGGTACGTGGATAGGATAGGTTTGGAGTGATATGGGCCAAACAGCAGGTAGGTGGGACTAGTGTAGATGGGACATGTTGGCCAGTGTGGGGCAAGTTGGGTGGAAGGACCCGTTTCCACACTGTAAGGCTCTATGACTCTCTGACTACTCAGTTCCTCCATAGCAGAAACATGCTGATCATGAAGATTCGCCATAAAAATACTTTAAAAATTCCATCTCCTCCAATACCCTTAAAGGGTTTCAGGGGAGTCATCCATTATTACTACTTTACAGAATGCACATCAATGATGTTCCCGGCAGGTTGCCACTCTTTCTTTTATTTATTTTGTCAAGATTTGAGCGTCATTGGCATGGCCTCAATGTATTGATGCCCATAATTAATCTTACGAAGGTGATAATGCGTCTTGAACAAGGGGTGGCACAGCTGGTAGCACTGCTGCCTCACAGTATCAGAGACCCAGCTTCAATGCTGACCATGCTTGCTGTCTGTGTAGAGTTTGCATGTTCTCCTTGTGAATGCGTATGTTTCCTCAGGGTGCTCTCACACTCTAAAGTAGTGCGGGTTTGCAAGTTAGTCGGCCGCTGAATTGCTCTGAGTGTGCAGGGGGGGTGATGCAAAAGTGGGATAACATAGAACTTGTGTGAATGAGTGATTGTTAGTTGGCGTGGAGGTTAATGAGCTGAAGACCTGTTTCCTGCTGCATCTATCCATCAATTAAATCAATCAATCAACTCCTGCAGTGCTATATGAAAGTATATGCAGAGTGCTATTGGGCACAGGGTTTCAAGATTTGGATTCAGGCATGATGATGGGGTGGCATGGTGGAGTTGTTGTTTCACAGTGCCAGAGACCTGGTTCGATCCTGGCTATTGGTGCTGTATGTAGGTTCTGCCTGTGACAGCATGGATTTTTTCCGGGTGCTCCGATTTCCTCCCACACTTCAAAGACATAGAGTTTTGTAGGTTAATTGGCTTTGGTAAAACTGTTCCTAGTGTGTAGGATAGTGCTCCTGTATGCGGCGATCGCTGGTCGGCATTGACTTGGTGGGCCGAAGGGTCTGTTTCCGCACTATATCTTTAAAGTCTAAAGTGTGCCAATATATTTCCAAGGTAGGGTAGTGTGAGATTTCAGAGGGACGGGGGAGGGGGGGGGGGGGGCTGCAGATGGTGATGTTTCTATGCACTTGGTGTCCTTGTCCTCTTTATAGCAGGGGAAGCATGTTTGGAAAGGACGGTGGGAATAGCACAGATGAATAAGGACATTTTGTAAACGCTGCACTGTAGTCACTTTGTGCTGCTGGTTGATTTGGTGATATTGATGATATTGACTTTCCTGGTAATGATTGGTCACACTCATCAACAAGTAATGACGGACAGTGGTCCAACATGACTCATGCCTTGTTGATCGTGGAAAGGCTTGGAGGGATCAGCAGGAGAGACTACAGGTCCAAACTCTGACCTCCTCTTGTAACCGGGGTATTGATGTGATTGGAGACACATAGAACTGCAGATGTTTAGTTTAGTTTAGAGAAGAGATACACCACGGAAATAGTCCCTTAGGCCCACCGAGTCCGCAACGACCAGTGATCCCTGCACATTAACACTTCCCTACACGTGCTAGGAACAATTTACACTTATACCAAATATACAAACCCAAGCCAATTAACCTGCAAACCTGTAAGTCTTTGGAATGTGAAAGGAAACCAAAAATCTTGGGAGAAAACCCGCGCAGTCACAAGGAGAACGGTCAAACTCCGTTGCAGCACCCGTAGTCGGGATTGAAGTCTGGAATCTGACGCTGTAAGTGCTGCAAGGCAACAATTCTACCACTGCGCCTCGCTGGAATCTTCAGCAAACACAAAGTGCAGTTACTCACCAGCAGCAGCATCAGTGAAGGGAATGGATAACGCCATTTCGGGTCGGGCCCTGTTTTAAGACATCTTAATAAGGGTCTTGAGCTGAATTGTCATCTGTCCATTCCCTCCACAAATGCTTCCTGAGCTGCTGAGTTACTCCAGCACTTAGTGTATTGCTTTTATTTATGTGGCTGATTCATTTGAGTTTTCGTTCAATGATGATAAACCTCCAGCAAGACGATGGATTGGCAAATTGACAGGTACTATTGAGTCTCAAAGGCAAACATTTCGATTCAAAGCAATGACCAACATTGTTTGGTACTTCTGTGGCTAAAAACATTCTCAATCACGTTAAAAAGTAAACAATCACTTAATTTTCATTTGTTTATTAACTTTTTTTGATACTGTTCTTTCCACCGGTTATTGGTATGCTGGTCTGTTTTCAACTCCTTTATTTTTACAGTAATGCTGCTGGGGCACGATTTTAGTTCTCCCAGACCTGATCTTTTAGTTCCAGATAGTTATATTGCTCATAGCATCGCCTTTGTACATTTAACATTCAAACAGGGCCTTAATGCATTTTTAATAGATGCAAAGTCTTACTGTAGTAAAACAGTGCAATTGTACAGTCAGTTTCGCCCAAGCATCTCAAGTTTGAAGATAGTGGAAGTGCCAAGTGTAAAGAAGCTATTAGAGGAATGCAAATTTTTAAATGCACAATTTACTTGTAATGGCATTTTACTTTTTATAATGCCGTGTGTGTGTCAGATTCCTTCATTGATAAATGATCTTTTTGTGGTAGTCTGTTTTTTTCAGAGCATGAGAACACATTGGGAATGTTTATGGGGAAATAAAAAGAGGCAAGTTACTGCCTGAAAAAAGTCCTTGGGATACCAATTACAATTGAAGCCCAGAAAACAGTAAAAGAACAGACGTGGAATGGGCTATGAAAAGAGGAACATTAGCCTTGAAATTGCACTCATCTATTTTTGGCGCACTAAACCACTGTTGCATTTAGTGCTAATGCCCAAATTAGTCTCCAGCATAATATCCAGAAACTGACCAAAGCGACATTTAGAACAGTGGGATGGGTGGTTTACACCCACTAGCGTGCTGCAACAGGGCCTGTGCGATTCCCAAAGGAAACGCGCTCAATTTCGTGCAGATGGAAGCATTTTGCACGGCTCCGATGGCAGATGAAAGAATCAGCCTTTCAAGGCACACTCCTTACAGCAATCAGATGGGGAAAACAAACAAAGTGACTGCTGTGGAGGTGAGAGAAGCTGCAGAGAGCTTCCAGTTGTTCAATGTCATGTGGAAGCCTTGATGCAGGAGATAGGGTATCACAAAAGCATGTGTTATCAGCAGCAGAGACTCGGGGCATCCATCAAAGTTGTGATCAGTAGAATCTCACGGGTGATCATACAGTGATCGAGCCATGGCGTCATTCAGCAGGGAAATAAGCCCTTCAGCCCAACTCGTCTATGCTGAAGAAGATGCCCCATCTAAGCTTGTCTCATTTGTTCATACGTGGCCCTGATCTCGCTACACCATCCCTATTCACATATCTGTACAAATATCTTTTAAATGTTGTTTTATTACCTGGCTCAACTACTTTCTCTCGCAGGTCATTCCATTTTTCAACACCTACTGTGTGAAAAAGTTGCCACTCAGGTTCTTTTTAAAATGTTTCGTTCACCTCCAAACAGTTAACATTTCAGCTCCTGAAGATTTTATCGGAAGTGGGAAAGAGAAATACTAGGTAATATGGGTACTAATTAGTATACTGGTATATAATCGGTATATGCTGGCATCTGCATTCCTTTCTGCACTAACTGGTATATGCTGGAAATACTGAGTCAAACTGGAAAATTATTTCCAGCAACTTTCTTTATTTTTATTTTCTTGCAACTGCACTGTTTTAAATCTTACAGTTCCAGCTTTGCTATTTATTTCATCTTCTCCCCTCTGCCCTAAATCATCTTATATTTTCTGCAGACAGATCATTTGTGGTCATTAAACCGTCACCATATTCTTTCTGCCAGCAACAGCACTGTTAGGGTCACAGTCTCTTAATCTCCATTCTCTCATTGACAATCCTTTTGTTCTCTCCGCTCCATTACCCTTCTCTTCAATTTGGAATGGGTTTGTTTCCTATCTCTGCCCACATCTGATGACAGTTCTCTGACTGGAACAGCAACATTGTTTCACCCCTTACAGATAAAGCCTGATTACCTGGACATTTCTAGCTTTGCCAGTAATTACAGCCTATATAGCATCCTACTTGTCATAGAGTCGTAAAGTCATACAGCACAAACACAGGCATTTCGGTCCATCATATTCGTGCAGATGGGGCATTTCGGTCCATCATATTCGTGCACAAAGTGATTGTTGCTTGGAATGTGTTGCCAGGGGAGGTGGTGGGCATTGATATGATAGTGGCATTTACAGTGGCTTGCAAAAGTTTTAATACCCCTTGAACTTTTCCACATTTTGTCACATTACAACCACAACCGTAAATGTATTTTATTGGGATTTTATGTGATAGACCAACACAAAGTGGTGCATAATTCTGAAGTGGAAGGAAAATGATACATGGTTTCCAAATTTTATTACAAATAAAAAAACTGAAACGTGTGGCGTGCAAAAGTATTCAGCCTCCCCTGAGTCAATACTTTGTAGAACCACCTTTCGCTGCAATTACAGCTGCAAGTCTTTTGGGGTATGTCTCTACCAGCTTTGCACATCTAGAGACTGACATTTTTGCTCATTCTTCTTTGCAAAATAGCTCAAGCTCAGTCAGATTGGAGAGCGTCTGTGAACAGCAATTTTCAAGTCTTGCCAGAGATTCTCAATTGGATTTAGGTCTGGACTTTGACTGGGCCATTCTAACACATGAATATGCTTTGATCTAAACCATTCCATTGTAGCTTTGGCTGTATGTTTAGGGTCGTTGTCCTGCTGGAAGGTGAACCTCCGCCCCAGTCTCAAGTCTTTTGCCGACTCTAACAGGTTTTCTTCCAAGGTTACCCTGTATTTGGCTCCATCCATCTTCCCATCAACTCTGACCAGCTTCCCTGTCCCTGCTGAAGAAAAGCATCCCCACAGCATGATGCTGCCTCCACCATGTTTCACAATGGGAGTTGTATGCTCAGGGTGATGTGCAGTGTTAGTTTTCCGGCACACATCGCGTTTTGCATTTAGGCCAAAAACTTAAATTTTGGTCTCATCAGACCAGAGCACCTTCCTCCACATGTTTACTGTGTCCCCTACATGGCTTGTGGCAAACTGCAAACGGGACTTCTTGTGGCTTTGTTTCAACAATGGCTTTCTTCTTGCCACTCTTCCATGAAGGCCCGATTTGTGGAGTGCACGACTAATAGTTGTCCTGTGGACAGATTCTCCCACTTGAGCTGTGGATCTCTACAGCTCCTCCAGAGTTACCATGGGCCTCTTGGCTGCTTCTCTGATCAATGCTCTTCTTGCCCGGCCTGTCAGTTTAGGTGGACGGCGATGTCTTGGTAGGTTTGCAGTTGTGCCATACTCTTTCCATTCCCGGATGATGGATTGATCAGTGCTCCGTGAGATGTTCTTGGGGATATTTTGGATCGTAACACTTCTGACTGACTGCCGTGGTGGGGGGGGGGTTAAGCCATTGAGGGTGAAATAATGACATCATGTTCTGTGAAAAGGTTCAACACAGTATGTATTAATAAATGTGCTAACTTTTTCCACTGTGGATGAAGTGTTTTAAATATAGTGCTGACATATATAGGATGTACAGGGATCAAAATTATTAGCATCCCACAGAATGGAGAAGTAAGCAGAATTTTCCAAAGATGGGACTTTCAGTCAGTTCTGCTACCGTAGACTTATTCTGCTGGTAGAATAGCATCATTACTGTTGAGTAATGACAGAATAACTACGCAATAACAACAGGATGGCAGAAGTAATTTGTAAATTAATTAATGGAAAGTGCAACAAAATAAAAACGGGTAATTCATATTGACTGGTGTCTCCATATAAATGGATAAATATTGAGCTGTCCAGACAAATAAACGCCGCAGGGAATTTTCATGAAAAAATCATACGGAAATTAATATTTTAAGGCCAAAGCAGATAGATTACCAAACTGAAAATAAAGGATGGAAGATAGAGCAATTTTACAGAAGCAATAAGTTACTCAATGCATATTACGCACAGCAAATTTGCCATTCAACAGCTTGGCAACAATAATCAGAAATCAGAAGTAGGTGAACCTGTGTTCTAGCAATCACTGCATGGTTAGATTTGATATGGTAATCAAGGAGAATGGCAAATGTAATAAGCCAGCATGCTAGTCTTTGGAAGTGCAAACGGGCAATAAGTGAGGCTCGAGGGAAGATGTGGGAGAGTGAAGCTAGAAAATAAAATTAGATACCTTAATGATGCCATGAAAAGGAAACTTGGAGAAAGTGAAATAAATACATTAACTGCAGCAGCAGGTTGCACAGCAAGTGTATTCGTATATTCAAAAGGAGTAGAAGATAATTTGGAACATTATGGACCAATTTCTGAACCTGGCTCTGAGCAATTTGCAGCGGCTTATCAGAATCATTGAACGAGAGCTGAGACCAGATGATATTGCTGATGCAGCTTTTGAATGTATTAAAGATATATTAGGAGAAATTATTTAGTCGGATTTTCAGATATTTCACCTATGTAGTTTTAATTTATTCTGTTACTTTGAGAGCACGTGTTTATGCACTTCCACATATTTTGAATACCATTATTCACCATTTTGGTTGAAATCTGTGGATGGGATAAATTAGATGGGGAGAGAGAAAGCGGGGAATTACAGACCAGTTAGTCTAACATCGGTAGTGGGGAAACTGCTAGAGCCAGTTATTAAAGATAGGATAGCAGCGCATTTGGAAAGTGGTGAAATCATTGGACAAAGTCAGCATGGATTTACGAAAGGTAAATCATGTCTGACAAATCTGATAGAATTTTTCGAGGATGTAACGAGTAGAGTGAATAAGGGAGAACCAGTGGATGTGTTATATCTAGACTTTCAGAAGGCTTTCGACAAGGTCCCGCATAAGAGATTAGCATACAAACTTAAAGCACACGGTATTGGGGGTTCAGTATTGATGTGGATAGAGAACTGGCTAGCAGAACTCCCCCACCCCCCCCCCCCCCCCGGGTCCACGCCAACCATCGATCACACGTACATTAGTTCTCACTTTTGCAACCTACACACAAGGAGCAATTTACAGAAGCCAATTAGCTGACAAACCTGCACAACTTTGGAACGGGGAAGAAACCATAGCACCTGGAGAAAACCCACATGATCACAGGGAGAATGTGCAAACTCTACACAGACAGCTCGCTTGGTCAGGATCGAACCAGAGTCTCTGGCGATGTCGGGCAGCAGCTCTACTGCTGTGCCACGGTGCTGCTCAATGTAAACAGAAAGGAGGTAATTATAGATTGGTCAACTGTATTGAAATTTGTTTAGATCCAGAAGGCAGAATGCTGGAAGCCATAATAACAGAATTCAATGCAGGTGTAATCTGCAACCTGTACGTGTAATCTTGACAGTATTTTCATCTTTAAATGAGTAAATATCAGCCTCCCTATAAACCTGAGCTCATGGGCTCAGCTGACATTTTGATACAGTGCTGAATTTTTTCCCATGGTGTGGCATAAATCTACTGATTTCAGATCATCCACCTGTTATGTGCACTGAATTTATTTTAGAAAAAGAACATTGAGTCCGTTCAGCTACTGGCCATTAAACTTCTTTGCAGGATATGCAAATTTTCTTTATTCTCTCCAAAATAAGACTATCTAGTAATTTGCATATTTTTCAATATTCTGTAATAATGCTCTCTGCAATCGTTAAAGGCAAACTGGATATAGAATTGGCTTTATGGTAGGGAGCAGAGGGTGATGGTGGAAGGTTGCTTTTCACACTGGACAACTCTGACCAGTGCTGCTCTTCTGTGATCGGTGTTGGTTCTAATAATATTTCTTATCTATATTGACGATTTGCCCACACCAATCAACATGTCCCATCTACATTAGTCCAACTTGCCTGCATTTGGCCCATATCCCTCTAAACCTGTCCTATCCATGTACTTGTCGAATTGCTTATGAAACATTGTGATAGTCCCTGCCTCATCTACCTCCTGGTAGCTTGTTTCAAACACCCACTACCCTTTGCATGATAAAGTTACCCCTCAGATTCCTATAAAATCTTTCCCCCTTCACCTTAAGGCACAGTCCTCACTCTGTGCGTCTATCAGATCTATTCCTCTCATGATTTTATACACCTCTGTAAGATCACCCCTCATCCTCTTGTGCTCCAGGGAATAGAGTCCCAGCCTTCTCAACCTCTTCCTGCACCCTTTCCAACTTGACAATATCTTTCTTATAACATGGTGGCCAGAACTGAACACAATCGGCCAATGTGCCAAAAGCCTTTTTGACCACCACATCTACCAGTGGTGCCTTCTTCAAGGGACAATGTACCTGTACTCCTTGATCCCCCTGCTGCACAACACTTCCCAGAGCTCTGCCATTCACTGTGTAGGTCCTGCCCATGTTAGACTTTCCAAAATGCAACACCTCACATTTCATCAATCATTAAATTCCATCAACCATTCCCCAGCCCACCTGGCCAACCGATCAAGAACCTGCTGCAAATTTTGACAACTATCTTCACTTTCTGCAATACCACCGACTCTTGTATCATCTGCATACTTGCTATTTTTGCCATACATTTTCATCCAAATCATGGATAAAGATGACAAACAGTAATGGGCCCAACATCAAACCCTGAGGCACACCCACTCGTCACATGCCATGTGTAACCTTGTCAGATGACTTGCTGCCGTCCATATATACAACATCTGCAGCTCTACCCTCATCAACCTTTTTGGTTGCATTGTGGCGCCATCTGGTGGTTAGACCAGTGATAGATCGAACCCTTGTTAGTAGAACTGGATCGGGCACGAGACTGTGCTTGGCGGGAAGATTACGTCATTAATCACATGTGTGCCCAACTGCAACTGCAGGGGCTGAGTTAGTGCTCACTCTCAGCGTACGAGTGTCTGACTCTGTATCTGCCAGTAAAGATCACTTTGTTCTCAAACGTGTGTCTCGCTATAGCATCTTCAAAAAATACAATCCGATTCGGGAGACAAGACTTCACACGTACAAAACCATGCTGACTATCCCTAATCAGCCCTTGTCCATCCAAACGCATGTATATCATACCTCTCATTACAAGTTTTTCCCTTTAACTTTATTTGTTTAACTGACTAGTTAAAGCCCTGTCCCACTGTGCGTGTTCACCCAAGAGCTCTCCCGAGTTAAAAAAAAATCAAACTCGTGGTAAGCACATAGAATGAACATAGCGGGTACTGTGGAGCTCGGGGCGTCTCTTAGCGCTAACGGCAGGTACTCGGGAAACGTGGTAACTCGTGAAGATTTTTCAACGTTGAAAAATGTCCACGAGTAAAATATACTCGGGATGGAAAAATTGGATACTTTTCAACTCCTAGTTATACCGTAGTAGCTCGTGAGTTTACCGTAGTAGCTCGTGGGTTTACCATAGTAGGACCTGGTGTCCTATATCACTATTGTATGTTCATGAAGGAAATAAGAATACTCGGTATATTCATTACCTTTGAATTGTAATTTTATGTAATCCTCCCATAATTTCTGAGTTCCATTTCACAATATCTATCAGACATACAGAATGTTGCAAGGTAATATTTTGCCCAAACTCAGTTGTATCTTTCTATCTCAATAAATATCACAAAATATGCCATTGTTTCAGCCACATAATGACAAAATATAGAATGTTGGTTATTTGTAATTAGTCACCCTATCCCAGAAACAACAGTTTTACTAATTTACAAGCATGTACCATACTTAGTCCGTTGATCCATATCCAGCATAATATTGTGATAATTGCATAAAAGGTCTAAGAAATTTGGTGTGGAATGATAATCCATCTCAGTACCCATTTAGGCAAGTCCCAAGCTGTAGATACATTTCCTCCACCCCAATCCCCCTTGCCCGATCTTCATTGAACCTACCATTTAACCAATCTTTTACTCAGCTGCTGTAACGTTTCCTTCCTAACAAAATCTCCGTATAGCATCTCTGTCCCTATGGCTTGTGTGGGAAAATGACCCCCACCCTCCCGCCGGTGGAGACGGAGGAGAGAGAGAACGGGGAGAAAGAGAGAAGGGAAGAGAGAGAAGGGAAAGAGGGGATGGGGAGAGAGTGAAAAGGGAGAGAGAGAAGGGAGATGCGGGAGAGAGATTGGGGGAGAGAGATAAGAGGAGAGAGGGGGGAGAGAGAGGAGGAGGAAACATAGAAACATAGAAAAATAGGTGCAGGAGTAGGCCATTCGGCCCTTCGAGCCTGCACCGCCATTCAATGTGATCATGGCTGATCATCCAACTCAGTATCCCGTGCCTGCCTTCTCTCCATACCTCCTGATCCCTTTAGCCACAAGGGCCACATCTAACGCCCTCTTAAATATAGCCATTGAACTGGCCTCAACTACCTTCTGTGGCAGAGAATTCCAGAGACTCACCACTCTCTGTGTAAAGAATGTTTTCCTCATCTCGGTCCTAAAGGAATTCCCCCTTATCCTTAGAATAAGGAGAGAGAGAAGGGAGAGAGAGGTCAAGTCAAAGTCAAGTGAGTTTATTGTCAAGTGTCCCTGACAGGACAATGAAATTCTTTCTTTGCTTAGCACAACAGAACATAGTAGGCATTGACTACAAAACAGACCAGTGTGTCCATATACCATTATATACGTAAATACACATATGAATAAATAAATTGATAAAGTGCAAATAACAGATAAAGGGTATTAATGTTCAGAATTTTGACCGAGCCAAGTTTAATAGCCTGATGGCTGTGGGGAAGTAGCTATTCACAAACCTGGTCGTTGCAGTCCTCAGGCTCCTGTACCTTCTACCTGAAGGTAGCAGGGAGATGAGTGTATGGCCAGGATAGTGTGGGTCCTTGATGATGCTGCCAGCTTTTTTGAGGTAGTGACTGCGATAGATCCCCTCGATGGAAGGAAGGTCAGAGCCGATAATGGCCTGGGCAGTGTTGACTACTTTTTGTAGTCTTTTCCTCTCTGGTCAGCATGCTCTCTACTATGCACCTGTAGAAGTTAGAGAGAGTCCTCCTTGACCACCGACTCTCCGTAATCTTCTCAGGAAGAAGAGGCGCTGATGAGCTTTCTTAATAATTGCATCTGTGTTCTCGGACCAGGAAAGATCTTCAGAGATGTGCACGCCCAGAAATTTGAAGCTCTTGACCCTGTCAACCATCGACCCGTTGATATAAACAGGGCTGTGGGTCCCCATCCTACTCCTTCAAAGTCCACAATCAGTTCCTTGGTTTTGCTGGTGTTGAGAGCCAGGTTATTGTGCTGGCACCATATGGACAGTCGCTCGACTGTCTCTTATATACTCTGACTCATCCCCATCAGTGAAACGTCCCACAACAGTGGTGTCGTCAGCGAACTTGATGATGGAGTTCGCACTATGACCGGCTACGCAGTCATGAGTATAGTGAGAGTACAGTAGGGGGCTGAGCATGCAGCCTTGAGGTGCTCCCGTGCTGATTGTTATCGAGTCTGACACATTATCACCAATACGAACAGACTGTGGTCTGTGAATGAAGAAGTCGAGGATCCAATTGCAGAGGGATGCGCAGAGACCCAGTACTGCGAGTTGGGTAACCAGCTTGGAAGGGATGATTGTGTTAAATGCCGTATATATTGCGTACAGTTCTGGTCTCCAAATCTGAGGAAGGACATTATTGCCATAGAGGGAGTGCAGCGAAGGTTCACCAGACTGATTCCTGGGATGTCAGGACTGTCTTATGAACAAAGACTGCATAGACTCGGTTTATACTCTCTAGAATTTAGGAGATTGAGAGGGGATCTTATAGAAACTTACAAGATTCTTAAGGGGTTGGACAGGCTAGATGCAGGAAGATTGTTCCCGATGTTGGGGAGGTCCAGGACAAGGGGTCACAGCTTAAGGATAAGGGGGAAATCCTTTAGGACCGAGATGAGAAGGAATTTTTTCACACAGAGAGTGGTGGGTCTCTGGAACTCTCTGCCACAGAGGGTAGTTGAGGCCAGTTCATTGGCTATATTTAAGAGGGAGTTAGATGTGGCCCTTGTGGCTAAGGGGATCAGAGGGTATGGAGAGAAGGCAGGTACGGGATACTGAGTTGGATGATCAGCCATGATCATATTGAATGGCGGTGCAGGCTCGAAGGGCCGAATGGCCTACTCCTGCACCTAATTTCTATGTTTCTATGTTTCTATGCCGAGCTGTAATTGAGAATAACAGCCTGACATGTGAGTTTTTGTTGTCCAAGTGGTCCAGAGCGGAGTGGAGGGCCAGCGAGATCGCATCCACCGTTGATCTGTTGTGGCGGTAAGCGAACTGCAGTGGGTCCAGGTTTTTGTCGAGGTAGGAGTTGATTTGTGCCATGATCAACCTCTCAAAGCACTTCATCACCACAGGCGTTAGTGCCACAGGTCGATAGTCATTGAGGCATGTCATCTTGCTCTTCTTGGGCACCGGTATTATTGATGCCCTTTTGAAGCAGGTGGGAACCTCAGACCTCAGAAGTGACAGGTTGAAAATGTCCGTAAAAACTCCAGCCAGTTGGTCCGCACAGGTTTTTAGAACACGACCAGGTATACCATCAGGTCCAGGTGCTTTTCGAGGGTTCACCCCTCTGAAGGATTTCCTGACGTCGGCCTCTGTGACTGAGACTGAAATACCATCACAGCGAATGGGGGCTCAGGAAGGCACATCAGTGTTCTCCCTATCAAAGTGTGCGTAAAACGCATTGAGCTCGTCAGGGAGTGATGTATCGCCGACATTCCAGCTGCCTCCTGGTTTCATCTTGTAGGAGGTGATTGCGTTCAGGCCCCACCACAGCTGCCGAACATCTGTCTCATCCTTCAGCTTGGAGCAGCAGTCCCTTTTGGCATTTTTGATGGCCTTACCGAGGTCGTATCTGGACTTCTTGTAGACCACTGTATCATCAGACATGAATGCCCGGTGTCTGGTCTTCAGAAGAGTGCGGATCTCAAAGTTCATCCAAGGTTTCTGATTGGGAAATACTCGGAAAGTTTTGGTGGGGATGCATATTCGTTCAAGTCCGTTGCTGAGTCCTTGAACATTGCCCAGTCCACAGACTCCAAACAGTCTTGTAGTTGTTCCTCTGCCCCTCCCCCCCCCCCCCCCCCCCCCCCCACCTCCCCCCCCCCGACCAGCTCTGCACTATCCTCACCTCTGGGGGTGCGTTCTTTAATTGCTGCCTGAAGGCAGGGAGAAACAGCACCGCGGTATGGTCGGATTTACCGAAGTGAGGGCGAGGGACAGAGCGGTAGGCATTCTTGATGGTGATGTAGCAGTGGTCGAGGGTGTTTGGTCCTTTGGTGCAGCACGAGACATGTTGGTGGAAGTTAGGGAGTGATTTTTTTAGGTTTGCCTTATTGAAGTCCCCAGCAATGGTGTTAAATGCCTCGGGGTAAGATGTCTGGTGTTTGTTGACCACGTCGTGCAGCTCCTCCAGTGCCAGACGGACGTCTGCCTGGGAAGATAGAAGAGGGGAGAGAAAGAGAGAAGGAAAGAGAGAGTGGGGAGAGAGAGGAGGAGAGAGAGAGAGGAGGAGAGAGAGAGGGGGGGGAGAGAGAGGGGGGGAGAGAGAAGGGGTGAGGGAGAAGGGGAGAAGGGAGCGTGGGGGCAATTTACCTACACAAGCCATAGGTGACTGGGCAATCTGAATCCAAGCACCAAGTTGTAAGCAACCGAAGGTGCGCATCCCTTGGGACAGCCCCCACTCTCCCACGGCCACCCTCTGCGGGCTCTGGATCGGGTGGAGCGGAGATGTGGGACAACGTTCATCCCTCCACAGTGATGTGTTGGACGCGGGGATCTGGACCAATCGCTGACAAGTCCCGTCCCCCTGGCAACGTCTGTGTTTTTTACTTTTCTGTTGAGTGGCAGTCGGTCCGTTGACTTGTAGACGATGGGTAGGTGGCGATTCAGCAGAGCAGCCATTCGGCGAGTTTGCTTTTAGGTGACACAGCCTTCCGGTTAGTTGGCTTTTAGGCCTCCCGCCCTTTCGGTTAGTTGACGTTTCGGCTTAGTTTCCACTCGGTTATTTGGCTTCCACTTCTTTGCTTTGGCTTCTCGTCCATCAGCGCCACGTCCGCACATGTGGGAATTAACCTCGTGAACCTACGCTACACTGCTTCAATAGCAATAATGTCCTTTGTTAAATTAAAAGACCAAAACTGCACACAATACTCCAGGTGTGGCTTTACCGGTGCCCTGTTCAACTGCAGAAGGACCTCTTTGATCCTATACTATTCTCTTTATGAAGGCCAACATGCCATTAACTTTCTTCACTGCCTGTTATAACTGTATGCATACTCTCAGTGACTGATGTACTAGGACACCCAGGTCTTGTTGTACATCCCCTTTTCCCAACTTGACACCATTTAGATAATAATCTGCCTTCCCATTCTTGCCTCCAAAGTGGATAACCTCACATTTATCCACATTATATTGCAACTGCCATGCATCTGCCCACTCACCCAACCTGTCCAAGTCACTCTGCATCCTCATAGCATCCTCTTCATAGTTCACACAGCCACCCAGCATGGTGTCATCTTGTATTCTGCAATATGCAAATTTGTTAATGTTATTTTTAATTCCTTCATCTAAACCATTAATGTATATTGTACATAGCCACGGTCCCAGCACCGAGCCTTGCGGCACCCCACTAGTCATTGCCTGCAATTCTGAAAGGGACCCATTAATCCCTACTGTTTGTTTCCTGTCTGCCAACCAATTTTCTATCTGTGTCAATACCCTACCCCAAATATCATGTGCTCTAATTTTGCCCACTGATCTCCTGTGTGGGACCTTAACAAAGGCTTTCTGAAAGTCCAGGAACACTACATTCACTGGCTCTCCCTTGTCCATTTTCCTAGTTACATCCTCAAGAAATTCCAGAAGATTTGTCAAGCATGATTTCCCCTTCGTAAATCCATGCTGACTTGGACCGATCTTGTTACTGCTATCCAAATATGCCGCTATAACATCTTTGATAATCAACTGCAGCATATTCCCCACCACTGATGATAGGCTAACTGGTCTATAATTCCCTGCTTTATTTCTCCCTCCTTTCTTGAAAAGTGAGATAACATTAGCTACCCTCCAATCCACAGAAACTGATCTGGAATCTATAGAACATTGAAAAATAATTACTACTGCGTCCACAATTTCTAGAGCCACCTCCTTCAGTACCCCGGGATGCAGACCGGGGTACTCATCTGGCCCTGAGGATTTATCAGCCCAGTCCCATCAGCCTACCCAACACAATTTCCTGCTTAATGTGAATTTCCTTTAGTTCCTCTGTCACCCTAGGACCCCTGTCCCCTAGTACATCTGGGAGATTGTTTGTGTCTTCCTTAATGAAGGCAGAACCAAAGTACCTGTTCAACTCGTTTGCCATTTCCTTATTCCCCATAATAAATTCGCCTGTTTCTGTCTTCAAGGGACCCACATTTGTCTTAACTTTTTTTTTCTCTTCACATACCTAAAGAAGCTTTTACTATCCTCCTTTATATTCTTGGCAAGCTTACCTTAATAATTCATCTTTTCTCCCCGTATCACCTTTTTAATTACCTTATGTTGATCTTTAAAAGTTACCCGATCCTCGGCTTCTCGCTCATCTTTGCTATGTTATACATCTTCTCTTTTAGTTTTATACTGTCCTTGACTTCCTTTGTCAGCTACGGTTGCCTCTTACTCCCCTTAGAATTTTTCCTGCTCTTTGGAATGAAATTACCCTGCATCCTCTGGATTATTCCCAGAAACATTGCAATTGCTGTTCTACCGTTATCCCTACTAGGGTCTCTTTCGAGTCAACTTTGGCCAGTCCTCACTAATGCCAACGTAGTCCCCTTTGTTCAACTGCAATACTGACACCTCCGATTTTACCTTGTCCTTCTCAAATTGCAGATTAAATCTTATGTTATCGTCACTACCTCCTTACGGCTCCTTTACCTCGAGTTCCCTTATCAAAGCCGGTTCATTACACAACACTAAATCGAGAATTGCCTTCTACCTGGTTTGTTCCAGTACAAGCTGCTCTAAGAATCCATCACGGAGGCACTCTACAAACTCCCTTTCTTGGGGTCCAGGAATATTGGGAAAAATACATTTACTACTGTAATACGTGGTACTGTGGAAGTTCCATACTTCAATCCACTGATTGCCAATATCAAGCCCATTTTGCTCTGATGCTAGAGACTCCTAATGGAGTCCAGCATTAGAGCACAAACCTGCAATTTTCCAGCAATCAGATAAGACCTGATAGAAGTTTTGCAATACCCTTCATTCTATTGGAAAGGAACGGTTGTCAGGGAGCCGGTGAAGTTTCGGGTAATACAGTATAATTATGATAATCTACGATCCAACATTTCAGAAACCATGATGGTTCGGTATTTTGCACAGCGGGTGATGTTTGCTGAACTGCCATCCACAATCCTGACTCCTATGTTCCATTTCCATTCACAGAGATCCTGGTTTCTTTGCTCTCTTCCACATACAGTATTGGGATCCTAGTTCCCCCACTCCCTTCTGACTCCCTGGGGCCAATAATCACATGCACACCTTTTTGAAATGTTCTAATTTGACAGTTTTTACATTGTTTCTTTTTTTCAAACCTCTGATGATTTAAATGAAAATTGATTGTGCTGTTTATATAAATATTTATAAATGTGGACCTGCAACCCAGAAGGCTGAGTTCAAATTCTACTATGGGGTGGCCGTGGAGTTTAAATGTAGCCAATAACGTGGAGAACAAAAACAATAATTGATTTTGATAATGATGACAATAAAAATAATCAGGCTGTCATTGAAAATAAGTCTGTTTCTTTAAATGTTCTTCCAGTCTGCACAAGGATTTAGATCCACCCTATGTGGTTGACTCTTAAATGCCCTCTGTACCATTGGTGTTGCACCACCAAGTTGTACATCATCCTGATCAGCAAGTATCTTGATGATCTCTCATTATCTCTGAGTCTAATTCAGGAAACTCTGTGCAAGTACCTTCATGAGAAGGACTTCACGGGATCAAGAAGATGATTCATCACCGCTTGTGCAAGGGTAATTCGGGATGAGAATCTACTGTTTGTTTGCCACAGATGCCCAGATGCCCAGATGTTGAAAGTGATTTTATAAAAATTAGATATTTCAACTTTGACAAATAGTTCTGCTTGGAGGTGTGATTTTATCAGTTTTCAGAGCAGTTTTGTGTGGTGTAAAATAAGGATACCTTTACCTTATCAACACAATCAGTTTTGTCCAGATTGGCAAGTTGACCCTGTTAACACAAAAGTGGATTTATTGCGTTTTATATCACTTGGAGGAGGTAGCTGGCCGATATTGTTGTCACCTTGAGAGATGTGATTCTGGAAATGTTTTTTTGTGTCTACCTACGTATTAAGGCATCCCCCATGTTACATGATGCAACCACCATGCTAATGGTTTAGGTTTATTACTGATGTACAGTGAAATGCTTTTTGTTTGCATGCTATCCAATCAAATCAGATAATACCATACATGAATACAATCAAGCCAAACACAAGTGCAGCAGGTTGAGAAAAGGAAAGATATAATTGAGTGCAGAATATAGTTTCTTAGCATTGTGGCATAACAGTTCCAGAGAACAGTGTGCAATGCCCCATGTTTAAAATGATAGATGCATCATGGCCAAAGCATGAGATACTCCAGGCCAATAGCAGAATTATTTTCCGCAAAAATTGTGACGTCTCACACGACAGCTTCCCTTTTACGATTAATACTAAACCAGGAATCCAAACAATTCAGCAATGACTTTTTCCCAGGAGCAGCTCCAGACAATCTGGAAGACATGGTGCCAATATAATGCAAGCTAAATAGCAGGAGCAGTGATCATATAACCAATGACCCTGATCAAAGTTTTGTAGATCTGCCAGATCTGATTTAACAAAAGGCGTTGGACTCAAGATCATCCTCACACTCAAGAAGGGCCGAATCCAGGACCATTTTGAAAGTTATTTTCAGGCAGATGTGCTGAAATGATGATTCATCCCCGCCCTGTCTTGAGGCAGTATCCATTACAAATACCAATCTTCAGTGAGTTTGATTGATATATCACATTAAAAAATGGTAAGTTCACTGGATAGAGCCAATACAATGGGGCAGTGCAGCATTTTATTTGTAGTGTTGAAGCCAGTTTCTTTCTCATTTCTTCAGAAGCTATGCCTTTACAATACTATAAGATATAATTTTATTTATTACAGGAGGGAAATTGACCTGCCAACAGTCATAAAACACAAAATACATGAAACATGAAATTAAAGTGACGGGTTGAAAGGGTTGGGGATGTGCTAAGATTTTGGGGGGGGGGGGGGGGGGTGGGGGGGGAGTCAGTCTACCCCACGATTGAACATGTTCCTAAAGTAAATCAAAAACATTTCTATCCATGTAATTCATTGGAAAGTTGTCCGAGGATACATTAAATCTAACTGACCATTGTTCCCATCAGTCCTCTCTGAAGCATCAGCAAAATGATACAAACTGCTGTCTACCTTGCAGTCAGTAGCATTAATCCATGAGCAACTAGCTCAGTGATGCTCAGTTTGGATCTTGTCAGTACTATTCAGCCTCAGACCACGATATAATCTTGGTCCAACTAGAGTCCTTATAGTGAAATTCCAGTGATTAGACAATCTTTTTTTTTTTTGCCATCAAGACAGAATTTAAGTATGCATGACTTAAAGGAACCCAAGCAAAACAGAAGTCTGTGGGAATTAGAGGGGTAATTTTTCATCTGCTGGAGTCACGATTGACATTACAACCTTTAAGACCAGAATAACTTCAATCCCATCCCCCAGCCTTTCTGTGTGTTTTGATTAAAGTACCTTCATCATTATAATGATTATTAGATGTGTTTAACCATAATGGTTTGGATCTTGATTGAAAAATAATGAAAGACTAATGATGCATGCCATCATTAAAGCACAGATTGGCCAGCAAAAAGATGCATGCATTGAGTTGGTAATCTCCAGTGTTTTCTGGTGATTTATGATTTACTTTGTCATTTACTTAATCCAAATAGCATATTACCCCCAGTTCAAAAACATTTGATGCTGGAACTATTTGCAACATCAAATAGTTATATAGGGGCTTATATTACATGCAAAGTAAAATAATCTCTCTGAAATTGTTCAGAGATTTGATGGGTGAACCTTAATTACAGGATAGTGGATAAGTTTGTATTTGCTGGAGTTTAGAAGAGTGAGAAGGTAAACAAGGAACTTGAGTGAAACACAAAGTGGTGGAGGAACTCAGCGGGTCAGTTGAGGAAATGAACAGACGACGTTTTGGGTCGGGACTCTTCTTCAGACTCTGAGTCTGATGGAACATGATGGAAACACAAAATCCTGAGGCATCTTGTCAAATGGATGTAGAGATCAAGTGAAGGAATTGGGAAATGTGACATTGTTAAAAACATGAGAGCTAAGACGCAAAACAAAGCATCCACAGTACACAGATAAAGGGCACAACATTTAGTGCAAGTAGAGGCATTGGTGTGCTGTCTTGGCCATAGTTTCGATGTGGCTGGTCCAGGATAAATTACTGGTGAAATTTATTCCGAAGAACTTGAAGCTTTTGACCTTCTCTACTTCGTCAATGTTTACTGGGGTGTGATTATTGTTATGCTTCCTAAAGTCAATCCCAATCTCCTTTGCCTTGCTGACATTGAGGGAGAAATTGTTGTCTTGGCACCTGGTTCCAAGGTTCTTAATCTCCTTCCTGTACTCAGTCTCATCATTATTTGATATCCAGTCTACTATGGTGGTGTCGTCCGCCAACTTGTAAATTGAGTTGGATTCGTATTTGGCTGCAGAGTCATGAGTGTATAAGAAGTAGAGATGGGGGTTGAGAGTGGATGGCCAGCAAGGGGACTGGTAGTAGATGATTTTCATCTATACTCACTGATTGTGGTCAGTTGGTCAGGAAGCCGAGAATCCATTTGCAGAGGGGAGTGTTGACTCCAAGTTCCACAGGTTTGGAGATGTGCTTGGATGGGATAATGGTATTGAAAGCAGAGCTGTAGTCTATGAATTGCAGTCTGGTGTAGGTGTCTTCCTTATCTAGGTGTTCCTGGATAGCGATTGCGATAGATGGATACACATGAAGGTTTTTCTGGCAGTTCCTAACTTTCCATTTTATAGCACTTTTGGGGTATATCTTTTGACATTGATGTTTTCCTGTTTACAGGTGCCGGTGGTTGGTCACCTCTGGATTCAGATCATTACCAGTGGCTGCAGCTGGACTTTGGGAACAGGAAACAAGTCACTGCCATAGCAACTCAAGGCAGATACAGCAGTTCGGACTGGGTGACACAGTACAGGTTACTTTACAGCGATAAAGGACGAAACTGGAAGCCGCACCATCAAGATGGAAACATCTGGGTAGGTATTTACTGCAGTTAATGGTTTAATTTACAAGCAAATATGATGATAATAGAAGATGTAGTCCGTCCATTACATAATTACCCTTTCCCATGTGTGATAGTCTTCACATATGGACAACCCATTTACACCATCATTCTTAGAGTCATAGAGTTGTATAGCACAGAAATGGGCTGTACATTCATGCCGACCTTTGTGCCCATCCACACTATTCCTATTTTCCTGCACTCAGTCAGCTTTCTTCAATGACTTGCCTATGTAAGTGTTTGAGTAAATATATCATTAAGATCATGATTGCATCTGCTTCCACTGCCTCCTATGGCACACTGGTATGAACCACTCTATGTAAAAAAAAATATCCTAAAAATTCCCTTTAAAACTTGTTCCTCTGCCCTTAATATTGGAAAATAAAGGAGCAGTGATAAGTGGTGAAATCCGTGATTTATATTTTGAACCCTTTTAAAGCAATCCACAGTACTGTACAACCCAGAGATACTTTACTGTTTATGTAATTGAAATAAAACTGTAAACTTGGGAAATCGGAAAAAAAACCCAGAAAATCTAGAAAAGTTAGGCAGCATCAGCAGAAAGAGATCAAAGTTAAACAATGCTGTCAAAAACCCTTCATGAGAATTGAAAATGTGAGAAAACAATGTAGCTTTAAATTGCAGATATTGTGGGAGAGCGATCAATGGGAATATCTCTGACAAGGTAAGGCGTAGGTTGCCTTAGTGATCAGCTGTTTTCAAAACTAAAGACACTTCAAGCTTGAGGATGGTTATAAAACAAAGTTATAACAGAACTTGAGACACGTGAAAGCTGTAAAATGCAGGTCAGAGCTGAGGTGGTGAACCAAAACTGAAAAGAGAATGTTGGAAATGCTCATCAGATCTGTAGGGGGAGAAAAACTGTGAGTACAATCACAGTTATAACGTTATAACTGTGATATTGTGGATATTGGGTTGTATCGGTAAAGCGGAATTGCCCAAAGTACATCATCCATCTGAGCATGTCGGAGTTCTTGGAACTAGGAATTTCTCGGAAATTAAGTTGTTCGGCACGGACTTGAAGGGCCGAGATGGCCTGTTTCCATGCTGTAATTGATATATGGTTATATGGTTAACTCAATATTAAATTTATCAATTTAAAGTAACTCACTTTCTCTGTGTTGCAACTGGCCTTTGTCTTGACCACCCTCATCCATAACCTCGCTGCAACGGAAAATGAATTTATTGTCTTACTTTTGCAGTAGTGTTGAAGGGTCTTTGACCTGAAATTCTCTTCTTATCGATGATATCCCACAGGCTGAGCGTTTACACCACTTCCTGTTCTCATTTTAGATGTTTTCTCTGCAATATTCTTGCAACTAATGCTGTTTTAACTTTTAGTCATAAAATAAGCAAACCAAAAGTTGTGGGGTTTATAAGGCTTATTTGTGGGCTTATAACTAACTCATTAAAATGCTGATGACCAAATAGTAATTGAAAAGCAGAAATAAAGTGGGAGACTCAAATTGTTTGCTTTATGCTACAGTGATATTGGCTGGTACCCGAGCCTACTCTTTTTTTAAAATTAGAAACACGGTATGCCAGATCAGACTTAAATTGGACCAGATAATAACAATAAACAGCAATATTAACAAGGTACCACTAATATTAAATAAAACAACCAAAACAATCTCACTTAAAGAAAATAGTTTGAAATTTCAATAATCTGTGTAAGATCCATCCCTTTCCAGCTTGAATTTCACAAGCATTATAAATATAAACTGAAATTAAGTTAATGTCTTTTCTTTTGTTGTTACGTTGTTTAGGCTGCCAGTGCACAAAGGCAAAGCAAAAAATGCTATCCTATCTGTTCCCCTCATTTATGTTATAGTTGTAAATACTGTTAACAATGCAATAGTTTCTCAAAGGGGATTATATTTTACTAGACCAAGGGAGACCCGTTGCGGGGGGGGGGGGGGGGCATGGCGTCACACACACACTACCCACCCCAACCCCCCACACACACTAACCACCCCCACACACACACACACATACCATCCCCCTTGATATTATATTAATATTATTCATTGGCGCCTTTTACCCCATCCCCGTCCTATCCACTGACGGCATAGCCCCCACCTCGCAGGCGCATCTAGAAAGGGAGGAAGAATAGAGAGATAGAGCAGAGCGAGAGGGGGCAGAGATAGAGAGAGGGGGGGCAGAGACAGAGAGAGAGAGGGAGTTAGTGGGGAGAGAGGAGGGGTGGGAGAGGGGGAGAAGGGTGGGGGGAGGGGGGTAGAGGGGGAGGAGAGGGGTAAGGGGGGTAGAAGGGGAGGAGAGGGGTAGAGGAGGGTGGGAGGAATGGGGAGAAAGGGAGGGGATGGAGGGGAAGGAGGGGAGAGGGAAAGGGGGTGGGGAGGGTGGATAGTGGGGAGGGGAAGAGGGGGGAGGGAGAGAGAGAAGGGGGAGAGAAAGAGGGGGGGAGGGGGGAAAGAAGGGAGGGAGTCATTGGAATCTGCCGAACAGAGCCCACTTGCTCGTTTTTTCTGCGTCTTTTGAAGAACTAAGAGGTGGGGGGGAGGGGAGAGTGGTGACGCCACTCCTGGAAAACAGTGCCCAGCAGGCAGCACGTTGAAAATTCTGCGCAGCTTGCCAAGAGGATCAGAGGCATTGTGACATCATCCAGCTCGCTTCAGCACATTAGATTTAAAAAATGTCAGATTGGTGAACAATTTCGGAAAAAACTCGGGAAATAATGAATCAAATTTTCAGATGAGGGGGTTTTCAAAATCATGAGGTAAAACTCCACCGGAATATGTAAAGGTTTCACCATTACCGCATCAGGTTTTCGAGGAGATGTGAAACAAACAAACACACACACACACACACACACACACACACACACACACACACACACACACACACACACACACACACACACACACACACACACACACACACACAGTTTTATATTATAATAGATAGATGGTGATGTCGTATTTACATTTGTTTATTTCAGATACAGATCTTAAATATTCAAATAAAATCAATTTAATTAAAGCTTACAGAAAATGTGCACTAAATGGTTTGTTTTTTATTAAATAATTTTCAGCAATTTAAAACTAGATTGCCCACAGATAGATGAAGTATTAAAAGTGTTTTTCTCATATGCAAATTCTATTCTTTAATAATAAACCTGTCAGGTTATCATTCTTAACTACTTAGATGTCCAATATATTGAAAGGATTAAATACACTCCCTGCTTTGTTAACTGTTTATGCTGGTACGTGGAAGATTTTACATAGTGATTATACCATTAAATTCGGTGAAAGCTTGAACAATTAAACTTTTTAATGGAGTAATGATCTACTTTTAATAAAGCTGCTGCTTGGTTTCTGCAAATTGACAACAAGATTGCATAAATGTTCTCTGGCTTTTTGAGTTATTTAAAGTTAAGCTTGTGGGGACTGTTGTGACCGATGCTAAAAGACCTTATGCTGACAGAATTTCCTCCATTCAAGCCAGCTGATCTCTGACATGCTTGAAGGAGAATGAGCAGACGACACACAGGGAAAAGCAAGCTGCTGTCCCTCCATTCCGTGCATGCACACATACTTGTCTAGGGAGCTCTTGAATATCACTATTGTGTCTGCCTCCACCACCACCTGCCATTCAGGAGAACTTTGAATGGGCACATGGGTGTGCTGGGAATGTGCAGGCAAGAGAGATTAATTGACACGGCATCATTTTGGCACGGTCATTGTGGGCTGAACTGCCTGTTTCTGTGCTGTACTGTTCTATATTCTCTCTGATGGGAAGATGGGGAAGAGCTTTCAACTGGGGATGGTATCTACCCAGTGTTTTCAGGAAGCATTTCTGAGATTCGATCTTCAGCAAGGAGGAGTGTGCTCTGTGCTTCACTGAAATTTTACACCAGCTGAAGGTTTGATGGGAGTTGATAAGGCGATTCTGCCATGAACTTGCACAGTGGTGGAGTTGACAGAATCACGGCCTCACAGCGGCAGAGACCCAGGTTCAATCTTGACCTCCGCTGCTGTCGGTGTGGAGTTTGCACATTCTCTCTGGGTTTCCTCCAGGTGCTCCGGTTTCCTCCCACATCTCAAAGACATGTGGGTTTGCAGATTAATTGGTCTCTGTAAAATTGTCCCTCGTGTGTAGGGAGTGGATGAGAAAGTGTGATAATATAGACCTGGTATTAACGGATGATCGATGGTTGGCATGAACTCTGTGGGGGAAAAAGGGGCCTTTTTCCACGCTGTATCTTTCAGTCAACCGGAACATAACTTTTAGGCATCAAGCTCCTTTTAAACTAAAACTGGATAATTGCAACAGCTCACAGTTTTCTGTCTATCATTACCCAAGGAAAGTCACTGGTTGCTTCTGCTAAGGGAGAGCTGACTACTTTCCTTTCCCTTGTCAAGCAGTAACTTTGAAAGCATTGCAGACTTCTCCATGATACAGGAGCCATGGACTGCAGTCACATTGTTCATTGAGTGCTTCACGTCAATACGAAGATGTACTGCAACCAGAATAGATTTCCCCAACATTGAGTTGCTACGCGGTGAATTGAAATGCAATTCAGTGAATTATTCGGATCAAGAATATGGACAGTAGAGCACAAGAACAGGCCCTTGAGCCCACAGTGTTCTGCCGAACATAATGCCAACACCAACTCTTTATCTGTCTGCACATCATCTATATCCGCCTATTCCCTGCCTCGGCAAAAGCCTCTTAAATGCCACTATTGTATGAGCCTCCACCACCATCCCCAGCAGCGAGATCTAAACACTCACCATCCTCTTTGGAAAATAAACCTGCCTTGCACATCTCATTTAAACTTTGCCCCACTCACCTTAAAACTGCCCTGTAGTTTTTGATTTAACAGGTCTTCTGGCTCCAATAGCTTTCCTATTGGTTGGAGGATGAATTCTGTGATTCCATGTTAGGATCAAGTTTGTGTTCAAGTAGATGACAACTATTTTATGCGGGAACAAGTGGAGGATATTCAACGGGGCAGGATTTATGTATATTTTGAAAAGTGGGGTTGACTGCGGATAATCAGCATGGCTTGGTGAAGATAAATTATGTTTCACTAATTAGATTTTTTTGTGGACGTACTAAAGAAGATTAATGAAGGCGGGGTGTTAGATATTGTCTATAATAACATCAGTAAGACACTTGCTGGATACATCCTAATCCAGAAGTGGCGGCGCTGCTTGGCAGCTGCGGCTCACCTGCAGTCCGTCTGTTTTTATTTTATTTTTGTCTTCGTGCCTGTTTTTAGCGATTATTTTTGGTTTATTAGGTTGTGTATGTGTGTGTGGGGGGGGGGGGGAGAGGGGGGGAGAAACGGGGTTTTAGTCTCTCCCTTCGGGGGGATGCGACGTTTCTTGAGGTGTCCCCCGTCACTGTCTGCGCTGAGGCCCTAATGGCGGTGCTGACGGCCTTCCAGCTTCCAGTGGTGGCGGCGGAACGGCTTTGGAGCTTCAGTGGTGACCTGGCTGCGGTGCTCCAGCGACGGCCTGGCTTCAGGGCTGCGGTGCTCCAGTGGCGTTCCGGCGGCGGGCCCTGTGGCGGTGCTCCAGCGTTCCGGCGACGGCGGCGGCCCGGTTTCGCAGACTCGGCCGCGGGCCTGGTGGTGGCAGCATCGGAGGCCTGGATCTCCTCAGCGCAGAGGGAGAATAAGGAGGGAAGAAAACAGAGACACTAAAACTTTTGCCTTCCACCACAGTGAGGAGGTGTTTGGTGAATTCACTGTGGTGGATGTTAAATTTGTGTTCATTGTGTGGTTTTGTTATTTTTTATATATGTATGACTGCAGGCATGAAATTTCGTTCAGACCAAAAGGTCTGAATGACAATAAAGGCAATTAATTCATTGACAGGTTTGATGAGAGTGAGATGTGTGTTTGTAGTGTTCCAGTGAAGGCCTGTAGAGCAGAGGGCTCGGATGCCGTGGGACAGGTTGCACCATTTTTTTAAAGTCTTATTTTGGTAGATTTTTTTTTTAACATAGAAAATAAAGAGGTGCCAGGTTTGATTCCAGTGCTCAAGTTCTGTTGTTCAAGCGTTCATCAGTCATAAGGAGCAGAAGTAGGCCATATGGTCCATCGGGTCTACTCCGCCATTCAATTATGGCTGATCTATCTTTCCCTCTCAACCCCATTCTCGTGCCATTTCCCCATAACCCATGACATCCTCACCAATCAAGTATCTGTCAATCTTCACCTTAAAAATACCCAATGACTTTGTCTCTGCAGCCTTTTGTGGCAACGAATTCCACAGATTCACAACCTTCTGACAAGATAAATTCCTCCTCATCTCTTTTCTAAAAGTACGTCCTTTTATTATTATTTCAGTTAATATTCGGTCCATCCCACCAACCAAATGCTTAGAGTGTGATGAATGTCTGAGAATACCACTTCTAAAGACTGCTCACAAGCTCTGTTTATGTGGACATCAGCTGAGAATGTTATCAGGCTTTGCTGTAATGAGACTTGCTTTCAGATAATGCGTTGTTAACAGCTTTAAACTGCTTTGTACAGATAGTAGTCAAATGGATAAGGTATGGGCGAGTAACTGTCATCGTTGGAACCATGTCCTAAGCAGCAGTGAATGCCCCCTGGAGAACACAGTTTGAAAATAAGCAAGAATATTTAAATTGAAGATTGAGATGAGCCAATGTAGTATTTGGGTTTAAAAAAAAACATTTGTTTGCTGGAAGCTAAACGGTTCAGTTAAAATGATAAATGAGTCAAGGTGGAAAGCTGTTTTTGGAATTTCAATTTCTATTCACACAACAGAAGCATTTACTTGACAATTGTTTGAGTAGTGTTGATGGTTTCTAGAGTGAGAGATGATGAATTGGGTGTTATTCCAAGGTGGAGGTGGAGGAGATGTTGACTCATTACCTCCAAATCTCGTTTGCGCATTCAGCTTTTATTTCAAAGACGGGAACAAAAGAATAAAGTGAACACTCAATTTGAGTGTGAGCTGTCTGCGTCAAGAAATATTCTGCTACAAACTGTGCAAGTGTACCTTGTGGATTTACTGTTTTTAAACATCATAAATAATTTGAATAAACTGAGGTGGAATTCAGAGTATCATCAAATTCAAATGTGATTGCAATCAAAAAGGGGCGGCACAGTGGGGCAGCAGAACTGCAGCATTACTGTGCCAGAGACGTGGGTTTGATCTTGACTACGCGTGCTGTCTGTATGGAGTTTGTACGTACTCCCTGTGTTCGCAAGGGTTTACTCCGAGTGCTCCGATTTCCTCACACACCCCAAAGACATATTGGTTAGTTTGTAGGTTAATTGGCTTCAGTAAAATTGTAAATTGGCCTGAGTCAGCACTCTTTCAGTGGGCTGAAGAGCCTGTTTACATTGAGGTTCAAACGGAATTTCGTTTCTGCAGTCATACAAACAAGAAAAGAACAAAGACACAACACAATTCACACAAACATCCATCACAGTGAATCTCCTCCTTACTGTGATGGAAGACAAAGTCGTATCTCTCCCCTGCACTCCCCATTCTCCTTCCGATGTCAGAGTCAAAGTCCCCGGCGGGCGATGGTAAATATGTCCCGCAGCCATTAAGGCCCACTCCGGGTCTTGATGTTGGAGCCCCCGGCGGGCACTAGCAAGTCCCGTGGCCATCAAAGCTGCGCTGGTCGATGTAAGGCCCCGCTCCAGGTCGTCTTCAACCCCGCAACTCGGGTGGGAGAAGTTGCCGTCGCGGGAGCTCCGAAAAGCGGTCTCCCACCAGGGACCCGTGAGCCCCCGGTGTTACCATCCACTGGCCTGCAGCTGGAGCCTTCGAATCTCCGGGGTCGGGTAGCAGCAGCGCGCCACCACAGCACCTCCCGTTCTGAACTCGGCCAGCTCCACGATGGTGAGTAGTCTGCAGCTCCGCGACTGGAGCCCCAGTTCCAGTTGGAGGCCGCTCCACAGTGCTAGGCCCCAACGGCAACGGAGACCCGACAGAGTAAAGGTCGGGTCCTCCGTACAGGGAAAATATTTTTAAAGTTTCTCGTGTGCAAGCAATTAGACCTCCAGACAGTTTCATTGAAATTTGCAAATTCACCAGCTTCAAACTTTGTTGGAGTCACAAAGAGTTCTGTGATTATTTTCTGTCAACTTACAGAAAACTGTTTCTTTAGACTCTGGAGCCTTATGTTGCAACAGTTTCAGTGTTTTGGCAGATTGTGCGCACACTTGTGTCACAAGTGTTGATTTCACATGAAATGTTTTAGCACCGTTGGTGTGATGCGTTTAATGTTGCAAATCTAGCTGCAGAGGATGAGGGGGCACTGTCAGGCCAGGAGTACCTGCTTTATATTCCAACATGGATTAAACGCATTGGGTTCCAGATGGGCCGATATGGACCACTGGGGAAGTTGTATATTTAATGCAGACAAATCTGTCCGGCATTGACTTGGTGGTCCAAGGTGGTTGTTCACATGCTGTATGACTCCATAACTATGACAGTGGGCACAAAGCGTACACAATGCTTGTCATGTTTTGCAGATTTTAGGGATAAAGTTCAGAGACATGTCCTTCGGCACACCAAGTCCGCGCTGACCAGCGTTCACCCCGTACACTAGCACTAACCTGCACACCAGGGACAAAGCAATTTAACCAACAAACCTCTCCGTCTTTGGAGTGTGAGAGGAAACAGGAACACCAGGAGAAAACCCATGCGGTCACAGGGAGAACGTACAAAGTACGTAGCGACAGCACCCTTAGGCAGGATCGAATCCAGGTGCCTGGCGCTGTAAGGCAGTAGCTCTACCGCTGCACCACTCTGCCGCCCAATGCACACAATCTTAACCATACATTTCATTTTGACCAATTGTATCCTAATTTAACTGTCATTACAAGTATTTCAAGCACATGTATTGGCATTATACTCAACAGAAATGTATGAATATTCTTGCTATAATGCCTAAAGAAGAGTCCTGACCCAAAGCATCACCTATCCATGTTCTCCTTTACTTTAGATTATAGGATTTAGAGATACAGCGTAGCAACAGGCCCCTTTGGGCCACTGAGCCAACCAGTGATCACCCCATACACTATCGCTATTGTATACACTAGGGTAATTACAATTTACAAACGCCAATTAACCCACAAACCTGTACATCTTTGGAGTGTGGCATGAAACGGAGAAAACCCATACAGTCACAGGGAGAACATACAAACTCCCTACAGACAGCACCCGTAGTCAGGATTGAACCTGGGTTTCTGGTCCATTGGGCCATTGTGCTGCTTGATCTGCTGAGCTACGCCGGCACTCTGTCTTCCTTTGCTATAATTATAGACTCCAATTTCAATACCTTCCCTACCCTCCCCTCGTCGCTTTCCTGTGCCACCACCCCCCTCCACGTTGCACACCCATTTCCACCTATAGCCTCCCTCAAGCTTTACATTTCACTCCTCTTTTCCCCTTATCTCACTACTTTTCATCTCCAGCCATCAATCTATTAATTAACCCCCTTCGCCAATATCCACCTATCATTTTCCAGGGTTTGTCCTACCTCCACTTCTCTTTTCCAGCTTTTCCCCCAAACTATAATCAGTATGAAGAAGGGTTGCAACCCAAAACATCACCTGTCCATTTGCTCCAAAGGTACCGCCCGACCTGCTTAGCAACCAGCATTTGGTGTTTTGCTCAAGGTTCCAGCATCTTTGTGTCAACAATTATAGTGCATTCTTCTGTTATTTTAACAAAATTGTTATGCAAAGCATATTTGTAGAAAGGGATGAAAAACATTGTACTGAACTTTCACATTGGCAAATACCCCATAGTAAAACAGGACCAGACTATTCGGAGGTTGAATCCATAGAAATTTGAAACATTGACCTTCTGTTTTTAACATTTGGGCCCTTTTTCGATATTTATTGTTAAGAAAGGCCATCGCACATTAAAAATATGCAGGAAATACTCAGCAGGTCAGGCAGGAGCACATGACACAGTCATTATTTCATGTATCACTTTACATCTGAACTATACAGGATTTGTTCAGATCCTTAAAAAAGGGAACATGTTCCAGGCTACCATTGCATGGGAAAGACATTTTAAAAAACAGGTCACAAACAGTGATTTTAAGAGACAAGTCCAACATCCAGATAAAAAAATTAGTTTCAATATGGTCTTCAAAGTTTTCCTTTGGCAAGACCAGCGTTTAAGGGGCTGTCCCACTTGGGCGACCTAAATGGCGAGTTTGGAATAGTTTGAAAAAATGACATGACAGTCTTCATCATAGTCGAAGGGAGGTCGAAGGAGATCGAAGGAGGTCTTCACTTTCCACTATTCCGTGTCCAATTTTCCCGAAGTTAGTCGAAGCTAATCAACATAGTCGAAGGATGTCTTCTACATGACATTTTTCCAAACTCTCCTAAATTCTTTACACTCACCAATTAGGTTGCCCAAGTGGGACTGCCCCTTAACCAGGCATATATTCTACCTCATTTCCTGAAGTCAGAATCTAGCTCCTCCTTACTGGCATTGAGGGAGTGGTTGTTGTCTTAATACCACATCACTATACTCTCCATCTCCTTCTTGTGTTCTGTCTGTTGTGTCTCATTGTTCAAGGTCCTGCCCATTATGGTGATGTTATCTGCAAACTTGTAAAAAGGGTTAGAACAAAGTCCTGTGCAGGCGTGAGTATTGGAAGGGGCTGGGAGCGGATCTTGGCAAGCACTGGTGTTGATAATTATAGTGGAGAATGTTTTGTCGCCAATGCTTGCTGATTGACGTCAATGGTTGTCTTTATCCTATGCATTGGAATGTACGCAACAGAGATGAAAACACCGGAATAAAGCAGTGGTGTCCTTGCAGGAGGCAGGGTGGGAGGATGTGTAGGAAGGAACTGCAGATGCTGGTTTACACCCATGATAAACACAAAATGTCGGAGTAACTCGGCAAGTCGGGTAGCATCTCTGGAGAAAAGGAATAGGTGATGTTCGGGTATTCTCTCATGTTTCCCCATATTGTGCTTCCATCCCTTTCTCACCTCATCTCCTAAAATATGTCTTGTTAATGGTCATCCCTGATGCTCCTTAACATCTGATTTTGTCCTAACCCATCTCCTTGCAGGCTTTTGCCTTTCACACTCTTCCCCATCACCCGACTGTGCTTTGAAAATTGTAAATTTTCTACTCTCTCCCCAGTCACTGATCTTATCGACTGGTTTCTCTTGCCACAGATGCTGCTTCACCAGCTGAGTACTGCCAGTATTTTTGTATGGGTATGACTGCTTATTTCTTGTATTGTGCATGGTTCACTTGGCAGCTATTCATTTCACATGTCTGCTCCATAGCTCCCCTGATGCCTTTCGGCGCTTAATGTCTGTAACTGCATCGTAGCTTAAAGATCAAAAGAAGCGTAGAATTCTTCATTGATCTCACTGTTTTTATTGATCTTTATGTTTTATACATTTTCTCTCTTTGCCATAACGACCCAATAACTTTCTAGTTTTCCTTTTGGATTTGTTTTTGACCCAGTCCGCTAATTGTTCTGGGCTTTGTCTTGAGTAACCGTGATTTATTTCCAGATGTTTGTAAGCTTGTAGAATATAGCCTATCCGGTGTACCTGGTGTGGTTATTCATTTGTGTCTGGGGAGTTAACTACTTTTCACTAACTCAATCACAACCATTTAACCCTCTTTACCCTTTGGGTTGGAACCTGTCAAAGCTCCTTGCGCTTGTTATTTTCAAACAGTGTAGCTTGGACCAACTACAGTAAACTGATTTCCCATTACTGTCGCAGCGTTGGGTTGTTATCCCTTCAACAGTGACTTCTACTTGATTCAGGCGCAAGTTCAACATCTAGCTTTAATAGTGACTTACAACAGTATCATGATACAGCTGCCTTCAGAATTACATTGAGTGCCAAGTACATATGGCTTGATTTCCTTGTAGTTCAAGGTGATTAGGCTCAATTCCAATAGACTCTCATTCAATAGAGTGTTAATTTCTATATTTTGTATATTGGGAAGAGTGTGGCTGGCTCTATATCATGTTAACAGTGTTGACATATTGTAATCTAATCCCACAAAAATGATTAACCCCTTTAAAATAACTCATAGACTACATTAGAAATGAATAGGTATACTTGTCCCTGCACAACACAGCAGTCTTACAACCCTGTTTAGGGGTCTGTCCCACTTAGCCGTCATTTACTCGACCCAGTAGCGTGTGGGTAGCACGGGACGGGCGCATGGAGTGGCGTGGAGGAGTGTGGAGTTGCGCGTGGTATAGCGCAGCGCGCCAGGATTTCATCCTGTACGAAATCTTCGCGCGCCACTGGCCTGTCGCGTAAATGACAGCCAAGTTGGACAGAATGACGTTTTGCGTCGAACGGGTGACGTTTCGGGTCGAGACCCTTCTTCAGACTGAAACATCATCCATTCCTTCTCTCCAGAGATGCTGCCAGTCCCACTGAGTCACTCCTGCATTTTGTGTCTATCTTCAATTTAAACCAGCATCTGCAGTTCCTTCCCACAGATTAATATTGTCTGCAGCTTGCTACTTTTCATTCACCTCTTTTTTTGAATAGGGGCATTACATCTGCAGTTTTTCCAATTGCTAGCATCACTCAAGAAACTGGAACATTTTAGAAAATAACCATAAATATCATAAACTGGGTAAATATCATAAACTGGTATTCAACTGGTGTCACGCACTCCAGACAGATGTGTGGACGCATGATGATGCGCGCGACAGTCACTACCGGCCTGTCGCGTAAATGACGGCCAAGTGTGACAGGCCCTTTACAGTGAAGCCATTCACATTTTAATGGTGACTATTTGATAATCTCATTCCCTACATTTGCCCCAATAACTGTTTTACTTCACACCCAAGCTCTTTACCTCACCCAACAACAATCTCAATGTTTGGGTCAACGTCTGGACATTTCACACTTTTGGAGTTGTGATTATTCTTGGTCCAAACTGTTTTCTTAAAGATAGCAGTGTGACTCTTTCGATGAGATCATTTGCAAAGAAAGAATTTATCTTTGGAGCAAAAATATTGTAATGGAACCATTCAATGCCGGAAATTGAGGGCAGATAAATAGAACATTCAAAACGCACAGGCATCGCGGCACAAAACATATTGGGACCCCGATGCCTCTTCATCAGGTCAAGAGCGCAAATAATATTTAAGTGCCCACAATAATGATCTGTGAAATATAAGTCTATTTAAAAAGTAAACTTTTGCCAAGCTAAAGGTCGAATTGTAAGCAGTAATGATAAAATTGCTTATGCACTGTTAAATTCACCTGAGGCTCGTGCATCTAGTGAAGAGGCAATAAACCAACTGATTTATGACGTTTTTGCAGTGTGGTTATTTGGAATGCTATTCAGACTTATGACTTTTCAGAAAAGATTGCCTAATTTCAGCAACCAAGTCATTTTCTGTCATCCACACTGTTTTCAATCACTTCCTGGAAGAAAGTGACTTGTCACTGTGGAACTAAGTCATAGCATTTCGGAAAAAAATGTCAAGAGACTGGGCTGAAAAAGCATGCCCTTCCATTTCCAACCACATAATACTTAAAAAACAACACTAAAATTGTAAAGAAGTGAGAAATATAGCCATAATTTATTTTCATAAGCAAATATGTTGTGGCACCTCACATTATACGTTCAAAAATGTTATTAAAACATCATTACTTTTGTTGCCAATTTCCACCCTGCTCTTATTTATATCCGGCTTGTATTTACCCCCTTACCCAGCTTATATTTGCTGTTACCACGCTTATATTTGACTTTTCTTCTATTGTCTTCTGTGTATCTGTGTAAGATGATATGCCAGCAAACCATATCCATTACGTCCACAGACTCCCACAGTTATTTATCTACACCTCCTCTCACTCCATTTGACAAGTTTCTTTACCCATATCGTGTTTATTCGAAGAATGTGTAATTAATTCCACACCAGTGCTTTTGAAATGACTTGCTTTTTAAAAGTAAGTGACTTTTCCATTCCATATTTGATGGGCTCTGGACCACTAAACGTTTACTTCCCATATTTCATCCATCACAGCCTTGCCTCCCATCCATGACAAGGACAAAGTTTATTTTGTTCTTAACTTCCATCCTGAGAGCATCCACACTTCAGAAGATTATCTTATGTAAATTCTGCCACCCTCCAAACATTATTCCCTCTCTTTCATAATTCCAAAGAGACTGATCGCTGGTCTTTATGTCTCCGGGTCACCAAACATTCTCCTTATCACTGCACTTTTTCCCCTTCACCAGCAGAAGATGCATCCGATTCCCTTCCCATCAGTCCTTCTAGGTGCAGCAACAATTTATCACTTCCACTCCAGTGTATTGCATTCAGTGCTCACGACTTGGTCTCCTCTGTACTGTACTGGAGAAACCAAAGGAAAGTTAGGTGACTTATTTCCAGAATCTGTCTGTTAATCCTTCAAGGGTGACTCTGACACTTTAGTTCTCCCACTCTGAACTCACTGACATTCTGATCTACTACGCTGCTCCCACAAAACTCAACAAATGCTTGAGGAAGATTACTTCATCTTCCAACCAGGCATGTTTCTTTAGTTTAGTTTAGAGATACAGCGCTGCGCGTCAATTACAGAAATTAGACGGGGAAAAACAATACATAAGATTAAATCAGACAAAGGAGAATCATTAGTACAACCTAAGGATATTAACGAGAGATTTTTACAATACTATCAAAATCTTTACTCAGCTAAAACTATAGACAACCAGACAGAGATAGAAGTTTTTTACAAAAATGCAATCTTAAAGGGTTAGATTTGAAAGATAGAGAATTATTAGATGTGGAAATAACAGTAAAAGAAATTGAAGAGTCTATCAGATCATTAAAAAATGGTAAATCCCCGGGACCAGATGGCATTGGCTCGGAATTCTATAAAA
Organism: Raja brachyura; assembly: GCA_963514005.1. The sequence goes on from OY740782.1 coordinate 43,328,753, forward strand.
CATTCTATGATCTGATTGTTCCGCATTTAAAGACATTGTACGAACATATCAATACTCAACAAAAATTACCAGAAACATTAAATTAATCAATTATAACACTTATACCAAAAATAGATAAGGATCTGGATGATCGAGGATCGTATAGAGCTATAGCTCTTTTAAATACTGATCAGAAAATATTAACTAAAATCGTAGCACAAAGATTAAGTATAGTGATTAATAAATTAATACACCCGGATCAAACAGGATTTATACCAAAAAAGTATTCTTCATACAACCTGAGACAGTTATTCAATATTATATACTCCAAAATAAATATTACTAAAGACCTAGCAATTATTTCATTGACCAGGTGGAGTGGCCCCAGTTATTTTCGGTTATGAACATTTTTCAACTGGGCGAGAAGTTTAGTACATGGATAAAACTTCTATATACTAATCCAACAGCTAGAGTATAAACAAATCAAATGTTATCAACTAAATTTAATTTATCCAGAGGTTGTAGACAAGGATGTCTATTATACCCGTTATTATTTGCATTGGTAATAGAACCATTAGCAGAAAGTGTGAGGTCCAATCCTGAAATATATGGGAATACAACCAAAGATACGGAAAATAAAATCTCATTATACGCAGATGATGTATTAGTTTACATTACTAAACCTGAAGTTAGTATCCCAAATTTACTAAATTTAATAACTCAATATGGTTCGTTATCAGGATACAGAATTAATTGGAACAAAAGCGAAATAATGCCAATAATGGAAAGTAACCCACATATTTTACAACAATTCCCTTTTAAAATAGTAAAAGAAAAACTTAAATATCTTGGAATTTATGTAACAAAGAGATATACTTCTTTATTTAAATCTAATTTTCCGCCTTTACTGAATAAATTAGATAAGAATATTTTGCATTGGAAAACATTACCCATTTCAATGATGGGTAGAATTAATGCGACAAAAATGATTTTTCTCCCACAACTATTATACCTTTTTCAATTAATCCCGATATATCTCCTAAAAACTTTTTTTAAAAAGGTTGATTCTGTAGTTACTAATTTTATATGGGATTATAAGAACCACAGAATAAACAAGAAACATTTATGTAAATCAAAAGTAAATGGAGGCTTAGCATTACCAAATTTTATGTTTTATTTCTGGGCAGTTAATATCAAGAATATTAACTTTTGGTTGGAAGAATTAGATAAACAACCAGACTGGTTAAAAATGGAAAAAGGAGATTGTTTACCTTTTGAAATTAGCTCAATTCTATTTGCTATTACCAAATTAAGCAAAAAAGCCTATAAAGAAAACCCTATAATAGACAGTGGAATACGCACTTGGAAACAAATAAAGGAAACATTAAAATTGGATTATATACCACTAACTCTTCCTATTGTAAACAACGCAGCATTTAAACCCTCATGGGTGGATAAGGGTTTTTTACAATGGAAAAACCATGGAATTACAAAGATGGGTGATCTCTATAGGAAAAATACATTTCTCTCATTTCAGGAATTACAACAAATTTATGGGCTTCAATCAAAGGTTTACTTTAGATATTTACAAATCAGAGACTATGTTAAGCCAATTACAAATGAATGTAGATTTAGAAAGATAGAAATTTTTGATGAATGTTTGAATAAGCATCCGAACACAGAAAAAATGATACCATATATATTGATACCAACAATGAACACGCACTTTTTTAAATTATGTAATTACTTCTAATTAATAAAAATAAAAAAAATAAAAAAGAGATACAGTGCGGAAACTGGTCCTTTGTCCTACCGAGTCCACACTGACCAGTGATCCCCACACACCAACATTATCCTACACACACTAAGGACAATTTACACATGCACCAATCCAATTACCCTGCATACCTGTACATCTTTGGAGTGTGGGAGGAAACCAAAGATCTTGGAGAAAACCCACGCGATCACGGGGAGAATGTACAAACTCCGTACAGACAGCACTGGTAGTCGGGATCGAAACCGAATCTCCGGCACTGCAAGCGTTGAGCAACACTACTGCTGCGCCACCATGACCGCCTGCCGTGCAACACTTGGAACTTAATATTAAATAAAAAGGGACGGCATTGCACAATTGTAGATGATATGTGTGTTCACCTTTAACAGTAGTGACGTAGACCTTGCTAACCACTCCCCTTATCATCCAGTATAACTGTGACCTTCCCACCCATAGCTCTCTCTCTAGCATCCGTGACAGACCTCGTACAGCTAGGGCAGTGATCTGTGTGTTTAATTAATAAAGTAGTAGTAAAGATTCATCTGTGTACGCGCCAATTCTTTACATGGTGTCAGAAGTGGGATACAAACCCACGCCTCCAGGTGGAGAATTGGTGCGTACACAGATGAATCTTGTCGTAAACCTGACATCCTGATTTTTGATGCTGACATCGCTCACCGCTGGAGCGTTTTCAGACCTGACTTTGAGCACTACGTTACCATCGCTCACCCCGCAGTTACCCCTGCGGTCAAAGCATCCCTCCTGCTCAACTTGGCCGGCTCCGAAGCCCTGGAACAATCGGAGTCGTTTGTCTACGGAATCAACGACAGTGCTCTGGACCCGGTATGTCTTCTTGAAAAGTTTACTGCATTGTGTGACATCCCTACAAACTGTATTCTGGAGCGTTTCAAACTTTTCGGCCGCCGCCAAAACCCTGGGGAATCGGTCGACAATTTTGTCGCCGCGTTGCGGCACTTTGCTCGCCACTGCAGCCTGGATGCCTTAACCCCTGAAATTTTGACCCGGGACATTCTGGTCTATGGCCTCCGGGATGAGAAGCTGCGAGCTGAGCTCCTTCGCAAGCGTGATCTGACTTTTAACAAGGCGCTGCATGCCTCTCGCCTGGCGGAGGCTGTCTCCTCCGCCGTGTCGCTGCCTGATCATGAGGTCTATGCGGCTAGTTTCGCCGGCCGCCAGTACTCTGCTCCACAGCGACAAAGGGTAAGCCCTATGCCCGGGTCCAGACCCCATAAACGCTGCCCGAATTGCAACTTTGTTTCGCATCATTTTAATGTTTGTCCTGCGCTGGGCAAGACCTGTAATTTCTGCCACAAGCAAAACCATTTCTCAGCGGTGTGTCGTTCCCATGGGAAGCCTGCACAGCCACAGCAGAAGCCCTCTAACTACCTGACATGTGCTGATACGGCATCTGGTTCCCATTACCAGCAAGAAGAACTCCCCCTGTCTGATTCGAGCTATTCCCAGAGCGAGCTGAGTGTGTTTTCGCTGAGAAATGCACCTGCATTGATAACGGACCCGACCGTGCGAGTCACTGTGAGTGGCACCACCTTCTCTGCCAAAGTCGACACGGGGGCAGCTGCCAAGTTTATGTCAACAAGCTTGTTCAAGAAGATAAGAAATAATGAGCTTGTTACCACTGACCGCTCTGTTCTGCGTGCCTATGGGGGAGGCGTGCTTGTTCCTGAGGGGAAGGCCACTCTCCACTGCAAGGGCTACGTCACTACTGTTAAAGGTGTTCACACATATCATCTACAACAATGCAATTTATTAATCTTATAGTTGCTAATATGATGTGATAACATTAGAATATAATTGGTGATATTTATCTGACTGCTGCATATCTTAATATTTTGTCTGGCAATGGTCTCTATCACTCTTGGTTTTGACATGTGAAAGTGAAGAAGCCTCAGTGTTGAGGGGAAGATGTATTTTGTGGAGAAGATTCAATCACATCATCACTAAAATGTAACTACTGACCAATAGAAACTGCAGATGGTGGAATCTTGTGCAGAAAAATCTAAGTGCCAGAGGAACTCGGGCATCATCTCCTTAAGGAAATGGACAGACAACATTTTGTCTGAAACCTAATCTATCCATTTTCTTTCACAGATTCAACCTGACCTCCCGACTTCCTCCAGCACTTTATTTTTTTGCACAACATTCCACTATCTGCAGTCTCTTGTCTCAAAGCAGTAACTTGCATCTATTGGCAGTACAGTCGACCCTGGCAAACAACATATTTTACCCATTAGCACTGAATGTTTTGGCCGCTTCCTTCCCAGTATGATGTGCCAGATGCATCAACTCGTTTTATATTCCAGAAGGATCTATCTGAAGCTGAAGGTCATCCTCCAGTTAAAACTCAGGTGGAATTTCCATGAAGGGGTTTGTTGATTAGGTCATTTCATCACTGCGTTTCTTCATTCCAGAAAGTTTTCAAAGGATCGCATGAAGAAAAGAAAAAGAAAATGAGCACCACATAAAGACTTGGTACTTTCAAGGTGTAAAATATATTTTTCTTCATGAAAAAGGAGATATTATTGGTAGGGACCTGTGATGCTTTGAAAATCTTCTGGGAATTGTGTGTGCTGACCAGATGGTAAAAATCTGAGTGTTGCCTCATAAGCCTAATTGAGTTTGCTCAAAAACAGAATGTTTTCAATTGGTAAGTTTAACATTTTTCATAAGATCTAACTGGGATGTAATCTTTGCCTGCACTATTGCAGCTTCATGAAAACCACACAAAAGTGAAGAAGAACTGGTTTAAAACAAAGTTGGAAGAAAATACATAAAATATATTCCTCAATGCACCCTGAATGAATGAATATGATGCAAACCAGGCATTCTTTTGAATTAAACTGAGAGTCTCCATATATTTGTTTTGATTTGTTACAGAGCTAAAAGATTGATTTTGGGGATAAACTTTAGACCGTTACCAATGCCCGAGACTTCGACCAGCATCCTGTCTGTTAATTATTCAGTGACTCGCTTCGGTTCTGACTTATTCCTTAGATGTTGAGCTTGACATCAGATATTTTTAGTTGATTCTCGTCAAATTTAAGGATGCTATTTCTGAAATGCAATTCTTCTTTCCTAGCCATTCATCTGTTGGCAATCAGCAATTTGTTGTGCAAATCATTGGTTAAGCAGTACTTAAGAGTATTATGTGCATTTCTGGTCGCCACACAAGAGCAGAGATGTAACTGAGGCCGAGATAATACAGAAAAGATTCACAGGAATGTGACTTGGACAATAACTTGAGTTGTAAGGAGAGATTGAATAGACTCTTCCCCAGAGTGAAAGAGGGTGAAGGGTGATCCTATAGAAGTTCATAAAACGATGACGGGCATAGATAGGGTAGATAGTCATCATCCTTTTCACAGGGAAATGGAGTAAAATTTGAAGGCATAGGTTTAAGGTAAATGCGGGCAATTTTAAAATGATCTGAGGGCATGTTTTTCATGGTAATGTTGAATACACAGATTCTTTGTTTATTTGTGATTATAAATAAAAGTAAGATTACTGCTTTTGGTGCAAATGGTGGAAATGTTTTAATCAGTTTTACTCTGGTTGTCGGCAATTCAGCCCCACAAATCTGCCAAATGGTGCAAATGGCAGATTTGTGGGGCTGAATTGCCGACAGCCAGAGTAAAACTGATTATTGTTCCAAAAAGCTTATAATACAATTACATACAGTTTTACAAATTTTCTTCGGAGTTTTCATGCATGAGCTGAGGAGAATACCTCAACCAGTTGCCTCCAAGATTCATTTTTCTTTTCCACAGCTATCTTGCCCCCAAAAAGCTTGGGGATGCATTATATTGTCTCAACTGTTCAAAGGAAAGAGAATTGTTTTGCAGATATAAACTCACAATGATAATTCATTAATAATGAACAACTTGTAAATCCCTCTGCTGACAATGGTCAATGCGCCAGATATTATCTCTTCACCTGAGAGATGCAATAAAATAAATTGCTGTCCCAGGAAATTAGTTTCATGCGCAATTTAATATGGCTGTGTGCACTTAAGATGGTAAGTAATCAATGAAATATAACTTACATTTGGTAGGTCAGAGAAAAGGTGTCAATCTTAGGGATATTTGGTTTAATGCTGGGATTTCTGTGCTGAGTACAAAGTTCAATGAATCGTACCATAAATTTACTGTTCATTGCTTTTGGTTAAAACTTCCACTTGCTAATCCGTGGTGAAAAAATACATCATTTAAATCTGAGCTGCACAGGGTAGCACGGTGGCACAACAATAGAGTTGCTGCCTTGTAGATTCAGAGACCTGGGTCTGATCCTGACTACGTGTGGTCTTCGTACAGAGTCTGTATGGCCTCCCTGTGACCGCGTGGATTTTCTCTGGGTACTCCGGTTTCCTCCCACACTTCAGAGGTACAGGTTTGTAGGTGAATTCTCTTCGGTAAAATAGTAAGTTATCCCTAGTGTAAATTAAATTGTAAACTATCCCTAGTGTAAATTAAATTGTAAATTATCCCTAGTCGGCGTGGACTTGGTGGGTCAAAGGGCCTATTTCTGCACTGTTTCTCCAAAGTTTAAAGTTTCTAAAAAGCACAATGCTTACAAATTCATGATTTTGACAGTTGTTCCAAAATCCTTTATATTAAAATACAAGACCTTGTGGTGATTGAGAAAGAACATAAAAGTGCTGGCGTAACTCAGTGAGATAGGGAACAGCCCTGGAGGACATAGATTGATGACGTTTGGGCTGGGGACCTTCATCAGTCGGAAGAAAAGTCCCAACCCGAAACGTCTCTTATGCATATCCCCCAGAGACGCTACCTGACCTGCCGAGTTACTCCAGCACTTTGTATTCTATGCAAGATTCCAGCATCTGCAGTTCCTTGCATCTCCAGTTGCACTCTCTCACCATTGGCATGAACTTGCACCATTGATCCAACCCTCAGTGGAGTGCAGCCTGCGAGAGGATAATTTCTCCTGATTGTTGGAAGTGCAATCTTGCACTCTATATTTTGCAACAGCAAATCAGGCCATTCTCACTAAGTTCAGCCACTTGTTTGTTTAGTTCCTTCCTAATTACCTGCAATTTTACTGTTGAAAAAAAGTAAAGTTTAAATATATTTGAGGATGTCTTATGATTCTATTCTCTACAACAATGCCGAATATTACAGCTTTACTGAGTAAACTCCTACACCTCTGGTCCAGTTATACTCTGCTGCTCTTGTGAATGATGCCGACAATATAATTCTGTGTTAATCTCCACACTGTTGTTCTGTTCATCTCAGTTGATATTAGTACTGCGTTATTTTATTTCTCATTAATGTTCTCCCTTTCCCTTCTCTTCTGACTATGTGAATACCCTCATGGTTATCATTTATTATAAATAATCCAAGTGAAAAATATTCAATTATGTTTTGGTAGCAGAGGTTTTCTGAAGAAGTAACTGATTGAATAGGTAATAGGAATGCAATAATTGCACGTAGACTTTAAGGAGGTACTTGATAAGTTATCTCATGAGTCTTGTTATATAGTTCAGGTGCATGTTATGACAGAATATACAGCAGCTTGGATAGAAAATAAATAAAATGAGTTTATCTCTATTACTGCAACAGGAGAAAGGATCAACATGATATTTGCTGGGTCAATCTTTTCTTGTGTGTATAGAGATCGTTTTGAATTCGGATTTGGTTAAGAATCTCAAAGTTGACAGAAATATATGTTATTTGGCAAGTAGTGATAAGAGCTGCAAAAACGGAGGCACAAAGGGACATTATGTGAAGGCTTTACGTATCGACATCATGATCGAGGTTCTTGTGAAATGTTAAGCACCGTCATTACAAGGACAGTGCAGATGTACATGGGTGCTTCGAAGATCGGTAACTATATTTATGAAAATACATTTGAGATGTTGAACCAATTTCCTGGAACCTGGAAAAGAAAATTCTAAATGGAGAATTTGTACATGTATCTATCTAAACTTTGAATGACCTGTATTGTATATGGATGTAGATTGTAACCCTGACATTCATTGGATCATCACCCCAGTGCTAATCCCTGGAGGCTAATGTTGAGACATCAGATGAGCACAGACTTGATGGCTTTGGAATTCTTCTCTGGGCTAATTGTGAACATTTGCTTGCTTGTATTCGCTGGAGGCAATGCAGTCTTTCCTTTGAACACATGCCTTATGCCAGTCAGCACACTGGATAAAGATGCCAATTCACATAAGTTGAAAGGCAAAGATTGCTCTGCCCATTGTACCTGAATTTGGCTCGATTGTATTTATGTATAGTATTATCTGATTTGATTGGACATCATGTTAAACAAAGGTTTACACTGTGCCTCAGTACATCTGACAATAATGAACCTATACTGGAACCTAGTGAAATATTGGAGCCCCTGTTCACAGATTTTCAATGCCTTGCCAAGTCTGTGGCTGTCTTGAGGAACAGAAACTTGCTGGGAAAGGAGACGCAGCTTGGCGACTATTTTCTCTTACTGGTAGATATTCTTCCCCTCCCAGTGTGAGAGAGAGATGAGAAAGGACTGCTGCATTCACTTCTCCAACACATGCCTGCAAACATGCCAGAATAGCAGTGAAAACTCCATGAAGCTCATAGAAATCTCTGATCCTAACTTCTCCATTTGTGGCCTCAGTGATGAAGGGATATCAAATTAAAATTAAAATGTCTGCAGCATGAGGAGAACGGTTAGGAGAAAATTCTTCACGTGGGATATTACTGGTGCATGAAACATATGGCATGGTTGAAGCTTCAACCAGGCAGATAGGGGGGCTGCAGATAAATAAAACAAAGCAATACAAGTGTAAAGATAGCTTTTATGAGGCTTTTAGAAAAACACAGTAATATACAGGGAATAGATATGGACCATGTACAGGCAGATTCGTTTATCTGGAATCATGTTCGGTAAAGACATTGTGGGCTAAAATGCCTGTTCCCAGGCTGTACTTTTCTATGTTCTATGAGGGGATTTGCTTAGCTTAGAGATACAGCTTGGAAACAGGTCCTTCAGCGTACCGATTCCATGTCGACCATCGATCACCTGTACACTAGTTCTAGGTTCTACTCACTAGGGGCAATTTACAGAAGCCTACAAACCTGCATGCCTTGGGATGTGGGAAGAAACCGGAGCACCTGAAGAAAACCCAGGCGGCCACAAGGAGAATGGACAAACTCCCCTCAGTCAACACGCGAGGTCAGCTCTGGTGCTGTGAGGCAGCAGCTCTTCCGCTGCGCCACTGTGTCGCCATTAGATTATTATTGGACAACTCCAGCGGTAGGCTAGTGAGGATATGATTAGCCAACTATGCTTCTTCATTTCGCATGATATTTAACCCGAGAGACATCACAGCTGAGCCCAACAATACTTTCACTTGCCACACTAATTGGTTGTAGCTGGGGTCACTGGACAGTTGTCAGTGACAGAACACCTGTGGTTTTCTCAAACTGTGTTGTTCCCAAACAAACTGTAGCTTTCATCTTACCGTTCTGGCAAATAAAAACACAAAGTGCCGGGGGAACTCAGCAGGTAAGGCAACATCTCTCGAGGACATGGATAGGTGACTTTTCAGATCGTTCAGATCCGATCTGAATGTTGCCAATCCATGTCCCCTAGAGATGCTGCCTGACCTACTGGATTAGTCCACACTTTGTGATTTTTTTTAATTGTGAGCCAGCATCCTCAGTTCCTTGAGTCACATTTCCAGCAAAGTGCTGTTTCCCTGGACCATTCTTATTAGGCTCTAAGCTTTGTATTAAATGAACCAGCTGAGCCATCGGGGGACCATGTCTGATTCCTTCCAACCATTCAAAGCTCTCAGTGGCAATATGAAGTTGATACAGCGTATTATGTGCATGCGTTTCCATATGTCTCGACAAGGTTGTAGAACCCCACAGCAAATGATTTTTGTCACTGCCAGCACTCTAATGGGTACTGGTGCTGTAGTAACATAGCGTCATTGTCAAACACACTCTCTAAATCCCATGCTTCAATTTGTTTTTTTTCTCTCTCTTCTCCCAGCATAATGTTTCCTGAAATGTTCATTATCAACATATTGGTAGCTTGAAGCTGCTTTATCTTTCACAAAGCTGGGCTGTGTTACAGCTCCTCGTATTCATTATGTGGAAAGCTGTATTGATGAGGTAAAATAATACTCTACAGGGAATGATTTCTGCCAGCTCTTCATAATTGTCTCCTGATGTTAAGCCAGTTAAAGCATCACTGAACCATTGTTTTGAAGAGGCTGACCTTAAGGCTTTGATTTTCTTCTGTGTGTTCTGGCAGCAGTTTTCAGCTGATACATAAACTAAATTGCTGCATAATTGTTTAGTTAATTATTCAGAATACAATAACATCTGCATCCAAAACTGAGAACCAGCAATGTGAATTCTTCACTGTTTAATGTTGACAAGCTAATCAATTTTTATTGTCAATCACTGTTGTTGCTACCTTATTGCTTCCTCAATTGTGAGTTTTAAAGGAATGATTTGATGAAAGAAATTGTTGTTCTAATTCATAAAAATAAATCAGAAAATATTTATGCCACATCCAAAATATTGTGTCAATGGTGGCATATGAGATTCATAAGTTCAAGTTGTAGGAGCAGAATTAGGTAATTCGGTCTATCAAGTCTACTTCGCCATTCAATCATGGCTGATCTATCTTTCCCTCTCAATCCCATTTCCTGCCTTAGTCTCATAATAGTAGTAGTAGTAGGCCCCCCTCGGTCATAATTGACTATGGTGATGCATCCTAGTTTGCAGGTGATGTGTGGTCGTATGCAAGCCTGGGTGATGTCATATGGAGGACAGGCTGTTGCCCATGCAGCACGTCCCCCCTCTCCATGTCGCTGATCGATCCAAAGGAACAGCAGGGTCATTACAGTTTGGCACCAGCGCCGTCGCAGGAACTGCCTGAGTGAGGTTGTAGACAATGACAAACTGCCTTTGGGGCTCCGACTCCGGATTTTCTTGAGGTTTACTCCAGGAGCCTTTTCCATGACCGGATATGGCCACAAGGCAGTGGAGGTTTAAAATCAGGGTTTTCCCTCTCCTCGATGGACTGGATGTGGGCTGACGAGCCTTCTTAGGCTGACGAGCCCCATCTGCCTGAGACTCTTGGGGGTGGGAGCGTCCACCTTCCGGTGCAGGTCTATAGCACCTGCCCATAGCCTCATAACCCTTGACATACTTATTAATCAAGAATCTGACAATCTCCGTCTTAAAAATATCCATTTAACTTGGCCTCCATACCATTTGTGGCAATGAATTCCACAGATTCACCACCCTCTGTCTAAAGAAATTCCTTCTCATCTCCTTTCTGAAGATACATCCTTTTATTCTAAGGCTATGGCCTCTGGTCCTAGACTCTCCCACTAATGGAAACATCCTTCCACATCCACTCTATCCAGTTTATTTAGACACGGAAATGCCTACAATGACCACCTCTGAACAACTTTTAACTTCTCTCCATCAAAATCAATAACATTGTGATAATCATGGCCCCCATCATCAACTTTCTGGTCACCATTGACCAGAAACCACATATGGTTGGCTGATGGAAGAAAAGCAGCGAAGTGTATCCTGAGCACATCCCCTGACAATGCAAAGATCTGCACCTTCCATAAGCCACAAACCAGAAAAGTGATTGTGCATCCTTCACTTGTTTGGATGAGTGCAGTTCTTAAAACACTCAAGAAGCACGATACCAACCAGGACAAAGGGCTGTGTGTACCATAAATAAAATGCACTTACTCACCCAGTCTATTCCAACAGCACTCCCAAAACTTTGTTTCGCTGAACATTATGCTCAGTCCGCCAAAACCTACCTTAACTGCTGGTTGCTAAATACTTTAACATTCCCCTCGCTTTCCCATACCAACCTTTCTGTCCTGGGCCTCCTCCATTGTCAGGGTGAGGCCCTGTGCGAATTGGAGGAACAACACCTCATATTTCTGTTGGGCAGTTTCCACCCCAGCGGTATGAACATTGACTTTTCTAACCAAATAAACCTTGCTTTCCCTCTCTCTCTCTCTCTCTCTCTCTCCATCCCTCCCCCTTCCTAGTTCTCTGACCAGTCTGACTTTCCTCGATTATTTTTTATCTTTGTTTGCTTTGTTGTCATCTTCTCCTAGTTAACAATGATCTATTTTACATTCTCCTTGATCTACATCTCTTTTGACGTCTTGTTTTCACACCTTAGCCTTCCGTATCTCTGTGTCTCCCTCTCTCTTGATGCTGAAGAAGGAACTCGACCTGGAACATTACCCATTCCTTCTATCCAGAAATACTACCTGCCCCGCTGAGTTTCTCCAGCATTCATTAACTCCACTCATCAGGAAGAGAAATGCTAGCAGGCGCATGCTAAATTCACCAACTGCAGGTTCTCCTTCAGGTGGCACACAACCTTAATTTGGAAATATATTACTGGCCTTTCCAAAAGAAGATAAGACCATTAGACATCGGAGCAGAATTAGGCCTTTCGGCCCAACGAGTCTGATCTGCCATTTGATCATGACTGATCTATTTTTCCCTCTCAAACCTATTCTCCCGTCTTATCCCCATAACCTTTGACGCTATTACGAATCAAAAACTAATCAATCTCCACTTTTAAAATACCCATAGAGGTATTTTATCAGTATTGAGTTTAAATCCTTGCATTTTCTCTGTATGGTTGGAGCACCTTTATTCAAATAGAATGTATATTGGTAGACCACAAGTGCACAAGCATGGTGATGAACAGGTGCAGTGAAAAACCTGCTGACTACAGCATCACAGTTTCAGAACACACAAAACAAACGTTATACATACGTTACCCAGGACACTGAAAAGAAAAGGAATGTGAAAAAAAAGAGTGAAAAACACAATTCAAACACAAATCCTTGGTAATTCGAGAGGTGAGGTGGTCCACAGTTTTAATTGCTGAGGTAGAGATAGGGTTGCACAGGTTGATTCAAGAATGTGATGGAAGGTGTGGGACATCAGCTTCTGTATCTCCTGCCTGGTGATAGTTGTGAGAAGAATTTAGAAGGATGAGAGGGGATCTTATAGAAATGTATAACATTATAAAAGGACTGGACAAGCTAGATGCAGGAAACATGTTCCCAATGTTGGGGGAGTCCAGAACAGGGGCCACAGTCTAAAAATAAAGGGGAGGCCATTTAAAACTCAGATGAGAAAACAATGTTTTCACCCAGAGAGTTGAAAATGTGTGGAATGTTTTGCCACAGAAGGCAGTAGAGGCCTCCCCCTGCACCTACTTTCTGTTTCTATTTAAGAGGGCATGACTCCGATGGCGGGGATCCTTGATGATAGACAGTCTTGAGGCAAAGCCTCAGGTAGATGCTTTTGATGGTGGGAAGAGCAGTACCCTTGATGGACAGAGCTGAATCCACCAATTTCTGCAGTTTTTTGTATTTCTAAATGTTGGAATAGAATTGGCCACGATGCATCTTGTCAGGATACTTTCTATAGTGCATCTTTACAGTTTAAAAGTGATCTTTCACGTAGTGATTTTATGCTAGACATGGACACAGAAAAGTATAGTAGTGGAACAGGCTCTTAGGTCCATCATGTCTGTGATGACCATGATGCTGATTTACACTGCACATCTGTCTGCATATGGTCCACATCCCACCGTTCCCAGGCATGGTAAGGCAGACCTGTTGTCTGCTGCACACTGAGGTTGCGTAACAGCTTTAACTCCTCATGCAGGAGTGTGTTGCAACATGTGTAAAATATGTTTGCCGTTACTCAATAACTGAGAGTGTTTGTTCAGTATGCACTGTTGATGAATGTTGAAAAAGAGTTAGGTGTGTGAATGTGGCAGTTGGTGGTAAGTGGAACTTAGCTCCAGTTCCCACCAGTCCTTGACCTGAAGTGACATTGACTTTAATCTGGCAACAAGACCAGGTTCTCGGGGATCACCTTGGGCATTCATTTCCTGCCCACTACTGCAGCTGCTGTCTCAGCTGAAATCTTACAAATGTTGGAATAAAAGCAAAAACATTTTGGAAATAATCTGCGAACATCTCTTGAGAGGGAAACGGAGTTGATGGTTTAGGTAATAACTTTTCATTGGAATATTGTTTCATTTTGATCCTTGGTGTCTTCATTGGGCCATTGACATGCTGGATCTCCCTTCTACGACCTGCCTTTTATTAGGACGCCTAGGCCCCACATTCAAGTTCTTGCTGTATATATATTTATTGATCACTGCCATCAAAAGGGACAATGACATCCTTCAGTGGTGAGTTCTCACTTCTTCTTCAAGAGGTGCATTTGTAATGTGATCAAGTACAGCTAACTTCTGGTGTACAAGGCAGCTGAAAATAATTACATTCAATATGTTCTTAATGGGAAATTCATGATGAATGGTCATTCCATCCTACATGAGTCATTGTTCAGGCTGCATGTACGATATGCAGCTGCAGTCTCACACTCCAGCCTCGCACTTTAGTCTGTGTTGATGTTACTGGTCAAATGTTCGTTTTTACAAACCTTTTTCTCGGGGGTTGCAAACAGAAATCTCGAAGTTGCAAACCAAATCTCGTTGCACTTATGTGTAATGACAATAAAAGATATTATTATTATTATTAAAAAGGGCAGCATTGTGCCCTTGTGTAACATGTGCTTCAGACGTGTGCTGGTAGAGCTGTTGCCACACAGTGTAAGAGATCCGGGTTCGATCCTGACCTCGGGTGCGGTCATTATGGTGTTTGTCCATTCACCCTGTGACTGTGTGGGCTTCCTCCAGGTGGTCCGTTTTCATCCCTATTCTGAAAGTGAGCTGGCATGCAGGTTAATTGGTCTCTAAGTTGTCACCAGTGTGCAGGGAGAGGATGCAAATGTGGGATAATAGAGAACAAGTGTGAGCAGATGGTCGACGAGGACTCGGTGGGCCAAGGGTGTGTTTCCATGCAGTATCTTCCAATCAATTTCAATCAATCAATCTTGCACTGATTAGACTGGGACAAATTGAAATGGAACACCATGCAGTGGCATTGCAATGCTGAATTTGATGGGGAATTGCATTTCTAAGCCCAGGCATCCCTTGGTAACTGAAGAAAACAAAGCATCTGTAACATGTGGCCCATCTGTGAGTATCACCTTAAGAATCATTCAGCATTCTTTCTCCTGTTGTCGAGTCTGCCTGGCTTTCAGGAAGAAAGCCACTTTACAATATTTTCCTGACACTGGAAGGTTTTCTCTTTGTTAAGAAGCCTACAGGGTCAAGGCACACTATAAATTCCGGTCCTTTTCTGTTTTATTTGATAAAGTGCTTCTTGTTAGTTTGAATTCCGCACTCTTTACCAGATTGTGAGTGAAAGAGCAAATTGCAGAGATAGGATTAGAAATCAAGTCGAGGGTGTTTTATTGCCCCAGATAGGACAATTAAATTCTTACTTGCTGCAGCACAACAAAATGTTGTGCTACACAACAGGAGAAAAAAAGTTCAATGTGTGTATATATACACATTCACACACACTCAATAAATAAACAAATATAATGCAATAATAATAAGTGTCTGTTATAGTTAAAAGCTTATTTGCTGTCATGTTTGATAGCTGTAGGGAAGAAGCTGTTCCTGAACCTTGTCATTACAGTTTTCAGGCTCCTGTACTTTCTTCCCGATGGCAACGGTGAAATGAGTGGCCAGGATGGTTTGGGTCTTTGATGATGTTGGCTGCCTTTTTGAGGCAGTGACTTCGATAGACCCCTTCGATGGTGGGGAAGTCAGAGCTGGTGATGGACTGGGCAGTGGTCACAACTTTCTGCATTCTTTTCCGCTCCTGGACGTTCAAGTTGCCGAACCAAGCCACAATGCAACCAGTCAGTATGCTCTCTACTGTGCACCTGTAGACGTTCAAGAGAATCCTCCTTTGACATACCGACTCTCTGTAATCTTCTCAGGAAGTAGAGGCGCTGATGTGCCTTCTTTATGATTGCATCAGTGTGCTGGGAGCAGGAGAGATCTTCGGAAATATGCACGCCCAGCAATTTAAAGTTTTTGACTCTCCATCATTGTCCCATTAATGTAAACAGGATTGTGGGTCCTCATCCTTCCCCTTCCCAAATCATTGGTTTTATTAGTGTCGAGAGCCAGGTTGTTGTGCTGTCACCCTTTGGTCAATTGCTCACTTCTATACTCTTGACTCATCACCATCTGTAATTCGTCCAACAACAGTGGCGTCATCGGCGAACTTAATGATGGAGTTCGCCCTATGTCCGGCTACACAGTCATGAGTATAGAGTGAATAAAACGGGGCTGAGCACACAGCCTTGCGATGCTCCCGTACTGATTGTTACTGAGGATGAGGTATTTTGGCCAATTCGGACAGACTGTGGTCTGTGGATGAGAACGTCTAGGATTCAATTGCAGAGGAATGTGCAGAGACTCAGTTCCGTAAGCTTGGTAACCAGCTTGGAGGGCATGATTATATTGTACGCCGAGCTGTAATCTATAAACAACAGCCTGACTTAAGTGATTTTATTGGACAAATGGTCCAATGCGGAGTGGAGAGCCAATGAGATTGCATCCTCCGTTGACCTGTTGTGGTAGTAAGCGAACTTTAATGGGTCAAGTTTCTTGTCGAGGAAGGAGTTGATATGTACCATAACCAACCTGTCAAAGCACTTCATCACCACTGACGTTAGTGTCACTGGACGGTAGTTGTTGAGGCACGTGACCTTAAGTGCCTCCGTGAACCTATTTGTAAGTGCCTCCATGACCCTCTATGTGTGTCGCTCCGTGGCCCTGTATGTGTGTGTGTCTCGGCGCCCCTCTCTGTGTGCCCCTCTCAGTCCTGGCGAACTTACCTTGGACTTGCTTCAAGTTCGCCTAGCTTTGCGCCTCGTTGCGCCACTCACCCAACCTCCGCGCGGCCCTCGCTGCCGGTTTAGTTGCGCTTGCCGCATGCAGGCGCATGCTGGTGGCAACGGCCCTGTACAGGGGATCACCCGACCTCCGCGCGGCCCCCGCTGCCGGTTTGATCGCGTTCATCGCATAGAGTTGCATGCTGGTGGGACAGGCCCTTTACTCTTCTTGGGCACCGGTATCATTGATGCCCTCTTAAAGCAGGTGGGGACCTCAGACCTCAGAAGTGAGAGGTTGAAAATGTCTGCAAAAACTCCAGCCAGTTGGTCTGCACAGGTCTTGAGAACTCGACCGGGTATACCATCAGGTCCAGGCGCGTTCCGAGGGTTCACCCCCCTGAAGGATCTTCTGATGTCGGCCTCTGTGACTGTGACTGCAATACCGTCAGGACGAATGGGGGCTCGAGAAAGCATATCAGTGTTTTCCCTATCAAAGTGTGCATTGAGCTCGTCAGGAAGTGATGTTTCGCTGTCGTTTGAGCTGCCTCCTGATTTCGCCTTGTAGGAGGTGATGGCATTCATGCCCTGCCACAGTTGCCGAACAACCGCCTTATCCTGCAGCTTAGAGCAGTTCCCTTAAGGCCTTGTCAAGGTCGTATCTGGACTTCTTATAGACCTCTGCTTCGCCAGACCTGAATGACCGGGATCTGGTCTTCAGAAGAATGCGGATCTCATGGTTTATCCAAGGCTTCTGGTTAGGAAACACTTGGAAGGTTTTTGTTGGAAGGCAGTCCTCCACACATTTCCTTATGAAGTCTGTAACCACTGTGGTGTATTCATTCACGTCCGTTGCCAAGTTCCTGAACATTGGCCAGTCTACAGACTCCATGCAGTCCTGTTGTTGTTCCTCTGCCTCCCCGACCCGCTCTGTACACTCCTCGCCTCTGGGTCTTCAGTCGCTGCCTGTATGCAGGGAGAAGCAGCACTGCTGAATGGCCGAATTTTCCAAGGTGAGGGATAGAGCAATAGGCATCTTTGATGGTTGCATAGCAGTGGTCGAGGGTGTTTGATCCTCCGGTGCTGCTGGAGACATGTTGTTGGAAGTTTGGGAGTGATTTTCCCAGGTTGGCTCTGTTCTGTCTTGTGGTAGTATTGCATGTTTAGATACCTTGCCTGCATCAGAATACCAAACACCATGTGTGATAGATCACTGATCTCCTTAAATGAGATAACACATGGACCCACAGCAAGTGATTGAGCCAAGTGATTCAGTTGAATGAAGGCACAGGATTTCCATACGAACAATTTGTCCAAAGAATGGAATCAGCGCAAGGAAAGAATTGGCAGAATATGGCAGATAAACTGGAACAGGTAGAAGTCAAAATGCTATTGTGTCACCATAGGAAAGAATTATACCATAGCTTAAGAAATGAAATGAAACATTAAAGAACACAAATACAATGATACCCACTTAGAAATTTTAAATTTAGTTTTATTATTGTCACGTGTATTGTGGTACAGTGAAACTTTTATTTTGCATCCTATCCAAACAGATATACTGTACAAGAATACAATCAAGTTGGACTTGATTTCACCAGTCACTGAAAGTAAACATGCAGGTGCTGCAGGCAAAGAAGAAAGCTAATGGCATGTTGGCATTCATGACGAGAGGATTTGAGTATAGGAATAAAGAGGTCCTTCTGCAGTTGTACAGGGCCCTGTGAGACCTCATCTGGAGTATTGTGTGCAGTTTTGGTCTCCTAATTTGAGGAAGGACATTTTTGCTATTGAGGCAGTGCAGCGTAGGTTCTCAAGGTTAATCCCCGGGATAGCGGTATTGTCACATGAGGAGAGATTGGAAAGACTGGGCTCGTATTCACTGGAATTTAGAAAGATGAGAGGGGATCTGATAGAAACGTATAAAAGGACTGGACAAGCAAGATGCAGGAAAAATGTTCCCAATGATGGGAGAGACCAGTACCAGGGACCACAGTCTAAAAATAAAAGGGAGGTCAGTTAAGACTGAGATGAGAAAAAAGTTTTTGAAGTTGTGAATTTGTGGAATTCTCTGCCACAGAAGGCAGTAGAGGCCAATTCACTAGATTAATTTAAAAGAGTTAGATTGGGGCTTGCAGAATCAAGGGATGTGGGGAGAAGGCAGGCACGGGTTACTTATTGTGGATGATCAGCCTTGATCACAATGAATGGCGGTGCTGGCTCGAAGGGGAAATGACCTCCTCCTGCACCTATTTTCTATGACTCGAGCACAATAGCCAGAGCAAAGGGGCAGATTCAAAGTATGGAATGCAGTTCAATACTCAAACCAGAAGCAGAAGAATCCTTTAATGGATCCATAATGGAGCTCAGATTGTTAACAGATAATTGTAGCCCATCGGAGGTTGGATTATTTTATCTCGTCTGCCCTGAGGGAATGGCTACCACACGAGCCAAAGTTGACTCTAGATGAGTGCATATGTGTATGCAGAGCTGCAGAGTCTTCCAGAGTCAAGGCTGCAAATGTCAACTGGCCAGTAGTGTGAAATGCATTGGGTACCGTGCAAGAGAAAGGCAGAAAGGGGGAAGTATAACCAAGGTTACTTTGATTCATTTGTGGAGCTATTATCTATGGCGTATGAGCAGCTGAAAGAAAATGCCCTGCAGTGGGAGAAAGTGAGCACTATGTGAAGTGAAAAACTACTACAGGTCATTGCGAGCACATGGGTTTCCTCTGGACAGTTTGCTCCCACATCCCAAAGACAGTCCCATTGATTTACCGTCACCCTTGGTTCCAGAGCCGTTTTAGATTATACGTTTTTCCAGAGCAACAGCGGTCATAACCTCGGAGGAGTCCAACGGTACCGAAACGATCTACTTCGGCCACTGAAGGGCTGACATTCCATTAGCTTTCCTCTTGTTATGAAGGCCAACATTCCATTAGCTTTCTTCACTGCCTGCTGTACCTGTAAACTAACTTTCAGTGACCGGTGTATAAGGACGCCCAGTGAGACCTGGGAGTCCTTGTACATTGGTCACTGAAAGTTGACTTGCAGGTACAGCAGGCAGTGAAGAAAGCTAATGGAATGTTGGCCTGCATAACAAGCATCTTTCAGTACAGGAGTGAAGAGGTTCTTCTGCAGTTGTATGGGGCTCTGGTGAGACCACATCTGGAGTATTGTGTACAGTTTTGGTCTCTAATTTGAGGAAGGACACCCTTGTGATTGAGGCAGTGCAGCGTAGGTTCACGAGATTGATCCCTGGGATGGCAGGACTGTCAGATGAGGAAAGATTGAAAAGACTAGGCTTGTATTCACTGGAGTTTAGACGGATGAGGGGGGGGGGATCTTATAGAAACATATAAAATTATAAAAGGACTGGACAAGCTAGATGCAGGAAAAATGTTCCCAATGTTGGGTGAGTCCAGAATCAGGGGCCACAGTCTTAGAATAAAGGGGAGGTCATTTAAGACTGAGGTAAGAAAAAACTTTTTCACCCAGAGAGTTTTGAATTTATGGAATTCCCTGCCACAGAGGTCAATGGAGGCCAAGTTACAGGATATTTTTAAGAGTGAGTTAGATAGAGCTCTAGGGGCTAGTGGAGTCAAGGGATATGGGGAGATGGTAGGCACGAGTTATTGATAGGGGATGATCAGCCATGATCTCAATGAATGGCGGTGCTAGCTCAAAGGGCCGAATGGCCGAATGCATCTATTTTCTACGTTTCTATGACATACCGGCCTGCAAAGTCGACCTTAGGAAATTTTCTGCCAGCTCCGGCCATACCGGAATTCCAGAGCTTTGGCTGCAAGGGGAAAATTCGACCTCCCCATCAGCGCGGATGTCCCGATGAGGTCGAGATCGGCTGCCTCACCCAGCCTGGGCACTAAATTTTCAGGTGAAATTCTGTGAGGGGGGTGTTTTCAAGTGCGCTGTCATAAATTTGTCTGGTTCGAAGAAGGTGCTGGTATACTGGTTGTTGGAAAATGGAAGGTGGACCTGTACAACAAACAGTGCTTGTTGAATTGGACATCAGAAATCCATGCTGAGTCATGTAGGATGGACACAATCAGAAACAAAGAACTTGTTGTGCTCTGTGTCCTTGGTGCCAAAAGAGGTCGATTCTTTGTAATGATCACCCGTTGTCAAGATGTTGGGACAAGGGCAATCAGTAAGTTTGATTTATCCATTTCCTCAAAGATGTTGCCTGACCTGCTGAGTTACTCCAGCACTTTGTGTCCAGTGACATTTCAACTTGCTTTTGAAGCTTCATTAGATGTCCTCCAAAGCAAGTGGAAGTCATCAGTCATGAGGCAGTGGAGCTGAAATTACCGAGTCATGTGTAGTCAATATAACAACAAGAATAAAGAAAGCAACTACATCAATGTCATCTTAGCAGACTAAAAATATGTCATTTCTGTACATAGAAGTGGTACAGTACAGCAGATGGAATGGATAAAGGTACATCGTAACTGGACCATGATGACTGCTTAAATGTCCAGGTGACTCTTTGTGTGCTGGTCACAGAAACACATTAGAATGGCTCCACTCTTTTAATGTTTTAACATATAACCATATAACAATTACAGCACGTAAACAGGCCCTCTCGGCACTTCCAGTCTGTGTCGACCATTTATTTTCCCCTAGTCCCATCTACCTGCACTCAGACCATACCCCTCCATTCCCTTCCCGTCCATATACCTATCCACTTCACTTTTAAATGTTAAAATCGATCCTGCCTCCACCACTTCTGCTGGAAGCTCATTCCACACAGCCACCACTCTCTGAGTAAAGAAGTCCCCCCTCATGTTACCCCTAAACTTCTATCCCTTAATTCTCATGTCATGCCCTCTTGTTTGAATCTTCCCTACCCCCGAGGGGAAAAGCTTATCCACGTCAACTCTGTCTACCCCTTTCATCATTTTAAAGACCTCAATCAAGTCCCCCCCCTTAACTTTCTGCGCTCCAAAGAATAAAGACCTAACTTGTTCAACCTTTCTCTGTAACTTAGTTGCTGGAACCCAGGCAACATTCTAGTAAATCTCCTCTGTACGCTCTCTATTTTGTTGACATCCTTCCTATAATTAGGCGACCAAAATTGTACAGCATACTCCAGAATTGGTCTTACCAATGCCTTGTACAATTTTAACATTACTTCCCTACTCCTATATTCAATGCTCTGATTTATAAGGGCCAGCACACCAAAAGCTTTCCTTACCGCCCTATGTACATGCGATTCCACCTTCAGGGAACTATGCACAGTTATTCCTAGATCCCTCTGTTCCACAGCATTCCTCAATTCCCTACCATTTACCATGTATGTCCTATTTTGATTAGTCCTGCCAAGATATAGCGCTTCACACTTATCAGCATTAAACTCCATCTGCCATCTTTCAGCCCACTTTTCCAAATAGCCCAAATCTCTCTGTAGACTTTGAAAATCTACTTCATTATCCACAACACCACCTATTTTAGTATCATCTGCATACTTACTTATCCAATTTTCCACCCCATCATCCAGATCATTGATGTACATGACAAACAACAGTGGACCCAACACAGATCCCTGAGGCACCCCACTGGTCACCGGCTTCCACCCTGACAAACAGCCATCCACCATTACTCTCTGGCATCTCCCATTCAGCCACTGTTGAATCCATCTTGCTACTCCGCCATTAACACCCAAAGATTGAACCTTCTTAACCAACCTTCCATGGGGAACCTTGTCAAAGGCCTTACTGAAATCCATATAGACAACATCCACTGCTTTACCCTCATCAATTTCCCTAGTAACCTCTTCAAAAAATTCAAGAAGGTTTGTCAAACATGACCTTCCAGGCATGAATCCATGTTGACTGTTCTTGATCAGACCCTGTTTATCCAGATGCTTATATATATTATCTCTAAGTATTCTTTCCATTAATTTGCCCACCACTGACGTCAAACTAACAGGTCTATAATTGCTAGGTTTATTCTTTGAACCCTTTTTAAACAATGGAACAACATGCGCAGTACGCCAATCCTCCGGCACTCCAGCAGTTTTCTCCGCTGTACACTGTGGATGGCTTGAATGTGAACATGTATTGTCTTTCCACTGACTAGCATGCAACCAAAGCTTTTCACTGTACCGAGGTACACATGACAGTACACTAAATTAAACTCAATTAATTCAACCCCACAACTTGGAAGCAAAAATGAAGTGCCTTTTCTGGAAGCACAACTAACACTGCAGAGAAAGAACATAGTAACAGGCTCTGGGAGAACCATAACCAATGCGGACCAGATCATGAGTCAATGGTGCTTTATTCCCTCATATCCCAGATAGTTCACTGAAATTCTTACTTGCAACAACACAACAGCATATGTAAACACGGTACACTGTGAACAATATTAAAAATGAGAAAAAGAAAAGTTCAATGTGTGTCCGTACACTTACTCACACATACACATCCGGATGGGCATCCCATCAGCTAAAGTACCTGGAAAACTGTGCGAAATAAGGTACACAATAGACTGAACATATTATTGTATTTCGAGACCCTTCTCAGACTCGACTCGAAACGTCACCCATTCCTTCTTTCCAGACATGCTGCCTGCCCCGCTGAGTTACTCCCGCTTATTTTGTGTCTATCTTCAGTTTAAACCAGCATCTGCAGTTCCTTCTGACAGATTGTTTTATTTCATGTGTTAATAATTAAAGGAGGGGTGTAGCAGAATTGGCACGTAATTTCAATTGGTACGATTTTTAAATGAGCGACAGTTGTTTCTATGTTGTTTACAGGAGTAGTTCCTTCCTTTTGGAGTAGTTCCTTCCTTTTTTAAAACAAGTCCTACCTTGTTACTTGATGAAATGGACATCTGGAGCACCAGGGGCTGCTATTTGGGGCCATCTGGTTGACTCCTGGCCCTGCAGCTAGACGGCTATTGTGCCATATACAATCTTATTTATTATTAATTTAGTTAGAAGGTTCACAAATAATATCTCAATATCGCTACAGAGGGGTGGTGAAGATGCACTACTGGCACAGATCCATTGACCTGAAAGTCCAGTTTCTCTGCTGCAATTCTCTGTATAATTCTATGTAAAGTAGTCCTTTTTGATCTCTGAGTCCTTTGTACTATACTGCTGCGGAGGGGATTGCTCCGAAAGTCATAGGTCACATTTAATGCAGAAATCACATCAGTTTCTGCATCAATCTTGCTGACAGGGAACTTATGCCAATATGCTCAACAGAGTTCATTGGCGTAGACATGAATTTTAAATGGACATGTAACAAGAAGCATTGGTAATCCGAGAAATAGAAAATATATTGGTGTCTTCTGCGAATATACCTCTGACCTTCATGTCGCTCCTCTATCTCTTTTTCTTTTGTTAATCAGAATAGAAGTATGTACATTTTTATTGTTTAACTCCATTTGAGGCAAAGAGTGATATCACAATCACAATGATACTTTATTAGCCAAGTATGTTTTGCAACATATGAGGAATTTCATTTGCCAAGTCAGTCAATTTCTTCCCTTTGCTCTGCCTCGAGCCCTCCGTTGACGGGATGATCTATAACAAGGAAGTTGTTACTAACCTTTGGTCCACCAAATCTGTATCAACCCATGAATCAGCCTTTCACGCTAATCCCACATGAATCCATATTTTATTCACCCTCCCATACCGTCAACAATTTCCCCTAGATTCTACAATTTACCTGTACAAAATAGGCAGTGAATCTCGTAACCCGAATGTCCTAGGGATGTGGGAGCAAACTGAAACGTCCAGAGAAAACCCATGTGCTCTCAAGGGGCACATGTAAACTCCTCACAGACAGTGTCCAAGGCCAGGATTGAACCCTGGTCTGCAGTGTCATGAGGCTTTGGTTCTTCTTTCTGCACCACTGTGCCACCCATTGTCAATTGTAAGAACGTGGGTAAGCATCTCAGTAACTTTGCCATTTTGTTTGGCTTGCTGGAGTACAATTTCTGGTATGGAATTTAAAAGAAGCAAAGCAAATTATTATGTGGTTTAATAATTCCCATTTTTCCCAGTGTTAGCGATGACTCTGGGATGTGTTGAAACTTGTATCTTTGTATGTGATTCTACATTCTTGTACTGCATCTTGCTGGTCTCAGCATATTGCCCTGATTCATTATCCACAGTGCCTCCCAAAACAAGCTTACTATTTTCAGTTGCAGTTGACCAAATGAGTGGACCCTTGACCCTGACAAGTATCCCAAGCTCTCATGAGGTAGCATATCATTAGAGCTCCATTTATAGATGTCCCAATGGTCACCCTGCACTGAAAGCTGCAAAGGCTTGTGGAGCCATTGCCTTTCACAATCGGAGATAATTAAAAACACTTCAATTATATATTTTTAGATATCTTTTGGATATATCTTATTTTAACTCTTAAAACATATTAAAATGAATACCTGTTAACAAATAATTAAAAACTTAAAAATAAAGTAAAATTGTTTATCCACTTTGAGGATGTGACAAGTAAAATGGATAAAGGAGAGCCAGCGGATGTAGTCCATCTGGACTTTCAGAAAGCCTTTGATAAGGACCCACACAGGAGATTAGTGGGCAAAATTAGAGCACATGATATTGGGGGTAGATTAGTGACAAGGATAGCGAATTGGTTGGCAGACATGAAACAAAGAGTAGGGATGAACGGGTCCCTTTCAGAATAGCAGGCAGTGTCTAGTGGGGTACCTCAAGGCTCGGTGCTAGGACCGCAGCTATTTGAAATATACATTAGCAAATTTGCAGATAACACAAAGCTGGGTAGCGGTGTGAACTGTGAGTATGATGCTATGAGAATGCAGGGCGACTTGGACAGGTTGGGTGAGTGGGAAGATGCATGGTAGATGCAGTTTAATGTGGATGAATGTGATGTTATCCACTTTGGTAGCAAAAACAGGAAGGCAGATTCTTATCTCAATGGTGTCAGATTAGGAAAAAGGGAAGTACAATGAGACCTGGGTGCCCTTGAACAACAGTCACTGAATATAAACATGTAGGTACAGCAGGCAGCGAAGAAAGCTAGTGGCGTGTTGGCCTTCATAACAAGAGGATTTGAGTATAGGCGTAAAGAGGTCCTTCTGCAGTTGTACAGGGCCCTGGTGATACCACATCAGGAGTATTGTGTGCAGTTTTGCTCTCCTAATTTCAGAAAGGACACCCTTGCTATTGAGGGAGTGCAGCATAGGTTCACAAGGTTAATCCCCAGATGGCGGGATTGTTATATGAGGAACGTGGAAAGACTCGGCTTGTGTTCACTGGGAATTAGAAGGATGAGGGGAGATCTTATAGAAATATATAAAATTATAAAAGGACTGGACAGGCTAGATGCAGGAAAAATGTTCCCAATGTTGGGGAGTACAGAACCAGGGGCCATTATCTAAGAACAAAGGGGAGGCCATTTAAAACTGAGATGCGAAAATACTTTTTCACCCAGAGAGTTGTGAATTTGTGGAATTCTCTGCCACGGAAGTCAGTGGAGGCCAATTCACTGGATTAATTTAAAAGAGAGTTAGATAGAGCTCTTGGGGCTAGCGGAATCAAGGGGTATGGGGAGAAGGAAGGCATGGGTTATTGATTGTGGATGATCAGCCATGATCACAATGAATGGCGGTGCTGGCTCGAAGGGCCAAATGGCCTCCCCCACACCTATTATCTATCTTTCTATGCTTCTATAGACTCAACACAGTGTGAATAACTAGCTAACTTCAGGCACCGCATGCAAACAGGCCCATCGAGTCTACGCCCATTACACTCATTCTATATTATCCCATTTTCTCATCCATTCCCTACAACATTGGGGGAGGGGGGGGGGTGGAGATTTACTGGAGTATCCAGGGAGAAACCCACTTGGTCACAAGTGGAACATTGAAACGGCACACAGACAGCATCCAGGGTCAGGATTGAATGCGGATCTCCAGTGTTGTGAAGCAGCGGCTCTACCAGCTGAGCAACTGTGAGTCACTCTTCATACATCTGTACCATGCTGATGGATTCCATCGTGTGTCCAGTGGAGGATGAAATGTCGGGCATGCTTTGCTTGCATTAACTGCCACCCTCTCTTGAACTTCCATATTTTGCTGACCTGTTGACAACTGTGGCTGTTCTACCAGCTGTTATTAGTACAGTTCAGCTGGTTCAACCACAATTACTAATGTAGGAGGCTTATGTGATGAGCTGGTATTTAGTAGCGTTAGGCGGAAGGGGGGAAGGATTTTGTACTGCAGAGGTATCCCCAAGGTAGACAAAAATGCTGGAGAAACTCAACGGGTGCGACAGCATCTATGGAGCGAAGGAAATAGGCAGCGTATTGGACCGAAACCCTTCTTCAGACTGATGCGGGGGGGGGGGGGGGGGGGGAAAAGAACAAAGGAAGAGGAGACAGAGGGCTGAGGGAGAGCTGAGAAGAGGAGGAGACGGCAAGGGCTACATGAGGTGCTGCTCCTCCAATTTCCAGTGGAGGAGGACCAGGACAGAAAGGTCGGATTTGGAATGGGAGGGGGAGTTGAAGTGCTGAGCCACAGGGTGATCAGGTTGGTTAATGCGGACCGAGTGGAGGCGTTTGGCGAAGCGATCGCCAAGCCTACACTTGGTCTCACCGATGTAGATCAGCTGACATCTAGAGCAGCGGATGCAATAGATGAGGTTGCAGGAGGTGCAGGTGAACCTCTGTCGTGCCTGGAACGACTGCTTGGGTCATTGAATGGAGTCGAGGGGGGAGGTAAAGCAACACGTGTAGCATCTGTGCGGTTGCAAGGGAAAGTGCCCAGGGAGGGGGTGGTGTGGGTGGGAAGGAAATAATTGACCAGGGAGTTACGGAGGGAGCGGTCTTTGCAGAAAACAGACGGGGGGGGGGGGGGGGGGGGGGGGAGATGGGAAGATGTGGGGAGTGGTGGGGTCACGTTTGAGGTGGCGAAAATGACGGAGGACTATTTGTTGTATCTGACGGCTCGTGTGGTGGAAGGTGAGGACTAGGGGGACTCTGCCCTTTTTCCGAGTGGGGGGGGGAATGGGGAGAGAGAGGAGTGTTGTGGGAGAGAGAGCAGTGTCCCCAAGGTATCCCCTTTATTCTTAGACAATGGCCCATGTTTCTGGACTCCCCCAACATTTTCCCTGCATCTAGCCTGTCCAGTCCTTTTATAATCGTATATGTTTCTATAAGAACCCCCTCATCCTTCAAAATCCCAGTAAAAACAATACAGACCTGTTTCCTTCAGCATAAACTGGTGCAGTAATGCACTTTGGTGGTTACATGCACAACTCCAGGAAATTACAACAAACATTGTTTCACACTGCAAAGTTTACTTCAAGATCCTGGATCTTGGCTTGCATCGGCTGTGTCTAGATTTCCTCACATAGAAGTAACATGATTTCAAACTGTTCCATTCCCTCATCACTTCTGAAATATTTGGTTTTTGTGTAACATATATATGGAAATGTTTAGGTTGTCTATTTCAGAATATTAATTAGGCTAGGACAAATTGTGTTGTACTCTTGCAGAAGTTTAAAAAAATCTGCACGTAATTAAAAATTGATTAAACAGCATTTTATTGACACGATGAAATCATTTTCTTTGATCAATGACCCCAGAAAATCTTCACCATTGAAGTTACAGAAAAAAAGACCTTTCAATCACCATATCCAAGTTTGTGTAAGAACGAACTGCAGATGCTGGCAAAATTGAAGGTAGACAGGGCGGGACAAAGATAGAAAGTAGGTGGAGACAGTAAGACTAGTGGGAGAACTGGCTGATCACCTGGTGGCCCAAGCACTTAATCTCCCCCTCCCATTCCCAATCTGACCTTTCTGTCCTGGGCCTCCTCCATTGTCAGAGTGAGACCCAGCGTAAATTGGAGGCACAGCACCTCATATTTCGCTTGGGTAGTTTACTCCCCAGTGGTATGAACATTGACTTCTCTAACTTCAACGAGTACGCAGTTTGATCTGCTAAAGGGGCTTTTCCACTGCGGCGACCTAATCCGCGAGTTCAGACGAGTTTGCCCTCGACTCATACTCGCAGCATGGTCGACAGGAGGTCCTAGGAGATCTTTGTTAAGGGCCTGTCCCACTTTCACGACCTAATTCACAACCTTATTTATTCGTGGACATTTTTCATCAGGCTAGAAAAATATCCCAACCTACTTGATGCCACGAGTACCTACGGCCTTGTGACGACCATGCTGCGAGTATGAGTCAAGGGCAAATTCAGCAGAGGTCGTGAATTAGGTCGTGAAAGTGGGACATGCCCTTTACTCTCCCTCATGCTCGAGGGTAGTCCCCGCGTACTCGAGGCCTCAGCTAGGCCACGGCATATTTTTCAACATGTTGAAAAATGCCCGCGAGTAAAAAAAAAGGTCGCCATGGAAAAAATATCTATATTTTTTACTCGTAGGTTTAGTCGAAGTAGGTCGCAGTAGGTCAGCATGTTATTTGTAGGTAATCGAGGGTAGTCGAAGGTAATCAAAGGTAGTCGTAGATAGTCTTCAACATTGTCAAAGGGAGATCGAAGGAGGTCGTCTTCACTCTCCACTATTCGGTGTCCAATTTTCCAGAAGCTAGCCTTTAACATAGTCGAAGGAGGTCTACATAGTCGAAGGAGGCCTTCAACATGATATTTTTTCAAACTCTCCTAAACTCTTATAAACTCGCCAATTAGGTCGCCGCAGTGGGACAGCCCCTTATCGAGCCGTATTTCTGTGTGATCTCTGCTCTTTGGCAGCTGACCTGTTTTAAGAAGGCCTGTGGGTTGGGGGCTATATTTGGAGCCAGCAGACTTTTACTCCTCTTCATGTGTAAAAGATCAACCAAGAATACGGTGCTGTGACATTCTGAAACAGTTACAGATGGATGCTGTTTGAGCAAGGACTAAGTTTGTTCAGAAGGCTGTCATGTACAGTGGCATATCTGAGTGAAGGATAGCACAACACCAAAGGAAGGAGGAGGGAGGGAATTGTCTCCCTTCTATTCCTGTTTGCTTACTTTTGTATTGTTTTAATATTATGTTTTATCTCTTTGTTCCATTTTAAAGCATTATTTATCTGAAGATTATATTGTCCATGATTTTGCAGTTGATGTGTGAATAGAATTTAAGTTTTTGATTTTTCTTCTTTGATCTCATCAGTTTGGCTTTCCTTTTTTAAAAATGCATAAAACCTGGAACAGATTCATTACCTTCTATCAATATTTACCCAGTTCCACGATATAACAGCACGAGGTGTATATTCTCCAGGCTATGAATTGAATGTCCTTGCACACCTCTTTCTTCAAGTTCTTCTTGTTTGTTGTCGTAGTAGCGGTAGTAGTGGTATAGTATCCCTAGCCAATTCATTCGTTCTGCTTCATTTCCCTAACACTGTATCATGTTTAGAAACTGAAAAATCAAAGGCAAACGTTAGTGCCCTCAAATTAATATTACTCTGGTCGAAGTATATGCAATCACATGGTTAATATTCCTTTTAATATTTCTTGGCACAGATTAATTAATGGCAGCATTTCCTGAAGGACATCTTCTTGGAGTTGTGGGTGGCGCAGTGGTAGCTACTGCATTCTACCAGGGACTCGGGTTTAGTGTAGTTTATCGATACAGCACAGAAACAGGTCCTTCGGCCCCACTGGGTCCGCGCCGACCAGTGATCCCCGCACATTAACACTATCGTACACCCACTAGGGACGATTTTTACTTTTAGCAAGCCAATTAACATACATACCTGTATGACTTTGGAGTGGGGAAGGAAACCGAAGATCTCAGAGAAAGCCCACATAGGTCACGGGGAGAACGTACAAACTCCGTACAGACAGCACCCGTCGTCATGATTGAACCCGGGTCTCCTGATGCTGCATTTGCTGTTGGGCGGCAACTCTATCGCTGTGCCACCGCGTCCACCCTATGGTTTGATCCTGACTATCGTGCTGTCTGTACAGAGTTTGTCCCTGAGACTGCGTGGGTTTTCTCCAGGTGATCCAGTTTCCTCCGACACTCCAAAGTGATGTAGGTTTGTAGGTTAATGCTTCATTTTCTATGGGTATTGTGCTTACAGGCTAGTGATGCTGCTGCAAGTAAGAATTACATTGTTCCTTTGTCGGTACATATGACAATTAAATACCCTTAACTCTTGAGCATTGGAAATACTGGAGAAAAAATAGCCAAACAGTTTTTCTGTTTGAGGAGAACAAGAAGATTAAAGAGTGGGAAAAAATCAATTGGATTAAGGGAATGAAAAAGTAATGGAAAAAAGGAACAAGCAGGAAAAATTGAACAAGTACACACTTTTAATTCATGAATTGTGTATTGTAACGCCATGCTTTTAATGACTAACCCTTCATTAATTACTGGATGTACTGTTCTGTGACAGGTTTAATAGTCAATTTGTGAAATGACTCTATTGATTCATTTGGAGTCATAATCCCTCGTCATTATTTTCCAGAACCTTGCTGATCGTCATTTACTAGCTTGTTTACTTATCAATACCATCATCTTTTGTTTTTATGTCTTGTATCAATATCAAACTGTGGATGATCAGTCCCGTCCAAACATTCACCTCACCGAATCCTCATGTCTATTAAATTTTGTCCAAGAATAATTGGATCTTTGCTGATTTTTACTTTAAATTTTATATCAGACCATAACTTACTAAATGGCAAAATTAATAGCAAATGTTTGTGATGGAGAAATGATATACTGGGAGTCTGAACATTTTCCTGTTATGTTTTTTTTTGTGCTGAAACAAAGTAGGTTGCAGAATGTCAACCTATTTGAGGCAACAATCTGAAGAGATGATTTTGTTTGTGCATTGTTCTTTGTCGTCAGCTATTCTGTTTTCCATAAATAGACTACATCATGCTGATGCCCAGCCAAAAGACAGCACAAACGTAACTGCTAGCTGCACTGTGTGTGTGTCAGCATATTGTGAATGTACACTGAATAGCTCAATTATAGACAATAGGTGCAGAAGTAGGCCATTAGGCCCTTCGAGCCAGCACCGCCATTCAGTGTGATCATGACTGATCATCCACAATCAGTGCCCTGTTCCTGCTTTCTCCCCATATCTGCTATCTTTAAGAGCCTTATCTAGCTCTCTCTTGAAAGTATCCAGAGAACCGGCCTCCACCGCCCTCTGAGGCAGAGAATTCCACAGACTCGCAACTCTCTGTGTGAAAAAGTATTTCCTCATTTCCGTTCTAAATGGCTTACCCCTTATTCTTAAACTCTGGCCCCTTGTTCTGGACTCCCCAACATCGGGAACATTGTAAACATGTATTGTCTTTCCACTGGCTGGTTAGGAAGCAACATAAGCCTTTCACTCTACACGTGACAATAAACTAAACATAACTGCACTGATATTCCGGACATCCGTGCGGATTTATGATATTAATAACCACAGGTCTGATGGAGGTGCACCTGACCCTCTTGTTTCACCTCTGGACATGCCACTGAATCCAGTACCTTGTGTGTGGAGTTTGCACGTTCTCCCTGTGACGGCTTGTGTTTTCTTCTGGTCCTCTGGTTTTCTCCTTCAACCCCAAAACATGTGGGGTTACAGTTTCATTGGGCTCTGTAAATTTTGCTGGGTGCGCAGGGAGCCACAGTACTAGTGTGAACAGGTGAGCGATGGTTGGTGTGAACTTGGTGGGCCGAAAGGCCTGTTTCCAGGCTGAGTCTCTAAAAACAAAACCTATTTGTGCTTCTAGGAATCCTGTGGGCAGGATCCAATGTATTCCCAATAGATTCTTGTAA
This sequence comes from Raja brachyura, assembly GCA_963514005.1. Next base: position 43,361,085 of record OY740782.1, read on the forward strand.
CAACTAAATTTTTATAGATCACTTACAATTCATAAAATCATACAGAAATGTTTCTTAAAATAAAGTGAAAGTTTATTGAATTTAGTTTATTGTCTCATGCACCGAGGTACTGTGGAAAGCCTTTTTGTTGTGTGCTCTCCAGTCAGTAGAAAAACTATAGATGATTACAATCAAGCCATCCACAATGTACATATACAGGACACAAAGGAATTATGTTCAGTGTGAGTAAAGTTCAATTAAAGATAGTCCAAGGGTTAATGAGGTAGATGGCAGCTCAGGAACGCTGTCTAGTTGGTGATAGGATGGGTCGGTTGCCTGATAACAACTGGGAAGAAACTGTTCTCGAATCTGGAGGTGTGCGTCTTCACAGCTTTGCAGGAAGTCCTGATGTGAGATCACTGACCACTGAAGCATTGACTCTGCTAGATTTGCCAGAGATGCAGCCCTTCTGTTTTCTATTTTCTTGCACAGAACAAATTTTTGCTTTTTAATTTGATATGTTGTGGAACGGAGGACAGTAGAGATTGTGCAGGATGGAGGGTTATAGTTAAGTTGTTCTTGAAATGGAAAGGAACACTGGTGTTGGGGTTGTGGAGAATGAGGGTCAGCAAAGAGCACCTCTGAGTTGGTGTTGCATTCTGTGTGTTGAAAACGGGTTGATAATAGCAAACTGCAATTTATTTTTCAATCTAATCTCCAGAAAGCAAGCATTTTCATTTTCAACTACAGTTTGCAAAAGGTTGAGCATGTGACTGTTATATGAAATCATCTGTGGAACATGATATGCATTGCAGTCACTTCTCCTCTTCCTGTTGGAATTAAGATAACCAGTTTGTGAGATGTACTTGGTGCAATGGGATCTGCCTGTCGATAATCAGTACCCTTCTCTCTGAACTTCATTGTTTATTGTGGGTAAAGTATATTTCATGAGGTAGAAATTAAAACAAACAAAAAAGAGAAATTGCAGTCAGCAGTGTCAGGCAGTCACTTTTAACTTGCCAGATAACATGGTGCATCCTGTCTCTGCAACATAAGCCTGACAAGAGTTATTTTTGTTATTGTTTTTTGATTTGCTAAGTCCCACAGCAAATCATCATTTCAAGCACAGACTGCAATTTTCCATTTGAAATCATGTGAGTTGTGACTTGAAATATCCAAATTGCTATACCAAGAAATTGTGCACTTCTTCTCGTCACTAAACCCTCAGATGTTTGTTGCTCAATTATTTTGGTTACCTCTATTGGACGGTTCTGTCGGGTGGTATTTTAGGCTTTTAATTGCATTCCACTAGGAATACTCTGACATGAAATGCCTGAATGTTGAGTGCTAGTTTCAATGCATCTCAATTTTAGTCTGAATGTTGCTCAATAATTGTATATACAGTAATCCTTGTTTTTTGAACGAATTTTGGTGATCGCAGACAAAATCTATCATGAGGCGTCCATTCACAGATCAGATTTTTACAATCTCGTTCAGAAAACATTGGCATTTTATAAGGTTATGAAACCTCCAGGATTGAAAATAGTTAAACAATCTCAAAAGTTGGAGATTTACTTTGTGTCTGATGGTTGGTCCACTAGCGATGGGCTGAAAGAATTCCCTCCTCACGACTGATGGAACGATCGGTTGGCTGAACACCCCATTCATGTTAGGGTACAATAAATATTTTGGGCTTGCTTGCAGTTTATTGAACTTGAGTTGGTTGATCGTCTTTTCATATTAAAGTTGGCCGGCGGCCTCTCTCCCCTGGAGCAGGAAGTAGCATAGAAATGCCATTAACTCCTGAGATCTGGGACTTGAGGAATCCTGAGATTCATCCATCTTTGGGGTAACACAGCAGCACAGCTGGTAGAGCCACTGGCTCCCGCTGCCAGAGACCCAGGTGCGGTCCTGTGCTCTGATGCTGTCTGTCTGCTGCTGTGACTGCAGAGCTTTTCTCCCACATCCCAAAGTTTGAGGGTAATTTGCCTCTGTGCGTCGGGAGACTATTTATCCAGTATGTCAGGAGTGTATGCGAAAGTGTGATATCGTAGAACTATGTGAACATGTGGTTGATGGTCAGTGTGGTCTAGATGGTTTGAATGGCCTGTTACCATACTATCTCTAAGCTAAATGTAAAGCCCCTGTCCCTCAGAGGCAATATTTTCGGGGACTAGGCTGTCACCACATGGTCATGGGGTGACGCTTGTATGGCTGTGAGTGTCTCCTCGAGTTGCCCAAAGAGTCGTAACGTTTTTCTGGTTGCTGCTGGATTTTGAAATGTTCAAAACTTTTTGGCAACTGTGGGCTTGACGTAGCTTGTCTTCTCCTGCCGTAAGTGCTGTCATACGTTGTCGCCAGGTGACGTTGGTTGTCGTCGGATGATGACTTTGGTGAATTCCATTGGCGATTACCTACTTCAACCTACATCAACTGGCGACAGGTACCGGTGACTGAATTGTCTTCAGTTGTCGCCGACAGGGTCGTTGCTTGTCTTAGCTTGTCACGGGTGGACGTAGGTTGACTTTGGTTGCCATAGGTTGTCGTAGATGGACATCCTAATGGGTCGCTGGCTGTTGGTAGCTGGACGTAGCTTGACGTCGACTGGGTGGTAGGTTGTCGTAGCTTGTCGTAGACATTGTCGAAGACTGGGTCTTTTCCGGCCACCTGCTACGACTATGACAGTCGCCGAAAAAAACGGCAAAGTGGGACAGGCCCTTAAGGACACGACTTTATCTCCCGTTTCTGCCACATATTGAGGATCAGTGCAAACCTTCCAAAACCACCCTTGGATTTGTTGGTGAAAGCAGACAATCGGCAATAACGAGGGCCTAAGGGCCTGTCCCACTTGGCCGTCATTTACGCGACAGGCCAGTAGTGACTGACGGGTGACCGTCGCGCACGTCATCATGCGTCCGCACTGCCGGCTGGAACACGTGACGTCATTTGAAGATGCACACAAAATTCAGGAGTAACTCAGCGGGACCGGCAGCATCTTTGGAGAGAAGGAATGGATGGTGTTTCGTCCAAAGATTCTTCTTCAGTCTGAAGAAGGGTCTCAACCCAAAACATCACCCATTGGTTCTCTCCAGAGATGCTGCCGGTCCCGCTGAGTTACTCCTGAATTTTGTGTCTATCTCCAATCATCATAGCCCCGCTCTTTTAAAAAAAATTTTTTTTTTTTTTTTACAAAATGTTTTAATCAAACAAACAAATACAAGTACAAACACAATCAAAGAATGCCTAAACTGGCATCTTACAAAGAAATTTCAAATTAAAATATTAACATTTTCATCAATAAAACATTCCACCTCCTGCGGTGACCAGCGCTCACAGAAGGCCCCCACAGTCCCTGTGGACACCGCGTGTTCCCTCTCCAGGGACACGCGGGGACGGACATAACCCCGGAAAAGAGGCAGGCAGTCGACTGCTGTGCGTCCGTCGACTGCCCGCTGCCTGGACCCGCGAATGGCCATCTTGGCCAGGCCCAGGAGCAGACCGACAGGGAGACCCCCTCCTCCCTCCCGACCCTCCCCCCTCTGTACCGGGTGCCCAAAAATAAAAAGTGTTGGGCTAAAATGGAGCCAAAACTTGAGGAGCAGCCCCTTAAGATACTCAAACAGGGGCTGCAACCTCTCACACTGCATGTACATATGGAACACGGACTCCTCCTCGCCGCAGAAGTGACAGGCGGCGGACGAGTCCGTGAACCGGCTCAAATACTTGTTACAGGCCACAGCTTTGTGCAACACTCTCCACCCCAGGTCCCCAATGTAAAGGGGAAGGACTCCCTTGTGGAGAGACCTCCACTGGGGACCGCTCCCCTCGTCAGGTAACACGGACCGCCAGGGTGTGTCAGGACGGAAGACGAGGGCGAGGAAGTGAAGAGTGTGCAAGAGCAGCCTGTACAACACACGCCTCTCCGCCTCACGGAACGGCACGCTGGGCATCTCAGAAAGGCGGCTCATGTTGCGTGGGGCTGGCTCTCGGGGAGGGACCCGGGCCATGGGTCCTATGAACAATTCCGATTGAGCGGGGGTAAGCTCATCCAGAATCGCTCCACGCACACGCCTCTCCTGGACACCCACCGTCACAGCCACAACACCCCCCTCCCCCTGAGGAGCAGCGCCCTGGCTGAAGGTGACCAAATTCCTGGCCTTCAGGAGGTCACGGTAAAGGCCAGGCAACTCCCGCCTAGCGCGGCGACTCATACCCGCTACTGGGAGCCGTGAGCCCTCTTGAAGGCAGCGCCCCTGGCGGAAAAAGTACGTTGCCAGCATGTGCCATTTAGGAGGGTAGTCTGTGTAGACGTACCTCCGCAGGGTCCTGAGTCGGAGATCCGCCACCTGGGTACGAATACAGACCAGCGCCTGACCGCCCTCCGCCAACGGGAGACTCAGAACCCCAGCAGAGACCCAGTGGTTCCTCTCACCCCAAAAGAAGTTGACCAATCTCCTCTGTAACCTGATTATAAATAAAGAGGTTGGGACCAAAGTGGCTAGCCGGTACCACAGCATAGAGGCCACCAGCTGGTTTATAACTCCAGCCCTGCCCCGGTAAGAGAGCACACCAAGGAGACCTGACCAACATCCCAGCCGGGCGATGACCTTCGCCTCCAGCTCCTGCCAGTTCGCCGGCCACGCCCCCTCAGTGGGACTCGGGTAGACCCCCAGATAGAGGAGGTGCGTGGTGCTCCATGCAAAACCTGCCATCTCCTCCGGCAGGGAGTCCACCTCCCACTGACCCACCAAGAGACCAGAACACTTCCCCCAGTTGATCTTGGCAGAGGACGCAGCCGAGAAAACCTGCTGGCACTCACGCATCCTCCGCAGGTCAACAGGGTCAGTGAACATCAAAATGACATCATCGGCGTAGGCCGAGAGAACCACCTCCATCCCCGGCCCCGGCAAAGCCAGGCCTGTCAACCGCCTCCGGAGTAGGCACAGGAATGGCTCTACACAGATGGAATACAGCTGGCCGGACATGGGACATCCCTGACGAACCCCCCTCCCAAAGGGAATGGGGGCCAATAAAGAGCCGTTGACCTTAACAAGGCACTCTGCAGCAGTGTATAAAAGTCGGACCTAGGCCACGAAATGCGGTCCAAATCCGAACGCCTGCAGAGTCCCAAGAAGGTAGTTGTGCTCCACCCTGTCAAACGCCTTCTCCTGGTCAAGGGAGAGATAGGCGACTGACTGTCCAGCCCCCTGGGACAGATGGATCAGGTCCCGGAGCAGATGGATATTGTCCTGGATGGACCGGCCCGGGACTGTGTAGGACTGGTCAGGGTGGATTACCTGGGACAGCACGGGACCCAGGCGATTCGCCAATGCCCATGCAAAAACTTTATAGTCCGTGCTGAGGAGAGAGACCGGGCGCCAGTTCTTCAAAAGGCGGAGATCGCCCTTTTTGGGCAGCAGGACAACTACCGCCCTGCGCCACGAGAAGGGCATCTCCCCGGTCGCCAGGCTCTCCCCCAGGGCCTTCATATAGTCACCACCCAGGACATCCCAGAAGGCTCTAAGGTACTCCACAGTCAGTCCATCCAGCCCTGGAGACTTGCCCACCCTGAGCTGGTACAAGGCACCAGTCAACTCCTCCAGAGTTAGGGGATCATCCAGCTGTTCAGCCACATCATTGCACACAGCGGGCAAGCCCTCCCACAGGACTTCTTGCGCCTCCCTACTCGATGTGCCTGCCGAGAACAGAGTCCTGTAGAAAGACCGAACCGAGGCACCAATGCTCTCTGGATCCGTGACAGAGGAGCCATCGTCCGCAAGCAACTCTACAAGCTGCCTGCGGGCTCCACGCCCCTTCTCCAGAGAAAAGAAAAAGGGGGAGGCTCGGTCCAGATCGTGCAACATCTGGACTCACGACCTCACATACGCGCCCCGGGACTTCCTAAGCTGTAAGTCCCTCAACGCTCCCTTCTTCTCCTGGTATTCCTCCCACTCACACGAAGCCCCACCAGTCTGATCCAGACGAGCCTCCGAGTCGAGCAACTCCCTCTCAAGCCGTCCGATCTCAGAGTCCCGCCCTTTGGTCGACCCCCTCGCGTAATCCTGGCAAAACAGACGGACGTAGGCCTTCCCCACGTCCCACCACTGCCTTAGGGACAGGAAACGCCCCTGCCTCTCTCTCCACCTCGCCCAGAACTGCCTGAAGGAATCCCGGAATCGGCGATCCTCCAGCAGCTGGCTATTAAAATGCCAGTACGCGGACCTAGCCCGTGTGCGCGTCGGGATAAAAACCACTCTCACCAGGCAGTGGTCCGAGCATGGCGCCGGCCGCATGGAGGCCGCCGAAACACAGGAGACATAGGCCTTGGACACGTATAAACGGTCAATACGGGAACCACCACCCTCAAACCTGTACGAGAAGGCGTTAGAGTCCGGATGGAAATTCCGCCAAACATCTACCAGCTCAAAAGAGTCCACCATCTCCCTTAAAGACTTTACTGCAGCCGGGTCACGCTGAATGCCAGAACGATCTCTCACCTCGAGTGTACAATTGAAATCTCCCCCCAGGAAAACACACTCCCCACGGTCGATAGTGTTCAACAGCGTGGTCACTTCCCTTGTTAAACGCGTCTGCATTGCGCCGATCTTGGGGGCGTACACATTAATGAAGTGTAATGGCACGCCATCCAAATGCACGGCCAGATACAGCAAACGGCCTGGTACAATGTCCTGCACTTTGAGGATCTCCGGCTGGAAAGACGGGGCCAACAGGAAGGCCACTCCACTTGAATGGGAGCTGAGATGGCTCATGTAGACCCCCCCCTTCCCACTCCAGGAGCCAGGTGGGTTCATCGCTAGCCACAGTGTGTGTTTCCTGCAGGAAGCTCACCGCGTACCCCCCGTCCCTGAGCACTGAGAGATGGTGAAACCTACGGAGAGACCCCCTGCCCCCATTGATATTAAGGCTGGCTATAGTGAGCTTCATTTTGAGTGCACACTAGATCTTTACCAGCCCCCGGTGAAGGAGTGGAGCCGCCCATAGCCTTCTGCCCTCTCTTTAGGGACTTAAAAAGCTCTTGGAACTGGCGCCTCTCATTTCTTAATAGCCCCGCCTGCTTTCCCTTCTTCTAAAGGATGGCATAAATAGACCGCATGGGCACCCTCGGGTCCGACCAGCAGTCCACAGCCAAATCCGCCTTGTTCCTACTCCCTCTCGTGTCCTTTAAGAACTTCCGAAGTTCCCAGACTTCGACAAGTCGAGACACGGGGCCGCGGGCGGGGCATTCCGTCAACTCACTGTCGACGGACTCCGCATACCCCTCCTCCTCACACTCAATGTCCGAGCCCGAGTCCGGAAGGTTGCTACTTTCAGCTGCCTCGCACACCCCTCCCTGTGAGATGGGCGTTCCAGCCACATCACACGGTCCCTCCTCTGTCACCATCCCACCCCCAGGATCAGTGACAGGGGCAGGTACCGGTGCCTCTGACTGCAGCAAGCTATCTGCTAATTGGCCAGTCTCCTGTGCGCTTCCACCGCCCTCTTTATCCGGATTGGGAACAGTGAAGTCGGAGCAAGTCTCCGGGCCTTGCTGTAAGCGGGCCTGTCTAGAGTCCGACCGAAGGACACGATCCGAACCAACCTTGCCCTCCTCCACACCCAGGCTTCCCACCCCAGCACCGTCACCCAGAGAGTCCCCGTCCTCCACCACCAGGTGAATCATCTCGCTGTGGCCCTCAGGAGCCGATGTTACTGGAGTCTCCCCTGCTCCCTCAACCAGTGGGGCGTCACACCCCTCAACTGGGCTTGTAGCCTCAACGAGGAGCTCAGGCTGGGGACCCACCCCTACACCCAAGTCCCCCCCCCTTCAGGCTGCCCCTGGTCATCCTCTAAGCTAGCAGACGTGCTCTCTGGGGGAACAGCCCCCAAGGGTAATGTATCGCCATTCTCAGGTGGTCCCTGCACTACAGAGGCATCCTCCCCCTCAGAGGAAGCGTGCCCTGGATCCCCCACCTCAACAGGAGGGGAAGGCCCCCATTCAGGTTGCTCCTGAACTTCAGGGCCCTTCTCTGTATCATAGGACCCATGTCTCCTCCTCTTCCAACCACTGGCGTGCGGTGGTACGGTGAGCTCCATTGCGGAAGCCTCGACCTCCACACTACCATCTACCTGTTTAACCTTTCCAGCCCCCCGTTGGACCCTAGGGCCCTTATTCTTCCCTGGGCCCAAGGGACCGCCTTTCTTCTTTTTCTTGACTTTCCTCCCCCCCCTGACGCTCCCAAACCTCCCCGTCCACCCCACGCACTTCACCTGCGTCCATCTCCACAGGTACGGGACATGGGGGTGGTGGGGGAATGAGGGGTGGGGGTAGGGGAATAAAGCCTTCACGGGCTACCGTGGTAGAACTAGCAGCCCCAGATGGGCCAGCAATGCTCCCCCAGGCCACCGTGATAGAACCAGCAGCCCCAGATGGGCCAGCAGTGCTTTCCCGGGCCACGGTGGGAGAACCAGCAGCCCCAGATGGGCCAGCAGTGGACTCCCGAGCCACCGTGGTGGAACTGGCATCCCGGGTCCTGGGACAATTCCGGCGAAAATGCCCCACCTTTTTGCAGGCATGACAACGCACTTGGCCCGCATTCCAGAACACACGATAGGAGAAATCATCCACCTCCACATCAAAACTCCCCTCCGTGTCCATCCCCTGTGCCATCTGTATATACACGCGACGCTTGAACGTATATATATGCCGCATCTCAGGATCGTCAAACCTATACAACAGTTTGGTGAGCCCCGACCGCACCTCCCCCAGCTTCCTTACATGTGGGAGCAGGAGCGCATCCGGAACAAAAGTGGGAACATTGGACAGAATGACCGGCAACACTGGACCCCCCCCCATGGGTCCACCGCCACGAAATTCCCGCCTGCTGTTACCCCCCTTTCCAGAGCCAGAGCCACTGCCTGTTCAGTTTTCAGTAGAACAACAACCTTCCCACTGACCACCGCGCCTGAGACTATGGCTTTCTTGCCAACAGTCTCACCCAGGGCATCTAGAAAAGCCTTAAAGGGCAGGTTGCTCTGCACGTACATTTTTACCCCATGTGTGCGCCCCATCAACTCATGGCCCTCAGTCTCAGAGACTGCCGACCGTGCGACAGCTGCATAACTCTGAGGGGTTGCCATCTTTAGGGCGTGGCACAACACACAAAGTATCAGTACTTTTAAATCAAAGCAGTCTTTCTGCTGTTGCTGCACCTCCACTCTTTTGCAGCAGTTCAGTATCTTGTGAAGGCTTTCTTGGCAAAGCAACAGAAGCAGTCTCCTCCTGATAAGGTAGGAATGTCTGTGTCAATCCTCCCGCCGTCAAAAATGGAGCTTCCGGAGGCTTCTTCCCCAGGTCTCCGTCGCCTCCCCGGCTTCAACGAAATCCAAGACACTGTTGCCATTCTTACCCAGCACACCTGGACCGGGCAAGTTGGTGTAGGAGGGAGCTTTCCGATGTTACTAACCACAAACACCGCTCCAGACTCAGCTCCCACCAGTTCAAGTGAATCTTGGCCTTCCGCCAGCCACTGCCGCTCCTACGACCTTCCAGATACACACAGACAATCCTCACTAATTAGAGGAATCCTTGAACAAAGAAAGTCTCTGCAGTCCGACAAAGCTCTGAACGCAAAGTCGGAATGCTTTCAATCCTCCCCAACGTCCAAAAAGTTCATTAAATCCTTCCCGCCAGCAGAGCAGCTCCTCTCCTGGCCCCGCTCTGGGAGTAGGAATGGGGGCATTTCCGGATCCGCAACAGCCGTGAACCCCAGGCCGAGCTCGGCGATCGCTTGCTTGCTTGCTTCTGCTGCTGTTAGAGGTGAGATGTTGTGCCACGCCAGGATGTCCCACTTGGCCGTCATTTACGCGACAGGCCGGTGGCACGCGAAGATTTAGTGCCGCTTGCAACTCCATGCTCCTCCACGCCACTCCACGCGCCCGTCCTGTGCTACCCACACGCTGCCAGGTCGCGTAAATGGCGCGCAAATTACGGCCAAGTGGGACAGGCCCTTTACTGCTATACATTGTGAGAAATAGACATATGTTGATTTAGTTCATAATTTACCATACTTTAATTCTGATTTCCCTGCTCCTTTTACTCCCCACATTTGAAGTTGTTGGTGCCTGACTGACTGAGTTACACTAGCACTTTGTGAATTGATTTTCTCCTTTTTTTGTAGATAAATATGGACCTTAATAATCAATCTATGATCTGTAAGAGTTTGTGATAATCACAGAGTCCTTTAACAATAATAATGTTCCCTGGTTTCTTGGAATAGTAAATACAAAAAAAAACGTTCAGTAGTTTGGAATGGCTTTTGTGAGGTGAGAATATAAGTTTAGGAGTTACTCGGTCAGCAGCCAGAGCCAGTTTGCCTGACCTGAATATTTCCAGCATTTCTATTTTATTATTCAACTCATCGGCCTAATTTATATACTGGATATGTATAGAATTGTGGTTTTTTTTGCTATACAACTTTAGAAAAATATGACCATTTACGTGTAATTGGATTATTTGTGCTACAGTAACTTCATGTTCCAGCAATGGATGTTTTTTGGTATAGCTGACTGCATTGTTTTTTTCCTTGCCATGTCTCAACTTTCACTGTGGAAGAGACTTGGACCTTATCGCAAAGGCCTGACTCAGTCAACTGTCATACTTTCTCAACTACCTCAACTATCTTTTTTTTTGTGTGGTCGTAGACATGTACTTGGTTTATCAAGTGATCTAGTAATACAAGTCTGCATCAATTTTAGGGTTGATTGTTGAGATGCGTTTCCATCTTATGATTTAAATCATTGTCATTTTGAGTTAAAGGTTCATGCAATGCAGAAATAGTCTCTTCGACACAACTTGCTGACTGAGATCCCCATCTACGCTGGTCTCATGTGGCCCATATCTTTCAAAACCTTTCCTGTCAATGTACCTGTCCACATGTCCAATTATTCCAATTGGTCCTGCCTCAAGCACCTTCCTGACCGCTCACTCCATATGCATGCCATTGTCTGTGGGAAAAAAACTGCTCCTGAGTTTCAAATTAAACTTCTGCCCTCTAGTTCTTGATTCTCCAGCACTGGGGAAAACACTCTGTACATTCATAACGCCTATGCCCCTTATGATTTATTTGCACCATCTACATAATGCAAAAGTGATTAAAGGTACAAAAAAGATTTATCTGGCAATGGTAATTTCCTTTGCTTTGAGTAATTTCATCAGTTCCTTAGATTCCCTTAACATTTCTAATGAGCAACAATCTCCCAGATCCTGCAACTGCATAGATCTGGCACAAGATCCTTTTAATGTTATTTATTTTTAATTATTTAGAATGTGTTTGATATTTCTAATTTATACATTAAATATTTTTAGTTAATTGTATTTATTTTATTTCTAAACATACTTTGTTTGTAAAATACATACTCCATTTTTCCTGTTTAATTTTTTCCTCTAGATTCTAGCATCTGCAGTTTCTTCTGTTCCTATTTTTACTACTTGTACACACATGTATTAGCATTAATTTACAATTGTCACTTCCACAGACTTCTGAGAGATATTTAAAACTCCCTTACAATTAGGTCGGCTGGTGAACCTTGGATGGGGGGTTTCCACCTGTCAAAGCTGTCGAGAGCGTTCTTGGGCAGAGCTTCTCCAACAGTACTGGATGCCCTGCAGCTACTTTGGACACCAGGCCATCACGTGCATTCACTACAACTGGGGTTTAGCAGTCAATAATCCAGCATCAGTAAATTCAGTCCCTTTATACCTTGAATTAAATGTTTATTGTGAGTTATTGTTACACGGCACAATGTCCTCTAAACTTGTTTTGGTTCAATGGCTGCAGCCACTGCTTATGTTGAGTGCTCATTCTAACAAATCTTCTTGACTAAAGTAAGTATCTCAGGTGCAAGTCACTGTGAAATGAGAGATGACAGCCTGTGTTGTGTTAGTAGGCTGAGAGGTTTAGAATTGTATGTATCTATTTGAAGGGATTTAATACCGATAACTGAAATGCGAATATGAAAAGAAGAAACGTTGTAGTCGGGATAGAGAAAATCCTTAAATCAATTCGCACTCGCATTCAACAGATTTAGACTAATTCACTCGCATTTTGTAGAATTAGTCTAATTTTCTGCATTTGTGATTGTTGAATAACTTTGAATTTATGTGAATCTCGCTTACTTGATAACACAAATAATATTATAGTTTAAGAAATTGGTTTCAACTCTGCTGAATGTATACATCGGTCCTATAAAATTCTGAAATCTGGCATTCTTTTCACATTTATGTTCAGTCGAGTGTTTTGTTCTGCGTTGCTTTGGAATTGCACATAGCTAAAGGTCACTCTATTTCAAAAGCCATGCTGATGGCATGTGTAAATGACCTGATCTGAAGTGAATTATGAAAACTGAGTGGAATAAAGCAAATCAGCGTAACCATTTCAAGTCGCAGAGAACCAATTTTACCTTTCGGACACCTCTTATTCTCCTCACCACTAGTTAGTCGCGCAAAGCCACAATTGGGTTCTTATCACTGGAGTTCTATACACATAATTAGGAAGAGCACCATTACTTTCTGAACTTGTGACTCTTGCCAGCTGTTTAGATTGCAAACTGCTGGACGCCAGCTTACAAAGGTAGGGTATACTGACAGTTCCGACTGTCTTTGTGTTTAACTTCCACTGAGTGAGCTTGAGCAAAAGTGCACCCATAATACTGAAAGCCAAGTTTTTTGAAAGTTGCATATTTAATAGGATAGCAGTGGCCTACGTCATACATCCATGCCCATAAATATAAATCAAAGCCCTCCAATTCCACAGCAAATGTTCCATGATCGTTTTTTCAAGGCTGTCATAAGAGGAAATGGGTGCACTCAAAACATTGGTTTGGATTCCTGGAGTCACCAAGTGAATCATAATTTTGCTGATCAGGACTTCTTTTTGCAAACAAACTACTTCAGTTGCGCTTTTAAATATTGCAAGGGACAGATCTAATGGTCTTCATTTGAGTTGATAAGGAGGCAGCCAGAAAGGAGAATGCTGTAGGGTCTCATTACTTATTGAAGAGATGGTGGGCAAAGCCATGGCATTTGTTTATCACAAAGGGAATGTGTGAGAGTTATTCATGACTATGAAATAATCATGCTTTATGGGTTCCTTTATGCGCTGCATTGTTCACCATGGAATTCAGAAGGAATTGGAAGCGAGAATATAGAGAGGTCAAAGAAGCAGAATGCTGTTGCGTGTCTTTTTTCTGCTGATTTGTCAACTGGATAATGAAATCGGTTGTGCTTTTTTCCTTAATTTAAAGAAAATGTACAAGAGAGTATAATTAAGAAGATGTAGCCATATTTCCACAGCAACTGGCAGGGCTGTTTGTAAGCAATAACAATGTACCATCATGGTTCCTTTCAATTTATGACCATCATAGCCTAACCCGATTATTCATCTTTATTATTCTGAGTGTGTACATTTTAGCAGCAATTAAATAGAAATTGGGGGCTGAAAACTATATATTATCAACTCCTGCTTGTCCTTATGAAGGCAACCTCAAGCTGTCACTATGAACCACTGTAGTGAAAGTGCTGCTGGTGCTGTAGGTAGGAGGTTGCAAAGTTTTGGGCTAAAATCAAGAAACAATGATGGGGTGTCAATATATTTTTAATTCAGACCGTACGTGACATGAGATAGCACTGTCCTGTTCCTTTTGCTTGTGTCCTTGCAAGTGGTAAGTGTCGAAAATTTGGATGGTTCTGTTAAAAATACATTAGTTTAGTTTAATTCAGTTGAGTGATGCAGCAGGAATACAGACCCTTTGGCCCACCAAGACCGTGCTGACCAGCGATCCCCGCACACTAACACTATCCTACACACATAAGTGACAATGTTACAATTTTACCAACCCATTTGGCCTACAAACATCTATGTATTTAGAGCAAAGAGAGACACAAAAAGCTGGAGTAACTCAGCGGGACAGGCTGCATCCCTGGAGAGAAGGGACGGGTAACGTTTCAGGTCGAGACCCTGCTTTAGACTTAGGAGCTACTAGACTTGTCCAGTAAAACTATAAACTATACTGGACTTGTCCAGTAGCTGCAATTAATATTAGAAGCAACACAATCCACAGCCATTGCTGTTGGAGTGGGGAGAATGTTTATGTTGGTATCTGAAGTATTAATCAAGTGCACTGCTTTGACATGGGTCATGCAGATATTCCATGAACATTGTTGTAGCTGCATTCGTATTCCATTACATTCCTGATCGGTGGTCGCTATCGGTGGCGCCATGGTGGTTGCTGGTGGTTGCTGAGAGCATAGCCACTGCCATCGGTAACAGCAAACGCCACCATGCCCCAGAGAAATCAATCACTTTTGTCAAAGCTGGAGAGAAGCCTCGAGCACAACCAAAAACAAGGAGGGGCATCCTCTACACAGCAACTGACTGGCAGCTGCACGTCGATCTGGGCAAACAGCTGAAATTTCCACAGCAACATCACTCCGGCCAGACTCTGAAGTGACAAAACAGCTGATCATTCTGGAGCTAACAGTGCCCTGGGAAGAGCGTATTGAAGAGGCTAACGAGAGGAAACACGCATGATACCAGGAACTGGTGGAGATGTGCCAGGACAGCGGCTGGAAGACATGCTATGAGCCTATAGAGGTGGGCTGTAGAGGCTTTGTAGGATGCTCACTCTGCAAAGTCCTCAACCAGTTGGGCATTACGGGGCTGGCAAAGAAGAGGGCCATTCAATCGGTACGTGAAGTCGCAGTTAAAGCCACCAGGTGGCTTTGGATTAAGAGGACTGATCCGTGTGCGGTTGCTGCTGGGATGCAAGTCAGGGCTTGATCAACCCCGGCTGGGTCGCCTGGGTGAGGGTGTCTGATGTTGTGAGACCCGAAACACCCGATGACCCCAGGTAACATTATCGAGGATGCGTCCCAGCGCACCTAGAAGATGTATCTTTGACACATGGTGGCAAGCCTTTATGGACCAATCCCTACAGAATGTCTGCATCTGACCTCATCTCTTTCAAATACAGGTAAAAGGCGATAGCCTTGATTTTTTGGGGAATTTGATAGTGATAATGATAATGCCATTGAAAGCCAATGGTATGTGATCGAGATCTATCGAAACTTCAGGAATACCTTTGAAGATTGTTTATAAAATACATTCAAATACCTCAATCAATCTGCTTAACAAACATAGAAATAATCTCTGAACATTCTTTCCCAGCATTGAGGCCATAATTACAGTCATCAAGCAGAACACATCACTGTTTATATTTTTCATTTTGCCATATTATCTCCTATATACTAAAGCCAGTACTTTGGCTTTCTTCATCTGCAATTATATATGTTTTTAACAAAGGCCTTTGTTTATGTGTTAAAGAAGGAACTGCAGATGCTGGAGAATCGAGGGTTACACAAAAAGCACCCGCTGAGTTTCTCCAACTTTTTGTGTAGCCTTTGTTTATGTTTTGGCTCAAGATAACAAAACAATTATCAGCAATATGTAAGATATAACCATTCAAATGAAACTCAACAGTGGCTTCCACTAATTGTTGCTGTCAGTTTTGTGGGTGTTTGTAATATGTTTCATGGGTACATTACCACCAGCAGTTTAAAAGTATGCAATTGTGGCCATATCTGTCACTGTAAGCTGTACAAAAGAATCAGGATGGGCAAGTTAGCTAATTGACTGTTCTGTATCCCTCTTTTTTCCCATTTCCCAAATATTGAAATATATTAAGAAAACACCAGTTTTCAGCAGGCAGCCACTGTTTGACATTCTCAAGTATTTATTTTACTGAGCCATCATTTTTGAATGACAAACTTTGTGTCACAGTTACCTCTCTCCCAAATTATAGGAAGATAATCCCATGACGCCATTAGTTATGATCATGGCTGATCTGTATCTTATCTCCATCCAGCTGGAGAAAACAATTCTTCCAAATTTAACATTATTTATTCAACTGTTGCTCACTTTCTATGGGAGAAATTTCCACTTCTCTGACATTTTATGTCCAGGAGTGTAAATTCCCTGAGTAGACAGTTACCAAATTCCCTTGTACTGGAGTATCCCACTAGTGGAAGAAATATCTTCCTTTCAATATCAAAATACATCTATCGAAGCATATGTTGGCTTTCTGTATGCCAGGGGATGCAGGCCAAGTTTATGTAATTTCTCATAATATTCAAACTTCTGGAACCTGTTCCTCTGCGAACAACAACTCTGAAGTCAGTGATAAATTGTTGGCATGAAGAATCCCACTGTGGTGCCATTGAGACACTATAAATGGTGGAAGAGTGATGTTATTACTTGATGGTGAAGAGAACACAATTACAAAATAATTCCACGGACGAGGCTTTTGATCTTACAAAGCTGAACCCCGAGAGATCTTCAGAAACTCGTGGCATAAGAGCACTTTACATGCTTTAAGGCACCAAGATATGCTTTTGTGGCTGTGTTGTGGTCATAAGGTTATGATTTGTGAGTTTGAGTACACAAACAGTAACATGTTATTTATGAGAAAACACAAGGAACTGCAGATACTGGAATCTTGCATAGAACAGAAAGTATTGGATAAATCAGCAGGTCAGGCAGCATCGCTGGAGGACATGGATTGGTGACATTTTGGGTCGTGACCCTTATTCAGCTTGTCTTTCAGCTGAAAGTGTACTGTACCTTTCAAAGGTTGTCCGAGATTGCACTTTTAGATGTGACATCAAATCAGTTGCAATTTCTCAGACCTAAGGGTATTATTCGGGGGCAGAAAAAGACATAGCAATTTCATCTCCAGTTGTAATGTATCTTATGAATGAACAGGAATCACCACTTGCTGTAATGGTTTATGTGCAGTCAATGGAGAAGTAAAACACTGGGACTCAGTGGAATTGTTATCTCTTTGTAAACTTGTATTTTGGTAGAATGAATAGGGTAAAAAAATAGTGATCAGACCAGGCAGACAGTGGATTTTACTTTGGAGTCACGTGAGTGACTACGTGAAGACCCCACCAGCCCACATGCGCATCATATCATCTATCACATTGCGCAACAACAGGCTGGGGATGGGCTGCTCCACCAGCGGTAAGTTTCAAACCTGAAGGAAAGTTTTTTTTCTACTTAATTTCAGGTCTGTTTCTCCTTGCAGGAAGCTCTTACAGAGTTCCTGCTGGAGACGTTGTGGGGAATCCAACCTACAGGGACCGCGAGGAAATCCCGGCTGTGGAAACCGCGGAGATCGGAATCCGCGGGGAACCTGGGACAGCAGGAAGAGTCAAGCCACAGGGTGAACCCGGCTCGGGGAAACCCGGCCGCGGGGACCGTGTGGATGTGCGGATAGCCAGTGGCATTTTTTCAGACTCTGGCAGCCCAGACAGAGGTTCAACGGACTCTGAAAGGCCTGGACGAGTCAGGCCAGCAGGGTTCCCCTCCGACATGGGTACGTTCTCGGACATTTTTTACCCATGTGGAGCATGGATAGTGTCCGCAGGCCGCTCATCCCACTGAGGTGCTCCATCCTGATATGGTCCAAGCAGGGCCATGTCAGCGCAGGACCCCTAGGGGCCTGCGGCAGCACCTATTTTAGGGCTGCATACAAATCTCCCTCTCTGTGAAGTGGAGTGTGAGGGGTCAGTGGGTGACTCCAAACTTGGAAGTATGTCAATGGAACATACTGGAGTACAGGCGTGAGGTTCCAGAAATGTCTGGCATGGCATCAAGACCTTCACTAACGAAGAAACCTGTAAGGGCCAGAGTTCCCTCGTGAAGCAGCAGCCACCTCGCGTCACATCATTACAGGAATAGGTGCCGGCTGTGAGATACCATGCACCTGTAAAATTGTTCCTGAAAGGACCAGCAGTGAACAGAGCTATGTGGGCGTACAATGCACACTTCAAAATGATCAGTTTTATACTGCACCGTATACAAGCGAGACAGAGTTGCCTTTCAAGATGGGCCCGCAGTTGCGGCCTGCTCATTGTCATAATGGAAGATACCAGTTCAACTCGCATGTGCAGTATAGACATTTCTGTATAGGAAACTTCATTACTGTCTAACAACTGAGGATCAGTTTCCACTCGCAGGGCTCATTGGAGGTATTTGAAATTTAGCTGGATGGGGCAATGATACAGTTAAAAGCGTTGCAAAATGGGCTAACTTCAGCTCCCAGGTTAATTACCAAATTACTAAAACCGGTGCTTCAGCTGCTCAGAGATTAAAAAAAAGCTATTGTTATGGCTCTGGATGATGTTCTAAATGCTGTATTTTGCCAAATTAGCGGTATCAGCCACAAAACTATATTTCAAAAATTGGGTTCTCATCCATCCAGTTAAATTTAAATTGATACCAACTGAAATTATTGAGTATTGGGATTTACCTTTAACTCTATTAAATTGTCTGGGAATTGGCAATATATTGGCTTTCAGCTGTGCTATTTGGGCCTTTGCATTATCAGAGCTATACGGTGTGCAAAGGAGTAAGCTCTCAAGTGCCATGTAGGTCATTGCTACCAGACCTATGCTATTCCCAGCTGAAACTATCAAAGTCAACATGGTGGACAAACAGTATTCAGCATTGCTCCACTAACGTTCATCAGTAAATCTTCAGTTAATTACTAACTGATGCTATTGCTCAAAGATGGAAAATTACTAATACCATCTCTAGTTACGGAGGTGAATGGGTTTGCATGAGTTACCAATTGTTCAGTTATACGTTATCAATTACCTATAGCCACTAGATGGATTCAGTGGATTAAAGGTTTTGTGCGAATATGCATAATCTGCACGCTCAAGTCTAAGTTGATACACTCTGGTGCTGTTATATGTTAATCTTATGGGTGCAATCAAATCAAAGTATTAAGTAATAGTTTACCTAACTTCATATGGCATTGGTGTATCATCATGTAAAATTAATGACAACACAGAATGGATGTTGGATCTCAAGTATTTAATGACATTGTGGGCTCGATGGAACACCAAAAGATCGAGATGTTTACATCCAGGCTCAATCACCAGTTGCAAAAAATATGTGGCATATCAGTGGCGATGGATGCATTCTCGCTACACTGGGGAGGAATGTTCTTTATGTCTTCCTCCATTTTGCCTCATCAGATGGGTCTTGCAAAATTCAGCAAGTACCCGCTTCAGGCATTTTCGTAGTGCCTGACTGGCCTATACAGCCATGCTTCCCGCTGATGTTGGGAATGATATTGGGAATGGTTATTTCTAGACACAAAATTGTTGGTCAGCAGTGACTCTGGGAACCATCCTCTGCATAATATAATCAATTCATTGACTTGCAGACTGGGAATTGTTAAATCAAACCATGGACGTGCTCACTGCAATTGCAGGGATAGCACCAAATAAGCAGTACTTTCCTCATAAGAGAAGTATTTTTGTTTGATACTAATATTACATATAATTCGGCACGGATGACTGACGTCTTGAAGTTCAGTTCTATATGGGGTTTGACAATCATTAAAGTGCCATTTACTGTGCCTAACGTGTCTGAAGAAGGGTCTCGACCCGAAACGTCGCCTATCTCCTTCGCTCCTTAGATGCTGCTGCACCCGCTGAGTTTCACCAGCTTTTTGTGTAACCCCCGTGCCTTCTCATGATATTGGCTGCGGGGAGCAGAATCCACTCTGTCGGGTCTCACCTTCTGATATCTAGATTATGAAGGGTATCTTCAACTCGAAACCTCCCAGGACCAGGTATGCAAAGATATGGGATGTTAACATTGGAACATCCCTGTCCTTGGTCAAACTCACTTACAAAGTGGTTATGCTCATGGTGCTGAGCTCAGTGCAACAGGTCCAGTCTTTGCATAAGCCGTGACTGGACAGGATGATTATATCTGCAGGCAAAATAACATTTATGTTTGTGACTTAGTCAAGCGGAATACACCAGGGACATCAGGTCTCAAACTAGATTTGTTGGCATATCCCATGGACCTTCGGTTGCGTGTGGCCACACATCTACACCAGTATGTTAATGTCTAGAGCCTTAGGGACTCTGAACTAGCAATGTTTGTTAGTCACATAAAGCCTCATAAGAAGGTATATCACTACAGACCATCTCCAGGTAGTTAAAACGGGTTCTGGGTTACAGGAGTGAACACTGACATTTTCAAGTCTCACTCCACCTAGGCTGCAACAACATCAGCAGCAGGGTTATGGACGTTTCGCGGGACCACATCGTCGCAGCTGCAAGATGGTCAAATGAACGATCTTTGCAAAACATTTTAGAACTAACCCATTGCCAGACCGGGGGTATTTGCCAACTCTATTTTAGGTTCTGTTTATACTTTCCTACCAGTTGAGGGAGGTTACTATTTTAATTATTCGTTCATTAAAAGCATCAACATGTCTATGTCTATGTCATGTCTGAATGCATTATTAATGTTCACTCATCATTGGTCATCTGATGCAGTGTGTGACACATGGACTCATTTGCACGGCATGAAATCACAGAGCTTTGAGATCTTCACGTAGTCACTCACGTGACTCTGAAGTAAAATAGTAAGATTAAACGAGAACTTACCAGTTTGAAGTTTGATCTTTATTTTATGAGGAGTTACGATGAGGGATTACGTGCCCTCCACTCCCAACCCTCTATCATAAAGGTCAGCTGGTATTCTATTTTCTCTAATCTTACTATATTCAGTTCAACTAGTGTTATCTGAGATTTCACGCCACTGCTTTGAAGATTGATGCGCATGCGGGCTGGTGGGGTCTTCACGTAATCCCTCAACGTAACTCCTCATAAAATAAAGATCAAACTTCAAACTGGTAAGCTCGTTTAATCTTACTTTTATTTTGCGCACATAATTGATATCAGTACTGAAGTTATGGCAGCATTTTAATTTACATAGTTTAAGAGATACAGCACGGAAACAGGCCCTTCGGCCCACAGGGTCTGCGCCGACCAGCGATCCCCACGCATCAACACTATCCTACACCAACTATGGACAATTTTTACATTTACCAAGACAATTAACCTACAAACCTGTACATATTTGGAGTGTGGGGGGGAAACCGAAGATCTCAGAGAAAAGCCACGCAGATGACGGGGAGAACGTACAAACTCTGTACAGACAGCACTCGTAGTCAGGATCGAACCCGGGTCTCCGGCGCTGCATTCTGCGCTGTAAAGGGCCTGTCCCACTTAGGTGACTTTTACGGCGACAGCCAGCGACAGTCACTGTTGCGGCTTGACGCCGTGAAACTGACCCCCTACGACAATGTCTATGACAGGCTGCCATCTAGTCGATGTCAAGCTACGACAGGCTACATCAAACGGCGACCCAATTCTACGGAACATGCGACGTCAACCCACGACAGCCTACGACGATATAGACGAGAGCCTACGACAACTGGTCAACCCTCGGCAGTCTGCGACAAGCTATGAACCTTTTGGCATCAACTGGAGGCAGGTGGAGCGGTGAACTTTTTTTCAAATGACACAACGTGACTTCTCGTGATGTCGATGCTGTCGATGGTTGACGTAGCATGACGTAGGTTGCCACCACTTGAATTCATCAAAGTCGGCATCCAGTGATAGCCAACGTCAACCTGGCGACAGCATCTACGCCAGGAGACGTCACGCAACGTCAAGCTAACTGTCGCAGACAGGGTTTTCAACATTTCAAAACCAAGTGGCGACAAGAAAAAGGTCACAACACTTAAGGCAACGGCTCACAACAATACAGGCGTCACGCCGTGTCACCCCGCGACCATGTGGCGACAGACTATTTTCCAGCTATCGCCGAAAAAGTCGCCTAAGTGGGACTGGCCCTTTAGGCAGCAACTCTACCGCTGCGCTACCGTGACCGCCCTAACAGGAGCTAATCAGAATGTCATCTTTCTCCAATAAAGTGTCAAGCATTTATGTCCTGCTTGATATCTGTACGGTAACGGTGTAACAAAACAGTTGCTCTCTTTAATCTCATCTAGCAATGAAGTATTATGCATCATGATTAAATTAACTTGGCAGCATGTTCGGCACAGACGTTGTGGGCCAAAGAGCCTGTTCCTGTGCCTTTCAATGTTTGATGTATGTTGATCAGAATGTTTTTTGTTCTACCTATGATGTGCTTGATATGTATTGCATGTTTTGTATTAATGTTGAGTAGAAACTTTTCTTCTCTTTAATTTAACAGGGACTAAAAAAAAGTTAATTGCCACAAGCACTAACATGTTTTCAGAAGTAAGCTTAAAATTGGGGAATATATTTCACCACAATATGTATTGAAAGCACTTCATGAGATAATTTGAATATGGTTGAAGGGTGCCACACTTAAATGCAAACTTAGCTATAAATTGTTCTGTACTTTGGATCTAAAAGACAACAGTGTGCCCCTCAGCGAACTCCGCTGTAACATTAGTTTCTTTACAGTTCGAGTTCAATTAAAACTTTATTTACAATAAATATAACCAGGTTTAAACACGGTGACAGATTGACCAATATCAGGTATTTTAAATAGAAAGATTCAGCAAAATGTTTGCTTAAAAAATAACATTGAGACATTAGTTGTGCCAGACATAATCACTGTAGCTTCACTATGCTTGGAAGGCTCATTTACCATAGACATTTGAACTGCCAGGAGTCACTATGGTGTTGTTTTATCATTGTTATGTTTATGTTCAGTAGTCTGATAATAGCGGCGATGAAGCAAAGCCGTTCCGGAAGGTGCTGGTATGTGCTTTAAAGCTTTTGTATCTTCTGCCTAATGGAATGAAGGGGCTGAAAAAGGTTCTCGACAATGTTAGCTGCATTCCCGAGGAGCATGAAGTGTAGATGGAGTCGATGGTGGGGAGGCTAATCTGTGTAATGGACTAGGCTATGTCCCCAACTCTCTGTGATTTTTTTTGTGGTCTTTGGCAAAGCTCTCTAGGAGCCTGGAGTCAATGTGCATCATGACGAGCCTTTTGAAATACTTGATAATGGTGGATGTCAGAACTATTGGAAGGTCGGCATTAAGGCACGCTGCATTCCTCTTCTTTCTCAAGAGATTGATAATGGTCTTCTTAAAGCATGTGGGACCTTCAGAATGGATAAAGGAGAGGTTAAAGATGTCTATGAATACGTCAGTTAACTAGTCCATGCAGGCCCTGAGGACACGGGCATTGACTCCATCCAGGCCAGTTGCGTTCCATGGGTTCACTCTCACGTAGGCCGGCCTGACATATGTGACAGTGACCCTGGGTCTGTGTGAATTATGTTGTTCCACCTTTTCGAAGCATATATAGAATTCATTGAACTCATCCAGGAAGAATTAGATGTTGCTGGAAATACTGCCCAACTTCACTTTGTAGCCTGTTACACCATATAGGCATTGTCACAATCGGTGGGCTTTTGTGTGATTATCCCAAGATTCTGGCCTGGTCTGGAATTCCTTGTTGGCATCCTTGATGGCTTTACAAAGGTTCTCTGCAAAGGACCAAATCATTCTCTACGATAATTCTCAATACGAGGGTTCTGCAAGGATGCATTCTCAGCCCCCTTCTTTACTCCTTGTATGCCCGTGACTGTGCAGCCATGTATAAATATAATACAATTTTCAAATTCGCAGACGACTCTACCATTGTGGGCCAGATATCAAAAAAGGATGAGACGGAGTACAGGAAGGAGATCCAGAACCTTGTTTCCTGGTGTTGAGGCAACAACCTTTCTCTCAATGTCACCGAGACAAAGGAGATAGAGATCAACTTCAGGAAACAAAGTGGTTTACATACCACAGTCTGCATTGATGGCGCCGAAGTAGAGATGATTGAAACCTTCAAATTCCTAGGAGTCAATATCACCAACTTCTTCTGGACCACCCCTAATGCAGTAACGATCAAGAAAGCACACCAACGCCTCTACTTCCTTAGAATGTCCTCTACCACTCTCCCAACTTCTACATATGCACCATAGAGAGCATTTTGGATTGGGAACAGCTCTATTCAAGACCGCAAGAAATTGCAGCTATTTGTGGACGCAGCCCAAACCATCACACAAATCAACCTCCCTTCTATTGACCCCATTTATACCTCACACTGCCTCATCAAGGCCAGCAGCATAATCAAGGACAAGTTTCACCCTGACTGCACCCTCCTCTCCCCTCTCCCATCAGGCAAAAGGTATAGAAGTGTGAAAAAGCACAGCTCCACATTCAGGAACAGTTTCTTCCCAGTTGTAATCAGGCAACTGAATCATCCCACCACTACCAGAGAGCAGTGCTCAACTACCACATACCTCTTTGGTTACCCTCGGACTATCCTTGATTGGACTTTGCTGGCTTTACATTGCACTGAATGTTATTCCCTTATCTTGTATCTGTACACTGTAAATGGCTCGATTGTAATCATGTATTACCTTTCTGCTTTTTCACTGTACCTCGGTACATGTGACAATAAACTAACTAACTGTCAAAAGTTGTGAATACATTTCATTACTGCTTGGTAGACTTGAACTTCTGGGAATGAACCAAGTGATTCATCAATGTTTTCCCGTTGGGGAACACTCGTATTGTCTCGTTTGGCACAAAATTCCCTGCACACTTGCTGATGATGTGATGGCAGTGGCATACTCATTATAGGCTGGCTGCAGAATCCTTGAATGTGGACCAGTCAACCGACTCAAAGCAATTGCGAAGGATCTCATCTGTTTCTCAGACCAGCACAGCACGACTTTCTGTACCGCTAGCTCACGCTTTGGGTTACAAGTTGGGCAACTTAACCATTCTGACATAAATCCATATGCTTATTAAAAATGAATTTATCCTAGAATGTCTACATTGTTCTTCAATGTTTAGTGTGTAACTTGTAGGTAAGTGCAGGCTGCTCGTGTCTACTGGGACTCTGCTAACAAGGTGCATTACAACCTGAGGAAAAACAGCATAACTCGGGCAACAGTCTTTAGTTTCCGTGTGTTACTGTACCTGTGCACAGTCCAGAAATTGTTGCCAAATTCATTTCAAAGTGAAGGCCAAAAGTCTAAATCGATAAAGCTGTCAGAATATGTTATAAAATGGTAATATATTCTTAAGAACTGTTATCGGTATATTATCAAAAAAAATAGGTGAAAAAGATGATTCTGAAAATTTGCCCTATGCTGATGCCAAGCTTCTTCAAGGTTCAAGTTGTCAATACAATTTAATAGTAATCAATATTGCTACTATGGCTTATTAATTGACATACAGTATATTTATACTGTTAAATTACACATGAATCCATGTATTCTATTTTTAACTAATATTGATATATTCAATATTTATGACCTGCTGCTTGTGCACTCGGTGGTAAAAGAGGAGCGAAGAATAATTTGAAGGAGCTATCTACGTAACTACTATAATGTTTTTTATCCAGGCACAAACGGTACTGGATGGGTAGTTAAAATAATGACTGATGGTTTCACGCCACATTACATAGAAAAACTATGTGATTTTTAAAGCGAGAAAAAGACTTTCAGTTAAAAAAGCATCTTTCATGGCCTCGGGACATTCCAGAGTGCATTGGAGTAAATGAGGCACTTTTGATGTATGGCCTGCTATAATTTATGGAGCATTGCAGCCATATTCATGCAGCAAACTCCCACAAAGAGCAATGAGATAATGGGCTAGATTGTGGTGATGGTAGACTGGCAGTTTTGCACGGAGTCGCTGGTCAACTGCAGTGCCCATGCCTGTCCATGTTCTGGACTCTCATACCTGCGCATTGCTGTGTGCAAGTGGGGAAGGGCTGGAGTCAAACAGCAGCACACTTGACCTCTTGCTTTGGACCAGATTCATCACAGAGTTCAGGAACATTCGCTTCCGGTGGTGCCATGTTTTGGTAACAGTCGCCACACATAGCTCCGCTCCCGAAAATTTGCGATTTTTCGCATTAAAACTGGATCTACAGATCGGGACCAATTAATAAAAGCTATCGGAGCATTTGAATGCTCTGCTGATGGTGTTATCAGTAAGTGCAGTAAACTCTGGATTTAACCCTTTAAATGCAGAATCGGATTTCTGCTCAGAATCCTCAGAGAAGCATTTCAAAAATATACTGTAGCACGGAGAAAGAGCTTGAAGAATCGACTTTTGAAGGTGCACTTGAAGGAAAACTGCCTTCCGAAATGTCTACAAGAGCTAAGGCAGATAAGGAGAAAGACTTGGAGGACTTAAAGCAAACGGTAAGAGAACTGAAAGATGAAAAGGTGGACGGAACGCACATGGAAAAAATGTTGAAAGATATGACAGATAAGCTAATGCTGAATACGAATTCGGGCAATTTGAAAGTTATTGGGTCTGTGCAGGATTCGATCAAGGCTGTAAATAAAAGAATTGAAGATGTGAGAGTTCAACTATTGGAGCGAATGAACATGGGGGAAGAGGACACTAATAAGAAGTTTGCTGCAGTGCATGAGACAGTCTCCTCATATGTGAAAACAATTAAAGAGATGGAGAAAGAGATGGGACGAACGGCCGAGGATATGAAGATACAGCTCAACCTCACTGCAAAACAGCTGGCAAAATGTTCGGATAAGTGCTTAGACGGAGACTCGTTCGAGACGCTTTAATCTAAGGCTAGTAGGGAGATAACCATCGGGAGTTTGCTGCGGATCTAATTAAAGAAGCTCTCAATCTTCCTAACCTTCCGAAAATTGAAGCAGCACATCGAATTCCAAGATTCAAACAAAAATCCCAAACACACATCAGATCATAGTGAAATTCCGGGACATTTCTGGCGTGGAAGAGGTTATGAACAATATGAAATATGGAGTACCACTGAAATACGAGCAGACAACCTTCAAAATATTTAGAGATTATCCCTATGAAGTTGTCCAGAAAAGCAATCCGTTCTACAAGGTAAAGCAAGCTCTCCAAGGCGTGAATGGTGTCAGATATGGAGTCTACTTTCCCGCGAGAATGCGTATTTCTTACAAGGATCAGCAAAAATCGTTTACAAATCCTGAGAGTGCATATAAATATGCCTTAACCATCGTGGAAGAGAATCAGTAACTTTAAAAGCTGAATTGTATGGATATTCTTTCTCTTATTGTTTCACCATGAAATGAGTTCAACAGAAGATGGGACTCTCCCTGTGTTTTGACTCGACGGCTTATCGAGGAATGTTAATTCAAGGACATACTGGGTTCCAAATAAGCAGAAAAAGATAAACATTGATTACAGAGCTTTACAATATAATCTGAACAATTACCGTTGTTTAAAAAATTAACTGAATAACCTAATGTTATAGAAGTAACACTTAAAATATAGAATACTATTATAGAAATAGTAATGAATACTAACCAGATCGGTAATAAGGGGCTGATTTACAAACTAACATCTATAACTTAATATCTTAATAAGTTTTAGGCAGATTTATAACCGGGTTGTGACGGGGATGACGGGCTCCTGGCTCAGATCCTGAAGCCTGCCCTAGGTAGCCCCTTCAACCAATAGCTGATTAATATCGAGGTAATAACTGATGCTTAACACTCTGTAGATATAACAGTCAGATATATTTGGGAATACATATGAAATGGATATATGTACTGCAATTAGGTATTATATAGTTGATTTGGAATCGGCTCAGTTCTAGTATGGATATGTTATGACTTATTGAGGGAACGGAGCTATTTGTTTATTAACATCGACAACTGAAGTCATTATAATGTTTTCTCCCACCAACAGGTGGGCCACTTATTACAGTGCCGACAAGCTCGGTCACTGTATTTTCACTTTTACTTTTTTTTTAATGTCACAATTAATCACGTGTGTTTTTTTTATTCAAGGATAATCACAAAAGGGAATCCACAAATTGAACTTGGTAGGTTGACTGTTCCCCCATTGCTTAAAGATCTGAGGTATGGATGCACTGTAAGATACATAGGTACTAAAGGTAGCCAAAATGCAAGACACTAAACAAAATAAATCGGGAGGAATCTCATTTTGCAGTTGGAATATTAGGGGGGCTAATGAACGTATTAAAAGGGGTAAGATTTTAGCACAGCTGAAGGCATTTAAATCAGATGTTATTTTCCTCCAAGAAACGCATCTTAAAGTTCATGATCAAGTTAGATTGCGGGCCAACTGGATAGGTCAAACTTTTTATTCGTCATACACGTCATAATCCAGAGGCACGTCAATCATGATTCGCAAAGGTGTACCATTTAAACAGAAAAATACCTTAACAGATAAGGATGGGAGATATTTGATAGTTACCAGTGAGATCCATGCAATCCCAATCACATTGGTAAATATATATGCGCCTAACTTTGATAATCCGCATTTTTTTAATAACATTTTGAATATAATTGCAGAATACAATTACCAGAATGTTATAATTGGGGGTGACTTTAACTGTGTCTTAGATCCTTATTTAGATAAATCCAGTCAAAAACAACTAGGTAATACGAAATCTAAAACTAGTGAACTTTTAAACACATATATAAAAAATACAAATATAACCGATGTTTGGAGGATTGCAAATCCGACAGGCAAGGAATATTCATTTTATTCATCGGTACACATGACATATTCACATATAGATTATTTCCTGGTAGACACAAAATTAATTCCGTATACTCTTAACCCGAAATACCATACAAATACGATTTCAGATCATTCCCCTCTAACTTTAAAAAAAATAGAAGGTATGTCTAAGAATACATCGTTCTAGAGGTATAACCCCCAAATTTTAAAAGACCCGTAAGGGAGTATATATCTAAGACAGCAAATGGATCTTTTTTTCGAAATAAATGATACACCAGACACTCCACCTACTTTATTATGGGAATCTTTCGAGGTGTTATAATTTCATACCAAGCCTTTCAGAATAAAAAAAATAAGATTGAACAACGGCAGCTAGAGGAACAAATTAGACAATTGGATATAGATAATGCTAAAGACCCGTCCATGGATAAACATAATAAAATATTAATACTAAAATTCAAATTAAATAAATTACTATCAGAGAAAGTTATAAGATTACTCCAAATTACCAGACAGGAACAGTTTGAATTTGGGGAGAGGCCTCATAAACTTCTCGCACGCCAATTTAAAAAAACGTGAAAAGGAACACACGATTTCAAAGATTAAATCAGACAGAGGGGAAGTATTAACATTACCGAATGAAATTAATAAAAGATTTGTGCAATTTTATGAGAATTTGTATACATCCAAAACGACAATGGACATCGTCACTGAGTTTCTGGATAATTGCAATCTTCCCAAACTAGAATTGCAAGAACAAGAGGAATTGGGAGCACAAATCTCAAATAAGGAAATAGAAGAAACAATATTCTCATAAAAAAATGGAAAAACACCAGGTCCCGACGGATTTAGTAATGAATTCTATAAAGGTTTTTACGATATATGTAGTCCTCGTCTACAGAAAATGTACACACACGCTTTCAGAGAACAAATATTACCTGATACATTAGCAGAATCTATGATTACACTAATAGTTAAGAAAGATAAAGATGAGGAAGAACCTGGATCTTATAGAGCTATCGCGTTGTTAAATACAGATGACAAAATATTAACAAAAATATTAGCAAGAAGATTAAGTAAGTACGCCATTAAACTAATACATCCGGATCAAACGGGGTTTATCCCAAGAGACATTCATTCAATAATTTGAGACGTCTGCTTAACATAATGCACTACACCAAACTAGAGATCCAAATCTCGCAATTATTTCGCTGGATCCAGAGAAAGCATTCGATCAGGTTGAATGGTAGTATATGGTTAAGGTATTGCAAAAAATTCAACTGGGAGAGAATTTCATTCAATGGATTAAATTAATATATAATAAGTCAATGGCCAGAATATTAACTAATAATATTTTATCCACAAAATTTAAATTGTCAAGGGGTATTAGACAAGGTTGTTCATTATCACCATTGTTATTTGCCCTCATAATTGAACCACTAGCGGAAATAATTAGAACTCATCCGAATATCCACGGATATAAGATAAAATATTCAAACAATAAAATATCATTATACGCTGATGTACCTTTGTACATCACAAAGCCTCATATCACTATACCCAACATTTTAAATTTAATTGAGGATTTCAGTTCATTTTCAGGTTATGGAATAAATTGGAATAAAAGTGAAATCATGTTAATAAAACCGAAAGATTCTACACATCTCGTACAATTTCGTTTTAAAATAGCTGTGGAAAAATTTTAATAATTGGGTCTTGAAACCACTAGAAGATATCAAGACATGGTTAAAGCAAACGATAACTCTGTACTTAAGAAACTACAGAATTTAATTAAATTCTGGAAAACGTTTCCGATGTCCTTAATAGGTCGAATGAACGCCATAAAAATGATTTTTCTACCAAAAATTCTATACTTGTTCCAATCAATTCCACTATATCTACCCAAAAAGTTTTTTAAAAAATTGGACTCAGATATAACAAATTTTATTTGGGATTATAAGACTCATAGAATACAAAGACCACACCTGAATAAACCCAAAGTAGTCGGGGGATTAGCACTCCCTAATTTTACGTGTTATTATTGGTCGGTAAATATTAGAAATATGATTAAATTGTTGGATAATTTTCTTCATCAACCAGAATGGATCATTTTGGAGAAAGAGGACTGCTCTCCCTTTAATATTGGTGCGATCCTTCTTTCACCAAAGACGGTGAATAATACAAACTACAACAAAAGCCCAATTATACATGGTACAATTAGAATTTGGGAACAAATAAAATACAATTTAAAATTAAGAAACTTATCTCTCCTATCTCCTATTGCTAAAAAAACCCTGTTTAAACCCTCAATTATAGACAAAGCATTTATACAATGGGAAAGAGCAGGAATTAAAACTTTGGGAGATCTGTATGATATGGGAAAATTATTATTATTTAAACAATTACAACTAAAATACAATCTGGGTAACAATCAGTATTTTCAATATTTCCAAATATGTGATTATTTGAAAAAACATGCACATGAATTTCACAAAATGCCATTAGACTTACTAGATGAAGTAATGAATACAAAGGCGGAATCAGCAAATTTAATTTCACATATATATAATATACTAAACGCAGTAATACCAACAACGGAAGGTATTAGAGGTGAATGGGAAAATGAACTAAGCATTAAAAAAAAATACTTATTAAATGTGCACAAATGCTCAATTAACGCATGACACACTTTAATACAATTTAAAATAATACACAGATTATACTATTCAAACTAAATTAAATACATTTTTCCCTAACGTTTCACCAATTTGTGATAAATGCCAGTGTCAAGAAGCTATATAGCGCACTCATTCATCTTTTGTACACAAATTCAAAGGTTTTGGATTGAAATCTTTGACATTTTCACAAAACTGTTTAAAATAAAAATGACACCAATGCCAGAATGGATTATTTTCGGAATGACAGAAGGTAGTTCGGAATTAAATGTGTTTCAAAAAAATTTATTTGATTACGGCTTAATAATAGGAAAAAAACTAATCTTAAAATTTTGGAAAAATGCTCCTATACCAACATTAAATATGTGGATTCCAACTATGTTTGAAACAGTACATCTGGAAGATATGAGACTCTGCCTGGAAGGAAAATCAGAACGCTTTTATCAGACGCGGTCTGCATTTATAGAATTACTACAAAAATAGGGTGCAGGAGTACCTCGGGCCTTGGTAGGGGGGGATGAAAAACTATCGAGTTGGTGGATTCCTTTTGCGTGATATATATAACATAATAACTGGCCTTTTTTCTTTTTTTTTTTTTTTTAGGGTCTATCTTTTAACCCCCTTTTCTAATTCTTTGACCAAGGGTTTCTTCTCCCCTTTGGCAAGCTCTTTCACTATCACAACGCTTTTCATATTTCACTCTCTTTCTCTCTATTCTTTTTCTTTAAAAGCCATAAAATTATGGGGTACAATGATTGTAACAGTATATATATGTACATTGATGTATTTACCTCTAATAAATAAAATTAAAAGAAAATAATAAAAAAAGAGTTCAGGAACATTCGGTAGCAAGATAAGCAAAGGGGCTGCTTCCACTTTGTAATGTAAGTGGTCCCGGAGCTTAACGCCAGCCGCAGCTTATGCCTTGAACGCAGCCCAGCCTTTTGCTGACATTCAATAAACATATTTGCTTTTAGTTCACCACCACTGCCTCACAGCGCCAGAGACCTGGGTTCGATCCTAACCTCGGGGGCTGTCAGTGAGGAGTTTGCATGTTTTTCCTGTGACCGCATGGGTTTCCTCCAAATGATCTGGTTTTCTCCCACATCCCAGGACGTGATGGTGTGTAGGTTATTTCGCCTCTGTAAAATTGCCACAACTGTGTTGGGAGTGGATGGGAAAGTGGGATAACATAACCTAGTGGGAATGGGTACTCGATAGTTGGTGTGGACTTGATGGACTGTAGTCTGAAGCAAGGTCTCGACCCGAAACGTCGCCCATTCCTTCTATCCAGAGATGCTGCCTGTCCCGTTGCATTGTGTCTGTGGTGGACTGAAGGGCCTGTTTCAATGCTGTATATCTAAACCAAAACTTAATTTGATATTAATTTAAGTAATTAGGTTGAATATAGCTTTAATTTTTTTTATTTGCTTTAACTGAATAAAGTTATCTCCAAGTGTCACTGATGTCTTAAAGGCCATTGTATTTATTCATGGACATTGTATTTATACTTGTTTTCACACCCTGTTCTGCCTTGTGCGATGACCACAATGACAAGAACAACAACACATTAGGAGCCGTGTGGACACAAAATATGTTTGCAATCAGGGGCATCCGATCAGATACAAATGGCTCCAACTCTTTAGTGAGCGAATGACCAGTTCTATTGAAAGTAGGTTTGACCATATTGATCAAGAATCTTCTTCTTGCTCTTGTTTGAATGAGTCCCATGGGATCTTCTACAAACACGGGAGAGAACAGATTCTTTCAGGCTCCAAATGGTGATGCAAGTCCTCCCTTTTCCGTTCTACATGACCATAGATAGGAAGGAGGTGTGTGCTCATGCATTATTCACAAGAAAGAGCACTTGGGTTATCAGGAGAAATTGTATAGAATGGGTTTGGTTTTCCTTGGAATGAAGGAGGCTGAAAGATGACAAAGGAGGTGTGTGTATATATATATATATATATATATTTAAGAGAGGCACAGGTAACATAGATATCCAGTGTCTGCTTCCCATGGTATGAGTGAAGAAAGTTTGTGATTAAGGTAAAAGAGAGGCGATTCAAAGGGGATCTGAGATGTAGATTTTCACACAAAGTATAGTTGGTGTTTGGAATGAGCTGCCAGAGGAGATCGTGGATGCAGAAGCAGGAACAGTAACATAATCGAAGAGGCACCTATTTGCATGAGCTGGGCGTGGAGGGATATAGCTTATGGAAGGACTGTTCAAAAGCAGAATAACGGGATGAATCTGTTCCTGAGTCTTGAGGTGTGTGCTTTTATGTTTCTGTATCATCTGCCCGATGGGAGCAGTAGCGAAGTGTGACTTGAACTAACTGCTCTTTAATGAGAAACTGGTATTCCGGTTACAAAGTCATTAATTTGCTCAAGTTGTTTAAGTCATTAACTGCTGCAGATTGGTCTCATTGATCCATTGAAGCTGTTAAAAATTGACACACGTTTGCAATGCGGCATTATCGCCTCATGTCTGGTCACCTGAAGGGCCTTCAGCACATTACAAGGATAATTTTGAGTGTCAGTTCTGTGCCACCAGGAAAAGGCATTAAAATTCAAGCCGTAACAAGAACAAACAGAAAATGTAACTTCAAAAGATGACAAAAATAGACTCCCATTAATTAATGTCAGCAAAAGCAAAACCTACAGAGAAAAGCGATTAAACTGATCAAAGTGCAGGCGCAACAGAAGTATATCAGATGCATGCAATCAGCAGTTAACAACTTGTCATTTCCAAGCAACCGAATAAAGCTAGGTCATCATCAGATGGATTACCATCGGTAGCTACTGATCCATTAATTGATTCCACCAAGTCATACAAATTCAGAGACTGAAAACAAAATAGAAGGTTCTCGTTTACTGAAAATTGTGTAAAGAAACTGTGAAAGGAAAATATATTCTCATCAATTTTTTGTTGACTGACATCACGTACATGGGACATGGACTGTAAGATAGTTGTCACAGTTCCAGATGTTGGCGAGCATGATAGTCTGAGCTTGCATCCACAATTCTCTGCAGTTTCTTGCGGTCTTGGATGGAGCTGTTTCCAAAGATCCCGATAAAATGCTTTCTCTGGCATATCTGTAGAAACTGAAGAGAGTTGTTGGGGTCATGCCGAACTTCCCAAGCCTATAAGGAAGTAAAGACATTGGTGTGCTTTCCTGATCATTGCTTCGATACAGCTGGTCTTGGACAGGTTGCTGGTGATATTTATTCCTGAAAACTTGTAGCTTTCAACCATCTCTGGAGTCATGGAGCAATACAGCACAGATGCAAGTCCATTGACTCAACTTATCCACGCTGACCAATATACCCCATCTAAGCCCGTGTTAGGCCCACATCCTGCTAAGCCTCTCCTATCCATGTACCTGTCCAGATGTCTTTTGCATGTCATTATTAAGCCTGTCTCAAGGAAATTTATGGCAGCCCACTCCATGCACACACCTCTTGCCCAGAGTAGGGGAATCAAGAACCAGAGGACATTGGCTCAAGGTGAAGGGGAAAAGGTGTAATAGGAATCCGAGGGGTAGCTTTTTCACACAAAGGGTGGTGGGTGTATAGAACAAGCTGCCTGAGGAGGTAGTCGAGGCTGGGACTATCCCAACGTTTAAGAAATAGTTAGACAGGTACATGCATAGGACTGGTTTGGAGGGATATGGACCAAGCGCAGGCAGGTGGGACGAGTGTAGCTGGGACATGTTGGCCAGTTTGGGCAAGTTGGGCCAAAAGGCCTGTTTCCATTCTGTATCGCTCTATGACTCTATGACCTTAGTGTTATAAAGTTGTCCCTCAGGTCCCTTTTTAAAATTTCCCCTCTCACCTTAAATCTATGCCCTCAATATCTTTATTCCTCTTCTTGGGAAAAAAAATTGTTTACATTCAATTTATCTATGCCCTCATTTTTTTAATACACCTCTATAAGATCACCTCTCCCGCATTCCAGAAAATAAAGCCCTAGCCTGCCCAACCTCTCCCTTTAACTCACTTCCTGGCAATATTCTCATAAAACCTTTCTTTGCACTCTTTCCAACTGATGTTTTTCCGACAGCTAAACAGTATACAATAGAACAAAATTGTATGCACTGCTGCACAGAAGATGCTGGAAATATGCGACAAGGTCAGCATTTTCGGTTTTTACTTTGGATTTGCAGTTTTCTTTTGTTTTTTGCTTATCAAACAAAATGAGATCTCAAGCCACGTGAGTAAATGACTGAAAGCTTGGTCAGAGAGGTGGTTTTAAGGAATGCCTCAATGGAGGAAAGAAATGGAGAAGCAGAAATGAAAGTGAGTCATTTATTCCTGCCCTTTCATAAGTACTTTGCTCAAGGTTGATGTGTAGATGACAGCCCTGTTTATTTGATTGGCTTAGCTGACCCTTCTATCATTTTAACTTTTAAATCCTTTTAAACGGTTTAAAAGATATCTGAGTATCAGAGAGATTTAAAAAACAGTGAACATGTCTTTGATACCAGTGAGCTGAAAGCTGTCAGGATAGGTTTAGGGACAGGTCCTAAGGTTGCATTGCTTGAGTCCAGCTCACCACTCTCAGTCCACTGTCTTGTGGAAGGGGTCAGCTCACCAGCACAAATGATCCTGCCGGTACAGCTGCAGGTGCAGGTGAAAACTAAGTATCATAGTCATAGAGTCTTGCAGCATGGAAACAGGGCCTTTGGCCCAACTTGCCCTCACCAACCAAAATGTCCATCTATACTATTCCCACCTATCGACATTCGGCTCAGATTCCTCAAAACCTGCCCTATCCATGTACCTGTCTAAATGTTTCATAAGCGTTGCGATAGTACCTGTCCAATCTACCTCCTCTGGCAGCTGGTTCCATGCACCTGCCACCCTTTGAGTGAAAAATTTACCCCTCATATTCCTATTAAATCTTTCCCCCTCATCTTAAACCTGTATCCTCTCCCTCGGGAATCAGAAAACAGTTGCCACTACAAAAAAACCACCCGGGTTCTTTGTTAAATGTAAGAAAAAATTACAGTCTCAGGTAGCAGTTAGCTCATAGAACATAACATAGAACAGGACTGCACTGGAATGGGCCCGTTGGCTTACAATGTCTGTGCCGAACATGATGCCAAGTTAAACTGATTTAATCTGCCTGTACATGATACATATCATTCTGTTCTTTGCACTTCCATGTACCAATTTAAAATCCTATTAAATACAACTTTTGTATCTGCCTTACCACCACCACTGGCAATATGTTCCAGGCCTTCACCACCCTCTGTGTAAGAAAAACTTGTCCTGCACATCTCCATTAAACTTTCCTCGTCTCACATTGAATGCCGTTGTATCTCCATTGAGAGCAATTTAACGTGTGGGAAGGAACTGCAGATGCGGGAAGATAGACACAAACCGAAGACAGACACAAAATGCTGGAGTAACTCAGTCTGATTCGTTCTGAAGAAGGGTCTCGACCCGAAATGTCACTCATTCCTTCTCTCCAGAGATGCTACCTGTCCTACTGAGTTACCCATTTTATATCTATCTTCGAGAGCAATTTAACATTTGTATGAGAGAGCTAATGTTGTGGGAGTACTATGCAAAGTGAGTACTGGTGATGGGTTGAAGTGAGCACAATTCAGTCCTTTGAATTGCTGCTATATTTTTGGAAACAACAAGGAAACTTCAATGATGTATATAAGCAAATTCATCTTTGGCAAATTACCTGAGATTTCAAACTTCTGGTGGTTTTGAAGAAAACAAAAATCACAATACGATTTTGTTTCGTGAAGATATTGAAGAATTGGCCAATAAAATACAACACTGTTTTTCACATACATTCTAATTAATATTATAAACACAGTATTCCAAATGAACCTTGGGGCCCATGAAAGTGGCAACATAAATAGACAGAGTAGTAAAGCAAGTGTATGGTAGCCTTCCCCCTATTTGTCAGGGCATCTAATATAAAAGTCATGAAGTTATAAGTGATAGGAGCAGACTGCAGTTGTACAGGGTCTTGGTGAGGCCACACCTGGAGTATTGTGTACAGTTTTGGTCTCCTAATCTGAGGAAAGACATTCTTGAGATAGAGGGAGTACAGAGAAGGTTCACCAGACTGATTTCTGGGATGGCAGGACTTCCATATGAAGAAAGACTGGATAGAATTGGCTTGTACTCGTTGGAATTTAGGAGATTGAGGGGGAATCTTATAGTGACTTACAAAATTCTTAAGGGGTTAGACAGGCTAGATGCAGGAAGATTGTTCCCAATGTTGGGGAACTCCAGAACAAGGGGTCCCAGTTTAAGGATAAGGGGGAAGTCTTTTAGGACCGAGATGAGAAGATCTTTTTTCACACAGAGAGTGGTGAGTGTGAAATTCTCTGCCACAGAAGGTAGTTGAGGCCAGTTCATTGGCTATATTTAAGAGGGAGTTAGATGTGGCCCTCGTGGCTAAAGGGATCAGGGGGTATGGAGAGAAGGCAGGTACAGGATACTGATTTGGATGATCAGCATGATCATATTGAATGGTGGTGCAGGCTCGAAGGGCCGAATGGCCTACTCCTGCACCTATTTTCTATGAATTAGGCCATTCAGCCCAACATGCTTACTCTGCCATTCAATCATGGCTGATCATATTGCAGTATTGTGAGTCTGGTTTTTCTACATTTTTTGGATATTATGTGCAGTTCTGATCACCCAATTACAGGAGTGTTTTTTCATGGAAATATATCAACATTTATCATATTGGTGATTTCTCTGCTTTCACTTTTCACTTATTTTCAAGTAATGCTAATAAATCTGTACTTTATGTTTCATAGGCCTTTGCAGGAAACTTAAATTCAGATGGAGTGGTGAGGCATGATTTACAACATCCAATTGTTGCACGCTACATACGCTTAGTACCACTGGACTGGAATGGCGGCGGTCATATTGGACTTAGAATGGAAGTCTTTGGCTGCCCGTACTGTAAGTATCGATTGCTAATTGCAAATAAAACTGTTGCATTGCTGAATCATTGATTTGAGTTTTTAAATTAGGAATTGTTCTTATGTTTCTCAAAGGGGAACTAATAATAATTGAATCAATGAGAGATTGGACAAACTTGGATCTTTTTCTCTGGCGCATCAGAGCTGAAATATGACCCATAGAAGCATATAAACTAATGGGGGGCACAGAAAGGATAGATAGTCTTTTTGCAAGGGTAGAAATATCAGACACTAGAGGGTAATGATTTAAGGTGGAAGAGGAAATATTTAAGACATATGTTAGAATTAATCTGATTGCTATACTCAGGGATGCCTGGATTTATTTACTGCCTTTGGTAGATATGAAAGATTTAGACAATAGGTGCAGGAGTAGGCCATTCGGCTCATCGAGACATTCAATGTGATCATGGCTGATCATCCCCAATCAGTACCCCGTTCCTGCCTTCTCCCCATATCCTCTGACTCCGCTATCTTTATGAGTCCTATCTAGCTCTCTCTTGAAAGTATCCAGAGAACCGGCCTCCACCACCATCTGAGGCAGAGAATTCCACAGACTCACAACTGTGAGAAAAAGTGTTTCCTCATCCCCGTTCTAAATGGGTTACCTCTTATTCTTAAATTGTGGCCCCTGGTTCTGGACTCTCCCAACATCGGGAACATGTTTCCTGAAGCATGTGTTAGAATTTAAATTAAGATTGCATGGGTATTTATTTAATTGACATTTAACTTAATTAGAACCAGAACCTAACATATAGCACAATTTATTTTATAAAATATGTTTAGGACCATGTTTGATAGTGACATTTAACAGACTTTTAGATAGGTACACAAATAAGTAGGGAGTGGAGAGATAAGGCTCATGTGCAGGCAGAAGGGATTAGTTGTCATCACTTGGCATCAAATTTGGCGTCATGTAATTTTTACAAACTATTTGGCAAATCAAATGATTTGCCATCATGTATGGCACAGACATGGAGGGCCTGTTTCTGTACTGTACAGATTTATGTTTTGTGTTCTTCAGTCATAACCATCAGACTTATTCTAATACTCAAATATTTGACTGCATACTCACATGTGAGGACTTCAGGTTATTGAATTTTTGTATCCTTCCAACCCTGGGTACAGTCAAAACACTTCAGCACTCAAAAGCAAGGTTGTATTTTCTTAACTAGACACTTTTGTTTGTTTAAAAGTATTGTCCTTGTTGCTTAATGACTAATTGCCTTTTATTGCACATGTCTGTGAGAGAATACCTTCCTAACAATTAGTAAACTAAAATAGTCTTTCTGTGTAGATTTCAGAAAAGTTAACTTCTTTTCCCCCTACTGCTCCATTTAAGTTCAATAACGCATAATTCTTAAATGAGCAGTTCTACTGTATTAGTTTAGTTCA
Source organism: Raja brachyura (assembly GCA_963514005.1). The sequence goes on from OY740782.1 coordinate 43,400,550, forward strand.
GCGATACAGCATAGAGTCATTCTATCCACAGAGTCCATGCCGCCCATTGATCACCCCCATGTTCGTTTCATGTTATCCCACTTTTGCATCCGACACACTAGGGGAAGTTTACAGAAACCAATTAACGTACAAACATGCACGACTAGGAAATCAGTGTACCTGACGAAAACCCATGCAGCACACTCATATACAACACCCATAGTCAGAATTGAACGCGGGTGTCTGGTGCTTTGAGGCAGCTGCTCTATCGCTAAGCTACTGTGCCGCCCCTAAATTTTACTAATTTCTGAAAAAAAACCCAACTAAAGCAAATGATGTATTTGCAATTATCAGATTCTTTGTTGGAACTCGGAATGCAACTTTTCTGAAAATTAGACATTTTGTTTATGTTCTTTTATGCTAGACTAGAAGCAGCTTTATATGTTATGGACATTATTTATGTGTTTAAATGATCATCTATTCAGAGCTGTGCCAAAGAACAGTAAGATTAACCTCACATATCCAAAGACCATTTTTTTTAGCCTGTCTCCTTGAAAAGGTTGTTATCAGAAGGCATTTATTTGTAGGTTTAAAAATAGATAGGAATTGAAGGGCTTAGCATAACACCTCACAGGCGGGAAATATTTGTACTGCAGTCTGCTTCCGAATGTTTCTAAGTTAGAGGCAGGATGAACAGCGCGAGGGGCTATCAATTTACCTGGTTGAGTATATTGGCTCCGACTTTAAGTTTAAATTGTTGGATTCGGTTTGTCGAGAAAGGGAGTCTTAATAAACCCCGCTATTACAGAGGAATCTTTTCTTAAGATCTTTTATATCCAGCAAAGCCAGCAAATAAAGCCAGCCAGGTCTGAGTTTAATGAAAACCGGCATTTACACAGAATTCAAACCCCCCATCCGAAGCAATGATCTACAGTTGAATAATGTGCTAAGTTCTAAAAACGGGGCTTCAACCCAGGACTGAGAATCTGTCCACTGACGCCTTTCAACTTGGTGTCTTCACATGTCCAAAACCAATCAGTTTTACAGTACAATCTAAAGAAGGATCCCAACCTCAAGTGTCGCTTATCCATGTTCTCCAGTGATGCTGCCTGATCCACTGAGTTACCCCAACACTTTGTGTCGTTTTCAAAGTACAATTTGTTTCATCTCCCGGTTTAGAAAATTACAACTTATCCATGTTCTCCAGCGATGCTGCCTGATCCACTGAGTTACCCCAACACTTTGTGTATTTTTCAAAGTACAATTTGTTTCATCTCCTGGTTTAGAAAATTACAACTTTAAAAAAAAATGCATCTACATTGTCTTAATCCACTTATTGAACTTTAATTGATTAGATTTACGGATACTTACAGAATTGAGATTAACAAAGTTGGAATGTTAACTCATTAACGTATATTAATCATTTGACCCCATCTAATGTTTGCATCAAGTTGTTACCCATCCACGAAGCATTAAAGTGGCCTCACAGAAATCTTTGTGTTCTGTGACAGTAACAACTTCATTTCAATTGATGCCCATTTCTACATTTTATCAAACCCAATTTAAACTGTGAAAAAGGTATTTCCTATGTTCCTTTTGCTCATGGTCGACCTGTTTTGGAAAGCCAGGCCTTCTCATGCCCCAAATATTTTCTATCCAAATTACATAGTTATGTAGAGTGCATAATATAACATATGTTACATCATATCACACACTTATTCAAGCCAGGCACGTGCCGTCAGGGTAGGCAAGGTAGGCACTGCCTACCCTGACTAAAATTATTATATAGTCATTACTAAATATAAATAGTAAAGGCATGGGAGAATTATGCCTATGTAAGAGACCGATCTCTTAGGTAGGCATAATTCTCCGTGCCTTTTATCCACAGCGCTTGTAACACGGGAAGCTCTGTGCAGCCCACGTGGCGTCAGCGCTGCCTGAAGCCGTCAGTTTCAAGCGGGGCTGAAGGCAGCAGAAATTCTGCCTTTGGGTGATGCGCATGCGCAGCGCTAGTTTCTTGGCAGGGTTTCCTAATATGGTTTGTCAATATTTTAAGTGGATGTTAGGAAACAGCGAGAGAAGAATGAAGCTAGTGTACCAATGATGTGGTAAGTACATTTATTGGTGATTTTTTAAAATATTGTATTTCCCGGGGTGAGGGGGTGGGGGGGAGAGCTCCTTTCCAAGCGTTTGGGGAGTCTGGCCCGGGGTAAGTTGCGGGGAGGGCACGAATGTTATGAAGGAGGGGATCGGGATACTGCCACTTGCGACGCTCCTTGCATGGAGGAATGCCATGCTACTGCATTGAGGCCGGGGGGGGGGGGGGGTGGGGGTGGGGGGGAGAGAAGTAGCTCGGGCGGCTGCGCGGCTGCTGGGCCGGACAGCGGAACCAGCTCCTTCTGCCGGTCCCCGCTCACCTCTGGCAGCTCTCCATCTAAAAACCTCTCTCCTGCCGCCCGCTGGCCTCACTCGTGTCCTTAAATTCCGACAGCGAATTACTCGGCTGTGGGAATGTAAGGATTTACAGGAAGCGCTGACATGAGCAAAGTCGGCGAACGGCAGGTGACAGGTGTTCCGACGCACAGCACTGCCAAAGGTGAGCAGGCCGGCAGAAGGCGCTGAAGTGGCCGCCAGTTCTGCTGTCGGGTCCCGGTGGCCGCTCGTAGCTCCCCGAGCTGCTTCTTTCCCCAGCTACAGTGCGTGGCTTCACACCCGGAGAGCTGCGATAGTTGTGAGTGAGAGAGTTACTGGCAATTTCCCTGGCACCCCCCTTCTCAGCACTCGTGCCCTCCCCACAACTTTACCCCTGGCACAGACTCTCCACACGCTGTGAAAGGAACTGTTCCCCCAATTGGTCCCTTGACAAGTGTTGTAATTCAATAAGATGACAACTGATTTAACTATTCCCTGTACTCCCGTTTTTCCCACCATCTCTCCATCTTTCCATCTGCCATCAGCCTTCACCCCCCCCCCCCCCCCCCCCCCCCAATTCAGTAATTCAGAATAAAGGAGACTAGGAAGCCTTGGGCAAATTGAATTGTCACTGTTTTTATTTTTTTATTTATGTAACGGAGATAACAATCTGCGCATGGCGGTTTAAATTTTTAAAAGCGTCCTGAGTGCCTACCATGACTAATTACTCACGGCACGTGCCTGATTCAAGCTATAGGAACAGTCCTGTAAGCATTCGAACAAATGTGATTCCAATCATTGCTAAACTGAGCCCAGTTTAGTAGTACATTGCATATGAAGTTATTACTTGTCTCAGCTCTATAAATGGCACCTAACACTAAAAAAATACCTCAAAATATACGCAAAAAAAATGTAATGGGTCAACTGTATATTTAGCTCTGCCAAAATGGATTATTTTCCTGCTTCTTATGTAAACTGCACTTATATGTTAAGCATGCGAAAATCATGCTAATCGTTCCAATTAAATTATAATTTTCTGACTTTTTTAGCTCTGCATTAACACTTTGGATTTTTTATGAACTTGTGGATACGGTTGCATGTAGCCTCATTCTGACAATGGAGGTGGCCCAGAACTGAAAGGGAAGGAGAGTTAACATAGTTAGCAACTGGGATATCTAGCAGCCTAGTGGACCCAGTGGAAATGTTCGACGAAACGGTCGCTTAGTCTATGCTTTGGCTTGGCGATGTAATGGAGACAAACCAGGAACATGGAATGTAGTAGATGCGGTTAGAGGAGGTGGACGTGAACCTCTGTCTCATATGGAAGGACTGTCGGGATCCCTGGGAGGGAGGAGATATTGGGACAGGTGTTACATCTCAAGCGATCGCAGGGGAAAGTACCTGGGAAGGGGGTGGCTTTGGATGGGAAGGAGTGAGTGAACCAAGGGGTTGTGGAGGGAGTTGTCTCTGCGGAAGGTGGAAAGCGGTGGGGATGGAAATATACGAATGATGGCGGGATCACCTTTAAGGTGGTGGAAAATGTTGAGGAATTATATTTTGGATGCAGAAGCAGGTGGGAGGAAAGACGAGGGAAGCTTTATCTTGTTCCATCTGGGGGTGGAGAGTGAGAGCAGATCTCCGGGCACAAAGCAGATGTGGGTAAGGAATCCATCTATGACAACAAGGGGAAAGCCACCTTTACTAAAGAAAGAGGACATCTCAGGTGTCCCCGAATGGAAAGCCTCGTGGGAGCAGATGTGGTGGAAATGGAGAAATTGAGAGTAGGAGATAGCGTCTTTGCAAGAGGCAACATTGGAGGAGGTGTAGTCAGGGCCGGACTTTCACCTGCTGAGGCCCTAAGCTGTATGAAATTTGAGGCCCTTCTCGGAAAAAATTCGGGTAAAAAATGATAAAATAAAAATATATTTCAAAAAATGAGGCCCCCGAGGGTGTGTGGCCCTAAGCTATAGAAGTTCGTGAAATTTGAGTTCAAGTAATTAAATAAAAATTGATTTAAAGAAACGAATGCAAGTTAGAGTAATCATGAATTGTTTGGTTGAAGGTGCCAACATTGTGGGCTGAAGGGCCCATTCTCGTGTTGTACTGTTCCATGTTCAATCAATTAAATGGAAATTCAGAAGTAGAAGGTCTCCTTGCTTTATAGAAGACCTCGGCACTCCCATCAGCACATTATAGCCAATTAAATTATTAGACTGTAGAGATGTAGTGTGGAAACAGGCTCTTTGGTCCAAGTCTGCGCCACCTAGCGATCACCCCACGTACAACAGTGCTATCCTACATACTAGGAATAATTTGTACTTTACAGAGTCAATTAACCTGTAGCGTGTATATATTTGGAGTGCAGGAGGAAACCGGAGCACCCAGAGAAAACCCACACGGTCACTGGGTGAACGTACAAACTCTGTACAGGCAGAACCCATAGTCAGGATCGAACCCGTGTCTTTGACGCTGTAAGGCAGCAACTCTACCGCTGTGCCACTGTGTCGCACGGATATTCTTTTAAATATCATCACAATTGTAGTGTAGAAAATGCAGCAGTCAATTTGTACATAGCCAGTTGTCACAAACAGCAATTTGATAATGTCAATAAAATCTGTTTTAGTTTTGTTGACAAATATTGGCCAGGAAACGAGAAATGACTGCCCTTTGAAGGGATCTTACAAGATCTATTATGCAACGTGACAGGAGAGACAAGATCTCACTTTAATATCACCTGAACATGATCGTACCTTTGAGACTATAGCTAGCCCTCCAATCCCCCAGTACTTCACTGTAGTATCATTCTAAAATGTTGTGTTTCAGTCTTCATGCGACTAGAATATTTTCAATCTTCCTCCAGCATTGAGAGTGTTACCCGTTCAGATTCCAAACCTAAGAGGACAGGTGATTCGATGGTTGGTGTGGACTTGGTGGGCCAAAGGGCCTGTTTCCGTGCTGTATCTCTGCACTAAAGTTAACTAAATAGCTAAGGAACTGTTAAGAGACCAGTGCAAGTTTTTTACAGAGAGAGGTGGGTGCTTCGATCACTCTGTAAGGGGTGGTCATGGGACATATAAATGATGGTGGTGGGAATGGAAGGATATGGGTCATGTGCCAGCAAGCTTCTGGAAGGGAATTTTGAAAGATTAAATGTGTGTTTAGGTCGTTCCCATATCACCTCCTTGTGATGTTTTTTGCCTGATTGTATTCTAGTGAAGTATTACAGAATGGTTTCTTGCACTCTGTTCAAATATATATTCATTATTGTAGGAAAGGCACATTGTTTAAAGGCCTTCTCTGAGGCTGCAATCTCGGCTGGGTGGATTTAATTATTCATTTAAGTGAATATTGTATGCCCTGACCAGATTTATTGTTGAACAGCATCAAGCAGAAAATGTCATTAATTTACTGAACCAAAAACATGTATCCCAACAAAGTAACTGCAAACCCCGTAAAGAGTCAAAGTTTCATTTAGATCTGGTATCTTGTTCCTTCCCAGAGCAGATGATAAACTGTGTAAAAGCATGTTGCATAGCCTAATCCAATTTGTCTTTCATAATGATTTGGCATTCTACATTGTTGGTGAATAAAAATAAGTGTCACTAATATTGAAGGATTATTAGTTAGACTGAGGCATAGTTTGTCACAGGTATTGTGGCACGTGCTATGGCACAGCTTGAAAAGATCGATTAAACTTTCACAATGATTGTGCGTTTAGAGAATTTGGTGTTCCCATATTTATATTGTCTGTTTAGGAACATAGGTTGAAGGCAAATATAGACAGGAACATAGGAAAAACGCTGGAATCTGCAAGGCTTTAAAGCAGCTAAAGGGAAATGGGCCAAAACAAAATTTCATCCTTAATAGTCACGGGTTAGAAGTGTAGCCTGCATCATGTCAATTTCTCTCCTGGGATCAATTTCCCTCCTGGGAAAATAAAGTTCTATTGTATCATATTGTACCATCATCAATGAAAGCATTAAAATAGATACTCCCAATGTCTCAATTCCCTTCTACAAACAAACCCCAAACTGAATTGAATAATATGACACAAGATAAAATAAGGGTCTCGACCCGAAAAGTCGCCTATCTCCTTCGCTCCTTAGATGCTGCTGCACCCGCTGAGTTTCTCCAGCTTTTTGTGTAACCCTCGATTCTCCAGCATCTGCAGTTCCTTCTTTAACAACATAATTATACAAATGATTGTTTAAGCATAATCGGCATTCTCTGTGAAACTAGATAATTATTATAAACTCTCTTTTGTGCATCTTTCCATCATCGGGTGTTAATATTCAACCATCTTCGTGCCACAACCTCTCTCTCGCAATCTTTGTGATTGCCATCTGAGTGCAATCTCCTTCCCTGGGGCAGTAATGTAGAGATGAATTATAATAGTCCTATCATTGCCCTGTCTGAGATTAATTAACTTGGTCCTCATTGGGGATTTGAACCTGAGATCTTCCTAAACTGTATAGTTATATATCCAATTATGCAGTGCATTTATTGTGAGCATCAGAAGAGGCCTCGCATAGCATGCTTTTATAGTTGTTAAGTTATTGAATAGAAGAGCATGAATTAATACAGTGCTGTGTTAAGTAAGGCTCGAACCACTTGATCAACCAGAAAAGGTTCTGAGCACAAGCAATTGAATGAAAAGGGTAAACTGTTATGTTAAAAGCCTGTTAAAACCCAAAGATAACACAGGTTAGGAGCAATTGACTGGATTTTTTTTATTTCTGTGCAGTATTTTTCATTTAAAATAATGAAAATAAGATCAAGGTTGGTGGCTGGTCTTTTCAAATTGTTCGCATGCCGAATGTTTTGAAGCATTCAGAAGATGTAGCACCATACGTGTTTACTTCTATGAATAGGTGGGGTCTGTAGATTGCTTTCCTTAAACTAGACGGCCAACAGAAAATCACCTCTGTTATCCATTTGTCCTGAGAAGGCATGCAACAGGTCAAGAACAGAGCCAAACAATAAAGACCCATGTCAAATGAGGCTGTGTTATCACCCAAACAATGTTTTATATATTTCTTGCCACAGTGTTGCAATTCACTCATAAACTTCCATTGGGAGTAGAACCAATGTTCTAGGTAAATGGGAAGCTGTTCAGCCAATGGTCACTACAACCCAGAAGCAAAGCCACCTGAAGACCGATAGTCATTGCCTTACAAAATCATAGACTTGGCCCAATTTGTCCACGCTGACCAAGATGCCCATTTTAGCTTTACAGCTTGCACACTTTTGGCCCATATCCCTCTGAACCTTTCCTTTCCATGTACTTGGCTAAGTATTTTTAAAATGCTATTATTGTACCTACTTCAAATATGTCCTTCATGATTCTAAGATCACTCCTCGGCCTACTGGACTCCGAGGAATATCTTATAGTGGCCACCGCTGCCTATTGCTCCATGCCTCAAGTCTAACAACATTCTTGTCAATCTACACTTCACTCTTTCCAACATTGTTCATTAAGGTGACCAAGTTGAACAAAATATTCCAAATGTAGCCTTACCAATGGCTTGTGCAACTGTAAGATGACATCCCAACTTCTATACTCAACACTGCCTGATGAAGGCTAGTGTTCCAAACATCTTTTTTACAATCTTATCTATCTACAATGCCCGTTTCAGGGGACTATATCCCTGTTGATCCTTCTGCTCTGCAACACCCCCCAGTACCCTACTGTGAGACCCCCATTATGACCCCCACTGTGTAAGTCCTGCCGTGATGTGACTTCCCAAATTGCAACACCTCGCACTTATTCGCTTTAAACGCAATTAGCCATCCAATAGCACAGCTAATCAAGATCCTGCAGTAATTCTTGATAATCATTTTATCACCCCCTGCTTTAGTGTCATCTGCAAATTAAATAATCATGCCTTATACATTCTCATCCAAATCATTGACAAAAACCACAAACAGCAATGGGTCCAGCATGGTTCCCCAAGGCACACCATTATGTAGAGCCTTCCAATCCAAGAAACAACGTTCCATTATCACCCTCCTCTTCCTTCCAATTCTCTGTCCAGTCCACCCCGGATCCCATGCGATCTAACCTTCCAGAGCAGCCGACTATGTGGAACCTCATCAAAGGCCTTGCTGAAGTCCATTTGAAGAAATTTAACACACTTGACCTCATCAATCTTTAAGGTTACTTCTTCAAAAACTCAATCAAATGTTTAGATCTGATCACGCACATACAAAGCTATGCTAATTGTCCCTAATTAGCCCCTCTTTAGCCAAATGCATATATATTTATATATCTTGTTCCTCAGAATCCTCCCCAGTAATTTGCCTATCAGATATGTTAGGATTACTGGTCTATAGTTTCCAGGCTTTTCCCTGCAGCCCTAATTAGATAGGGGTACAACATTGCCCACCTTCCAGTCATCTGGCATTTAAGAATGATTCATATCTCAGCTAGGGCTCCCGCAGTTTCTTTTCAAGCTTCCCATATTGTCCTCAGATGTATTAATCAGGACCAGGAGATGTATATACCTTTATACCTTTAGACATCCAGCACCTCCTTCATCGTGATATGGACTGTTCTCAAGGCATCTCCATGAACTGTCCCTATTAAGTTTCACGGTCCTCACATCTTTTTCCACGGTGAAAGCAGACGCGAAATGCTGATTGAGGACCTTGCCCATCTGCTGCGGATCCACACATAAATAATCACTTTCGGTTCTGAGGGGCACATTGTCTGTCTGGTTACCCTCTCCCCATTAATGTACTTATAACATTTGTGCCTACTATTGTTCCGGTGTGCTAAAGCAAAGCAAGAATGTCATTGCCCTATCAGGGACACATGACAATAAAACTCTCTTGAACTCTTGTAATAACTTTGGATTCTCCCTAATCTTATCTGCCTGAGCTATCTCCTGACCCAATTTTACCCTCCTGATTGCCTTCTGAAGTATCCTCCTCAGTCCCTTAAACTGCTCCAGGGATACTCAATCTCAGCTGCCTATAACTACCATGCATCCTCTATTTTCCAGAGTACAGCCTAATGTTTTATCATTAAGGACACAGTATTGCACAGGAACACACTTTTCAGCCCACAATGCTTGTGGCAAACATGGTGCCTGGCTCAGCTGACCTCATCTACCTTCAAGTGATCCATATCCCACCATTCCCTGCAAGTCTATGTGCCTATTTAAAAGCTTCATAAACACTAGTATCACATCTGCATCCACTACCACCCTGCAATGCATTCCAGGCCCCCACCACCCTCTGTGTAAAAAAACTTGCCTTCCTTACTCCCACCAGCCTTGCTCTTCATTCGAACAGGAAAGTGCATGCCTTGAAGTTTCACCATCACACTTCTAAAAACATTCCACGTTCAGAATGTCCTTTTGCTTGCAAACAACCTACTTCAGTTGATTTTTGATTCGCCAGCACACCTCTTGAAGATTGAGGAAAAGAACATGTCATGATCAAGACTTTAGACATGCTATTCTATATTCCTATGGTACCAACAACCATCATCTCAAGAGCCTACCAGGGATAAGGCAATTCTGAATTTAGTGTTATGCAATGAACCAGATTGGATAAAGGAACTTGAGGTTAATGAGCCATTAGGAGGTTGTGACCATAATATGGTCAAGTTTAATCTACAATTGGAGAGGTAGAAGGGTAGATCCGTGGTGTCAGTGTTACATTTGAATAAAGGGGACTATGGGGCCATGAGGGAGGAACAGGCCAAAGTTGATTGGAAAGATACCCTAGCAGGGATGACAGTGGAACAACAATGGCAGGTATTTCTAGGGATAATACAGAAGGTGCAGGATCATTCCTAGGAGGAAGAAAGATTCCAAGGGGAGTAAGGGGCGACCGTGGCTGACAAGTGACGTCAAGGACAGTGTAAAAATAAAATAGAAGAAGTACAACATAGCAAAAATGAGTGGGAAGCAAGAGGATTGGGTAATGTTTAAAGAGCAACAGAAGATAACTAAAAAAGCAATGCGGGGAGAAAAGATAAGGTATGAAGTGAAGCTAGCCAAGAATATAAAGGAGGATAGTAAAAGCTTCTTTAGGTATGTGAAGAGGAAAAAATTAGTTAAGACCAAAGTTGGACCCTTGAAGCCCGAAAAAGGTGAATTTATTATGAGGAACAAGGAAATGGCAGATGAGTTGAACAGATACTTTATACCCATCTTCACGAAGGAGGACACAAACAATCTTCCTGATATAGTAGTGGCCAGAGGATCTGGGGTGACGGAGGAACGGAAGGAAATCTACATTAGGCAGGAAATGGTGTTGGGTAGATTGATGGGACTGAAGGCTGATAAATCCCCAGGGCCTGATGGTCTGCATCCCAGGGTACATAAGGAAGTGGCTCTAGAAATCGTGGATGCTTTGGTGATAATTTTCCAATGTTCTATACACTCAGGATTAGTTTCTGTGGATGGGAAGGTAGGTAATGTTATCCCACTTTTTAAGAAAGGCGGGAGAGGGAAAACAGGGAATTATTGACCAGTTAGCCTGACATCGGTGGTGGGGAAGCTCAGTGGGGAAGTGGCGAGTCAATTATAAAAGATGAGATAGCCGCACATTTGCACAGCAGTAACAGGATCGGTCCGAGTCAGCATGGATTTACGAAGGGGAAATCATGCTTGACTAATCTTCTGGAATTTTTTGATGATGTAACTATGAAAATGGACAAGGGAGAGTCAGTGGATGTAGGTTACTTGGACTTTCAGAAAGCATTTGATAAGGTCCCACATAGGAGATTAGTGGGCAAAATTAGGGCACAAAGCCCTCTAGGCCTCACTCAAACAGAGACACTCCAGAAGGTCACTCAGACCCAAGCGCTCTCCCAGAAGATGGCACAGGACCTCGTGGCAGTGGACCTTTATAGGTCCCCGGATCTCGAGGTGCTGAACCACATGGGGCTTTACAATCCAATTACAGATATCGATTAACCCTATACATAACAGACATTTCCCTAACCTAATAATACAGTGGCTAATACATTGTATAAGAAAGAAAGCTCGAGGAGGAAGCAAACATTGAAACATGTGCCCTGAGATTCAAACATTTTCTCCAAGGCTCAATAGTTCGACCAATCATCGATTAACAGGGTGACCGTCTTGCAGCATTATTTATACTCTTTACAATGCTTTTGCAGCAATCCAATCAAAATGATGCATTTAAGGTTAGTTTGCAAAACTGCTATACATGTTATCAATTTAAGAGAAACAGGGAGAACACCTGGACCCCTCACCATCCTGCATACCAGTCTGAGCCAAGACTGGCTGGCACCAATCAAAGCCTGTAAAGTTCAGCTGACATGGGTAAAGCAATTCTGACACGTGCAGGGATCCTCCATTTTATGGTGTCTTTAATTTAGCCAGTATTAATAATGATGCCATGTTGAGCTAATCTCCTCTGTCTGCGCATTATCCATAAGGGCCTGTCCCACTTATACGACTTTTTCGGAGACTGCCTGCAACATGTTGAAAATTCAGCGGCGACCAGAAAGACGCTACTACTCTTTGGGTGACCAGCAGACTACTCGACAAGTCAAGAGAGTTCATTGTCATGTGTCCGAGATAGGACAATGAAATTCTTGCTTGCTGCAGTACAACAGATATAGTAAGCATAAATAGAGAACAGTTCGGTGTGTCTATATAGCATACACCATATATATACATATAAATAAACAGATACAATATGATAAACTATAGGCTGCTATAATTTAGAGTTTGTTTGATGGCGAGTTTAATAGCATGATGGCTGTGGGGAAGAAGCTGTTCATGAACCTGGATATACCAGATTTCAGGCTCCTGTACCTTCAACCTGAAGGTAGCGGGGAGATGAGTGTGTGGCCAGAATGGTGTGGGTCTTTGATGATGCTGGCAGCCTTTTTGAGGCAGCGACTGCGATAGATCCTGTCAATGGTGGGGAGGTCAGAGCCGATGATGGACTGGGCAGTGGTCACAACTTTATGCATTCTTTTCCGCTCCTGGACGCTCAAGTTGCCGAACCAAGCCACAATGCAACCAGTCAGCATGCTCTCTACTGTGCACCTGTAGAAGTTCGAGAGAGTCCTCTTTGACATACCGACTCTCCGTAATCTTCTCAGGAGGTAGAGGCGCGGATGTGCTTTCTTTATAATTGTATCACTGTGCTGGGACCTGGAAAGATCTTCGGAAATATACACACCCAGGAATTTGAAGTTCTTGACCTTTTCCACCATCGACCCGTTGATATAAACGGGATTGTAGGTCCCTATCCTACCCCTTCCAAAGTCCACAATCACCTCCTTGGTTTTGCTGGCGTTGAGAGCCAGGTTATTGTGCTGGCACCATTTGGTCAATCGGTGGATCTCACTTCTATACTCTGACTCGTCACCATTAGTGATTCGTCCCATAACAGTGGTGTCATCGGCGATGATGACGTTCGCACTATAACCGGCTACGCAGTCATGAGTATAGATTAAAGCAGGGGGCTGAGCATGCAACCTTGACGTGCTCCCATGCTGATTGTTATCGAGGATGACACATTTTCACCAATACGGACAGACTGTTGTCTGTGGATGAGGAGGTCGAGGATCCAATTGCAGAAGGATGTCCAAAGAGTTGCCCAAAGAGTTGTACCTTGTTCTGCTTGCCGCTGGATTTTCAACATGTTGAACATTTTCGGCGACCTGTAACGTCCTATGACGAGTGCCGGCAGTCGCCAATAAAGTCGCGTAAGTGGGACAGGCCCTATATTCCTCCATTCGTGTAATGGGGGACCACATCTGCAAACAATGCTCCAAATGCTAACCACGTCCAAAATGGGCACCCCAAGGCCTGCAGTGCCTGCAAACAGAGACTGTGTCCAAGCAAGGAGTGCAAGAAGGTGCAGAGCATCTCCCATCCTGCCAGCCTCCACTTGCCATATCTGTGGAGGTTTGTTGTTCATAGGCCTCATCAGTCACCTCAATCAATACTCAATCCTGAAGCAGCCTCAAGGAACTGCTGATGCTGGAATCTCGAACAAAACAATCAGTGCTTGAGGAACTGAGCAGATCAGCCAGCATCTATGGAGGTAATAGACAGGCAACATTTCTGGCTGGGCCTCCTCAGGCTGAAGAAAGGTACTGAGCCAAAACATCGCCTGTCCATTCTCCTCACATAAGCTGGCTGACTCGCTGCAAGACTTTGTGTTTTGCTCACTCCTGCAGGATTGCACAGTGGCGCAATGGTAGACTTGCTGCCTCACAGCGCCAGAGACCCGGGTTTGATACTGACTACAGGTACTGTCTGTACTGAGTTTGCACGTTTGCCTTATGATGGTGTGGGTTTCCTCTGGATGCTCAGGTTTGCAGGATAGGATAGTGTACGGGTGATTGCTGGTCAGCGTGGACTTGGTGGGATGAAAAGCCTGTTTCCTTGCTGTATCACTAAACTAAACTAAGACTGTCTAGATAAAAAAAAGGCCAAAACATTCTTTTAATCAGAGTTTAGATGTGCAACATAATAAAGAGGAATATCTTTTTTTTAAATATTTCACTATTTGGTGTGTCTGAGAGAGACAATTGATGAATAAAATGTGTACCATTATGTGTGTGTGTGTATATATATATGTCTTTTCTATGTGTGTGTTGAGCTGAGGCTTAATGCTGTTCCTGTGCTCAAAGCACTTTTCATCTGCAGAGAAAGAAGGTTTTCACCTGAAATGGATGAATATTGTTTGTGCTGTCACGTTACGGAAATGGGAATGATTCTGAATGGGTGATGTCCTTGAATGCAGCAGGAGACATAATGCTAGTGATTTGTAGCCACATCACGGAACATTTGATATATTGTTTAAAGAAACACCAATTTCTTTCTACCTTTTTGTTTTTTGAGTTTCGTGATCGCAGAGACAAATAAGCAGTAATTGCCCATCCTTTATTGCCCTGTGGTCATTAACGATCTTCTAGATAATTCGATCAGCCTGTGGCATCACTTCCTGACAAAAATTAACACACAGGATGTTTGTTTCTTTGGAGCTGGGCCACGAATGATTCGATTTATTGAGTTCACTTTTTTCATTTGGCATCTTGGGATATGAACTCTGGGTTACTCATGCAGTATCATAACCACTAAGCTCTCAGTGTCAGTTTGTATTACATGCTCTTGCCAGATATTTATATATTAATCTAGGTAGCACTGAAACCTGTTTACCCACAAGGGTAACAGAACATTCATTTAACAAATAAAAGTAATGAATGACATCAATCATTAGCACTGGAAGAAAAAACATATGTTTCACTCAGCATATAGTAAACAACCTGGGTGCATTATATCAAGAAAATACTTTTGATATGCAGTTGCAGTGTAATTCAGCGAAATATGATGGTGTGGCGTCAGCTGATACACAGACCACGTATGGTCGAACCCTCGTCAGTAGCTACGAGAGCTGGCACGTGACATCATGGGCTAGAAGGAGTGTCCTGCTACTTAAGCTTATCTCACCTTGAGACCAAGCAGTCAATAGGTAGCTCAGTTCCAGAGAACAATCTCGCTCAGCTACAGCAGCAATGACAATTACGTTAGCGGACCAATCTAACATGTAACACCTGAATAAAACTACTGTTTGAACCTGCCTGACGTCTGGCCTTTTCCTGACCACTTTTGGTGCCGCTACATTGGTGACCCCGACATGATTGTAATTCGGACCAGCCCTGCAGAACGATGCTGCCGCCAACCCGGCCCTACAGTAAGGTATGCCGCAGGCCGCCCGGGTCAAGGGGCGCCGTCCAGTGACGGTCCTTATGTGACGGCCGCCAAGTTCCACCGCATGACCTGCCTGGAGCCGACCACCGGAGCTGAGAGGCCGCGGCCGCTACCCCACCAGCTGCTGCTCACCGGAGCAGAGAGGCCGCGGCTGTGGTCGCTTCCCCACCACCCGTCGCTCTTCCACCAGCCACCGCTGCCCCACCAGCTGCTGCAGGAGCGGCGAGCGTATCAGCCCCCCCGGCCCCAGCATCACCGACGCACGCCCGACGGCCCCGGGAGCGGGGAGTGAGCAGGCCTGCCCATTACACCGCTGGCCGCTGGCCAAAGCATTAGCCACCCGATAGAGCGGGCTTACCTGGGGCGACTGCCGAAGATGCCGTTCTGCTCCTCGCCGGCGCGACCCCGGAGATCCCTGGGCTCTGGCTGCCTGTCCGGCCCAGCAGCGGGGTCTTGAATTGCTGTTGAAGGCTGCCTCAGCATACGGCTGCCCGACTACAAAAATGGCCGTGCCGGCCGGAAGAGAAGCTCGACCTTCCCTGATTGCCGTTCACGGCGCCACCTTCTGGCCGGATGCTGTCCCTGCAGCCTGACCACCGGCAACAGCGCCACCCCCAGTTCGGCTGCCATCACTGCAGCCTGTCAGCCGTCCACAGCGCCGTCTTCAGACTGAATGCCGTCCCTGCAGCCTGACCACCGGCAACAGCGCCTCATTCAGGTCGGAAGCTCTCACTGCAACCTCTGGTTTTCCAGCACAGCTTCCCATCCTGCACCATGGACACTGGACAATTTGAACTTACCTAACACTTTGCACGTGATTGCTCACTGTAGTTTGTGTTGTTTCTTTACACTGTCACCACGCCGGGTTTAGCAATCAGTTTATTTATTTATTTATTTATTTTCTTCATTGTTGCCGACGTCTCGCAGCTGTTGATGGGGCCGTATTTCTCAGGACACAATCCCTTAGCTGGTCGAGGAGATCCGATTGTGTATCTTCCGTCCAGCGGCTTTTGCATCAGTCTCCTCACACCCCTCGGCATATGGCTGGGATGGCCCACAGCCGGAGTGTCGTCTGTGCCCGCGGCCCCTCCGTCCTGACCCACGCCCGGGGTGTCCCCGACCCACATGCAGGAGCCGCCCTCGACCATTCTATTCCTTCCTCCGGTTCTGGGGGGGGGGGGTCCTGTGGCATCAGCTGATACACAGACCACTTATGGTCGAATCCTTGTCAGTAGCTACGAGGCCTGGCACGTGATGTCATGGGCTAGGGGGAGTGTCCTGCTACATAAGCTTATCTCACCTTGAGACCGCCGAGTCAACCTCGCTCAGCTACAGCAGCAATGACAATTACGTTAGCGGACCAAACAAACATGTAACACCTGAAGAAAACTACTGTTTGAACCTGCCTGACGTCTGGCCTTTTCCTGACCACGTTTGGTGCCGCTACAATGGGAACTTATTCATGGTTACATGGGACAAATATGGGTCCATCCCACCACGATCATGCCAACTTATTTGTCCATCTATATATTAGGTCCCTATCTTCTATGCACCTGTTGAAATGTCTCTTTAACTTTGTGGTTTTATCGCATTCCGCAAACATCTCTGATCAGATATCAGACACACTCTGTGTGAGAAACATTCCCCTCATATCCCCAGTAAGATTCCTTCCTGTAACCTTAAATATATATCGTCTATTTTGTCTATCAGAACATGGGAAAAAGATTCTGAGTATCAGTGGACTTGAACACCAAGGTCTCCCTTTTCACCAACTTTCATGAGTACCTTACCATTTACTGTATATGCTTTAGCCTATTTGACAGATCCCAAAAGGCATCAGCTCACACATGCCGAGGTTAAATCACATCAGACAATGGTCTGCCCATCTTTCCATCTGATCTATATCTACACCCTTGTGCAAATTAATGAATTATGGGTTGATTTTGCTATTTTTTCACATGATGAGTTTGTTCTTATATTTAAAACCGATAACATTCACAATAAATGAAAGACAAAATAACAACCTTAGATGACATTGTGTCAATACTGCATCATCTGGCCACTGTATTATCATCATTTGAGAAGAACTTATCAATCAAATCACAAAGATTATAACCTTGAATCAACATTGCTTGAAGTCACAGCGAGAGATCACAAAGTTGGTAAGGATACCCAAGCTTCTGTATCCAGGATGGTCAAACAAGGGTCCAAAACGGGAACTCTCTTGCCCAAGAGAGCTGGTATGGCCTCAAAGGGAAGATAACTCCAAGAGGTATATATCCATGTATTACAGTGGTGCCAGATTGGCAAAGACTTTTCCAGATGGATCTTGGATATTCCAGCAAGACCTTGATCTTGCACATCAAAGATGATGACTTAATCTTTCCAGCAGAAGGGGACATGTGACTTGAACTGGCTGCTAACTAACCTGACCTGAATTGAATTGTGAATTTGTGGTCAATTATCAAGGCAAGACTGAAAGGAAAGGGCCATATCATAAGGCAGGAGGTTATTGAGGCTATAATTCATCTGTGGTATTGAGATAAAAAAAATATTCAAAAACTGTTGAATCTACTCAATTCCATGCCAAATGATGTCAAAGACGTGGTAAAGAACCGTGGTGGGTGTATAATGAACTAAAGACATAATGTGCATTGATAATAAATAAAAAATGTTCCTGCAACATATATATTGACGTGATATCCAAGTATATGCTTGATTCGATTATTTTGCACAAGGGCTCAGACAATTTTTCTCATTGTCCACAATTCGACCACATTTTGCGCCATCCACAAACTTGCTGGTCGTTTCTCTTACATTCGCATCCAGATCATAAACATACATCACAAAACAAAAATCCCAGTGCCGATCCCTGCAGTTTGCCACCGGGCTCAGACTTCTAATCAAACAACCTTCAACCAGTACCCTTGGTCCAGAAGCAGCAAGCTAATTTTGGGTGTAATTAGCCAGCTCACCCTGAATCTCATATGCCCTAACCTTCTGCACCAGCCTGTGGGACCTTGTTGAATGTTGCCTTGACAACTCCCCCACATTTCAGAAAGTCCCATGGAATAAATAAATTACAAATAAAGAAATTCAATTCTATCAATTAAAAAATTCAATTCAAATCTTTGCCTCTTAGAGCTCTATTGATCTTCATTTATCCACTGCTGAATTACCTCGATCTTTTAGCAATATCTGGGATAATCTTTGTCATGAATGTGATCTGATGCCACTGCTCTAGGCTGCCTCCTGTTATGCTGCCATTCACGACATGCATAAAAATCCAGAAATTGAGAATTGGACAAAATAGTGAACAGTTATCCTTCTGTCACCAGTGCTCCACCTAAATTTATTTTAATAAGAGTTAATTTAAATTGTACACTTACACATATTTGAATTCTGTACTGTAATAACATTTTGTAATTTAAGTGCTGCTTGTGTGTTAGTTTAGCTATTACACTGACATTTGTTCTGCCTGAATCAGATTTCTGATGCACTTAAAGCAGATTCAATGAGCATCTCACAAGATATAATCAGTATGAGAGTCTATGTTCTGTATTGTAGAATGAAGAAATCTTCTTATTGATTTTGATGGAATATGAGTACAGAAAACGTCTCACTAAATTCTTAAAATGCTGAAGTGGACAAGATGCGTAAATTTGACCTTTAGATGGATCATAATTGTTCCAATGCTCATTATTCAGATAGCTTATAGATTATTTTTCATGTCAGCTTCAATTAAAATATATAATAGAATGAATATCTGATTTTTATTTTCCTCTTATTATGATAGACCAATCCCAATACCAACACAAGTTTGCAAGAACTTGTTTGAGTATTGTCACTTTGCAAAATTAACCTTCTACCAGTGTGTGTTATGGCCAGTGTAGCAGAGGATACTCTTCTGTCTTCCAAAGCTGGCTTCTGATCATTTCATTGTTGACTGATGACAAAATATTACTTTGATTCAATTCATTGGAGAGACCGAGTGGACAGCTATCTGCAGAGCCAAAAGAGATGGGGGAGATATTGAACAATTTCTTTTCTTTAGTATTCACCAAGGAGAAGGATATTGAATTATGTGAGGTAAGGGAAACTAGTAGAGTGGCTATGGATACTATGAGTTTCAAAGTAAAAGAAGTACTGACACTTTTGAAAAATATAAAAGTGGATAAGTCACTTATCCGGGGCTATGACAGAAATATTTCAAATGTCATTAGAAACGGGAATAGTCCCCGAGGATTGGCGTACTGCGCATGTTGTTCCATTGTTTAAAAAGGGTTCTAAAAGTAAATCTAGCAATTATAGACCGGATAGTTTGACTTCAGTGGTGGGCAAATTAATGGAAAAGATACTTAGAGATAATATATATAAGTATCTGGATAAACAGGGTCTAATTAGGAACAGTCAACATGGATTTATGCCTGGAAGGTCATGTTTGACTAAACTTCTTGAATTTTTTGAAGAGGTTACTAGGGAAATTGACGAGGGTAAAGTTGTGGATGTTGTCTATATGGACTTTAGTAAGGCCTTTGACAAGGTTCCTCATGGAAGGTTGGTTAAGAAGGTTCAACTGTTGGGTATAAATGCAGGAATAGCAAGATGGATTCAACAGTGGCTGAATGGGAGAAGCCAGAGGGTAATGGTGGATGGCTGTTTGTCGGGTTGGAGGCAGGTGACTAGTGGGGTGCCTCAGACATCTGTGTTGGATCCTTTGTTGTTTGTCATGTACATCAATGATCTGGATGAAGGGGTGGTAAATTGGATTAGTAAGTATGCAGATGATACCAAGATAAGGGGTGTTGTGGATAATGAAGAGGATTTCCAAAGTCTACAGAGTGATTTAGGCCAGTTGGAAAAATGGGCTGAAAGATGGCAGATGGAGTTTAATGCTGATAAATGTGAGGTGCTACACCTTGGCAGGACAAATCAAAATAGGACGTACATGGTAAACGGTAGGGAATTGAAGAATACAGTTGAACAGAGGGATTGGGGAAGAACCGTGCATAGTTCCTTGAAGGTGGAATCTCATATAGATAGAGTGGTAAAGAAAGCTTTTGGTATGCTAGCCTTTATAAATCAGAGCATTGAGTATAGAAGCTGGGATGTAATGTTAAAATTGTACAAGGCATTGGTGAGACCAAATCTGGAGTATGGTGTACAATTTTGGTCGCCCAATTATAGGAAGGATGTCAACAAAGTAGAGAGGGTACAGAGGAGATTTACTAGAATGTTGCCTGGGTTTCAACAGCTAAGTTACAGAGATAGGTTGAATAAGTTAGGTCTTTATTCTCTGGAGCGCAGAAGGTTAAGGGGGGACTTGATAGAGGTCTTTAAAATGATGAGAGGGATAGACAGAGTTGATGTGGACAAGCTTTTCCCTTTGAGAATAGGGAAGATTTAAACAAGAGGACATGACTTTAGAATTAAGGGACAGAGGTTTAGGGGTAACATGAGGGGGAACTTCTTTACTCAGAGAGTGGTAGCGGTGTGGAATGAGCTTCCAGTGGAAGTGGTGGCGGCAGGTTCGTTGGTATCATTTAAAAATAAATTGGATAGGCATATGGATGAGAAGGGTATGGAGGGTTATGGTATGAGTGCAGGCAGGTGGGACTAAGGGAAAAAAGTTTTTCGGCACGGACTTGAAGGGCCGAGATGGCCTGTTTCCGTGCTGTAATTGTTATATGTTATATGGTTAATTCATTACTTAGAATCAAAGAACCTTTATTGATTATAGTATAATAATTGGGTAACAATTAATATTCAAATTTTGGAAAGGTCCTATAAACCCCACAATTAAAATGTGGATTACGGAAATGTCGGAGACCCTATATTTGGAAAGATTAAGATTTGTCTTAATGGACAAACAAGAACTATTTAAAATGATATGGTCCCCATTCATTGAATATTTGAAGGGGCAAACTGGTTTGGCACGAGAACCCGACTGAAACCTGAATCAAAGAATAGATGGAGAATTACATTTCATAAAACGCGGATATATCTCCAACGATGCATAATCTACTGAACACTCCATTCTTTCTCAACTTTTCCTCCCTTTTTTTTGTTTACTCTTTCTCTATTATTTTCTATCTTTATAAAAATTGGAAAAAATATATAGAAGTACAGTTACTATGCAATTGTGAATATAAATAGTATTGATTATGTATTCGATGAACAAAATGCTTTTTATTATGTAGTTACTTCTAATTAAAAAAAAAAATTAACAAGACTGATGACAAAATAAAGTAGATAAAATAAAGCACCATGCTGGTTACACCTAGCAAGTCAGGCAGGAGCGGAAAAAAGAGATATGAGGATTAACACTTCAAATTATGACCTGTTATCAGAAAATATACCCATGGAACTGGATTCACAGGCCCAGAAGAGGCCCGTTGATCGATATCTGCCTGAAATTCACTGCATGCGCATTTTAAGGTTATGAGGACATACTTATTCAATAGTTACTCAGATAAATATTTCACAAGATACATTTCTCCTTTGTGTTTATAGTGGAGAAATATGTGAACACTGGGGAACTTAAGACAGTTAATGGAAGTGCCTTGAGGGCAGTCCGTATTGCAGTCGAGGAGCATCTTATGGCATATGAAGGTGGATGGTCTCCCAGGCCTCATCAGATATATCCCAGGACACTGTGGGAAGCTATGGAAGAAATTACAGAGTCCCTAGCTGAGATATATGAATTGTCATTAAATATAGGCGAGTTGCTGGAAGAATGAAGGGTGGTAAAGAAGTAACTAAATAGGTTGACGAGGGGAAAGCCATAGGTGTTGTCTGTACATACTTCAGCAAGGCATTTGATAAGGCGAGGCATGTTAGGCTGCTCTGGAAGATTAGATCGCATGGGATCCAGGAAGAGCTTGCCGACTGAATAGAGAATTGGTTTCATAAAAGGATGCAGAGAGTGATGGTGTCAGGTTGTTTTTTGGACTGGAGGCCAGTGCCTTGGGGATCGTTACTGGGACCCATTGGTGCTAGTGGTTTATATCAATGGTTTGGATGTGAATGTACAGGGCATGTTTGGCGTGTTTGCAGATGACACTAAAGTAGCAAAAATGGTTATCAAAATTAGCAGTAGGATCTTGATAAGTTGAGCAGGTGGGCTGAGGAATGGTTAATGGAATTTAATACAGATAATTGCGAAGTGTTGCATTTTAAGAAGTCAAACCAGTGCAGGGCTTTCACAGTGAATGGCAGGGGTTGGAGAAATGTTGTCGACCAAAGAGATCCAGGAGTGCAGGTACATAGTTTCTTTAAAGTGGTGTCATAGGTAGATAGGGTGGCCAAGAAGACTTTTGGCACATTGGCTTTCATCTGACTGAGTATTGAGTATGGAAGTTGGAATAAAATGTGTGGGAAAGAACTGCAGATGCTGGTTTAAATTGAAGATAGACACAAAGTGCTGGAGTAACTCAGGCAACATCTCTGGAGAGAAGGAATGGGCGATGTTTTGGGTCGAGACCCAATTATAATAAGATGTTGGTAAGGCCGTATTTGGAGCATTAGGATCAGTTTTGATTACCCTTATATAGGAAAGATGTTGTTAAGCTGGAAAAGGTACAGAGAAGATTTATAAGGATGTTGCCAGGACTCGAGGGGCTGAACTATAGGGAGAAGTTGAGCTGGCCCGGAATTTAGTCCTTGGATGCAAGTGGATGAGGGGTGATTTTATAGAAGTGTACAAGAACATGAGAGGAATAGATAGAGTAAACACACGGTCTGTTACCTAGAGTAGGGGAATCGAGAACCAAAGGTTTAAGGTGAGAGGGGAAATATTTAAAAGGTCTCTGGGGGGGCAACCTTTTCATACGAACGGTTATGCATGTTTGGAACGAGCTGCCAGAGGAGGTAGTTCAGGCAGGCACTATCGCAACTTTTAATGAACTTGGACAGGTACATGGATAGGAAAGGTTTAGAAAGATATGTGCCAAACGCAAGCAGATGTGATGAGTGTTGATGGGGCATCTTGGTTGATGTGGGCAAGTTGGCCCGAAGGGCCTGTTTCCATGCTGTATTACTCTAAATTATCCCTGAGCTTCAACAGAGGCTGAACGGCTCTTTTATTGTAACTTCAAATGGAAGACAGTAATTCACTATTTTCAGTTATTTTTACTCATTTAGCACGCATTTGGAGTTTTGGTTGCCCATATACAGGAAGAATGTGAAGGCTTTGAAGCGAGTGCAGAGTAGGTTTATCAGATTTACCTGGTTTGGAGGGTATTTGGAGTGTATTGGTTACAAGGATAGGTAGGACAAACTTGATTGTTTTCTCTGGAATGCCAGAGGTTGACGGGTTATAAGTGATAGGAGCAGAATTAGGCCGTTCAGCCCATCAATTCTACTCCGCCAGACAATCTAGGTTGATCTATCTCTCCCTCCTAACTCCATTCTCTTGCTTTCTCCTCATAACCCCTGACACCGGTACTAATCAAGAATCTATCTATCTCTGCCTTACAAATATCCATTGACTTGGCAACCACAGCCTTCGCTCACCTGATGAAAACGTATACAATTATGAGAGGCAAACGTAGGATAGACAATCAGAACTTTTTTTCCAGGGTGGAAATGTTAAGGACTAAATGGCATAGGTTCAGTGTGAAAGGGACAAAGTTTAAAGGACAGAGGGTGGTGAGTGCTTGGAACACAATGTGCTTGGGTGGTGATGAATGCAGATATAATTGTGGAATTTCAAGAGACTTTTAGATGGGCACATGGATATGTAGGGAATGGAGGGAGATTGATTACACTTAGGCAGATTAGATTAGTTTATCTTGGCAGCATGATCGGCATGGACGTTGTGGGCTGGAGAGCCTGTTCCAATGCTATGCTGTTCTATATTGTAGTCTTGTAGCCAAATGTTTTGACGAAGAAATAGTGCACAATTTACAAATGCACTCCATTGAATGTCATGATTTTGGTTTTGGGATGTGATAGAAGAGGAGCAGGCAACAGGGAATGCAAAGCAGATGAGTTTGCAATTCAGACAGATTGCTGGCACCTGCATTTATCACAGTCTATTGGCAGAGGAATATTTTCATTGCAGGCAATAACTAAATTGAGAGGCAGTGATGAGGTTGTGTCACTTCTTCCAATTCATGAGTACCACTAGTGAGGCACACCTAATGGTTATTAAGAATCCCTAGTGACTAAGCTTCTGGCTTGTTTCGAGCTAATTCAGCAGCAGGTAACGTGTAATTCATAGAAGTATCAGCGGGTGGCTTAGCAGGTCAAACATTTTCATGCCTTTTTGTAAAAATTACTAGCTCCAGAATAAATGAGCATTGCTGTTTCAAATGGCAGGTATTCCCAAAGTCAAATGTAAGTTTGCCTGTGGCTAAGTGGTTCTTTTGGGTTCTATGAGCATTTATTTCACCTTGATGAACTACAAAGGCTTTCTACTCAATCAATATACAGGTCATATGAGATTCTTAGTATAGCACTGAGCAAATAAAATCAGGGTGATTTTGCCTGTGTAACTAAATAAAACAGGTGATAGTAAATTAGCAGTCTATTTTACATCTCCCCAGATGTTTATTTCCATTAAAATACCCTCTGAGAATTAACCCTCATCGTATTCAATTGCATTGCGACAGCATTCTTCAGACTGTATTTGGCTGGATCGTATTAAATTAAACCAAATGCACGTTTTGTTTAATCGTGAAGCCAGAGTTTAAAGTATAGGTGGAATAATTAAAAAACTGCACCTGAAAAGTTATATCAGGGAAAAAAATTATTACCGATTAAAAGTATGTATATACTATATTGTGCAAGCAGAATAGAAAAATGACACATAGCGTTGGAGTAACGCAGCAGGTCAGGCAGCATCTCTTTGAATCTGGTATGTTTCAATAAATGTGCCTCTTATTTTTCTATGCAGAGTATAAACCTAACTTATTCCACCTTTCTTCGTCTACCAACCCCTTCATTCCATGCATCAATACTGTGAATTCCCTGTGTTGTGCCTTCACAACACATTGATGTGCAGAGGGATCTTGGAGTGCACGTTCACCACTCACTGAAGTTGGTAGCACAAGTAGATAGGATGGTAAATAAAGTGTATTGTATGCCTGGCTTCATTGCTAGGGCATACAGTATAAGAATCTGGGAATCATAATGCAGCTCTATAGGACTTTGTGTGTATTTTGTCCGCTCCACTGCAAAATCTCCTCAAGGGATGTCTACTTTGAATAAGTTCTCCTCCTCTCCCTGACGAGAATTCAGCAACACCCTTTCTCATAGCTCCCTCTCTGTGATTCTTCCTGCTCTCTGACTCTACGACCACGTTTTAATCCAGAAAAATGCTGCATGTCCTGCTGAGTTACTCCAGCATTTTGTGTCTATAGGACTTTGGTTAGGTTACATTTGGAGTATTGCATACAGTTCTGGTCGCCTCATCACAGGGATGACAGGGAGGCTTTGAATAGGGTACAGAGGAGGTTTACCAGAATGCTACCTGGATTAGAATATTTCAGCTACATGGAGACTTTGGATAGACTACAGTTGTTTTCTCTGAAACATTGGAAGTTGAGGGTAGACTTGATGGAAGTATAACATATTATAAGAGACATAGATAGGGTCAACAGTCAGAACCTTTACCCTAGGGTGAAAAGGTCCAACACTATGAGGCTTAGCTATAAGGTGAGAGGGAGAAAGTTTAATGGAGATGTGCGTGGCCAGTTTTTACACATAGAATACTGGGGGGCAGTGGTGCTGGAACACATTGCCAGGAGTGGTGGTGGAGGCTGATACAAAAGTGGTGTTTAAGAGGATTTGAAATAGGTACATGGCACTGCAGGGAATACAGAGATATAGATCAAGTACAGGCAGATGAGATCAGTTTAACTTGGCATCAAATTCGGCACAAACAATGTGGGCTGAAGGGCCTGTTCCTCTGCTCTAATGATCCATGTCCACGCTGACCATTAATCCCCCGTTCACACACTTGTCCAATGTTATCTCACTTTCTCAGCATGAATCTTTCCTGCAACCTTTCCATCTTAATATCGAGTGGAGCTCTTATTTCTCTTTTATTAATTATTATTGACTCTATTACTCTCACAATCTATCTTTCCCCATTTTGTCATTTTTAATTATCTTTTGCTGCTTTCCCTGACTGCATTGTTTGCTTAGTTTGATACCATTCTTTAATACCCTGTGGATGTGCATCCTTCTTGTGGGCATGTATTTTTTCACCAGAGAAGGGGAGCAGTTCTACATCTTGGGAGAGGCTCCAAGTACCACCACGATGCAGAAATGCCCATAGTTGTGACTCCTCAGGTCCCACATGTGTTTCTAGCCCAGTGGCCTGAATTCAATAACGTTGATTAACCTCAGATACATAGTACATGATACTCTTTGGAACTGGCCTGGAATCAAATAGAACAAGGTGTCCTACAACTTTAGGCTGTGCACGCCACATGAAAGAAGATGAAGAAGAACTGGCCTGGAAGTTGTAAGGTTGAAAAATATGTCTGTTAATAGATGTTTAGGTTACTTCTAGACCTTTTATATTCTAGACATGAAGGAATTTGCATGTCATGGAATACTAAATTCTATCACAAAGAACATTAAGTTATGGTATGGTGAGAAAGTAGAAACATTGGACTGCAAATCATTTTGACAAATCAACCCTAGGGTGGTGGGAGTATGGAACTAGCTGCCAGAGGAGTTAGTTGAGGCTGGGAATATCCCAATGTTTAAGAAGCAGTTAGACAGGTGCATGGATAGCACAGGTTAAGAGGGATATGGACCAAATGCAGGCAGGTAGGACTAGTGTAGCTTTGACGTATTGGAGTAGAGAGGTTCTTCTGCAGTTGTATAGGGCTCTGGTAAGACCACATCTGGAGTATTTTGTTCAGTTTTGGTCCCCTAATTTAAGGAAGGACGTCATTGTGATTGAGGCAGTGCAGTGTAGGTTCACAAGAATGATTCCTGGGATGGCGGGACTGTCATATGAAGAAAGATTGAAAAGACTATAGACAATAGACAATAGGTGCAGGAGTAGACCATTTGGCCCTTCGAGCCAGCACCACCATTCAATGTGGTCATGGCTGACAGTTGATGCAGCATATCCAGATTTACAAAGGGCATTTGACAGGTTTTATCATTAAATGAGATTCATATTATTGGGTTAGATAGTAATAAATAAAGGATTCAAAGTGCAGGTGTAACTCTCAGGTCAGGCCGCATCTTTGGAGAACATGGATAAGTGACGTTTTGGGTTGAGACCTTTAATCAGACTTCATGACTGTACATTTAGCCTATCTATTCCCCTCCTGATCTTAAACACATTCTTCTGTGCTCCAAGGATTAAAGTCCTAGCCTGCCCAATCTCTCCCTGCAGTTCAGTCTTTCAAGTCCTGACAACATCCTCATAAATTGTCTCTGCAGGGTTTCCAGTTTAACAACATCCTTCTTATACCAGGGTGACCAAAACTGAACGCATTACTCCAAATGTGGTCTCAGCAAAGTCAGTACAAACTGTAACATAACATCCCAATTTCTATACTTTATACCCTAACTGATGAGGGCCATTGTACCGAAAGCCTTCTCGACCACTGCAACATATCGCTCTTATCTGTATTAAACTCCATGAACCATTCTTCAGTTTACTTGCCCAACTGATCAAGATCCTCTTGTAATTTTTGATAACCAAAGTAACTATATTAGTCTCTATTATGAAAGAAGTAAACATGTTGTAGGCAAGCTTATTAATGGCTTGAAAGAAGTTGGGAATTAAAGTTCTGAAGATGTAAAAGATCTGCAACGGGGTTAGGTGATCAAAGCAAGTGGACAAGGTGACAGCAGACTGACATGACGTGTGGAAATTTACATTTTGTCAAGTCAGTAAGAAGATTAGTAAAACAATATCACTTTTCAATGGTGAGAAATTAGCAGTGTGTTGATGTGCAAAGGAAGCTGAGTCTATGGATGCAAGAAAGGCAACAAATAATCATATATAGGTACAGCAGACATTTCACGATTCATGGGAGCCTTTTCCAAAGGAAGGATCAAATGACAAAGCAATCTTGCTCCAATTATACAGTATTTTGATGAGATCACATCTGGAACAGCATGCTTAGCAGATTAGGCTAAGGTGAACATACATATGTGATGTTTTAGGTTCAGACTGATTGTAGTGGGTGGGGGTTGGGGAGGGGGGAGAGAAAGCTGGAAGTAGGCCATGAGAAAGCCTGGTGGATACAGGTAAAGGAAGTTATTGATCAGCAGATGGTGAACAAAGAACAGAGATGAAAAGAACAAAGTTGTGGGATAAGGATAGAAGAGTTACAAATTGTGATGCCAAAGGAAGGGAGAAATAGCTCATAGTCCTGGTGGGGCACAGAGATGGATGGGGGTGGTGTTGTTTCTTACAAAGAATTTGAGAATTTAATGTACATACCGTTAGGTTGTAAGTTATGTAAGCGGAATAAAAGGTGTGTTGAAATGGTTAACAACAAGGTAATCCTGTGACTCTTGGTGACCAAATGTTCAGCAAGCAGTCGCTTAGTCTCTGCTTGGCCTTTTTGGGCAAGGAGGCCATATCTGGAAGACCGATTCTAGGACATCTGAGGTCCCATGTTCTCCTGGTCCTCGTGCCCAAAGTATGATATACTTGCCTCAAAGCCAGAGGAAGATAGTTTCAATGAATAGAAGGATTATCTTGTCTAAACTGGATTGGCTTATTCTCACTGGAATTTGGAAGGGTGAGAGATGATATATAGAAATATAAAACACTAAGTAAGATTGAGAGAGTAGATATTGAAAAGCTGTTGGAGTTCAGAACCTAAGGGATTTTTTTTGGATTGAAATTTAGCTATTTACGAGTCAGACGTGGATACATTTATTGACAGAGAGAAACTCCCTACCTCAGGGTATCTGAGAGTCATTGACCATATTCAAGAATATGATAAATTGATTTTAGACATAATGGGAATTGGGAGATATGGGAATTAAGTGGCAGAGTGGACAAAAGACAGCATCACTCAGAAATCAATGTCGGAATAGGTTCAAGAATCTTTTATGTTTTCCAGGTAAAGTGAAAGGAGGGTGAAAATAATGTTGTCAATATCAAAATGTTAAATTAAAGTCAGCAACTATTATGTGAATCAGTGGGCTTTTCAAACGTGAAGAGGCATTTCTTCAAGTATATAGTTTTAAGGTTCCTCTTGCTTCACTGATTGACCCTTACCGAATGGAATTATCTGTCAGGTGTTCACAATTTATTAATTAAACTTGACACTTAAATTCATCTCGCGAATATAAATGTTTACCTATAATCTTCTCTTCAAACCTCACGGAAGACTGGATGGTATTGGTAGCATGTTATTTTGCCTTCTGAGAGAACAAACTGATATTTTAACCATCAATAAAGCACTGCTTCAATCAGTGATGCTGACCGAATAAATGAATGAAAGCTTGTTGCTGCAGTGCTCCCCTCTAGCAGTAAGTGTTGTTTATTCATTCCATAGAGGAAATTACAAGTAAGGCTTGTAACACTGGATAATTCATTATGTTACAGCAATGGCAGTTGGTAAGGTCAAAAAATGCATAAAACAAACAGAAGTTTTGTTTTAAAAATCAATAGCCTAATTTTGCTTTTGCTCCTTGTTCAGTTTCTCTGCCACATAATATTTATTTAACATAACTGGTCAATGCAGGAAAACAGTTTGCTTATTGCAACTTTCACAGCCTGATATAGAAAACATTAAACAAACATGTGTTATGTATAAAGTTATGCAGCAGAAAAGCAGACACTTTGGTCAACCTTGTCCATGATGACCAAGATGCCCATCTGACCACATTTGACGCACCCCGCTCACAACTTTTTCTATCCATGTATCTATCTCGATATTTTTTAATGTTGTCATAGTACCTGTCTCAACCATTTCCTCTGCAAACTCGGTCCATATCCCCAACACCCTCCGTGTGAAGATTTGCCTCCACTGCTGCTGCTTCACCCTCTGAGTTCTTCCCGCAGTAATTATTTGCTCCAACTTTATTTTTCTTAAGCAGTGACCTCATTGCAAGCTTTCTCATCCACATACAACATTTGCAGAGAAAGGCTTGAAGATATTTAAGGCAAATTCCCTTCTAATTCCTTTCCCACTTTCCATTGAATATCAGAAGCATTGATTCTCATCCGGCACACTTTTTTTTCCACACTGTGCTTGCTTTTTTCTTCTCCCTGACTTTTTTTTTGTCTCTCTCTGCTTTTCTCTCGATGTATTGCCAGCTATAAATTCAATGTGATAAGTAGAGATCACTGTCAATAAAGTATTCGGAGAGAGGCTGATGATCAGTAAAAGTGACATAAATTGGAAGATGTGAAATCTATTTAAAATGGATCTATGCCTAGTTTTCAAAGTAATAAAGAAGATTGCATTTATAAAACTAATCTTCAATAACAATTGCAGTCCTGAGATGGTTCAGGCTTGTGCCTGTATTAGTCACAGCTGAAACAGAACATCGACTTTTGCAGTAAAAATAATTGTGTACAGTCATTAAAGAGTGAACCAGACCTGAATATACTGTTGCTGCATGCACATTGTTGAATATAGGAGCTGGGAAGGTGACAGTGGTTGATTTGCTGTACTACTTTTGTCACGTTTGATCTGATAGAATCTCACAGGAGATTCAAACTCAAGAACCCGAACCTGTGGTACTTAGGTAATCATTAATAAGGATGTTTATAAGATAGAATAAGGACATATTCTATTTTAATTAATGCCAAATTGAAATGCCATTGTCTTTTTATAGATATGTATATAGCGCTGCAGAAACTGTGCACCTTATCCCCCCCCCCCCCCTTTTTGTCTTATTTTTGCACTGAGTAGGAGCAGTTTTTAATCTCACTGTACATGTGTATAGTGACAATAAAAGGCATTCTGATTCTGATTCTGAATCTTCTGCATTGAGAAGTTTAACGTAGGCTGATTCTCGTTCTTTCCGACTTTAAATCTTGTTGGAGTGTTGAAAATGAATTGGAAGTGGTTTTCAATGCGTCATTTATCTCACTTGATATCACTCTCTATTCCCTCCTTTTTGGCTCTCCATAAAATGATCTGACACTGAATTTAATGTTCCAGTTTTTACTTTTAGTTGAGACTGCAGACCTCATTAAATATTGTTCCATTTGATAGGTTAAGGACAGTATCACTGCTTGACCTGTTCTAACAAATCCCAAATTCCCTTTAAAGCATGTGACACTGTTTTGGATTGTTAATCCTTTTATGTTCTTGTAAAGATGCCAAACAAAACATCCTTGGACATCTGCAAGTCTAAAGAATGGCTAATACCATTTGTTCATTGCAGATTGCAAAATCCAGCCTAAAAATTAAGAAAATTGAAAAATTATGAAGCAGCACATGTGAGCTGCTGAATATGAAACCGAGGTATTTTGTCTAATTGCCCTGTTTCTGAAATTAACTGAACTAAATCCACTGAGATCTTGACACTGTAGAATGCCAATGTTGTGCAGAGCAGTGAGTTTTAATTTTGATTTGATTGTGTAACAGTTGTGCCTTCCTATATTTTTATAATGCCTTTCACACTGTAGGCTGAGTATTAATTTGGCTATTGAATTATCTGTAACTACATTGTACTGCAAGCTGTTTACAATGTTTATCTTACTAAATGCCTTTTCTTTTCTGTGTTTCAGGGGCAGATGCTATCAACTTTGATGGCTACAGTCTCTTGTCCTATAGGTTTAAAAATAAAAAGATGAAAACATTAAAAGATATAATTTCCCTGAAGTTCAAGACATCTGAGAATGAAGGTATTATATTCCATGGAGAAGGGCAACAAGGAGATTATATCACGCTCGAAATAAAGAAAGCCAAGCTGATTCTTCGTGTGAACCTAGGTAATTTACTTTTCATCACACAATAGTTGACTACATTGCAATGAAATCTATGGCTTCTGTTTCCTGTAATAAGTACTGTATAACAAACCATGAGACATTGGTTCAAATGATCAGTTATGCTGGTGAAAATGTCAGTGCTGAGTATCACCAGTGTGTAAAGGGGCTGTCCCACTGTACGAGCTAATTCAAGAGCCGAGTTTAAAAAAAAAAGTCAAACTCGTGGTAAGCACGTAGAATGCACGTAGTGGGTACATCGGAGCTCGGGATGTTGTTAGCGGCTTGTAACGCTAACGGCAGGTACTTGGGAAACGCGGTAAGCTCGGAAAGACTCGTGAAGATTTTTCAACATGTTGAAAAATGTCCACGAGAGTCCCGAGTACCTACGAGCGGCTATTATCGTAATTCTCCGAGTTCGAATCAGGGCAAACTCGGGAGAACTCTTGAATTAGCCCGTACAGTGGGACAGCCCTTTAAAACTGACAGCATCTTGTCATCTGCAAATATACAGTCAAATTGCAGAAATGTAGAGGTTGCGGTGAGTTATGATCTGCTCTAACACTGGTTGTGCTGTTGCTGATGCCATCAGCAAACAATCAAAGCTTGAGCATGAATCAACATTTTTAAGTGCCATTCTTATCATAAAACCTTTGAAACTATCAAGTCTTTCTGACTGAGAAGCCTCCAAGTTTCCAATATTGTACATACCACTGAACATCAGAATAATTTCAAGGGCAATTAGGGATGAGCATTAAATGTTGGCCTTGTCAATGACAATCTCCATCTTATATATGAATATCATAAAGTCCCGAAGCGGAGTAGAACATTGAAGATGAATCTTAGTTGAAGGTTAACTATTCTTGCATGGGGACTGAGGCCTTGCTCTGGCAATCATAGAAACATAGAAAATAGGTGCAGGAGGAGGCCATTTGGCCCTTTGAGCCAACACCGCCATTCATTGTGATCATGGCTGATCGTCCCCTATCAATAACCCGTGCCTGCCTTCTCCCCATATCCCTTGACTCCACTAGCCCCTAGAGCTCTATCTAACTCTCTCTGAAATCTAAAGGTTTTAATTGCCGCGTTTCCCAAGTACCTGCCGTTAGCGTTACGAGCCGCTAAGAGCTCCGACGTACCTACTACGTACCTTCTACGTGCTTACCACGAGTTTGATTTTTTTGTAAACTCGGCTCTTGAATTAACTCGTACAGTGGGACAGCCCCTTTACACACTGATGCAGAGATATCGATTTTTTTATAAATGGTCATTAATAAAAATTTGTAAACACTTATAAATGCCACTCTCAGACCTCTGAATAAACGCTATGGTGTCACAAATCAGTTTTGCCTCAGAAACTGTTCGGTGCTGGGCCTATTGGTGTTTGTCATCTATATCAATGATTTGGATGAGAACATACAAGGCATGAGTAGCAAGTTTGCAGATTACACTAAAGTGGGTGGTGTGGTCAATAGAGCACATGGTTGTCAAGAAATGCAGCAGGATCTTGATCAGTTGTGCAGGTGAGCTGAGTATTGGTTGATGGCGTTTAATGCAGAGGTGCAAGGCATTGCATCTAACCAGGGAAGTCTAACCAGGGAGGACGTACACACTTAATGGCGGGACTCTGGGGAGTGCTGTAGAGCAGAGGGATATATAATTCCTTGAAAATAGCATCACAGGTAGATAAGGTGGTCAAGAAGGCTTTCCGCACATTAGCCTTCAACAGTCAGAGTATTGAATAAAGACGTTGGGAGGTCATATTACAGTTGCACAAAAATTGGTGAGGTCACTTTTAGAATAAACAAAAAGCTAGAGAAACTCAGCAGGTGAGGCAGCATCTATGGAGCGAAGGAATGCGCGACGTTTTGGATCGAGACCCTTCTTCAGACTTTTAGAATGCTGTGTTCAGAGGTGCATGCAATCATGAGAGGAATAGATAGGGTAAATATGCAGAGGCTTTCAACCAGAGAAAGATTTAATAGGGACCTGAGGGGTCATTTTTTTACACAAAGGGTGGTAGGTATATGGAACAAGCGACCAGAGGAGGTAGCTGAGGCAGGTACTATCACAACATTTAAAATACATTTAGACAGGGACATGGAAAGGATAGGTTTAGAGGAATATGGGCCAACCTAGGCAGGTTGGACTAGTGTAGATGGCGCAAGATGATCAGTTTGGGAAAGTTGGGCCAAATGGCCTTTTTCCACGTTGTATGACTCTATGAGTTAAACATAGTTTGATTACTGTGTTCCTCACAAATCACTGATTTGTAACCCTTGAACTTGAGGTCAGCTATAAAGCACCAGAACTATGGACAGGATCACACAGTAAAGGGCCTATCCCACTTACAGGGTGACAGCTGTTTTGTGGTGAGTAGGCGCCCATAGAGTCATACCTTTTTCTGGTCGACGCTGGATTTTCAACACGTTGAAAATTTTCGGCAACCTGCTGCAACTGTGACAAGTGTCAGCAAGTCGCTAACAAAATCGCGTAAGTGGGGCAGGCCCTTAAGTCGAAATTCAGTGTTTCAGCTAAACTTTTCTGCTGCTGTGAAACTTTTAACAATTTGGTGTCAAGGATTTATGAATAGCAGCAAGGTTAGGTTCAGGAAGGTTGAACAATAGTTTTGAACGCCCCCTCAGTTATTTTTGCATCTCACATTAGGTAGCCCATGTTTGAAAAGTGGAGTCAAGTCAAACAAACTTTATTATCATTTAGAAATACATTGATATATGCAGTTCCAAACGAAATTACGTTGCATTTGGCTCCCTGTGCAACACAATAAATTAACAGAAGGATAGGCATGGATGAAAAGGATAAAAGGATAAATAGACAACGGTGGCAGCCCATTACATGGCATTCAGGAGTCTGATGGCTCGTGGGAAGAAGCTGTTGTAGAACCTTGATGTCCTGCTCCTTATGCTGCGAGATCTTTTTCCCGAGGGCAGCAGAGTAAACAGGCCGTGATGGAGATGAGTGGGGTCTTTTATAATACTGCTGGCCTTAGACACGCAACGTTTTGTCGCAATATCCCCGATTAAGGGGAGAGTGGTCCCGATGATTTTTTCCGCTGTCCTCACCACTCTCTGCACAGACTTCCAGTTGGAGGCTCTACAGTCCCCAAACCAGACAGAGATACAGCTGGTCAGAATACTCTCAATGGTGCACCTGTAGAAAGTAGTGAGGATGGGATGGGGGAGATGAGCTCTTCTCATCCTGTGCAGAAAGTGCAACCGCTGCTGCACTCTCTTAACTGTATCTTTTATTTGCACAAATGTGATTTGTGCAGTTTTGAAAGACATGTAAGCGGCACCAACTTTGTTTCTGAAGGTAAACCTGCAGCTTGATTTCATGCAGCTGATGATTTATCAGACTCCCTTGAAGCTTTGTGATATGGTAATGCTCAAGGTTTGAATCTGTGCCATTCCGGTGGACCCTTAGCCCATCTGTGCAGAAATGTTAATAAAAGTGAGCAGCCAAACAGACACAATTTTGCTACTTTAATTTCAGATATGAGTGCACCATTTTTACTTGAATCTATTAGATGGTGAAATGCCATACTTATAGGGTATAGAAGCATTTGGAAAACATTTGCAGCAAATTAAATAAATTCAGACGTCAAAATATTACAAGTGTAACTTAAGAATGCACTCATTGAGTATAGTTGACATGTGGGAACCATGCCGTATTGTCTGTATCTCTTGGGAGATGTGAAACATCGAGAAAAGGAATAAAATAGCTAATAAACAATCATAATATTCACGAATAATGTTAAATTAAAAATAAAT
Organism: Raja brachyura; assembly: GCA_963514005.1. The sequence goes on from OY740782.1 coordinate 43,436,327, forward strand.
GAAGCTGGTCTTTTCTTGGCAGTGCCTTGATGATTTATTTGTCCAGCTAAGTGTTTCAGCACTTAGGATGCCAATGCGATATTGTAATATAGTCAGAAAATGTTGAAATATTGATTTTTGACACATAAACTTTTCTCTTTCACATCAATTAGGTACAATAATAATGAAAGATATACAAAGAGTAGGGTGGAACGCGTGACGTCAAATGCCAGTTTTATTGTCCTGTGGAATATGCCATGAGGTTTATGAGAATTGTGGAACATAAATACATTGAATTATTCAGGGTAGGAAGTTAGTGGGTGAATTGTTTCTGGTCTAGGGAAAATGTTAAGAAGCATCTAAGAAGCACATTTAAGAAGTAAATGGATAGGACAAGTTTGGAGAGATATGGATCAAACGCAGGCAGGTGGGAAGAGTCTAGCAGGGACATGTTGGCCAGTGTGGGCGAGTTAGGCCGAAGGGTCTTTTTCCACATTGTATCACTCGATGACTCTATCAGTGGAAATGTGACCTCATGAAAGATGGGTGTGCGTAGCAACTGCGTGAACTCCTGCCCTTCCTGAATTCAACACAGCCACAGGGGAATCATAGTGAAAATCTCCCAATTAAATCACTGGTGATGTCAATCATGAAGTACATCGTTAGGATTCCTCTGTCCTGGTCAGTAGTTAATGTTGACTTGTGATGTGTTAATCATATCTGCAATGAAATATGGTGTTGTGTGATAAACTGTGAACATCATTGAGCATGCCTTGTTTCGAGGTCCCTAGGAAACTAACGATATCAACAATTTTGTAGGACTTTCTTTACAACTTAATTAAATTACAATAATTATAAATCATTCTTTCCAAAGAGTTTGAAGGATTTTTTTTCCCCGATACCATTCAGTATTCCAATACAGCAGGTGCACATAGATCAAGGGTTCCCAACCTGGGGTAAATTTCACCTACCCAGGGGGTAAATTTGTTGATTCTGGATTTGTACATATTTTTTCTCATTGACTGACTATGTTTGGTTCTGGTATCTGTTCATCATTAGTTGTTCATAAATAAGTGAAATAACATTGTTATGTGCTATTAAAGTTGCCAGCGGTAAACAAGACGAAAAAGGTTGGGAACACCTGACATAGATGAATCTCTGACTTTCTGAGTTAAGGTGTTTAATTTCCAAATTGTGCAGCAGGCAGTAACATTGATGAATCATCATTTACTAGATCCAATTTCTTTCCTTTTGGTCTTTTTAGTGGCTATTTAATTACACTAAAAACTGCAAATACTTGATAACTGAAAGGAAGTCAAAAAATCTTTTTAGTCAAATGCAGCCAAGGCCTTTTCCTTTTACAGTAGATTAATTTAACATACTTTTCCTTTTACAGTAGATTAATTTAACATACTTTTCCAGCATCATCATAAAAAAGTCAATAAAATTGTGTACTTCACTGTTGCTACGTTAAATGTACACCTTGCAGTTTGACTTCCTGATTTAGAAATGATGAGGCACGAAATATTAAAAAATAGGTGCCGATCAAACTGATTTACCTTTAGCTGTACAGATAAATATGTTAACATCATTTTGCTAAACTTTTAATGCCTTACATACCAGTTAACATTCCTTTACACAGGCAAAATGTGAATTGTGCAATACAAGGGCGACACGGTGTTGTAGCCGTAGAGTTGCTGCCTAATGCCACTGTCCCACTTAGGGAACCTGAATGGAAACTCTGGTGACATTGCGCCCCACCCAAGGTTTCCGTGCAGTTCCCGGAGGTTTATGTCCTCCGGCAACCACCTGCAACTAGCATTGCAACCGGCTTCGACTAAATAATTACCGATTTCTAAAACGGAAACCACTTTCGACCATTAGGGAGACTGACAAAAACCTCCGGGAACCGCACAGAAACCTTGGGTGGGGCGCAATGTCTCCAGAGGTTTCCGTTCAGGTTTCCTAAGTGGGACAGGGGCATTAGGCAGCAACTCTCCGGCTACAACACCGTGTCGCCCTTGCATTGCACAATTCACATTTTGCATGTGTAAAGGAATGTAAACCAATATGCAAGGCATTAAAAGTTTAGCAAAATGATGTAAACATATTTCTCTGTACAGCTAAAGGTAAATCAGTTTGATCGGCACCTATTTTTTAAATATTTCGTGCCTCATCATTTCTAAATGCCCCTGTCCCACTTAGGAAACCTGAACGGAAACCTCTGGTGACCTTGCCCGGCACCCAAGCTTTCCATCAGGTCGCCGGAGGTTTTGGTCACTCACCCTAATGGTCATAAGTGGTTTCCGCGTGGTAGAGGCTTCATCTAGGTTGCTTCGATTGTTTCAACAAAATCAAAGCCGACCTCGACTAAAAATAGGTTGGCGTTTGGTCGAAGCCAGTAGAGTGGGGTCGTTATTTACTTACAGGGAGTCGAAGGCCATCTCCTTCGCTGACCGGCCATTTTGATTGGCTCATTGGAGTTTTCAGGACACAGAAGACCCACCGGTAGGTAAAATGCTCGCTAAAGTTTATTAAACTTCTTAAAACTGTCTCCACTCCTTCTCCCCCCCCCCTTCTCCCCACTTCTCTCCCCACTTCTCTCCCCACTTCTCTCCCCCCTCTCTCTCCCCTCTCTCTCCCCTCGCTCTCCCCTTCTCTCTCCCAAGGGGTCACAGTTTAAGGATAAGGGGTAAGTTTTTTAGGACCGAGATGAGAAAAACATTTTTCAAACAGAGAGTGGTGAATCTCTGGAATTCTCTGCCACAGAAGATATTTGAGGCCAGTTCATTGGCTATATTTAAGAGGGAGTTTGATGTGGCCCTTGTGGCTAAGGGGGTCAGGGGGTCTGGAGAGAAGGCAGGTATGGGATACCGATTGGATGATCAGCCATGATCATATTGAATGGCGGTGCAGGCTCGAACGGGCGAATGGCTTACTCCTGCACCAATTTTCTATGTTTCCCCTTCGCCCCTTCTCTCCCCTTCTCTCCACCCCCACCCCCGCTCTCTAAAGGACTTACCGTGCTCTGTGGCAGCCGTTTACCTTCCTCATCATCGCACAGACAACGCTCGTCCACTCTCCATGGCCCCCACCTTCCCGATGTGTTTTTGTGTGTGTGTGTGTGCAGTCTGTAGATGCAGCTCGCGGTTCGGTCGATCCAGGTCGAGGCTTTCCAGGTGAGTGACCAAAACCTCCGGCAACCTCATGGAAACCTTGGGTCGCGGGCAAGGTCACCCGAGGTTTCCGTTCAGGTTTCCTAAGTGGGACAGGGGCATTGCAGCGCTGGAGACCCGGGTTTGATCCTGCCTACAGGTGCTTATCTGTACGGAGTTTGCACATTCTCGCGTGACCTGGCTGGGTTTTCTCCGATATCTTGGGTTTCCTCGCACACTCCAAAGACGTACAGGTCTATGGGTTAATTGGCCTGGTATAAATGTAAAAGATTGTCCCTAGTGCGTCTAGGGTAATGTTAATGTGTGGGGATCGCTGGTCGGTGCGGATTCAGTGGGTCAAAGGGCCTGGAGAACATGGATAGGTGATTTTTCGGGTTGGGACTCCTCTTCAGACATTGTCGGGGAGGGGGGATAGAAAACTGGAAGGGAGGGGCAGGACAAAGCATAGCAAGTAATAGGTAGGACCACAGGCGAAGGGGGGATTTTGATAGATAGATAGTTGGACAAAGGCCAGAAATAAAAACGTGGCAGGTATTAGACAAAAGGATTGAAGAGTTGTGAATTGTGAAGCCAGAGTAGGAATGCAGGTGGGAGGGGAGAGGAGAAATAGATGTGACAGGTGAGGCATGGAGAGATGTGGGGGAGAAAGTGAAGAGGTGGGTGTTAGAGGTTTCCACAAATTGGAGAATTATTTGCAATAACCTGCATTGATTCATTCAATGTAACTGTCTGCAGAAAAACTTTCTTCAAACAGCTTTTCTAAAGGTATACAATATACTTGCCTTGAGACCTGCAGCATAGAATATAAGAGAAGAGAGATTATAGCACAACTTTAAAAGAAGACATTGGTTACGGCACAGATGGATTACTGCGTGTAGTTCTGGTCATAACAGAGAACTTAGAAAGAACATGAATGCACTGGAAAATGTCCAAAGGAGATTCACCAGGATGTTGTCACAGATAGCGAATGTTATAGTTATGAAAGGACACTGCATAGACTGAGTTTGTTTGCTTCAGAGTTTAGATGGCTGTATGGGAAAAAATAGGAGGAACACAGAAAGGATAGATAAACTAAAACATTTTATCATAGTATCAGTGTAACAAACTAGAGGCATTGGTTTAGGATAAGGTGTTTAGAGAGGACATAAGGAAGACATTTTTCACCCAGATGCTGACTAAAATCTGGGATGCACTACTTGAGTGGCAGGTACACATTAGGGATGTCATGCTGAGGCTCTATTAGGCAACGGTAAGGCCGCATTTGGAATATTGTGAGCAATTCTGGGCACGATCTCTGAGGAAGAATGTGCTGGCTCTGGAGGGGGTCCAGAGGAGGTTTACAGGAATTATCCCAGGAACTAATGTTGAGCTTCTGCTGTTGGAATAACCAAAGTCATACACCGTGATTAAGATCCAAATACTTTATTAATGTTACAGCATAGGTAACTTCATCTTAGCATGTTACTCTAAAAGTTAGAGAGAAAGGAAAGGAGGCTTTCTGTTAAAGAAGTGGGCATAGCTACAAAGTATGACTCATAATGAGTCACTGATCTACAGTTAACCTATGATGAGCATTTGTCGGCACAGGGCTGGAGTTTAGAAGAATGAGGGGGGACCTCATTGAAATGTGCAGAATAGTGAAAGGCTTGGATAGAGTGGATGTCATAGAGGTCATAGCCTCAGAATTAAAGAACGTTCTTTTCGGAAGGAGATGAGGAGAAATTTCTTTAGTCAGAGAGGGTGGTGAATCAGTGGAATTATTTACCACAGAAGGCTGTGGAGGCCAAGTCAGTGGATATTTTTCAAGGCAGAGATAGATAGATTCTTGATTTGTACAGGTGTCTGAGGTTATTGGGAGAAGGCAGGAGAATGGGGTTATGAGGAAGAGATAGATCAGCCATGATTGAATGGCAGAGTAGATTTCGATGGGCCGAATTGCCTAATTCTACTCCAATCACTTATGACGTTATGACCTAATTACATTAATGTACATGAATCATCAAGGCACACCAGAGGTCGTAAGTTTAAGGTGATGGGGGAAAGATTTAATAAGAACCTGAGGGGTAAATGTTTCACACAAATTGTGGTAGGTATATGAAACAAGCTGTCTTGTTGGTAGGTATATGGCTCTGGACCAAGTGGGTAGATGAGTACTTGATGATTGGCATGGACGGGATGGGCCGAAGGGTACTGTATAACCCTATGACTATGATTTTTAGGCAAGGTAAGATTTGTGACATAGGAAGATTCAATAATACTCTTATACTCCTGTCAAAATGTTGGTTACACCCTTAGTTATGCGTAATCATCTTGTGAACAAAATGAATAAAAACCTTGTCTCCTTTTGCTTTTGATGATCAAAGTATTTTTATTTGGTACCTTGAAATGGGATAAGAAAAGAACAAACCAAATATTGATTGAGAAAGATATTGAGAGAGACCTATCATGGGATGGGAACACATTAATATTGAAACGAGTGTATGGTTATTACTTCTGTTGAAAGTGAATTCTTGGCAGAGAGGACAGAAGCGTAGGCTTGGTTGGAACGTGTGTGTTCAACTAGCTTGCATTCAGTGACCAAGCATGCTGCAGTAACTTAATTTAAATAGACATGTTTAACGAGCTGTCAGGGTAGGAAGTTGAGGCAGGTACTATATCAACATTTAAAAGACATTTGGACAGATACATGGATTGGAAAGGTTTAGAGGGACACAAAGTGCTGGAGTAACTCAGAGAGTAAGGCAGCATCTCTGGAGAACATGGATAGGTGATGTTTTGGGTCAGGACCCGTCTTCAGACTGAGGAAGGATTCCAACCCAAAATGCTGCCTATCCATGTTCTCCAGAGGTGCTGCCTGACCTGCTGAGTTACTGCAGCATCTTGTGTCCTTTTGTGTAAATCAGTATCTGTGGTTCTTTGCTTTTATTCGAAGGTTTAGAAGGCTATAGATCATCTCGGACAGGTGCTACCCAGTGTAGATGAGGTATCTTGGGCAAGTCGGGATGAAGGGCCTGTTTCCATGCTATATGACTCTATGACTAAATATACGTGTTATGCGCACACTGGTTCAAATTGCTATCTTGGGAATGCTTTGGGTAGATACCAGTAAACTAAAGATGGATAAATAAAGGTAAAATTGGCAATGTGCACTGCAAGACTGAGATAAGATGAAGGACTGTGTCAAAGAGTTGCTTAAGTTGACAGATAGGAGAACATGTTAACATAGCTGGTCTAATTATGACCGACTGTCATGGGAATTTATGCCATTATTTTGAATTCAAGTGTGTAAAAAAACAAATGAGTGCCTTCATGAATTTTCTAGCTGGAGGCTTTGAATAATTGCAACGTGGAAGATATGTAAAACATCAAAATTGAAAACATTCCTCTGATCTGCCTTTTGGCTTAATAAGCAGAATGGGAAGAACTTTTGAGAAACAAATTAAAGTGGTACTAATGAGATTTTGTAGCCCTTTACTGGTAATCGTTTGAGCCATTCCTTTACTGATAATCATTTAGTCCAAGCAAATTACAGCACAACATTTTAAAGGATCACTGATAGTTTGTCAGATCTCAAAGGGAACTGTGTAACAGATTGAGTATTCACTGAATTTGAATTATTGCTTTCAACACAATTTTTTTTCTTTAACTGCGTACTTCAGTTAAAGTTAGGTTATTTAAGTGAAGCTTTTATTAATTCAGTTTTTATCCCTCTCCCAAACAAAAAGCAGTTTAACTCATTTTAAAGTAACTTTTGATCATCTTTTATCATTCTAACTTGAGAATTCTCTGCTTTGCCAGCTTGGGGTCTATGCAATGTTTTGAGTTCGGAGGTTCGGCTGAACATGCAAATAGAATCTGGATAGTCTGTCATATTTTCCAGCATTTACTTCATCAAAGACTATTCAATATTCCTTTCTTTCGACAAGACTTTGGAATACATCACAACATTTTGTTTCATTCAGACTGTTTACTCCCTTCCTGATTTTGAATTTTTTTTAATTCTGAGGAAGGAAATAACATTAATACTTTTAGTTTACAGATAGTTTTAGAAATACAGTGCGGAAACAGTTCCTTCCGACCAGCGAGTCCATGCCGACCAGCGATCACCCTGTAGACTAGCACCATCCTACACGCTAAGAACAATTTTACAATTTTACCAAAGCCAATTAACTAACAAACCTGTACATATTTGGAGTGTGGGAGGAAACCGGTGCACCTGGAGAAAACCCACACAGGTCATGGGGAGAACGTGCAAACTCCATACAGACAGCACCCGTAGTCAGGATTGAACCCGGGTCTCTGGTGCAGTAAGGCAGCAGCTCTACCTTTGTGACACCGTGCCGCCCTTTCAGATAGAAATAAATAATACATTCTGCCAAGTTCCCGGATAAATACACGGTCGGAAGCCTGATTCACTTGAACATGTACGCATACTAGATAGGAGAATAAGAAAATCATTTGGTCCTTTGAACCTTCTCTGCTATTCAACAAAATTGGCAGTAAGGCTTTAAGGGCACTGGTCAAACACATTTGGTGTATTATGAGCAGTTTTGAGCCCCATATCTGAGGAAGGATGTGCTGGCATGGGAGAGGATCAAGAGGAGGTTTAGGAGATTGATCCTAGGGATGATTGGGTTAACAATGAGCATTTGACAGCGAACTAGGTGGCCTGAAGGGCCTGTTTCCACACTATATCTCTAAACTAAACTAAACAAAGGGAACAGCCTCAGACTAAAAGTACATACCTTTGGAAAGGAGATGAGGAAGAACTACTTCAACCAGAAGGTTGTGTATCTGTGGAATTCATTGCCACAGATGGCTGTGAAGGCCAGGTCTTTGGGTATTTTTAAAGCAGAATGGGGTTGAGAGGGAAAGATAGATCAGTCATGACTGAGTGGCAGAGTATACTCGATGGGCCGAATGGCCTAATTCTGCTTCTGTGACTTATGAACGTATAATATAAATTAATTGATCTGAGAATGTATGAATATGAAGAAAGAACTGAGTTTTTTTTGTGACCCCCTCTTCTCTAATAGTTTCTATGAGATCATGAAATAATGCATTCCAGACCCTAATCACTCACTGCACCAAAACATTTTTCTTCCTGTCGCTTTTGTGACCAAATCAATTGTCAAGTTCACTATGTTCATTGCCTTTATATTTTATGCCTGTAGTCATAAAGCTCAAGATCAAAAATGCTTTTCTAACTAATTTCTGAACCTGACACACCCTTTTGAATGATTCATGCTCAGGCATTCTCAGATCTGTCTGTTCCTTTACCTTTTTGCGAAATGTCTTCCTTAATTAATATTGACTCTTCTCATTCTTCCTAATGAAATATAACATTACATTTATGCTTTCAATTTCATCTGCTGCACATCTATTTGGTCCACCGCCTGTTTTTATCCTCATGATGCTTTCTTCATAGTTCACCAGTCCTCTGCAAATTTGGAAAAGGTGTCCTTTGTACCTGGATCCAAGTCATTAAAATGTACAGTAAAACTCAGATATTTCACTCTCTGAATCTTCAGAAATTCCAATGGATTTGGCAGTGACTCACCAAGTGATGTTCCCTTATTCTCTTGAGCACACTGGGCCCCAGTTCTCACACTCCCTTTAAACTCATCAGGGCTGCAATTCCTGTGCGGAGATTTAAATTTACTGGGGCCACGTTTCCTTCACCCTTTAAACCTACCGGGTACACTGGGAGGTTAATGATAATATCTTAATATATCTTAATATCAAACATCTTCAAGAAGTGAATGAAAATTGCATGTGTATCTGAATAGGAATTATATCCAATAATCCAGAAAATCTTCTGGCACAGCTCCACCCAAGTCAGACTTTTACGGTTTAAGAAGGAACTGCAGATGCTGGAAAATCGAAGGTAGACAAAAGTGCTGGAGAAACTCAGCGGGTGAGGCAGCATCTATGGAGCGAAGGAAATAGGCAACGTTTTCAGGCCGAAACCCTTCTTCAGACTTTTACTGTATTGTGATGAGCAATTTTCCTGGTTCTGACCCCTGGAAACAATGCTATGCTCCTCTGTACCGTCCGATACGTGCGCTGTTCCTTCCGCAGCTTCCACAGGGCCTCTTTCTGTTCGTGATGCATGGCCTCAAAATTCCTAGTCTCATCCTGAATGCTCCTTCCCCATTCTGAATGGTCATGAGCTAGAGATTACCAGGAGTAATTTAGACTTTAGAGATACAGCGTGGAAACAGGCCCTTCAGCACACCGAGTCCACGCTCACCATCGATCACCCCATACACTGGCGCTATCCTATACACGAGGGACAATTTTCAATTTTATTTTAACCAAAACTGATTAACCTACAAACCTATATGTCTTTGAATTGTGGGAGGAAACCAGAGCACCCGGAGAAAATCGGACCCAGGAAGAATGTACAAACTCCGTACAGGCAGCACCTGTAGTCGAACCGAGGTCTCTGGTGCTGTAAGGCAACAACTCTACCACTACTCCACTGTGCCCACCCTCTGTGGGGGTGCTGCATTTCTTCAAGGAGGTTTAGTCAGTAAGCTTGTCCATCTGGTAATCTCTTCCCATGACAAAGTACATAGTGTCAGCTTCAGCAGTGTAGTGTTAAGTCGGTGAGCCATGTGACTTGTCCAATGTAGTCAATTGTGTGGGCTTAGTGCTGGAAATGTTGTTGTGGAGAGGAAACTAATGTCGGCTTGTTCATCCTTCCAATGAACTTGGAAGATTTTGTAAAGACGACATTGTTGGCATCTTTTCGGTACCCGTTACAGGTAGAAAAGGTCTCTGAGCATATTGGAGGATTGGAATCACTGCTGCCCTAAGGAGCATAGGGCCTGTTGTACTTTGCATCTGTATTCACCAAGGTGAAGGACATGGAGCAGAGTGAGATCACTGATGGGAACATAAATTTGCTCAGTGCAGTTTGAGATCAAAATAGAGATCATGAAGAAGGTGATGTTGGGTCCCTAGAAAAGCATTAAGGTGGATAATTCCCGAGGGCCTGATGGCATCTATCCTAGGTTATTGCTAGAGGCAACGGAGGATATTGCAGGAGACTTGACAAAGGACTTTGTATCCACTCTCAGTGAGGTTCTGGACCACTGGAAAGTAGACAACGTCGTTCCTTTGCTGAACATTGGAGAACATCTCCAGCTTGAAACTAAAAAGACGGTTTGCTGTTCTGACCAGGTTTCATAAAATGAAAAAGAATGAGTGTTTCAAATGTTATTCCCAAAACTGGGGAATAAAATTGCCAAAGCAGGGGAATTCCAGTATACACTGGAATTTAGAAGGATGAGAGGATATTTTAACGAAACATAAGATTATTAAGGGATTGGACACGCTAGAGGCAGGAAACATTTTCCCGATGTTGGGGGAGTCCAGAACCAGGGGCCACAATTTAAGAACAAGGGGTAGGCCATTTAAAACAGAGATGAGGAAAAACTTTTTCACACAGAGAGTTGTGAATCTGTGGAATTCTCTGCCTCAGAAGGCAGTGGAGGCCAATTCTCTAGATGTCTTCAAGAGAGCGTTAGATAGAACTCTTAAAAATAGTTGAGTCAAGGGATATGGGGAGAAGGCAGGAACGGGGTACTGATTGTGGATGATCAGCCATGATCACAGTGAATGGCGGTGCTGGCTCGAAGGGCCGAAAATCCTACTCCTGCACCTATTGTCTATTGTCTAGAATAGAATAGTTTCTTTATTGTTATTGTAACATGGACCATGTACAACGAAATTTAAAAATGTCAACCAGTCAGTGCAACATTCAAACCATAAAAGCTAACAATACATACAAGGTAAAATATTAAAAAAGATAAACAACTAAAATAAATATGAAATATGAAAATAGCACGCATATACACCCAACCCTACATCCTTCTGTCGATTTCACAGTGTACCAACCACAGTCCCTTAGTCCCCGCGTTCCTTGGCGGCTACATTTAGTGCCTTTTTGTAGCAGTGGGGTAAAAACTGTTTTTAAATCTGTTTGTACTTGTCCTTGTAGATCTGTACCGTCTGCCTGACGGCAACAGTTCAAACAGGGAGTGTCCGGGGTGGGAAATGTCCTTTATAATATTCTGGGATTTTTTGATGCAGCAGGAACTGTGTAAGTCTTCCAAGGTAAGGAGAGGGCAGCCGACAATCCTCTGGGCGTTGTCAATGGCCCTCTGGAGCACTTTCCTCTGTCTATTGCAATCCCAAGCCTTTTTGCTGTTCTCCATTTCGGAGTTATTTTCACTTCCCCACATTCATTCTCTAATTTGAATATTGCACTGCCTTCTAACTTTACAACAGCACACCCCAGTGAAACCAGCAGTTTTAAAAAAAAACGTGACCTTAAAAAATCTCAGTAAGTTCCAGCCTAATTTTGGAAATTGCAGAAAAAAGGCAATAATAATCTTCTCAACCTCGTCTTGACAGTACATACTGATTAGATAGTGTCAGTTATAAAGAAGCCAAGAAGGTATTTGGGTACAGTGCATTGATTCCTGCCACTTTCCCGAAGTAATTAGTTTCAGCTTAAAATAAAGCTACCCTCCTTTGAGACATATTCTAAAGCAGCACCATTATCTCTTCAGCATGAAAGGACAATCAATCCCTCACATCCTCATTGTTGAGGTCCACTCTACGACCACCTAAAATTCTTCATGCCTTTATGCTATGATTAAAGTTTGTTTGCTGAAGAGAAAGGATGAACTTTTGTTGAAACACTTCCGACTTGGGTGTCATATTTAAATCGGACAATTCATTTTGATTGTTGCCGTAATAACATCTTCATAATGCCTGTTAATACAATACATTTTGTTCTCAGCATTGTGATTGATGCTTCCAATTTAATAACTTTTTTTTTCAACCCAGCGATTCTTTTACTTTCTGTTTCGGCGTGAGGACTTTGCCACTGATAAGTTTTCATTATTATCCTCCAGGTAGTAATCAGCACAGTTCTATCAACGGTGACACTTCTGTGTCAACCGGCAGCCTCCTCGATGACTACCACTGGCACTCTGTCATCATTGAACGGTATGGACGCAATGTCAATTTTACACTGGACCGGGTCACTCAGCACTTTCGGACCAATGGCGAATTTGATCATTTGGATCTTGACTATGAGGTAAGGAATCAGAGTTATTTGAAAAGAAAAATTACATGCAAGTCAGTATTTCAAAGGGAAGATGGGTTAACATATTGGGTAGAAATCTTTAACGTATGTATGCAGATGCTGACTGAATTTCTAAGCATTTCTAACAGAATCAGTTTTTATTATTCCAAATTTCCAAAATGTACAGGTTTTCTTGATAATTTTGATTGTATGACATTTCTCCTCAGTGAGGTGGTAGCAGAGGGAAGGTGATGGTACTAAGAGATTTCTCGGCATTAAATTGAGATAAATCTTCAGGAGATTATATTGAAATGTATATTGCTGTCGGACATGAAGAGAGTCCACTTTTTGGCAAAATACAGGAGAATGATCATTTCCCAATGAACTGATTGGGTAAATTTTTATGGCCTGAGCTGAGAGGTAACAATTCGGCACAATGGCCCATCAGAGTGGCACAGTGGCGCAGCAGTCGAGTTGCTGCTTTTCAGTGCCAGAGATCCAGGTTTGATCCTGTCTATGGGTGTTGTCTGTATGGAGTTCACGCTGTGACCACATGGGTTTTCTCTGGGTGCTCCAGTTTCCTCCCACACTCCAAAGATGTGTGGTTCTGTATGTTAATTGGCTTCTGCAAATTGTCCCCAGTGTGTAGGATAGAACTAGTGTACGGGTGATTGCTGGTCAGCATGGGCCCGGTGGGCCAAAGGGCCTGTAACCACAATGTATCTCTAAACCAAAACAAAATCTAAATTTTGTGTTTCAAGTTTCTTCTTACCTACCAGTAAAATACCTTTATTGATTTCTGGAGATTTCATTGCCTTGGCAGTTGAATGAAATAAAAAATGGTTGGTTAGAAGGGAGATATTTCTTATAATTGCCAATTTTAAAACACAACTGCAATTGGATATAAAAGTCCATTAACCTAGTGTCTTTTAAATTACAATGCATTGGTTAACCCTGACATTAGGAACTCACTCATTTTAATAGCTCTGTTTTTGCTGAAAAATGTCAGCATTTAATTGTGGAGCAGGTGATAATTCCTAGTGGAACTCTGAACAATATTGGGATATTCACATGAATGTGAAGTTGCAGACTGCAGACAAGTTGTTTTCCTAAATGCTCTCGGTTACAAGACTCGGAAGTCTGGTGGGGGACCTGAAGTTCTGACAATTCTCCATCTCTTACCGAGGGATATCCCTGTGATTAACCTGTGATAACAGCCCTGATGCAGGGAGAATTTCCACATTAATTATATTGTTGTTGAGGATCGAAATAAAGTAGTATATAATCTTTTATTATTTTGGTGTGTTCTGTTGCGTGTGAGCTGAGTAATTTTGTGTTGTAGGATTTATTTGTAAACTTTTTTAACATTTCAGAAGTACTCAATCATTACTGAAATTCTCTGCATGTTTTTGAATCAAACATTTGGAGTACCAGGTAATTTTCAAATTTGCTGCTCAGTGGAGAGAACAGGTGGTTTGCTGCCGATTGCAGATTCTATGCCACAATCTAAATAATAGATACTATTATTGCCACCAAGCTGCGAAAGTTTGTCAAATGTAAATAATATTATCAAATCATGAAACCTTCTCCAGCCTTTTGGCTATTTTTTGTAAAGTCCATTCAGCCTGCTATAGCCATTCTATGTCATAATAACATACTGTAAGAAATTGCTGTATAATGTGTAACATTAGCTACATGTATACAAAACAACAAATCTTTTTATTTATCCTTCAAGCTCAGCTTTGGGGGAATGCCATTTTCTGGAAAGCCAAGTTTCAATGGAAAAAATTTCAAAGGTTGCATGGAGACTATAAATTACAATGGAGTTAACATCACTGATCTGGCCAGGAGGAGGAAACTAGACACATCTAAAGTGGTAAGATCATGCATGCATAAGGTTATACCCTGTAGATGAAAACAAGGTCCTGTAGAATGAATTGCATAAAAATCCAGTGATAATCAACTAACTTTTGAAATAGGGCTGTTTGTAGTTCACTGTAGTTTTGATGACTCTCTTCATTTTGTGATTTAAGTGTCGATTATGCATTGTTTTTCATTACTACAGGACTGTTGTTAAATGCTCTATAACAAAGTATGGTTGTTGCCAGTCTAAATTATTTTTACACTTTTCTATTTGATTTGGTTTGAATAAGGCACATAAATATCATATGTTTCTCTTTCCAAATTTCATTTAGAATTGCACACTTAAGGTTCTCCCATGTATTTAGATTTCAGCTGAAGAGTAAATTTACTCTGAGGCTAGAACCAATACTGCTCTGCAGTGCCAAAGATAGACACAGCGTGCTGGAGTAACTCAGCGGGTCAGGCAGAGTCCCTGGAGAACAAGAACTGGTGACGTTTCAGGTCGGAACCCTTCTTCAGACTTGTTCTGCAGTGCCATTGCTACAAAGTACAAAAGAGCATCTGACGGCCACAGGCCACCTCCCTCCCGTATATGTGGCCAGAATCTGCTTCCTCTGCATCCCTTCCTTCCCTATCAGAATAACATGACACAATTCAGTGTCTCATGAAGCATGTGTCCGACACCTTACTTTACGCATTGAATCACCAGTACTCTTTACTAATACAACAGTTTTGTTTGAAAAGTTATTAGACCGTTGCTCAATCTCATAATGCATCACTTAAGTTCGCATTATTGTTAATGACAAAGACCTTTAAGACGGGACAGGTATTCCAATAAAATTTTGCTTTATTGGACCTTGGACAGGCCACATTTGGAGTATTGTGTACTGTTCTCGTCACTCCATTACAGGAAGAATGTGGAGGCTTTAGAATGGGTGCAGAGGAGATTTAACAGAATGGTAACAGAACAGAACAGGTATAGGGTATTAGCTACAGCGAGTGTTTGGCGATGCTTGGATTGTTTTCCCTGGAATGCTGGAGGCTGCAGGGAGACCTGATAGACGAATGTCAAATTATGAGAGGCATAGATTGGGTAGAAAGTTAGAATCTTTTTCACAGGATGGAAAAATCAAATACAAGGGGGCGTAGCTTTAAGGTGAGAGGGGTAAAGTTTAAAGGAGATGTGCGGGGCAAGTTTTATTTTACACAGAGGGTGGCGAGTACCTGAAACATGCTGCCATGGATGTTGGTTGAAGCATATAGTTTAGTGACATTTTAATGACATTTGGAGAGGCATATGGATATGTAGGGAATGGAGGAATATGGGTCATGTGCAAGTAGATAATTGATGGTCTTGGAATTTTGTTCGGCACTGACATTGTGAGCCGAAGGGCCTATGCTTACACTGTTAATGTCATAAAACTTTGATCCATTAACATTGAGCAAAGCAAGAGCGAAAACAAGATACACAAAATGTTGGAGTAACTCAGTGGGTCAGGCAGCATCTCTGGAGGAAAGGAATAGGTGAAGTTTTAGGTCGAGTCCCATCTTCAGTCTGAGAAGGTTCTTTGTTTTCTCCAGTGATGCTACCTGACCCGCTGAGTTATTCCAGCATTTTGTGCCTATCTTCGGTGTAAACCAGCATCTGGGGTTCATTCCTACACAAGAGAGAAAACAAATTACCTGCACTTACATTTTCAATGCTGCTTGGTGACCTCTTACAAATGAATGGGATCAGACAGCATGACTGGCATAGAGCTTTTGTGACTGCTCTGCTCAGCATGCCCATATTACGCTCCAGGGCTCCGTATGGTCACAGAGGTCAGGGACAAGCCTCAACCCATAAATTGCAACCAGCTTACAATTGACAGGCAGAGGAAGCCTGTTTGTTCTTTAACCATTTTACTAAACTTGTTTATCCAATCATTGTCACATTGTTGTATGCCATGGGCAAATTGGCTGTCATATTTCTCTCCATTGCAACAATGAACGTAAAATTCCTAATTGGAAATCATTTTTGAGATAGCTGAGCTGGAATCCATGAAATAATTATCTTTGCAAATTTATTTTTCTACTTGGCTGATTGAAACACTGCTCAATCTGTTGCACCATCCTGAAATTTGTGTTGCACTGAATCAATAAAGCAGCAGACTTTGCCTTGAGTTTTGAGAAGCACTGCCATTGATTCCTCTGCTCTTGATTACTCAGCAAAGACCTGAGTGAAATACTGCTTCCCAGATCAAACCTACTATTAACTTCTGAGTTTGCACTGCAGCTTTCCTGTGGGGAAAATCAGGGTAAAACGGTTCATATATATTAACTCAGGATAAATTACTGGGGTCTATCCATAAGACATAGGTAATGGAATTGAGGGAGTATAATTAGGCCATCCAGTCCATCGAGTCAGCTATTGTCAGGCAGCTGGTCCACAGTCAAAACTAAATTAAATCTAGAACTTTCATGCATCAACTGTGGAAATGGAAGTTTGAAACACACTTGTATACTCAGGTGAGCAAATAGTTAAGTTCCGCGGCCAGCAGTAGCTTTCAGTGAAGCTTTTGATTGTCAGGGGCAGATTTAGGAGACAACTGGAAACATCAGTAATTTTTAAAATTAGTCTATGTTTCTATGTTTGCTTTGTTTTCATTGTTTGTCAGTATTATTTTATTTCAGTTACCTTTGTGCCTTAAAACCATTTGTCAATGTTTTTTTTAAATTATTTCAATTTTAATTTGGTTAATTTCCTCTGCATACCAGAGACAATTAAAACTGTTACATTAGTGACAGCTTTGAAAGAAAGCACAGTTGCACTCAACTCTAGATTTATATCCGATGCAGGACCGTAGGGTATGTTAAAGTGGAGTTCAGTCACCATCTGGACTAACCCAGGTTGCATAAATATATAATTAGTATTGATACTAATTCCAAGTAGGGTCTGTGTGTGTTCATGAATACCATGTCAATATATCCTATAATTAGACTGGACATTTGTCTGATACTGAATTCGTAATCACTAATCATAATCATACTTTATTAGCTAAGTATGTTTTGCAACATACGACGAATTTGATTTGCCATACAGTCATACAAATAAAAAGCAACAAGACAAACAAAATACATTTTGACATAAACATCCACCACAGTGACTCCTCCACATTCCTCACGGCGATGGAAGGCGAAAAAAAAAGTTAAATCTCTTCCCTCCTTTGTTCTCTCGCAGTCGGGGGCTTCGAGACTTGACGAGACATCTTGGCTCCCGCAGCTGGCGGCTGGGCCCTCCGTGTTGGGGCGATCAAGCTCCCGCATTGGGGGGATCTCAGCTCCCCCGCGCTGGGCAATCAGACCCCGGGTCGGGGCTGGTCGAACCTTCTGTGACCTCGGAGCTTCCCGACATCAGTCTCTACCCGAGACTGTGAGCTCCTCAATGGTGAAATCCGCAGGCAGCTGTTGGAGCGTCGATCCCCGGCAAGGGATCGCAGGCTCTGATGGTAAGTCCATGGACACAACCAAAGAACAATCCACAATATAGCTATAGAATGGATTGTAATTTTTATGTTATTGATAGTTCATTCCCTACTGCAATAATTACTCTTATTATTTTATGATTTCAAGTTTTACACAAAGGGTGAAAATTTAGCGCATAATTTTGCTCCTTTTGGCAGTAATTGTGCATTATTTTCTGCTGGCTACACAATTATCGTAATATTAGTAGCTTTCTCGTTTGACTAAACGTCCACATTTTTTTTATTGGAATAGGATCTTGCAACTTTTGTTCTCAATAATTGTTGCTAAGGATCAGATCTAAAAAGAATATGCAATTAAAAGAAATATTCTTAATAGACACACCCTTCAGTAAGCTATTGTAGCAGAACAATGGGACATATTTACTGCTGATAGAAGCTTCGTTGTGAAATGAACAGCTGGAACTGTCTTCCATCAATAATTATTACTAATCAGGTTAACAAGGAAGCACAGAAAAACATCAACAACAGATTGGTTTCCATAAAGTACAAGCTGTGAAAAATAATTTTATTGTTAAATTGAGTCTAGTCCATCTACATGCCTGGAGTGCAAGCATGTGTTTGTTGTGCAAAACAGCCATATTCAAATTTTGTTTTTGTTTTATTCTGTTAATCTTTATTCAGCAAGAAATTGTGCAGAATTGCACGATTGAAAAATATTTATTTGAGGGATAAATCTGATTTTTTTTAACATCGGGAAGAAATGTGTTCAGATCTGATTTAGATCCTACAGCTTCAGCATGTAGATAAAAACAAGCACAGGTTTTCAGCACACGATGTTGCCAGTGTTGCCAGGGTCTTCTTCATTTTTACAAAAGTATACTGCGCATACTCACACATATTCACGCGACTAAGATATTGAATATATGACAAGGCACTAATCATAAAATTGTAGTACTCAGTTCTTAAAGTTACAATCACCATTATATACAGTACACTGCTCTTCCCTCAGAAAGTAAAATAACATGTAAATTGGACAAACAAGAATAATTTTAAATATTTAATCTGATGATTGGTTTACGCACTCTTTCTGATCTCCTGAGTAGTTTATGGGGAATGTCAGATTGTGGTTCTAAAGGAGAATCAAGTTCAGGATCATTTATCTTTGTAAGTGCACAAAAATGCTGGAGAATGTCAGCGGGTGCAGCAGCATTTATGGAGCGAAGGAAATAGGCAACGTTTCGGGCCAAAACCCTTCTTCAGACTGATAGGCGGAGGTGGGAGGCGGGGAGAAGAAAGGAAAAAGGAGGATCCTGAGGGCTGAGGGAGAGGTAGGAAGGGGAGGAGACAGCAAGAGTTAACAGAATTGTGAGAAATCAATGTTCATGCCGTCAGGATGCAGACTCCCCAAGCGGAATATGAGGCGCTGTTCCTCCAACGTTCATGTGTTCAACGAACGCATTTCTATCCTCCAATGTTCATGCCACCATCCTGGTGGCATGAACATTAATTTCTCACAATTCTGTTAATCCTTGCTGTTTCCTCCCCTTCCTACCTCTCCATCAGCCCTCGGGCTCTTCCTCCTTTTTCCTCCAAACGTTGCCTATTTCCTTCGCTCCATAGATGCTGCTGCACCCACTGAGTTTCTCCAGTATTTTTGTGTACCTTCGATTTTCCAGCATCTGCAGCTCCTTCTTAAATCATTTATCTTTGTCTCGACTTTCTTTGGGGATTCTGATTTTCCATCTGAACTTGGAATGATGGCAAAGTCTGACAGATCTGCATCTTTGCCTATGCTTTGCTCTTGCACCGGTTCATCCCTTGCAGGGATCATATGGTTTCTGTGCACACTTCTGACGTCCTCCAACGTCCTCAAGTACATCCTGGTACCACACACTTCAAATACTGTTCCCACCTCCCATTTGTTTGCATTGTAAGGGGAGCTGAGAACACAAACTTGATCATGTGTATTGAACCTAAGTTTTTTTTTCTTCCACCACAATGACGTTTCTGATCAGATTGTTTGCTCTTCGACTTGGAATCCAGATTTCTAGTCCAGCTTCAGTAAGCGGACCCAATTTTTGCCCATCAACGTTGGCCTATTGACAACTTCAAAGTCTTTCAGGCAAGTGTTGTACATCACATGTCTCCACATGTCTCCAATACTTCTCCAGAGTACGTTTTCAGCTGAGCGTTTGTTTGTTTGATAGGCATGTTGCTAAACTTGGATTCATAAGTGTCTTTGTTTATAATTGTGCATTCAGCAGCAGTATCATTGCACATAGTAATGTATTGATTGTTCACTTTGACCTTTGTCTGAAAGTCTTCCTTTCCAGACCCGCCATTCTTAGTATAGATGCTGCACAGTCCAAGATCATTACTCTCTGAGTGTTCTTCGAGGTTGTGAATCCCATGCATTTGGTTTTGTCAAGCCTTTTGTTTTGCATTGTCCTATGATGGGTCTCTGCATGCTGATGCAATATGGCCTTTCTGTTGTCAGTTGTAGTTCTTAAACTGGCACTTACTTGCTTTGTGCTGACCATTGCATCGATAGCACGTATCTACGCTTTTCCCAGAACTTTCTGTGAAGGCCTTTACCCAATCTTGTCATGCTTGTGTTTTGCAACTGCCTTTTGACTGATGACTCTGCCAGCACGTGATGGTCGAAACTTGTGTGCACTTGGACATGCCATCTCCATGGCCAAGGCGGTTTTGCATGCCAAATCAAAGGGAAGGACTGGTGTGTTCAGTAATGTTGATTGGATTCGCTCATCCAGCATTCCACATAGAAATCTATCACACGAAGCTCAATCCAGAAATGTTGCAAAATTGCAGTGTAGAGACAACTTTATCAATGAGATAATGTATCACCAGACTTCAGGTTTCTTGTGTGAAATTTGTAACTTTCTGCAATCTCGCTGGGTTTAGGGTTGAAGTGAGCATCAAGTTTTGAAAGAACAGTCTCAAATGAAACATTCCTTGCTTTCTCTGGGGCTAGGAAGTTGGTGAGAGTTTCATAAACTTCAGGATCTATTTCAGTTAATAGAATGGCTTTCTTTTGTTCCTGGATGGCCTTGTTTTGTGCTTTTACCTGCACTTGATCATCATCCTCTGTTTCTTCAGCTTCAATAATGTAATTTGCAATAAAAAGCATTTACATTTGCTCACAGTAAGAGGTAAAGGCTTCACAGTTCTCGGCGAAAGTCCCTAGTCGGCCTATGTATACTAAGGATGCCATCTTTTCACGTACACACAACACAAGGATAGCCTGACAAACTCTAGACGATTTGTGCAGCTGCTGTTTTAAATTACAGTCGCATGCATAGAAGGATCTGCGGCCTATCATGTCCCAGTTCACAAACAACGGTGACAGAGCTCCGTATTTGCTGTTTAAAATGTTAAAAAATACTAAATATTGCAAAAGTCCTGCACTGTATTAAAAAAGGTTGAGTTCACAAACTGTATCGAATCCTCATCACCATTGTAAGATATTGCAGCTTCAGCATGTAGATAGAAACAAGCACATGTTTTCAGTACACGCTGTTGCCAGTGTTGGTCTTCTTTATTTTTGCAAAAGTACACTGCACATATTCATACATATTCACGAGACTGATATATTGAATATATCACATGGCACAAATCAGACCATTCTAGTACTCAGTTCTGAAAGTGACAGTTCCCCTCTGTCACTCAGTTCCGTGGGTTTGATCCTTAAACTGCATGATCAAGCCCTCTAGACCTTGCTCAAACAGAGTCACTCCAGAAGGTGACGCAGTCCCAAGCGCTCTCCCAGAAGATCGACACAGGACCTCGTGGTAGTGGACTTTTATAGGTCCCCGGACCTCAAGGGGCTAAACCACATGGGGGAGGTCTCTTTACAATCCAATTACAGATATCTATTAACCACATACATGACAGACATTTCCTTAACCCAATAATACAGTGGCTAATACATTGTATTCAAACAGTGTTTCTCAGAGGAAACGAACATCGCAACTTTTGCCCTGATATGCAAGAAAACCAGACAAGGCTCATACCTCATCCAATCAACATTCAGTAAAGTTAAACTTTGCAACATTATTTACAATTATTTACAAAGTGTATGTCTTTTTTTGGATTCATCAAATCCATTCTATGCATTTTGCACCTAATTGCCAGGGTCTGCAGATGCTCCCATTCTCTTCCTGCAGCTCAGATCTAGGCTCTAGACAAACTGGCACCATTCTGCAGCTTGTCCCGTTTCCACAGAGAACACTTTCAAATTGACCAAATGGCCTAGCAGCCCTGAAGCCTTTACTCAATTTTACGCTCCTGGCCTCCCCGATTTGACCAGGATTAACAATATCACGTGACACAAATCATACCATTCTAGTATTCAATTCTTAAAGTGGCAGTCACCATTATATACACTACAGATACACATGGTGAGACAGTGCCTGAGCTCTGATCTTGAGATAAGGAAGTGTTTGTGTTTCCCAGTATGAATAGACATCAGAGTACCTGTTTCTAAGCCAAGCAATCTAAGCCGATGGTTGTACTTATTACATTTCAACTTCAGAAATACTAAATTATATCCTGTAAAGGTCTGTCACACAGTTCCCTTAAAATATCAGACACAAAAGACAAAATGCTTTCCTTTATTGTACAATCTTCTGAACTAAAGAGTGCCCTGGATAAACTCAAAAGTTAATAATACTGCAAAAAATATTGATACTTTGCCTCACTTCTCTGTGGCTCAAAGATTAGATCTGGCAATAAATAGGGAAATAAAATATCTTTCCATTTATTTCCAGATATTTACAATAAAAACAAGGGAGGCAAACAATAAAACCATTGAGAGGATAAGTCATTAAGTACGACAGATTGTGTGTTTCAGTGTTTACATTATTCCAGTATTCAAGACAAAATGTAAATATCGAGAACCACCAATCAATGAGTTCAATATTGATGATCATGAAGTATTGGAAAATTATTACTAAAAGATAGGATGAAAAAGTAACTAAAAGAGAGCCTATAACTAGGCTTTCTTTGATGAAGCCTATTAAAAAAAAACTAAAAAAAACAGACTATTAGAATGGATTTTATATTCCTGGGTTTTTAAAATGTCCTAGATTCAAGATTTTAGATCCAAGACCCCATAATTTGTGGGCAACACAGTTGGAGGTAGTGAACAAGAAGCAGAACAGAGTACCAACCAACAATACAGATCATGACTTAGACTGGCAGAAGACAGGATCCGATGATCCGTTCTGGAACTAATGCTATTTTACCATAACCATAAATTTGTCAACACTTCGGATTTCAAATTGTATGTCAAAAACATATTGAAGACACATGGACACAAATTAAATGCTAAATGGTTTTGATGCTTACAACTGGGAAGCTGTGCATATTGGTAGGAGAACTAAGGAGGCTGGAATGTTTTTAAAAAATGAGAGTGGTGTTGTAAAAGTGGTGAGGTACAGGGTTTCATGGGGGGGGAGTATAGAATGTTATGAATCTAAATATCTACAAGTAATAAAGTTGCAGATCAAAAGATATTTTACAAATAATTAGGTAAGAATAAGGCCTAATAAATCCTTAAGGGCCTTTTTTCAACGACAGCCGGACAATAGGCTGTTGCCACTTGGTCGCGGGGTGATGCAGGTTGACACCTGTATTCTCGTGAGCGGTCTCCTCAAGTGTCATAACCTTTTTCTTGTTGCCGCTGGTTTTTGAAATGTTCAAAACCTTTCAGCGACAGTGGGCTTGACGTTGCCAGTCGTAGCTGCTGTCATAGGTTGTCACCAGGATGACGCCAGGTGACGTTCGTTGTTGCCGGGTGAAGACCTCGGTGAATTCCATTGGCGACAACCTACGTGAACCGGTAACAGTACTGGCGTCAAGAGAAGTCTTCAGTTGTCTTAATTTGTGGTTGACAGGGTCTTAGCTTGTCGTAGCTTGTTGCGGGTGGAGGTAGGTTGACTTTGGGTGTCGTGGATCATCATCTGTGTGGTCGAAGGTTGTTGTAGGTGTCGTTGTGGTGGTTGTCATAGTTGTGGTTGGAGGTGTATGTCCCAAGTCACAAGGAATTGTGTCGCAGGTTAATGTAACTTGTCGTAGCTTGACGTCAACGAGGTGGTAGCTTGTCGTAGACATTGTCGTGGGGTGGGTCCATTTCGGCATCCCGCTACGACTGTGTCTGTTGCCGGCAGTTACCTAAAACATCACCAAAGTGGAACAGGCCCTTTAAGAACATGCAAAGCACAGAGATTAGTTTATTAAGTGGAATAAAATTCAAAATCGGGAAATGTGTGCCTAGCCACTGCATACTTGGAGTAGTGTTTTGATGTCTCTGTTCAATAACAAGGGTATGCTCGCATTGAGAAAACATTGAACGATGATGCCAAAACAAAGAGGGTACAACCATCAGGAAAGATTGGAAATGTTTTCTAGATTGGGAAGAAGCTGATAAGTTAAATTTTTGAAAGTGTTTACAAATTTGTGGAGTTGCAAAAGATATTGTCAATTTCACGGGTGTCAAAGATGGGATCATGAATATAAAGCAGACACAAATAAACCCAATGACAATTCAGCAACAAGAGAGTTTGTATGGTAAAACAGTGTGGCTCTTAATCCAGCCTACTGGCAGGCACTAAATGTGGTGCATATCCATGGCTACATTGCTCCACTTTGCTTCCAAAAATAGCTCCATTGAAATCAATGGAGCCATTGTTTGGCTGAGAATGGATTTCTAGACACTGGGCCTTGCTATTCCATGACAGAAAGAAATAGTTTAATTTAATTTGCTGAGGTGAATTTTAATAGAGTATGGAACATAAACAAGAGCATATGCCAGATGATTGGCTTGTCACTGCCATGTAAATTCTACATGTTATTATGTATGGGATGCTATAAACATATCTAAAATGTTACAGGCAAAGTTATAGTGAAGTGGTGACCAAACCAGAAACAACCACTGAGGTGGCATATCGGTAGAGCTACTGCCAGAGACCCGTGTTTGATCCTGACTTTGGACGCTTATCTGTACGGAGTTTGTACGTTCTCCCTATGTTCTGCGTGGGTTTTCTGCAAGATCTTCAGTTTCCCCCCACACTCCAAAGACGTACAGGTTTGCAGGTTAATTGGCTTGGTATAAATTGTCCCTAGTGTGTGTAGGACAGTGTTAATGTATGGGGATTGCTGGTCAGTGCAGACTCGGTGGGCCGAAGGGCTTGTTTACGCGCTGTATCTCCAAACTAAATTAAACTAAACTAACCACATCACCTAGCAAGTTAACACTGATGTTTCTTCAACAAAAGCAAAATGGCAAATAATTAGTGCAAATTGAGAGTCATTCTTCACTTTGGTGTAAGGGGTGTAAGGTAGCACATGGCTTGTTTATTTTGGATGTTGTTAAACTTTACAATTTTGTGTGTGACATTAAGGAACGATGTTCCAGGTTGTACTTTGTGCCTAAAAATTTGAACTAAAAACAACATTTCTGGAAATAATCAGCAGGTCAAACAGCATCTGTGGAGAGAGAAACAGAGTTAATATTTCAGTCTAAAAAAGACACAACGTACTGGAATAACTCTGGGTCAGACAGCATCTCTGAAGGACATGAATAAGTGATGTTTTGGGTTGCACTTTGTGTCTTTTTTTGTAAACTATTATCTGCAGTTCCTCATGTTTCAGGCTGATGATCTCCCATCATGTCCTTTCAGAAATTCTTGTGAACTGTCATTTACCTCAAAGATGAACTGTTTCTCTCTCCACTGAAGCTTAGTGCTTGCAGCAGTTTTGCTGTCTTGATTTCAGAATATCCAGCGCATGCAGTTTTTTGCTTTCAAATAACTTTTAAAATTTAGCCACAAATGTAATGTAAGAAACACATTAGTCAACTTGTGTGAAGCGAAGTCTGACCTACATTAGTCAGGACATCCAGAATGTCTTTTAAATGTCTCAGTGAGTGCTTTGACAAAAACCTCCTCTGATTAATGTCCCCTCTGACAATGCAGCTCTCTCCTGCAGTTTAAGGGGGATGATGAGATAGAAATTTGCACACATTTCCGGGAAGAGATGAATCTATTACTTTTTATTCAGTTATTTATTTATATGCCTGTCCCGCTGAGTTAATCCAGCTTTTTGAATCTATCTTTGGTGTAAATCAGCATCTGCAGTTCCTTCCTACACTTTTTATTCAGTGGCAGGGGTGTCACCCTGCAGCAGGTCAAAGGTGCACATTAGATATAAAATGGAGGTGAAGAAGGGGTGGATTTGCAATATATTTGTACAAGGTTATATGTGTATTCCTTTTTGACGCTGATGTTTCCTTTCCACTTTGTCTTTCAGGGTAATTTGAGTTTCTCTTGCGTAGAATCTCATGCCATCCCTGTCTTTTTCAATAGCAGTAGCTATTTGGAACTGCCCGGACGTATGAACCAAGATTTATTTTCTGTCAGCTTCATGTTTCGGACGTGGAATCCCAACAGTTTGCTCTTATTCAGTAAACTCGCCGCAGGATATGGAACAGTGGAGGTTGACCTCAGTGAAGGAAAGGTCAGCATTAACATAAGCATCAATCAGACGAAGATGAACAGCATTGAAATCTCAGCAGGTATGTGATGGGGCAAAAGTGAGGATAAATGAAAAGTTCCATTGCGTTTTGGGGGAAAAATGCAAATATTCATTGCGATGAAATGAATGAGGAACATCATATAAACTTTTGTTTAACCCAAAGAATTCACATTAATTTTAGTTCCTTTTAGGCATTGTTGATTTTTTTAATATACTTCAGAAGTGTCAATTGTAAGGGTGTACTTTAGGCAAGTGTCTGATCATGACATTGTGAAACAGCAGAGAGTTTCCATCCACAACCAATGCTCTAAGAATCCTAAAATTACCTGGATCCACAGTTGTTTCTAATAAAGTTAAGAAGTCAGGGGAATGAGTTTCTGAGGGAAAGATAGATTAGCCATGATTGAATGTTGGAGTAAACTCGATGGCCCTAATGGCCTAATTCTGCACCTTCGACATGGACTTACAAACAATCAGGTTTTATAACTGACACAGTCCCATTGGCCTGTGTTTGACCCATCTATCTATATACTCAAAAGTCTGATCTTGGATGTGTATTTATTGGTGTGTGTGTGTGTTTGTGTATAATCACATCTTCTCGAAAAAACGACGTGCTAACGGTAACATTTTAAAATATTTCGGTAGAGATTTTTTCCGTGGAGTCCGAAATCGCCTTATCTGAAAATTTTATGCTTTAGTTCTCAAATTATTACTGAAAATGTTCAAAAATCTGACAAAACATTGAATTTAAAATCGACTGTCTTTAGCTGATGACGTTACATTGAGTCTGCGTGTCCTTCTTCCTCATGCTGCGAGTGACGTCACCCCGCCTCGACTCTGCCCGCCCCTGCTCCAAAAGGCGCCCTCCCTCTCTCTGCCCTCTCTCTCTGCCCTCTCTCTCTGCCCTCTCTCTCTGCCCTCTCTCTCTCTCTCTCTCTCTCTCTCTACTTCCCTCCCTCTCCCTCTGTAGAAGCACCTGCGAGTTGGGAGTATGTGTGTGGATAGGGCGGGGGATGGGGCAAAAGGAACGAATGAATAATATTAATATAATATCAAGGGGGGTGGCTCGTGTGTGTGTGTGTGGGGGGTGGTTCATGTGTGTGTGTGGGGTGTGGTTAGTCTGCGCGTTGAGGGGACGGGACCCAATGGGTCCCACTTCGTCTAGTATACTTATAAAACTCCGATCTTGTGTGTGAGTGTGTGTGTGTGTCTGTCTGTCTCTTCTCGATAAAAAGACGCGCTAACGGTAAAATCTTTACATATTCCGGTAGAGAGTCTGAAATCGCCTTATCTGAAAACGTTGTGCTTTATTTCTTGTTATTACTGAAAATGTTCAAAAATTGGACAAAACTTTGAAATAACAATGACTGTCTTTCGCTGATGATGTCACAATGGGTCTGCATGCCTGCCATTTTCCTCGCGCTGCGATTGACATCACCCTCTCCGAACGCGCCCCCCCCCGCTCCCCAGTTATTCAAAAGACGCAGAAAGAACGAGCAAGTCGGACCCTGTAGTCGCCATCGTTTGGCGCATGGTGGGGAGGTTGCTGCTGTAGCCCGCAGCCGGAATGAGGGAGTATTGCATTTGGGAACCAGCGCTCCCCTGTGATGCCGCACGCCCCCCCCCCCACCCCTCAAACAATACCTCCCTACCTCTCTGCCACCCCAATGCTTCCTCTCTGTCCCCAGGCTCCCTCTCTGCCCCACCCTCTCTGTCTCTGCCTTCTGCCTCTGCCCTTTACCCTCTGCCCTTTACCCTCTGCCCCAGTCCTCTGCCTTTGCCCTGTCCTCTGCCCTCTGCCTTCTGGCCCTGCCCCTGCCCCCTGCCCCCTGTCTGTGCCCCCTGTCTGTGCCCCCTGTCTCTGCCCCCTGTCTCTGCCCTATGTATCTGCCCTCTGTCTCTCTACCCCCTCCCTCTCCCTCTCTAGCCGCACCTGTGAGTCGGGGGCTCTGCTTGAGTGGATAGGGCAGGGGATGGGGTAAAAGGAGCGAATTAATAATATTAATATAATATCAAGTGGATTGCTTAGTGTGTGGGGGGGTGGTTAGTGTGTGTGTGTGGGGGGGGATGGTTAGTGTGTGTGTGAGGTCACAGGCTGCGGTTGCAAGGGGGGGGGGGGCCTGCAACCGCATGTTGAGGAGAAGGGACCCAACGGGTTCCACTTGGTCTAGTATCTCTCTATAACTGTGCTATCCATGTACCTGTCTCAATGTTTTTTTAAGCATTGACACTATTTTCACTATGTATTGAATCTTTTTGATCCAGGTCAGCAATCCCATGCAAATAAAATGGGTCGCGTGAGATATGGCAGACATAGCTAGTGTAAAACATTGTGTGCCAAGTTTAAGCTGCCATCAGCTTGGCACCATTCAATTAGGATGAGAATCAGCATCATCCTTCAACCCTTGGAAGTCACACCTGGAGTACTGTGCTGTTTTAATCTTCTTTTCTATGGAAGAATATATATATATTGCAAGAAGTTTGTAGAATGTGCATGGATGTAGAATAATACATGGATGTCCTCCCACATCACAAGACACGCTCGATGTTAGTTTTAGTCACTCTAAGTTACCCCTTAAGGAAGAAGTGTCTCGACTCGAAACGTCACCCATTTCTTTTCTCCAGAGATGCAACCTGACCCGCTGAGTTACTCCAGCTTTTTGTGTCTTTCTTAAGTTACCTCTCAGTGGGTATTAGTTTAAATCTTGTGCAAACTATTCTATTCACTCCGAAGCAAAAAAGTCCAGTATGGGTTTTGATATTATTGTAGGTTTAATTGTTTTTACTGTGTTTTATAATGTGTTAAATTATATTAAGTATAACCATATAACAATTACAGCATGGAAACGGGCCTTCTTGGCCCCTCCAGTCCGTGCCGACCATTTATTTTCCCTAGTCCCATCTACCTGCACTCAGACCATACCCCTCCATTCCCTTCCCGTCCATATACCTATCCACTTTACTTTTAAATGTTAAAATCAATCCTGCCTCCACCACTTCTGCAGGAAGATCATTCCACACAGCCACCACTCTCTGAGTAAAGAAGTTCCCCCTCATGTTACCCCTAAACTTCTGTCCCTTAATTCTCATGTCATGCCCTCTTGTTTGAATCTTTCCTACCCTCAATGGGAAAAGCTTATCCATGTCAACTCTGTCTATCCGTTTCATCATTTTAAAGACCTCAATCAAGTCCCCCCTTAACCTTCTGCGCTCCAAAGAATAAAGATCTAACTGTTCAACCTTTCTCTGTCACTTAGTTGCTGGAACCCAGGCAACATTCTAGTAAATCTCCTCTGTACTCTCTCTATTTTGTTGACATCCTTCCTATAATTAGGCGACCAAAATTGTACACCATACTCCAGAATTGGTCTTACCAATGCCTTGTACAATTTTAACACTACTTCCCTACTCCTATATTCAATGCTCTGATTTATAAGGGCCAGCACACCAAAAGCTTTCCTTACCGCCCTATGTACATGCGATTCCACCTTCAGGGAACTATGCACAGTTATTCCTAGATCCCTCTGTTCCACAGCATTCCTCAATTCCCTACCATTTACCATGTATGTCCTATTTTGATTAGTCCTGCCAAGATATAGCGCTTCACACTTATCAGCATTAAACTCCATCTGCCATCTTTCAGCCCACTTTTCCAAATAGCCCAAATCTCTCTGTAGACTTTGAAAATCTACTTCATTATCCACAACACCACCTATTTTAGTATCATCTGCATACTTACTTATCCAATTTTCCACCCCATCATCCAGATCATTGATGTACATGACAAACAACAGTGGACCCAACACAGATCCCTGAGGCACCCCACTGGTCACCGGCTTCCACCCTGACAAACAGCCATCCACCATTACTCTCTGGCATCTCCCATTCAGCCACTGTTGAATCCATCTTGCTACTCCGCCATTAACACCCAAAGATTGAACCTTCTTAACCAACCTTCCATGGGGAACCTTGTCAAAGGCCTTACTGAAATCCATATAGACAACATCCACTGCTTTACCCTAATCAATTTCAAAATTACAAAATAATATTTCTTTGAAATGTTCTCCTATTTAAAGTACTTTGCAAGTTCTGCATTGACTTGATTTTTGAAATCTATTTTCATGCAATTTTAGGGAGAATTTTCCATTTACTGAATTACAGTTCAATTACAAAATAATATTTTGTTTTATTATTCCTATCAAATTCTAAGCACTAATGAATGTCAGTTGATGTCAAAGACTGTATCAAAGGTTCAGTCATATAAAAAAACAGTGATACTGGGAGACCTGGGTGGGGATGGGGCAAAGGTGTTATATGGAAATCTGCACCCTGTAACCCTGCCCAAACAGCCAACAATTTTAGGGTAACAGAAGTGTTGTCCTCAAAGCTCAGTAATATTTAGCCATATAACACTGCAGCTCCCGAGTAGTTAAACTTTTATCACAGAACATTAAATACAGCACAGGAATAGGCCCTTTGGCCGATGATATCTGCGCAGAACATGATGCCAAGTTAAACTGATCTCATCTGCCTGTAGATGATCCATATCCCTCTATTCCCTGCACTTCTATGTGCCTATCTAAAAGCATCTTAAATGCCACCATCATATCTACCTTCACCGCCACCCCTGGCAGTGTGTTCCAGGAACCCACCACTCTCAGTGTTAAAATACTTGCCCCGCACATCTCCATTAAACTTTTCCCCTCTCGCCTTATATGTATGCCCTTTAATGTTGGACGTTTCCACCCTGGGAAGAAGGTTCTGACTGTCTCCTCTAACAATACCTCGCATAATTTTATATACTTGTATCAAGTCTCCCCTCAATCTCTGACGTTCGAGAGAAAACAATCCAAGTCTTCCAAACTCTCTCTGTAGTTGAAGCCCTCTAATCCGGGCATCATTCTGGCATCTTTTACGGCTGGACAATCTCTGTAGCGTTGTGCATGGAGACGTGGCCATTGTTCAAGCTATTGTTTTCTGCAGGGGTAGATGGTTAAGTAATAGTTTCAAAAAATTAAACTATGAGCATTAACATTACATTAAAAAATATTTGTTTGATGATTTCTCAGCGGCTTCATTTGGAAGTTCTTAAACTTTACATTTTTCTGCCTAACCTTAAGAAAATGGAAAATTCTCCCTAAAATTGCATGAAAATAGATTTCAAAAATCATTCAATGCAGAACTTGCAAAGTACTTTAAGTAGGAGAACATTTCAAAGAAATGTCTCTTTTAATGTTAGGAGCTGGCTGTGACCCAGAGGATGTGAGGAGGTAAATTAACACTGACAGAAAAATACTTATTAACTGTGGGAGCTTCAGGGATCAACTGAGTCTTTTAATCCAGTATGCACTGTCAGGCTCTGAGACTCCTTGAAATTAGTTCCCAGTTGATGAAATCTATAGTCTAGTTAAATATTAATATCCCCACAAATGAAAGAAATGGAAGGAAGCTGAAGAATATTGGAATTAATCACAGTAGTTTTCCAACTAATACATTTCCAAATGGAGATAAGATTTCAGCCTTTCTGGTGTTCTGCAACCATGCTTTATTTCACAAGTGGCAGAAACCCTGTTTATAAACATGCTAATCTGGTCTTCTCTGAGGAGAGCCATGTAATATTTTGCACCCAAGAGCATAAAAAAGGCTTTGGTTCAATGCTTCATCCAAAAGCATGGGTGGAAATCCCGGGGGAAGTGTGGGGGGGGGACGACGACGACGTCCCCTCCATGTTTTGAGAGGTGTGGGACAATCCCCCTCCCCCCCATCTTTTGTAATCCAGATTTTGAAATTTGGTGAAAACGAAATCTGTTAAAAATCTCCGCTTTCCGCGAGACAGTGGGGATGGTACTGATGATAGAGGGCGCCGATTGGATGAGACGTCGGTCAGGAGGCAATGGGGGGGATGGGACTGAGGATAGAGCGTGGTGATTGCAGGAGGGAGACATCCTGGTGGAGCAAAGATTATAGAATGGAGCTTGAATTGGCTCGTTCGCGGAGCCTTTCATCGCCCCACGCGGCTTAAAATCGGTCACGGGATCTTCCATTGCCCCGCGATTAAATTGCTGCGTGGAGGCGGTCGAGGCAATCGAGTCTTCCGATGTTGAAGTCCCCCGCTGGCCGATTTTAAGCCACACCAGGCGACGAAAGGCCCCACGAATGGGCCGATTCAAGCCCCACGCTTCGGGGCAGAAGAAGCTGCTGTTGCTGGAGTTCGGAGTTGGTCACCAACCAGGTCAGTTCCCGATGTTACCATTCACAGGGCCCATGGCTGAAGCCTCCGAAGCTTTGTGCGTGTGTGTCTGTGTGCGCTCGCGGCCACCAAGAAATTGTGTCCCCCCCCCCTGTTTTGATAGCGATTTCCACCCCGTCCAAAAGTAATGACGCATTCCACAGTGCAGTACCTCCTGATTGGTGCACTATGTAGTCTGCATAGATTATGTGTTCAAAGTGCTTCACATGGAGCTTGAACTGTATGACCTGACAATAGTCAATTACTGAAAAGAAGTGTGGTGTTACATGTAAAGTTTGAAATACATTATACTTAGGCTCCATGAATGTTACTTAAACAGCTGAAAATGAAGGCAAAGGGGTTTTAACAGGCTCCATGTTTCTTGCACAAAGTAGCATCAAAAACACAAATCAGGCACTGATTATCCTATTGAATGGCAAACAGTGTAATATAAATAAAGGATACTTTACTTTACTTTACTTACTTTATAAGAGGTGAGAATTAAGCTCTATAAATAGACACAAAGTGCTGGAGTAACTCAGCGGGTCAGGCAGCATCTCTGGAGATAACTAAACTTTGTAGTTAATCTTGATCAGTATCTTGGAAAGCAGAGGATTGTTTAAATACTAGAGGAAATTACGGCCAATCCACAAGATATGAGCTGCACATAAATAGACAAAAACCCACAAAGGACATACTTGCAACTCCAGCATAATTCACCTCTATGATGCAGAATGGTTTACAGTCTTTAGACTTAGAAAATAATCTAAGATGTGGTTTTAGCCTTCCATCTAAAATTGAACTGAAATGTGGAAGCAGAATTGAATGGAATGAATTTCCGGACAGTTTAGGGTTAAATGTAAATGCATGATTTATCAATTTATTATTTGTAAAATTAATGTGAAATCAATTGGAGGATACATCAACTACAAGGAAAGCTGTAACTCACATTACCACTGCCCTTTTTGACAACTTCTCAACTGATGTAAATATTTCATGAAAGAAAATTAGATGAAGTGAACAAATTGTACAAAAGTCAGAAAGTGCACCCTCAAGCGTGTGACTAATGCTTGATTTTTCCAGTGACGAAGCCAAGTGGAACTCAGTAAACTTACTCAATTACTTTCTATTCATTCCTGCAAGGAATGATACAAGTTGTATGAAACAAATGTTTGCCATACTACACCAAAGGAATTGTAAACCAAGCGAGATGTTTCTTTTGTGCATTCGAACTTTATCATTTAAGAATCTCAATCTACCGGGGTATCCCAGGGAGAAAGAGACCATTACTTGTTCTGAACATATCTGTTATCCACAGGAGGAAAGTCAATCTCATTTTCAAAAAATAGTGTGCAACTGATCCCCTGGAGAGAGTTGCAGAGCTTTTCCTTTTGTTACATGGAATCATGAATTATTATCTTCATTTATTGTAATGAAGGGGAACTGCATCAATGCAGGATTTTTCTGTCAGTTCACATACACAGTTTGCAAACCTGCTCAGTTGTTTCTCTGGGTATTTTATAAGCTGTGCTCATGCAATCAGGTTAGTGGCCAGATGCTCATGTTGATTTGCTAATATTACATTGGTTGGTGGGGAGGGCATCCACTGAAATTTAAGGTACATCTTCTCCCTAATGATGACATAAGTATTTCTGATCTCAAAAAGAGTGTCAGGGGAAATTAAAAAAAAGGCAGCAAAGTGTTGTTGCAATTTGACCTTACTGGATACTGAAACAGGCTCATTGGTCATTTGGAAATTATGGTTTCTTCCACTGACAATTGGCCAATTTAAATTGATTGTATTGTAAATGGAGGACACTAGTTTAAAATACTTTGAAAAACCTTTTCAGACTTTCTCAGGAAATTATATCAATGTGAGGAATTGGTAAAAATATAGGATTTCATACTGTTGTGAAAATGAGTAAACTGTTACCCAAACGATATAGCACAGTATTGAAAGTGTAATCTGGATAAGGCCGCAGCATTCACTTAACTAATTAGTTAGAAATTAGGGTTTAATTCTTTTTTTTAATGTTTTATCAGTCATGGAGCTATACTACATGAAAATAGACCTTTCAGCCCACCCTGTCCATGTTGACCAAGTTGGCATTCTGGGCAAGTCTCATTTACCTGCATTTGGCCCATTTCCCTCTAAACCTTCCACATTCATATTTCTATTCTCATTAATTTGCTATGAACCATCGTTAACATCATTGACGCAGTTATTTTTGTTTTGTTAGCAAAGTTATCTGTGCCTCAGAGATTCAGATGAAAGGGTACTGACAAAATATTAATTTGTGTTTCTCTCTTCCACAATGATTGGTACTGGCATTGGTTTATTACTGTCGATGTCTACCAAGATAGAAACATTGTTTTACATGCTGTCCAGGCAAATCAAAACATTCACAATTACTACAGCTAGTCTAACGTGAAAAATATTGAAGTGCAGAACATAATATAATGGCTTCAGAGAAAGTGCAGATAAAAAAAGTACAAGGACCAGGTAGGGATATCGGGACAGTTTTAACCTCAGTTTTGACAAAAAGAGACACAAAGTGCTGGAATAACTCAACACGTCAGACAGCATCTTTGGAGATCATGGATAGGCGTTTTTTGGGGTCAATAGACAATAGGTGCAGGAGTAGGCCATTCAGCCCTTCGAGCCAGCACCGCCGTTCAGTGTGATCATGGCTGATCATCCCCAATCAGTACCCCATTCCTGCCTTTTCCCCATATCTCCTGACTCCGCTATCTTTAAGAGCCCTATGCTGCCCTCTCTTGAAAGCATCCAGATAACCTGCCTCCACTGCCCTCTGTGGCAGAGAATTCTACACACTCACAACTCTGTGAGAAAAAGTGTTTCCTCATCTCTTTCTAAATGGCTTACCCCTTATTCTTAAACTGTGGCTCCTTCTTCAGACTGGGTCCTGAGCAAAATTGACCCGCTGAGTTACTTCAGTACTTTGTGCCTTTTAAAAAAACTAAACCAGCACCTGCAGTTCCTTGTGACTCCATAGTTCTAACAATGTGGATAATCTGTTAGGCTGCATAACACTTATTGTTATGAAGCAATAAATTATTTACCCAGCTATCATTTGTCCAATTGTATCACTTTCTACTTTAGTTTAGTTTAGAGATACAGCATGGAAACAGCCCTTCGGTCCACCGAGTCCACACTGACCAACAATTACACATACACTAGTTGTATCTTATCCCACTTTCACATCCTAGATCAGGGGCAATTTACAGAAGACCATTAACCTACAAACCTGCATATCTTTTGAATGTGGGAAGAAACTGGAGCACGTGCAAGCTCTGCACAAACAGCACCCGAGGTCAGGGTCGCACCCGGGTTGCTAGCACTGTTCTTGGGCAGCGGCTCTAACGCTGCACCACTGCACTGCCCCTTATTTGTTTTCGAACTTTGCCATGGGCAAATTATATTGACCCAAAACCTCCCTGCTCAAGCATTCAGACCAAATGCAAGAAAAATAACCACTCATTTGACAGTGTTGGTGAGCCTCAGAGAAGGACAGTGGGGACATTTGCCAACAATTCATACACTTCAGATGAAGGGAAGTATCTGCGATGTAACAGGTTTTAGCATTTGCCATTTTTTTTCCCTGAGAAATTCAATCAAAACTATTCAACCGATGGCACTGTGCCATCCGTTGTGAGTCAATTAGCTGATGTTTCCATTTGGGAAATCGGCTTTTCGGCATATCTTAAATTAAACACAAATGGCATTTATCTTTTTAAATGCTGAATGAAAGGATTTCCCATAACCTTTTTGAGTTGATAGATCCCTGTGTATGCTTAAATGCACAAACACACTGGATGACTCTTTATTTTATCTTGCAAACATTGTAAGAGGCATTTTTATGTTTTTAAAAATGTTGAGTTTAGCTTACTCTTCCCTGGGGTATAGCTTTAGTTAATTGACTGAAAAGATTGGTCTTTAACTACTGATGATTTAATCTTTTGTCTCTGCGGTAATCACATTCCAGAAAGGACTGCCCAGATATTAAGTGAGTCCGTTTTTAAGATTGCAGAATCATCTAACACTGATAAAAAAACATTGCGTTTTACTTTATGAAAGGCCAAGCAGTCTTTGTTGTCAACACAGAAACTAGAAAGGAAGAAGATTACTGATGAAGTACATGAAATATTAATTTGCCTGGAGAAGGTATTGTGTAATATAATGTATGATCAAATATTGGAAAGTGCAATGTGCCAAGAACAAATTAAACAATTATTAATGCATCATGCAAGTAATGATAAAGTTTATAAACATTTAGTAGGAAGGAAAGCAGAGATTTCAATAGTAGAGTCACTTTTTGCTGGAGTAACTCAGTGGGGCAGGCAGCATCTCTGGAGATCATAGACGACGTTTGGGTCCGAACCTTTCTTCAGACTGATTGTTGTCGGGGAGAACAAGCCGGAAAAGAGATGAGGTCAGAACAAAGCCAGGCAATTGACAGGTGGAAACACAGGGAGGGATGTACTGTAGGTGGAAGGGGCAGTGATGGGAGAGATAATAGGGAGAGAAAATAGGGGAGTATACCTCCCCCCTCGACCGCCCAAGGACCTGATAGTCTTTTCAGATGAGGCAGAGGTTCACTTGCACCTCCTCCAACCTCATCTACTGTATCTGCTGTTCCAGGTGTGGGCTTCTATATATCGGCAAGACCAAGCGCAGGCTCAGCGATTTGTTCGCTGAGCAGCTCTGCTCAGTTTGCTTAAACCTACCTGATCTTCCAGTTGCTAAACACTTTAACTCCCACTCCCACTCCCACACTAACATTTCTATCCTGGGCATCCTCCATTGTCAGAGTGAGGTCCAGTGCAAATTGGAGGAACAGCACCTCATGTTTTGCTTGGGCAGCTTAAACCCCAGTGGTATGAATATTGACTTATCTAACTTCAAGTAACCCGTGCTCTAATCCCTCCCCCTTCCCAGTTCTCCGACCAATCGGCCCGCCGAGTCCTCGCTGATGAATGATCACCCGTTCACTAGTTCTATCCTACACACCAGGTATAATTTACAGAAGCCAGTTAGCCTACAAATCTGCACATTTTGGAATGTGAGCAAATACCACCCGGAGAAACTTGCGCGGTCACAGGCAAAACGTACAAACTCCAATTGGCTGAAATCTGTCACAGTTTCAAATCCACATTTATTTGATCCAGAAAGTTTTTGTATTTATATCTGCTATTTACCATCCCACATATCTGTGGAGCATAGTTACTGACATGTAATCAATGTCATCATAAGTAGTATGTCTTGTGAGATACCATGAGTCACATACTTCCAATACTTTTGTTCCTATTCTGCCTTCTGCCGCCAATCAGTTCAATAATTTGCTTTTAATTTCAAACGTGCCCTCCAGGAAATTGACCCTGGCCTTGTGAAAAGGCAAACTGCCATTACATCTCACTAGACCAGATCCCATGTGGTTTAAGCATTCCTCCTGCATAGTTGGGTTGGGCGTTGAAATGGTTTGCAACCTGGAGACTCGAGTCTTGGTGGACTGAACGTTAGTGTT
This sequence comes from Raja brachyura, assembly GCA_963514005.1. The sequence continues at coordinate 43,474,243 of OY740782.1, forward strand.
CGGCGAAACATTGCCAAGTCTGCGGTCTTGCCGGTGTACAGGAGCCGACATCAGGAACACTGGAAGCAATAGATGAGGTTAAAAACACTGGGTGCAGTAGATGAGGTTAACTACAAAGATCTCCCTCTTTATTAAAGTTAGCAGCCGATTCAAATGAATGAGACTGAAATAGTGGCACCAACTGACAGGGCCAGAGATTAAATATAATTGAACCAGGGATCTACCAGGATTCAATGACGAGCTCAGAGACGACAGAAGGTTTGAATTGTATCATGTCATTTTTTTTTGCTTGCTGTATTGTGTAGACATGGAAACCCGCTCACAGGCTTGTGTGCTTCAACTATCGAGAGCCTCTGTATGGACCGACTGGCTGGGTGTGTGTGGTATCAGCTCACATAAAATCTTTATTATAAATCCTGGGTGGACAAAAATGCTGGAGAAACTCAGCGGGTGAGGCAGCATCTATGGAGGGAAGGAAATAGGCAACGTTTCGGGTCGAGACCCTTCTTCAGACTGATGTGAGGGTGGGGGGGGGGTGGGGGGGAGAAGTAAGGAAGAAGAAAGAGGTGGAGCCAGAGGGCTGAGGGAGAGCTGAGAAGGGGAGGAGAAAGTAGGCACTACCTGAAATTAGAGAAGTCAATGTTCATACCACTGGGGTGCAAACTGAACTTTCTGATGCCTTTCCCCACAGTGAAAATTTTTGATTCTGCTGTGGGGGACATTCATGTTCAATTCTATAATGTGTTGTGTCATTTTTCTTTTTTTGGGTTTTAATTTTTCTATGGATGTACGGAAACCTAATTATTTCTTCTATGTAAAGCACTTTGGTTTCAAAGCGAGTTGAGTTAAACGTGCTCTATAAATAAAATTTACTTGCTTACTTACAAACTGCCCAATTGAAATATGAGGTGCCGCTCCTCCAATTTACGGTGGTCCTCACTCTGGCCATGGAGGAAGCCCAGGACACGAAGGTCGGATTCGGAATGGGAGGGGGAGTTGAAGTGCTGAGCCACTGGGAGATCAGGTTGGTTATTGCGAACTGAGTGGAGGTGTTGGGCGAAGCGATCGCCAAGCCTGCGCTTGGTCTCACCGATGTAGATCAGCTGACCTCTAGCGTAGAAGATGCAATGGATGAGGTTGGAGGAGGTGCATGTGAACCTCTGCCGCACCTGGAAAGACTGCTTGGGTCCTTGAATGGAGTCAAGGGGGTAGGTAAAGCGACAAGTGTAGCATTTCCTGCGGTTGCAAGGGAAAGTGCCCGGAGAGGGGGTGGTGCGGGTGGGAAGGGACGACCTGACCAGGGAGTTACGGAGGGAGCGGTCTCTCTGGAAAGCAGACAGGGGAGGAGATGGGAAGATGTGGCATGTGGTGGGATCACGTTGGAGGTGGCGAAAATGTTGGAAGATTATGTTGTATGTGACGACTGGTAGGGTGGAAGGTGAGGACAAGGGGGACTCTGCCCTTGTTACGAGTGGGGGGATGGCGAGTGAGAGTGGAGTCATGGAGTATAGAAGAGACCCTGGTGAGAGCCTCATCTGTAGTAGAAGAGGGGATCCCCTGTTTCCTGAAGAATCGGTGGGCGGCGCGACTCTGGTCGCAGTGGCCTCTGCAGTCCGTCTGTCTTTTAAAAAATTTTTTTGTCTCGGTTGAGTGTTGTTAGTTAGTGTTTTTTTTAGTTGGATATGTGTGGGGGGTGGGGGGCAGGGTGGGGAAACTTTTTAAATCTTTTCCATGTACGGAGGACCTGACCTTTTCTCTGTCGGGTCTCCGTTGCCGTTGGGGCCTAGCACCGTGGAGCGGCCTCCAACCGGACCTGGGGCTCCAGTCACGGAGCTGCGGACTTACTTACCATCGTGGAGCTGGCCGAGTCCGGAACGGGGGGAGCTGTGATGGCGCGCTGCTGCTGCCCGACCCCGGAGATTCGGAGGCTCCAGCTGCAGGCCGGTGGACGGTGACACCCGAGAGCTCGCGGGTCCCTGGTGGGAGACCGCTTTTCGGAGCTCCCGCGGCGGCAACTTCTCCCGCCTGAGTTGCGGGATTGAAGATGACCTGGAGCGGGGCCTTACATCGCCCGGCGCGGCTTTGATGGCCACGGGACTTGCTAGGGCCCGCCGGGGGCTCCAACATCAAGACCCGGAGCGGGGCCCTGCATCGCCCGGCGCGGCATGAATGGCCGCGGGACATACACTATCACCCGCCGGGGGCTTTGACTCTGACCGGGAGAAGAATGGGGAGTGCAGGGGAGAGATACGACTTTGCCTTCCATCACCGTGAGGAGGATATTCACTGTGATGGATGTTTGTGTAAAATGTGTTGTGTCTTGGTTCTTTTTTTGTATGTATGACTGCAGAAACGAAATTTAGTTTGAACCTCAATGAGGTTTCAAATGACAATAAATGGTATTGTATTGTATTGTATTGTAGAATGAGGACATCTCCGATGCATTGGTGTACTATACCTCATCCCGGGTGCAGATGCGGCGTAGACGGAGGAATTGGGAGTAGGGGATGGAGTCCTTACAGGGAGCAGGGTGGGAAGAAGTGTAGGAAGAAGAATGTATTATAAATCCTGCATCTTTTTCTAATTGCTATGAACCTATGCCCTCTGATCACTTCCTCCTCTGATGATGAAGACGTTTTCTTACTTTCTTAATCAAAACCGTTCCAGATTTTGAGTAGTTAATTTAATATCATATTGCTCTCAAATTAATGAATGATTAACTGAAGAGTGACTGGATAATGTTTTGAGGAATAATTTGTCTGTTCATCTCTGAACTGTAGTTTAAATTGAGACCCAGCTAAATGGATGAATAGCTTCTATTTTTCTATGATTAAGTGATATGATACTTGCCTCTTGATTTGAAATGGATGGTTCATGCAAACTCTTGAGTTATCAGTGCAGCATAGTGCTTAGGGGATGATATACTGTCAAAGGTGGCTTTGTACAAGTCATTGAATGAAAACCCCCTGGCCTCTAGGATGGTTGTAAGTTTTCAGTAGCATTTGAAAAGGAAAGAAGTACTTTTTCTCTGTTATCCTGGTTAATCCACAGACCAACATCTTCAAAACTTGTGAAGTGGTCTTTCATCTCATGTCTGTATATGGGAGCTCTCAGACTACAAATTCACTGTCCAGATGATGATCCCAATGTTGATTTTACTTCGGAGTCACGTGAGTGATTCCGAAGTAAGTTTAAAAAGCCTCAGGTAAGTGTTTAATTTCTCCGAGGTCTCTGCGTCTGGTAATTCTTGTTGCAGGAGGACAAGTGCAGATAAGAAAAGTTCCGGAACAGCGAGGCGAGCCGTGCCGACAATGTCTGAAACCCACGGGAGTGCGGGTAGCGGGTAGCCGTCTAGTTCATCAACAGTGTCACCAACAGACTTGGTGTCGGAGAACACTGTGCCAACGCCGGAGGGACGTAAGGCTACCCAAAAGTCTGTACGGCCGATAGACTCAGACGAGTCCGGCCGAGAGGGTTCGACCCTAGAAATGGATACCGCGGAACGGGTATCCAGGATGGAGCTCCTGTTGGAGAGGATGCTCCATCCAGAGCACCGGCCTCTCCAAGAGCCCGCGCCAGCAGCTGCCAAGTATTTTCCTCTAGGACAAGGAAAGTACACCGGGTCAGATGGAATCTTACGCCGATTCACATGGGTCAGCAATAGAGGCTGCCCCACGGCACTAGCTGCAAACGCCTGAGGTCCCATTCCTGGCAGCCAGGTTTGCCGTCCCTACAAACTCTGGTGAGCCACTTGGAGAGGAGCTGGCTGCCAGCATAAATTACCTGGCCTCCCACCAGCTCCAAGAGCAGGCTATGGACACTACTGCCAAAAAGTATGAGACCCCCGAGAACTGTATCCTGCTGAAGGTGGCCATATGGGGACCAGCATTCGAGTGCAGGAGATTAAATTGAGCAGGTGCTCAAGCTCGTGGCGTCTGGAATAATGGCTTTTGGTAGGTCGGTGGATGGTGGGCTGCTGACTGAAGTTCAGCAGGATGCCCTACCTCTTATGTGCAATGTGCACTTTGAGATTAATTGTCTCAGAAAGAGCACCATCCGCCCCACCATTAATCCCAGGTTTGCTGCCTTATGCAAGCCTGGCACCGTCCAGCCGCCGAATCTATTATTTGGAGAAGACCTGGCCAAAAGGGTAAAGGAGCTGGACGACGAAGCCAAGACCATCGGGTTTTCAAGGCGCCAGTAACCAACAGAACTCTCCGACGGCAATACCCCTATAAGCGGTTTGCAGAATCCTGGGCTGGGCAAGGACCACGCCGACCATTTAACGCCCACAACTGCCGCTCCCCAGCAGGAGCAAGGGGAAACATGCCTTTACAACCCAGGACCAGGCAAAGAGCACCGGTAACCATGGAGGTAGGTGGGTCTGGCTCCTGTTGAAACATATTGCTAGAGAATTGCCTACCAGTTGGAGGGAGGTTACACAGCTTTCTAGGAGAATGGTGTAAAATAACCTTGAATGTGTTAATACTGCAGAGTATTCAAGTGTTTAAAATTGAATTTATTCCTACCCTGTGTCCACCCACCCAGCACAAACTGAAACGGGCACTCATCTTCTCACAAAAAGAGAATTTGATGATACAAGCTGAAATAGCAAAACTATGCCTCAAAGGAGTAATTGAGAAAACAGTCTATCAGACCCATCAATTTGTGTCTAATGTCCTCCCTAGACCAAAGAAGGATGGTGGGTGTAGAATGATATTACATTTAACAATATCTTAATCAGACTTCATCCGTTTGTGCAGTACCAACATTTTAAAATGGAAACGTTTGTTACTGCCAAGAATCTGCTTTTCAGTGGATGTTATATGGCATGTATAGATCTCCAAGATGTATATTATTCAGTGCCTGTTCATAAAGACTATCGCAGATATTTGAAATTTAACTGGATGGGAAATTGTGGCAGTTTCAAGCTCTACCTAATGGGTTAACCTCAGCCCCTCGCTTATTTACTAAATTGCTAAAAACCAGTACTTGGGTTATTACGGTCACAAGGCAATATAATCATGGCCTATTTAAATGATATTCTAATCATTGGAAACACCTTTGACGAAGCTGAATTATCAGTCTCAGCTATTCAACTCATGGTGCAGAGGCTAGGTTTCATTGTCCACCCAGTTAAATCGAAATTGGTGCCTGTTAACATAATTGACTATCTGGGTTTCACAGTTGATTCCAATCACATGTCTGTAACTGCCCCAGGGCAAGAGAGTAGATTTAATTGAAGGCTGTAACAACCTCTTAAAGGGAAAATCACCTTCAATTAAACAGGTTGCGAGCTTAATTGGTAGCAGCCTTTCCAGCAGCCCAATATGGACCTTTGCATTATCAGCATTTACAGAGAGCAAAGGTACAGGCACTGAGAATACATGCAAACCATTATAATCGGCCCATGCACTTACCATCTGAAGCCATCGCAGAGAGACAGTGGTCGATTAGAAACATATTAAATTGTTATGGCACAATTTTGACAAAAGCACCATCACTTATTTTACAGACTGATGTCAGTGCCCTAAGTTGGGGTGCTACTGATACCACATCTAGTTGTGGAAGCAGATGGGATATGCTTGAGGCACAGATTCTCCAATCACATGGAATTAATTATTTAGTTCTCTGGGCTCAAAGCTTATTGTACCACTAAGCATCACTTACATGTTCAGTTGCAGATTGACAACACTACGGCAGTGGCGTATGTCAATCATATGGGTGGAATCGTCAAAATCATGTGATGGATTGGCTAACACTATTTGGCACTGGTGCATAAAAAAGAATATTTGGATTTCAGCTGTCTACTTGCCAGGCAGACTCAATATTGTGGCAGACACCAGGTCATGCAAATTCAACGGCAACACCGAGTGGATGTTGAATCGTGAAGTATTTGGTGAAATTGTCCCTCGGTATGGGATACCAGATATCGATTTGTTTGCATCCAGACTACCGAATCACCAGGTACCGAAGTATGTTTCATGGGAACCAGTCCCAGGGGCAGTGGCAGTAAATGCATCCTCACTGCACTGGGGCGTTATGTTTTTATATGTTTTTCCACCCTTCTGCCTCATCAGCCGGTGCCTGACTAAGGTCAAGCAGGACACCGCTACAGGGGTTCTGGTAGTGCCCGACAGGCCTACACAGCCATGGTTCCCGCTCATTTCGGAAATAACCACGCACCCTATTGCGCTGGTTCCAAAACGTGTACATTTATTGGTGCACCCTGTGACTGGGGACCCACACCTATTGAATGATCGTGTAAATTTGTTGATTTGCAGATTTTAAAAAGGCCGTACCTGGGTCTGGGACTGTCGAATTAGACTGTGGATACCATCACATCATCCTGGAGGGATAGCACAAAAAGGCAATACCTCTCCCATATCAGGAAATGGGAGGAATTTTGCATACATGGGAACATCACTTATCACACGGCCTCCATCCCAGATGTGCTAGAAATCCTATCCCACTTACACTCCAATGAAGGGCTGAGTTACAGTGCCATCAACAGTGCCAGGAGTGCCCTGTCAGCATACTTGTGCCGAGGGTCAGATCTCCAGCCTTTAGGGTCCCACCCGTTAATATCAAGATTCATGAAGGGTGTGTTTAATTCCAATCCTCCTAGGCCTAGGTACTCTCAAATCTGGAATGTGAGTATGGTACTCACGGTGCTCCATCAATGGGGAACAGCCACATCATTGTCCTTACTAACGATCACCCTCAAGTTGGTTATGTTCATGACGCTTACATTAGTGCAAAGAGTTCAGACTCTCCACAAACTGCGTCTGGACAGGATGGTGTCATCACAAAATGACGTTACTTTTCACGTCTATGACTTACTCAAACAGAGCAGACCAGGAGTGTCAGGATTCAAGCTTGTATTGTCAGCTTATCCCGCAGATTCATGCCTGTGTGTAGTGGAGCATTTGAAACATTATATTGACATTACGAAGAGCCTCAGAGGGTCTGAGGTAGCACTACTTATAAGCCACAAAAAGCCACATAAGCAAATGTCATCTCAGACCATCTCACGATGGCTGAAGCAAGTCCTGGGATGTGCAGGAGTTAATACTCAAAACTTTAAATCTCACTCCACCAGGGCAGCATCGACGTCAGCGGCGAGGGCAATGGACGTCCCTCTAGACCACATCCTCGCGGCCGCAGGATGGTCAACTGAATCGACTTTTGAGAGGTTCTACAATAAGCCGCTTGTTGAATCCGGGGTATTCGCCCACTCTGTTCAATTTTGTTTCATAGGTTCTCCCTGGGAGAGCGGAGATGCTATTGTATATATTTTTTGTTAGTTGTGAATTAAAACATTAACATGCTAATCAGTATCATGAATCAATGTTGTTACTAATTCACTCCTCCTGAGTCAACTGCTTGCAGTGTGATACACCTGGATTTGGATCGGCGTGAATTCACAGACCTTTAAAGTCTTCATGGAATCACTCACGTGACTCCGTAGTAAAATTAAACGAGAACTTACCAGTTTGAAGTTTGATCTTTATTTTATCAGGAGTTACGATGAGCGATTATGTGCCCACCGCTCCCAATCCTCATATCATGAAGCTCATCTGGTAGTTCTAGAGTTATAATCTTACTATAATGCTTTGAGTGTTGTTTTCTGTGATTTCACACCGCTGCTTTGAAGATTGACGCGCATGCCGACTGGCGGGGTTCTTCACGTAATCGCTCATCGTAACTCCTCATAAAATAAAGATCAAACTTCAAACTGGTAAGTTCTCGTTGAATCTTACTAGTCCTCATTCCCCAACACAGATGCTGTCTGACTTGCTGAGTTCTTCCAGCAGATAGTTTTTTTTGCACCAGACTCCAGCATTGGTGGCCTATTTGTTTAATATGTTTATTTGGCACTGGTTAGAGAGCCTTGGTCATTAAAGGTTCTGTGATATTTTCTGATGTACAAGAGTAAAATTTCAACATAGATGTACAAAACGTACACTCGGATAAGGGTAATAGCATACTATTTTCCTATTAAATGTAGTCAGTCTCTGTACCTCCCATAGAACTGTGGTTATAGTGGACATACTTAGTAAATAAATCTTCATTACATATTTCATGAAGTTATGAACAGGAGATTCCTAATTATAAGTCTTTGGGATTCGAAGGAAACACATTGCATGGTAAGGACATTGTTTGGCTTTAAGAAAACGTTGGAAATGGAACTTCACGAGACGTGATCAGCAATATGATGCAAGTTTTTTTTAATCTGTGAGTAATCTAAAATGATTGATTGGTGGTGTTATTCTCCCAAGGTTTCAGACGATGCAATGTTAGAAGATCTGGGAATAATGAAAGAAAACAGACAATTGTATCAGATCTTGTATAATAGACAGTACAATGGCAGAAATATAGTTTAATAAAGGGGAAAGTTTATTACGATTTTAGGGATTCTATTATGATTCCAAACAAAGTTCAAAATTCCACAGATCAACTGTTTTCATATAATTGTGAGTGTGTCCGACCACTGCGCCAGAGATCAAATGAAAATTCATTATTACTGATAATGGGCACAAATATATACATTTGAGTTTGTTGTGCCCCAGGGCATGGGATTGGATTTAAAATGATACAAGTGGAGGAACCAAGAAACCTGTAAAGCAGGTTAAATGGGTCAAAAGGTGTATTTTCATTTCACTATTTCAAGACATACTTGTCATGTAAGTACATGTTCCGCTGGATTATTTCAAGAAAATACAAATTTTCTTTCTTCTGCTCTGCCTTTATCCTTATGTTACCACAGTCTTTGAGATACGTTAGCTGTACCTTTAAGGATTGTATATGGTACTGGGTAAAAAGACCACTTTCAATGGACTTTCCAGCACCATTTTGGTACAAAAAGTGTAATTAATAATTGTTGACCAGAAGTATTTTGCCACCCAAGTGTCAGGCAGTGACCAGTCTCAGCAAGTTAAAGTCATCTATTGCCATAATGGTCACCAAATTCCCTCTCCATCAGTAATGTTGGTTCCACCATTAACTGGAAACCTAATTAAGCTGTGTGTGTGTGTCACACACAGAATCATAGAAGACAATTTCTCTAACATAGTTGATTTGCCACACGTGAACTCTAAACATAAGAGAATGCAGAAGGCAATCTTTCTTTCCATACATGAATCAGATGGGATTATTTTGAGGATCTTTCAGATATTTCCAGGCCTTGACAAATGTTTCCATTGGGTTGATTAATCAGTGTAGAATCAAATGTTCACGAGCATCAGATTCCTTCTGATGCTATGACTCCAAATATAACTACAGGTGTGATTGAGCATTTGTGCCCTTCACCGTTGAAGCACATTTGATTATTTTATCATTTAAAAATATCACATTCTTTTTAAATTAATTTTCTTATAAATGTTTGCTACTGTAAGATATTATGGCTCCAGCATGTAGATAGAAACAAGCACAGGTTTTCAGTACACTGTGTTGCCTGTGTGGGTCTTCTTTATTTTTGCAAAGTACACTACACATACTCATACATATTTACAAGACTGATCAGGTATTGAATATATCATGACACAAATCATACCATTTAGTACTCAGTTCTTAAAGTAACAGTTACCATTATATACACTACACTACATTTTAGAAAGTAAAATAGCTTGTAATTAGACAAACTAGAATAATTGTATAAATTGAATCTGACGACTGGTTTAAGGGCCTGTCCCACATGCTGTTTTTTTTGCGACTGCTGGCGTCATTGACTGACGTATAAGGGTCGCCGAAAGATTTTGAACATTTCAAAATCCAGTGGCGACAAAAAAAATCTTGCAACACTTGAGGAAACACCACGTATCATCACGCCGCGACTTTTTTCGTGACCTGATACGTCAGTCAATGATGCCGGCAGTCACCAAAAAAATTGCCAAGTGGGATAGGCACTATACGCACTCTTTCAAATCTCCTGAGTGGTTTAGGGGGAGTGGGTTGTGGTTCAAAAGGAGAGTCAAGTTCAGGACCAAGTGCTGGCTTATACCCTGTGGTAGATTGTGGCGTGGTACGATATTTTAGTAAGAAACTTGTTAGTCACTGAATTTTGAATTCCCTTCAAGATCTTGCTCCTTTGACTATCCTGACTGGCTGCACCGGCTTTCAGCTGCACCATTAGATGCCGGATGGTAAGTTGGCACTAAAGTTTGCTTGATACCATTTAGCTTAATGAAAGTTTGGAACAGTGCAGCACAAAATTGGGGGCCGTTGTCAGAGACAAGCTCTTCAGGTAATTTACAACACTCAAAGATAGACCACAATGCATCAATTGTTCTTTCTGTTGTGTTTGTAGCCATATGTACCACCTCAATCCACTTTGAGGGGCTATTTACTAAAACAAGAACATTATTTTTCCCTTGTTCACAAAAAATCACATGAACCCTCTGAAAAGGTCTCGTAGGCCAAAACCATGTTTGCAAAGGGGTTTGGGCCTACTTCTACATCTCTGACAGGTGCTACATTTGTTTGCCGTTGCTTCTAAGTCATTACCAATCCTGGCCAATACATGCAACCTCTGGCTGTAGACTTCATTACCACAATACCTGTGTATTCACTATGGAGTTCTTTAAGTAATCTTGTCTTAAACAATTGGGTACCACTATTCGGTGACCCCATTTAATAGAACCTCGCTCACATGACAGTTCATGTCATCTATTGTGATAAGATTTTAGTTCCTCAGTACATGGTTTTATTTCTGACCATCCACATCAAGTTTGTTTGTATACTTGTTTTAGCACTGTGTCCTTTTGAGTTTCAGCAGCAATTTCAACTGCTGTGACTGGAAAGTCACTGCCCACTGCTTCTGTGATGTAGATAGCATCTTCAGTGCCCACATCTGATTCTTCATGAGGCTAATGCAACAATGCATCAGCGATAGCATTTTCATTTTAGCTGCGGTACTCAATGCTGTAGTCATACTGTGACAGGAGGACTGCCCGGCACTTCATCCTTGAGGCTGCCATTGTAGGTATTGCTGACCGAGGTCCAAGAATAGTGAGAAGTGGCATGATCAGTGACCAGGGTGAATTTCCTACCCAACAGATACTGATGGAATTGCTTGATCCCAAAGATGATACTAAAGGCTTCTTTCTCAATTTGTGCATCATTACGCTCACTATTGGTAAGTGTGCGTGATGCAAATGCAAGGCTTCTCTTGTCCATGTTCCATTACATGTGAAATCACAGCTCCTACCCCATAACTAGACACATCACAAGCTAACTTTAACTCGTGATTTGTATCGTAGTAAACGACTAAAATAACTGCTAGTCAAGCTCTTGCATCATAAGGTCATGCATCATAAGCATTTTGTTGCTCTTTGGACCATTCCCATGTTTTATCATTTTTCAACAACTTGTGAAGAGGACCCAGCTTTGATGCTCACTCAGGGAAGAAGCGTAATACTGTACCATACCCAGGAAAGAGCGGAGTTGAGACATATTCTGTGGTGTTGGTGCATTTGTTATAGCTTCAATCTTTTCATTCACTGGCTGATTTGAAACCAAGACACACTACTTTGGTCTGTAAGAATGCACATTTGCTTCTTTACAACTTTATATTGTGATCATGAAGCTGTTTCAACACTTCACTGAGTATCTCCAGATTCTCCTCCTCAGTAACAGTTGCAATCAGCAAGTCATCTTGATTGCTCAAACAATGTGATGTTCCTTGCAGAATCTTGTCCATTGCAGCTTGGAAGATATTTGGTGCTGACCACACCATAGGGTAGTTTTGTGTCGGACTACAGCCCCATGTGTGTGTTTATCATGAGGCATTGCTGGCTCTTACAATCAACATTTAGCTGAGCATATGCATGTGACAGATCTAGCTTGGAGAATACCTTGGAATCAGCAAGTTCAGCGTATAAATCTTGTGAGGTTGGTAGTGGATACTGTTCATCATTTACTGCTTGGTTGATGGTCACTTTATAGTCTCCACACAATCTCACTGTGTTGTCCGCTTTCTGAACCACTACTGTTGGAGTAGCCCAATCACTGTGATCTGTTTTAACCATACACCGTTTTATTCCAACTTTTTAATTTCATCTTCCACTTTACTTTTCAACGAATATGGCACTGGTCATGGTCTGCAATTCCACATCGGGTCAAACCCTGATGGGTGCTTGCTCACCCTTTATGCTGTCGTAGCTGTCATTGATGTTTCTGCAACATCAATTGAGATTTCCAGTCCTGTTTCAGTAAACGGAGCCAATTTTGCCCATCAACATTGACCTATTGACATAACTTGCGACAACTATTGGCAACTTCAAAGTCTTGCCTTTATGTTGTACATCGTAAATTATCTCTCCACATGTCTCCAATGCTTCTCCAGAGTACATTTTTAGTTGAACGTTTGTTCTGTGATAGGCATGTTGCTGAACTTGGATTCATAAGTGTCTTTGCTCATAATTGTGCATTCAGCAGCAGTATCAATTCACATAGTAATGTATTGATTGTTCACTTTGACCTTTGTCTGAAAGCCTTCCTTTCCATACCCACCGTTCGGAGTATAGGTGCTGTACAGTCCAAGTTCATACTCTCTGAGTGTTCTTCAAGGTTGTGAATCCACGCATTTGGTTTTGTCCTGTGATGGTGCTCTACATGCTGATGCAATATGGCCTTTCTGTTGTCAGTTGTAGCACTTGAACTAGCACCTATTTGCTTTGTGTTGACCATTGCATCGATAGCACATATCTGCACTTTTCCCAGGACTTTGCTGTGAAGTCCTTTTTCCGTTGTAATTAAATTTGCGCAAAAATGCTACCCTATATCGCTAGGATTTTTTTGCCACCTTACTCACCGTTCTCCTCTGCTCCAAGCGCACCAAGTCTTGCTCCTATTGGTGAAATAATAGAAAAGTTATGAGGGTTTAAAAAATTGTGAGATCAGCAGATTGGTCTTCCCGCCTCTCAGTCACCATGAAGGTAACGCGCCTTCCGGAGGCGAGGAGAATAAAGCCCCGGAGGCCGGGCGTGAGTCCAGAGGTCGGGCGTCATTCAGTAAGCCCGGCCCAGAAGCCATGAGTGAGACTCGAGTCCAGCAGTCGTGAGTGAGTGAACTGCGACTCTAGGAGCCGTGCCTGAGTGAATTGTGGCTCCAGGAGTCGTGCCTGAGTCCAGAAAGCTATGAGTCATGGGCTATGGGTGAGTGGTAGAATATTGCGTTGGGACACCAGGCCTCCCATGTGAGAATGGGACCCAACGGGTCCCACTTAGCCTAGTCTATTATTAATCCTCTCTCGATCTAATCTGACATACCTGTAGATAGAAACATTAAATTGCAGTTCTGCCCCTTTTTATTTCCATAATAGATATAATATCAGTCTTCCATGTCAATGCCTGCAAATCTTCTGCCTTTGTAAATATATTCCTTGATTTTTGCTAAATGGCATTAAATACAGGCCAACTCTTTTCTTGTCTTTTTTTATAGCTTTTCATGTCTTGATCTTTGAACCACTCATTAATATTGTGTATTTTAGTTCCAGTTCTGCTCTCCTCCTAAATCTTTGTTCAGCCTCCCATCGCCTGGCTTAAACCCTACAACAATACAAACCTATTGCAGTCATGTTGACGTTCAGTCAGGCATGGGCACCACCCACGTTCCCCAGAAAAGGTCCCAGCCTGAAACTTCACCTATCCATGTATCCACCTTCTGCAGAATTGGTTCCCAGCGTAATGTTAAATTCAACAACTAATTAAGTACATATCCAGCAACAATTTACATGTGTAGGAAGGAACTGCAGTTGCTGGTTTAAACCCAAGATAGGCACAAAATGCTGGAGTAAATCAGCACTGGGCAGTCAGCATCTCTGGAGGGAAGGAATGGGTGATGTTTTGGGTCGAGATCCTAAACGTCACCCATTCCTTCCCTCCAGAGATGCTGCCTGTCCTGCTGAGTTACTTCAACAATTTACATGCATGTTGCTGCTCATTGTTTTGGTGATGCAATGCTAATAAAGGGTAGACAGATGAATGACCAACAGAAAACAAATAGTTGGGTAATTTTTAATACAACTTCTGCAACTTTGTGTTGCAACAAGGGTCATTGCTGGGACTTTGTTCTTTCTCTGATTGCATTTTGTACTAATGCCTTGTTTTTTTTTTCTTTTAACCATCTGGTGGACTCTGTGTTTAATTGATGTATAATTTATGGGGTTTTTAATGTTGTTTGAGTCTAAGTGCTTGTAATGCTGCTGCAAGCAAGATTTTCATTGCACCTGTACCTGACCCTGCTTGTACATCTGATAATAAACTTGATTTTACTATCTGTATTAATGACTTTGATGAAGGGACAGGCTATTATGCAGGGAGATTTTATGATGATACATGGATAGGTGAGAAGGCAAGCTGTGAGGAGGACACACAAAGATCAGAAAAGGAAATATATTAAGCACATGAACAAAAAATGGAGTTATAACTTTGGAAAAAGCAAGGTTATCTACTGCGTGAGGAGAAATAAATAGAAATGATTGTTGTAATGGAGGGAAACTTACAAATGCTGCTCAACTGAGAGATCCAGTTGCCTGCTATGGAGCATAGTGGTACAGGAAGTAATTCGGAAGCCAGATAAGTGATTATCTTTGTTGCTAAGGGCACAAAAGAAGGCAATTTCTATGGCTGTTATAAAACCACACCTAGAGTATTGCATACAGTTTTAGTCTTTTCATTTACATTGGAACTTTTAGCATATTTCCAAGCAAGAATGTTGTGGATCTTGGGGGGGGAACCTCCATTTGTGATGTGACAAGGTCTCCACAAGTCTTACGTTGTGCTTACTTCAACCATTGCTCTTGTGGATCTTCCACAGCGAGATTGGAGAGGTCAAAGTGAAGCAGATTTGTCCTTTCATTGATTCACTCACTACTTACCCCAGACCTGTTTGGCAGCTATGTTTTGAATTATTTCAGGACACAATCCAAGGTTGCACTGGTTGTTATACCACTCGACTATTGTTGATGGACCTTGAAACCACCATATTTTATGCCATTGTGACTTACACTGCCTCTCCCAAGTGTTGTTTAACATGGAGGAGCACTCGTTTGTTGTTCAAGGGAGGGCATTTGGTGATAAGAGTCAGACAACATTGAAACAGGACCTTCAGCACATTGAATATGTGCAGGTCATCGAGTAGCCAGTTTTACTGATCCTGCGCCAATCCCATTATTTTATGCTCAAATCCCCATCAGCCACCCCCACACCACAGATTCTTTCACATTCCTCAACACTAAATGTAACTTACAGTGGCCAGTTAACCTACCAGCCCCCATGGTGGAAAACGAGCCCCCAGAGGAAATTCAGCCAGAAACTAACGGAACAAACAAATTCCACAAAACTACCACTGGAGGTGAAGATCGAACCTTGCTGGCAGGAGGTGAGAGGTAACAGCTGTACTAGATTCAAGGAAAAGGTTTATTTGCTCATGTTTGACAATGCTATGAGATTTTGTAGAGCTGGCAGACAGATGCCCTGTATGTGACTCTGCTGCCCCTCTGGTGGGTCATTCTGGTGGATTATAATGGAGGGGTTCGGCCCTTTGTCTGTTAGTATACTTCTGCGAGTATAACTATGTCAGGCTGATTCTTAACTAATCTGTGGCAGAGCTCACGCCATTTAGCCACCAGCCCCCAGGTGTTGTCGTGAGACGGATTTTATAACGTTGGCTAATCTGGAAGTAATTGTGCCTCATTGTGGTGCTGAAGAGGATTCAAAGTGGTCTGTCTGATTTTATTCTTTCCCTGTTGAAATGTAACAGTAATTGTACAACTGAATGATTTCCTAGGCCATGTGAGAGAGCACTTAAGAGCCAACCGCATAGAGTGGGTCTGCTGTCATATACACGCCAGACCTGAACAATACAAGAGAACCAATTTTTTTTTTTCTAATTATATTCTCGATGTTCTTGAGTGAATCCTCACAACTACTTGTTTCCTTTTCTTAAATTATTAATTGAATTAAATTTAATATTCATTGCTGCCTTGATGGGATTTGAAGTCTGCCCTCTGGACTACTAGTCCTGGCCTCTGGATAATTTTGCCATTTCTGGAAGTTCACCTACAATCAAAAATCAAGGCACTTTCTAACATACTGCAGTTGTCATGTTCATTGCATTTTACACTTACGAATCATTCTGAACAAGGGTCCTGACCCAGAAGACCACCTATCCATGTTCTCCAGGGATGCTGCCTGACCTGCTGTTACACCAGCACTTTGTGACATTTCACACAAACCAACCTCCCTTCCAGTGACTCAATTTATACCTCACGCTGCCTCGACAAGGCCAACAGCACAATCAAGTACAAGCCGCACTCTTCTCCACTCTCCCATCAGGCAAAAGGTATAGAAGTGCGTAAATGCACACCTCCAGATTTAGGGACAGTTTCTTCCCAGCTGATATCAGGCAACTGAATCATCCTACCACAACCAGAGAATTGTGCTGAATGACTATCTATTTATTTGGTGACCCTTGCACAATCCTTAATCAGACTTTTCTGGCTTAACCTTACACTAAAAGTTATTCCTTTATCATGTATCTATACACTGTAATGGCATAATTGTACTCATGAATTGTTTTTCTGCTGACTGGATAGCACGCAACAAAAGCTTTTCACTGTACCTTGGTACACGTGACAATAAACTAAACTGAAAACTAAACTGAGAATGTAACCAGCATCTGCAGTTCTTTGTTTCTATATTTTGACCTATTCTATTTTAATGATTAAAAAAAAAATTAACTTCAATTCACCCGCTGCCATTAAAGGGGGCAAATTATGTGCCTCTGGATTAACCATCCACCATCCACAACATGATGGTACCCATTAATGTTGATGTTGAAGAGAAACAAGGAACTGCAGATGCTGGCTTTACAAAAGTGCTGGAGTAATTCTGCGGACCAGGTAGCATCTCTGAAATACATGGATATGTGATATTTCAGTTTGGGACCCTTCTTTAGACTGATTGTAGTTGTGGCGGAAAAGCTAGAAAAGAGGTGGGTGTGGGACAAAGCCTGGCAACTGAAAGGTGCATACAGGTCAGGAAGGATATTATTTGCAGATGGGTTGACAAAGGCTAGAGATGAAAAAGAGACAACGGGGTGTAAGAGGGGGACAATGTGAGGCCAGAGGGAGGTATGTAGGTGGAAGGGAATGGGGGGAAAGGGAAAGGGGGCGGGATAGTGGAACAAATGGATGTCCATCTGGGTGAGGAAAAGAGGAGGTTGGGAGGGCGGGTTTGTTACCTGAAATTGGAGAATTCAATCCATGCCATTGGGTTGCAGGCTATCAAAGCAGAATATGTTGTGGCCTCATTCTGTTCCTCCTGTTGACCCTGCTGATCTTGATTGGTGACATATTTAATGGTAACAATGGTTGTTGGTTCAAGTCAAATTTCAGAGCTTGATTTAGTCTGACCCTCCAGTCTCATACTGAAGGCACTGTGTAGAAGACATCATGTATTTGTGTGAATGTTTTTGGGAAATGTTGAAAGTTCTGATCCAGCATATAACCTCTCCTACATATGCCAACACGTCAGTCCCAGTAGTTGAAAATAATCTATTCTTTGCAAAGTCCTTTCAAACATGTTTTGAGAATCCTGCAATTGGCTTCAAATCATTTTCATTTTGAACTGCATTTTTGCTAATTTTTTCTGGACATTATTTTAATTGTTTAACTAAACATTTATTAAGCCCAGGAACAAATGCAGTAGATTCAAATAATAGTCGGTATTTATTTGCTGCAAAAATCGCTGAATCTGTGCAAGTCACAGCAGGTGAAAATTACATTAATTCCTTATATTAGCAAAGTCAGTGGTAATTCCTCTTCATTGGGAGTCAAAGGGAAGCTCTGTGCTGGCTTGGTTGTACTGTCAGTGCCAGATGGGGAATCGAAAACCAAATCTGGCAGCTGGGAGGAATCAAAGTCATCCTTCAGTATTTGCAATCGAGAGGAGCAGTAACAATATCAAGAACTTTTCGGCTCCTGAAATTGGAATTTTCTTTATTTAGCAACAGGATTACAGATCCAATACAGGAGTCATTTATCTCTTCATATGGTCATTTATTTTACAATTCCCAGCACCCTGTGAGCATGTTCTTTTACTATCACAAATTTACTTCCACCTATTTCTCTCTCCTTCATTTCATCTTGTACTTGTTTCAGTGCTTCAGTGAACTTTTTTTTACTAAATTCTTTCTTTTTATGAATAATTCTGCCTTTTTGTTATGTAGTAATTTCATTCACAGCTTTCAAATTGGCTTATTTTATAATTTATAATTAATTTCCCTTTGCATTCTCCTTGTAAACGTTAGATTTGGTGGTCTTTGTAGTAATTGGCCCTCTCTGTTCTCCTTGTACCCCATCGTGTTTATTTTCTAATTTCCAAATAATCATTTCTATATGTTTTTGAGCAGTTGAGTCATTTTAAAGTCTTACCTGTCATGCTTTCATATTTTCATCTGTTGGTTTTTGGAATGCTGGCTTTCTGCTCAATTGTTTATATATGCTTTCAATCTTTCTTGTAAATGTTTTGAAGTAGTAATGTTAGATGGCAGCTAAATTCCAACAAGGAGAGCTTTTAAGCTACTGGAGTAGGCATTTTTGTAATAAATTGAGGAAGTCCGTTTCGAAATTAATATTCTGGAACAATAAAATCCAACATATTATTCTTCCAATTTATATGTTATATTATGCTGTTGAGTTTTTCTTTTACTTTGGCCAACTCACAAGACTGGGATTCAGAGGAAATAATTTAGCCAATTGGACATGTTAACATAACACAGCAAAAGAGCATGAAAACATGCCCTTTGGCCCATTGAATCCATACTAACCATCAAGCACTCATTGACATGAATTTTCTGCCAAATCCACTTAAAATTGTTCCCACTCCCATCAACTCCTTCCACATTCTACTACCCACGCACAGACTCAGTGAGATTACTGTGGCCACTTAATTTACATCTCTCCCATTGGTGGGATGAAGGAGGAAATTGAGAAAAGATGAGGGTACCCGCACAGTCACTTGGAAAATGTACCACTGGCTACTTGCTGTGCCACAGTGTCTCCAAACTGTGCCACTGGGCTACTAGGTGTGGCATGGGGCTACTAGCTGAGCCACTGGTTACTTGCTAGCTGTGATGCTGGACTACTAGCTGTGACAGTGGGCTACGAGCTGTGACACTGGACTACTGGCTGTGACAGTGGGCTACTGGATGTGCCACTGGGCTACTAGATGTGCCACTGGGGGACTGGCTGTGCCATTGGGTGACTAGCTGTGTCATTGGGGGACTGACAGGTCCACCGGGCTACTAGCTGTGACAGTGGGCTACCAGTTGTGACAGTGGGCTGCTAGGTATGGCATGGGCTACTAGCTGTGCCACTGGCTACTAGCTGTGATGCTGGACTACTAGCTATTACAGTGGGCTACCAGCTGTGACAGTGGGCTACCAGCTGCGACAATGGGCTACTAGCTGTGCCACTGGGGTGACTAGATGTGCCACTGGGCTACTAGATGTGCCACTGGGCTACTAGATGTGCCACTGGGCTACTAAATGTGCCACTGGGCCACTCCTCAGACTTGATTTACAGCCATTGCTGAACATTTTTGGTTGGTGAATAATAGTCTAACTGACTGAACTAATTTGTTTATAATCTGATTTAACTCTCCTTTCTGGATAAAGGCACATTTTAATCGTCACATTTATTTATATAGCACATTTAAAAAACAACTTGTATTGACCAAAGTGCTTCTACATTTGTTATAAAAATAGTATACACAAGCAGGCTACATACATATATACAAATAGCCCTCGCTCAGAGTACGTCAGGAAAGGCTTGGGAGAATTTTAGCTCTTGTCCAGCTACCTGGTTTGCCACGCATGCAAACAGTGATAGGTACAGCAGGCAGTGAAGAAAGTGAATGGCATGTTGGCCAACTTTGCGAGAGGATTTAAGTTGAGGAGCAAGGAGGTCCTACTGCAGTTGTAGAGGGCCCTGGTGAGACCGCACCTGGAGTATTGTGTGCTGTTTTGGTCTCCTAATTTGAGAAAGGACATTATTGGTATTGAGGAAGTGCAGCGTAGGTTCACCAGTTTAATTCCCAGGATGACGGGACTGACAAATAATGAAAGAATGGGTCGACTAGGCTTGTATTCACTGGAATTGAGAAGGATGAGAGGGAATCTTATGGAAACATATACAATTCTTAAGGATTGGACATGTTAGATGCAGGAAAAATGTTTCTGATATTGGGGGAATCCAGAACCAGGGGTCACCGTTTAAGAATAAGGGGTAGGCCATTTAGGACAGAGACGAAGAAAAGCTTTTTCACCCAGAGAGTTATAAATCTGTGGAATTCTCTGCCACAGAAGGCAGTGGAGGCCAATTCCCTGGATGTTTTCAAGAGAGACTTAGATTTAGTTCAAGGCTAATGGAATCAAGGGAAGACACAATCTCCCAGACGTATGGGAGGACAGAGGGTCTAAGGGGGTCGAGGAACTGAAATCCATTTTCATTAGGTGAGAAATAGTATTGGGTAGGCTAATGGGACTGAAGGATGATAAATCCCCCTGGCCTGATGGTCTGCATCCCAGGGTCCTCAGGGAGGTGGCTCTAGAAATACTGGACGCATTGGTGATCATTTTCCAATGTTCAATAGATTCAGGATCAGTTCCTGTGGATTGGAGGATAGCTAATGTTAGCCCACTTTTCAAGAAAGGAGCGAGAGAGAAAACGTGGAATTACAGACCAGTAAGCCTGACTTCGGTGGTGGGAAAGATGTTGGAACCAATTATTAAAGAGATAATAATGGGGAATTTGGATAGCAGTAAAAGGATTAGTCCAAGTCAGCATGGATTTATGAAAGGAAAATCATGGTTGACATCTTCTGTACTTTTTTGAGGATTGACAAGTAAAATGGATGAAGGGGAGCCTGTGGATGTAGTGTATCTAGACTTTCAGAAAGCCTTTGATAAGGTCCCGCATGGGAGACTGGTGACTAAAATTAGAGCACATGGTATTGGGGGTAAGGTGTTGACCTTACCCACAATACAAGGGTCCTTTTCAGAATGGCAGGCAGTGGTGAATGGAGTGCCGCAAGGCTCGGTGTTGGGGCCGCAACTGTTTGCCATGTATATTAATGATTTGGAAGAGGGAATTAGGAGTAACACTAGCAAGTTTGCGGATGACACAAAGCTGGGTGGCAGTGTGAACTGTGAAGAGGATGTTAGGAGGTTGCAGGGTGACCTGGACAGGTTGAGTGAGTGGGCAGATGCATGGCAGATGCAGTATAATATAGATAAATGTGATGTTATCCACTTTGGCGGCAAATACAAGGGGGTAGATTATTATCTCAATGGGCTAGGTTAGGTAAGGGGGAGGTGCAGCGAGACCTGGGTGTCCTTGCACACCGGTCACTGAATGTTGACGTGCAGGTACAGCAGGCAGTGAAGACAGCTAATGGAATGTTGGCCTTTATAACAAGAGGATTTCAGTACAGGAGCAGAGAGGTTCTTCTGCAGTTGTACAGGGCTCTGGTGAGACCACATCTGGAGTATTGTGTACAGTTTTGGTCTTCCAATTTGAGGAAGGACATCCTTGTGATGGAGGCAGTGCAGCGTAGGTGCACGAGATTGATCCATGTAATGGCTGGATTGTCATATGAGGAAAGATTGAAAAGACTAGACTTGTACTCATGGAGTTTAGAAGGATGAGGGGGATCTTATAGAAACATATAAAATTATAAAAGGGCTGGACAAGCTTGATGCAGGAAAATGTTCCCAATGTTGGGCGAGTCCAGAACCAGGGGCCACAGTCTTAGAACAAAGAGAAGATAATTTAAGACTGAAGTGAGAAAAAAACGTTTTCACCCAGAGAGTTGTGAATTTGCGGAATTCCCCGCCACAGAGGGCAGTGGAGGCCAAATCACTGGATGGATTTAAGAGAGAGTTAGATAGAGCTCTAGGGGATAGTGGACTCAAGGGATATGGGGTGAAGTCAGGCACGGGTTATTGATTGGGGACGATCAGCCATGATCACAATGAATGGCGGTGTTGGCTTGAAGGGACAAATGGCCTCCTCCTGCACCTATTTTCTATGTTTCTATGATATGGAGAAAAAGCAGGAACGGGGTACTGATTTTGGATGATCACCCATGATCATATTGAATGGCGGTGCTGGCTCGAAGATCTGAATGGCCTTCTCCTGCACCTTCTTTACCTATTTTTCTAAACCTGAAGCAGTAGGTCGTTCAGTCTCACAGGCTTGCTTCATTATTCCCAAAGACCATGGATTATCTTTACATTCTTACCACTTTCCTGCCCTAATCCCTTCATTCCCTGTAATGACTTTACCTTGCACTAAACGTTATTCCCTTATCATGTATTCATAGATCGTAAATGGCTTGATTGTAATCATGTATTGTCTTTCCGCTGAATGGTTAGCATGAGACTAAAGCTTTTTACTGTACCTCGGTACATGTGACAATAAACTAAACCTTGAATATGTTCAGTGACTGAGCTTCTGCAACCCATTTGGGAAGGGAAATTGAGAGCTTCTCTCCCTGCTAGCTGAAGAAATATTTCATCTCAAATCAACACTGAATAGATAACCCCTTATTTTGAGATTGTGACCGCTGGTTTTCAAGACACCAGTCAAGAGAGACATGAAGCCCTGAGTGAGATTGCCTTTCATTCATCTAAGCTGAAGGCATTATTGCTGCAGTCCGTTTAATTTTACCTTGGGAAACAACAGCATCCATCTGATCACCAACTCCCTTTATCAGAAGTAATAATTTCTTTTGGTAAGAAGAGCAGACTTGTACACAATACCTCAGAGGTCCATTTCATTCCAATAATATGCCTTTACTCCTGTACTTCAATCTCCTGACAATGAAGTATTAGCTGTTGAATTTCTTGGACATCTATCTGTATATTCTCATTCAGTGCTTTGTATGCGGACACTCCGGTCCTTCTGAAACCAACACCATTCAATCTCTCATCATTCAATAAGATACTCTGATTTATTTTTTGCTAAAGTCGATTATCTTAAAGATTTCTAAAATTATATTCTGTCGTCACGTCCTCACCCATTTTCTAGTTTGTCTATCTAATCCTGAAGCACTCTGCATCTTCCTCAATAACACATTTTGGCAACTACAGTATATTTGTGTGATGAGTAAACTTAGAAATATCACGTTTGCTTCCTTCAACCCAATTGTAGATATGCAGGTAAGTAAGAATCTCATTCTGTTTCAAGATATATGACAATAAATCACTCTTGACTCTTGGCATTTTGAACAACTGTGGGTCTGACACTAATTCTTTGGCTACCTTTCTAATCACAGTCCAATAACCCCAAAAAAACCCTATTTATTTATTCATCCCTATCCTGTTTTCCCTGTTATCTTCTTTTATATTATCCAAATTTCCCTGTTATCAATTTTATATCATCTAAATTTCATGCACCCAACATATTTATCTTTTGCTCCTTATTGAAGATTTTTTGAAAGTGCTAATATATTTATTTATTCTCTCTCCTTATCCTGCTAATTGCAACATCAAATGCTTTAATTGGTGTCAAGTATGATGTCCATTTCATAAATCCATGTTGTTAAGCACAATCTGTTTTTTTTTAATGTCCTATTATCATTTCCTCAAAATAAGCTTTTTTCCAATATCTAACAAATGGGGTCTGAAGTACTCTTATTTCTCTCTTATTTGAAAGTTTGGTCACATAAAGTTAACTGCTTCTTTCATCAGGTGCTGGTTGGCCTGCTGAGCTTCTCCAGCATTTTATGTTTTTATTGTAATGTTACATTTGCTGCTTTCCAGTCTATGGAAGCATTCTGGAGGCAGTTCCGAAGGATTAATCGATTTCAGTCCCAATAATTTATCCAATGCATTTTAACATTTATGCTAATTCTTTAATTTCCTCATAGACTCTAAACCTGTATTTCTCCACTTTGTTTTATGGTGGGTTTTTTCTGTGTTTTCTTTGAAGTCCGATTTAAAATATTTGTTTAAATCTTTCTGCCATTTCCAATTTTTCCCAAGATAATTTCTCCTATCTCATTCTGTAAAGAACCCAATTAACATCTCCATTTTACAAATCTATTGAAGCTATTGCAGTCTGTTTCTATGAATCTCACTGGATTACTCTCATATTCTATTTTTTCTTTCCATATGAATTACGTGATGCTTCTTTCGTGTATTCGCAGGCTAATGGGCTTTTCTCCTTTAATCGATACTATCTTCATCATAGATGGACCAATTGTCCTATTGCTTTTTTTAATACCTTTACAAGTCTTTGTGAGCTACAAACTATACATTGTTTGTTTATTATCACACATTCTATGTTTTCCACCCCAATCTACCACTACTAACTCACATGTCATCTCCTCACAGCTTTATTTATTTCAAACACAAGCCTGAGCTCAGACTTAACTAACTCCCTTAGTGCTGGAATGACTCAACGGGTCAGGTAGGACATGACTGGATGCCATGGATAAGCAATGTCTTGTGCCAGGACCTTTCTTCAGACTAATTGTGGGAGAGGAAAAAAAACTGGAAAAGAGGAGGAAGTGGGACAAAACCGGGCAAGTGATGGGTGGATATGGGTTAAGGGGGGTTCGATTGGCAGGTGGATAGATAAAGGGTAAAGATGAGAACAGGACAAAAGGGTGTCAGATAAAGAGATAAGAGGAGTGAAAGAAGAGTTAAAATTAAAGCCAGAGATTGGGATATATGTGAATGGGGATGCGGGGAGGTGCTGAGAGAGAGGGCAGGATAATGGGAGAAATGATTGCACAGGAATGGTAGGGCACAGCAAAGTGGGCGGGTAACAGGATTTTACCCAAAAATTGGAGATCAATGTTCATACTGTTTGGTTATATGCTACCCATGTGGATTACTAGGTACAATTCTACCACTTTTTGTTTAACTTTCTAAGATTCAGAATGCTGCCCGACCCACTGAGTTACTCCAGTACTTTGTGTTTTACTTGATTCCAGCATCTGCAGTTTCTTGTGTATCCGTTGTAGCTAACTCTTCCCTGAATACACTCCATCTCTCAGATTATTTAATTGCTCATTATTTTTACACAATACCAGATCTCAAAATAATAATCTCAAAAGCATGATTTTTCACTGCATGAATTGTCCTCCACCCTATAGCGAGTGCCTATGTGGCTTAAAGTCATGCATGATTATTGCATTACCTTTGTTACATGCATCTCCAATATCTGTATTTCTGCTGTCCTCTGTGTAGCAGCAGATTTTTATATCGTTCAAGAGATTACTCCCTCTAGCCGCTAAATGGAGAGCATGGTTAAGGGGAATGTCTTTTATACGCATGCAAGCTGACCGTCAGAGACCTTCAGAGCTTCTTCACACATAAGTCTTCAAAACACAGTCTTTTGATGAATAAATTATTTATTGTTGATGAAAAACAATAAGGTACATGCAAACATCTTCCGACTCGTTACTATAATCTTCATCAAACTCCAGCTCATCGCTTTAAACATTAGAAAGCTCCTCGTGTCTCCGTTACACTTCGCATGGTCAAAGGGTAAACCTTTTCCATGCTGGTCCGAAACTAAACTAACAACTAAGCTTCTGCACAAGAAATTTAGCTCCAAACACGCCCTAAAATACGTCATAAATCCTACTCACAATATAATAGGCAGTCTAAAATTTAAAGGCACATGCCATCATGAATGACATGCAAAACAAGGCAAATGGCCATTACACCCTGTATTACTGATTGGGGCCCATAGGCAGATCACACCAGTTGTTTATCCAATATTTCCACATTATATTCTATTGGACGTATGCTCACCTGCCTATATAACCAAATCCTTTCTGTCACACACACTGGCCAGTATTTTATCCTCCCCATATTTTTTAGCTTCTTGAAAACTCATGCAATTTTTTAATTTTCCAAGCTAAAATCTTTTTTCTCTAAACAATCTTTATTATCAGATCCATTCATGCTCCTATTTCCATTTTGCTTATCCCTTCTAGTTTCCTTATCCCTTGAAGTTTCCTGGAAATGTTTAATTCCCAGATGTGATTGCATTACAACCATATCACCTTAAAGGCTGTTAGATTATACCCATTTATTTCTATTTCAGACATTAATTCATCTATCCTGTTACAAATGTGGCTATGATACATACAAAATAACTTTCCTTTGCGCCTTGTACCATTTTACTGGCTCTAACTCTAATTGGAGTTTATTGGATTGTTTGTATGCTCAGTGTGATTCTGAGTATCATTATCCGTTTTGCTACCCAGGCCTATGGTTTGTCCTTTCTTTGTAACTTTCTAAATTTCCTCTTATCAGCACTCTTCCCCACTGACACAATTTATTTTAAAGTCTTATCTTCAGCAACAGACATTTCATTTGCCAAGGACACTCGTACTGGCCAAGTCTAAGTGAAGCCCATCCCAATGGAATAGCTCCCTCTTTTCTCTTGCACTTGTTCCAATGATCTGTGAATTGAAATCCATTTCCCCACACCATTCCTGGAGCTTGATGCTCAACTCACTGATCTGAATGACCCTACGGCAGTTTGCACGTAGCTCAGAGAATGAGACTAGGCCACTGCATGCTCTGATGAAAAGATAATCCCTTAGCAGAATCCAGAGATTTGTGTTCCCAAGTGTCACAAGTTATAAGTCTGCTGCTTGGAATCTAAGCCAGTTGGAGTTAATTACAAGCAAGTTATGGGGGGGAGTGAATCATTCCCAGAAACAACAGGTATTGCGATTTTCCAGAACAAAAAGTCATGTCTTTTGCGCATGCATCACAATTTTTATTTTTTTTTAATTATTTTATTTCATATCAGATTTTTTGGTAGTTATTAGTGAGTTCTGTAAGGATGAATTTCTTGAACCTGAATGATCGTAACATGGGGCTTCTCTGTACTTGGCTGACGGCAGGGTTTTCAATTTATACTATTAGTTTGGGAATGAAACTACAAGGTAAAGAGAAACTATATTTCAAATCAAATTAGTGGAAAAAATGTTTTATATCACTGATGAAAGTCCACACTAGAGTTAAGTTTAGAGATACAGGGTGGTAAAAGGCCCTTCAGCCCACCGTGTACACATGGACCAGCGATCATTCGTAAACTAGTTTTATCCCACACACTGGGCACAATTTATAAAGGTGATTAACCTACAAACTTGCACGTCTTTGGAATGTGTGAGGAAACCGGAGCACCTGAAGAAAACCCACGCCATCACAGGGAGGATGTACAAACTCCCTACCAAAAGCATCTGGAGTCAGTATTGAACTGGGTTCTCTGGTGTTGTGCAGTGGCAGTTCTACTATTGCGCCACCGTGCCACCCCACAGACAGTTCGTAGACGGTGTGCTAGACTAAAGCATGGCATTAATAACCTTTTCCAGGTGAAGCATGATGGGAACTGCAACTAAATCAACAGTTGCCACAAGTGCAGTTTTCCTCTGAAATGAAGATGCACTTGAACAGTACTCAAAATGGCATCTCACTGGTCACTGAGCAAAACAATTTACTCCCTGATGACATTACATACATTTCAAATATCATATTTTATTCACATCCTATTATCTTCTCTGATGCTAACCTTGAACATGGATTTAAATGTTCTAATGTATGTCCAGACGTACATTGTTTTCTTGAAGACAGCAATCTGATGCCTGCAGGACTGACTCCTTTCCCTTGTGGTTGCCATAGAAATCACAGGACTGTTAAACTGTTGGCCAAGATGGGTCAACTTAAGACCTCTGCTCAGGTCCAACCAAGGAAGCAATCTGAGGTGATTGTTGCTGTTGTTTTGACGGGGATGACCAATGGAGGACCAATGGTAGTGAGTGAATTGATGCCTTACTGTGTATATGCCTTGTTTCCTTATGACATAGAAGGAAACTGTTTGGCTCATTGACCCCATGCAAAGTCATAAAGCAAGCTGTTCCACTGCTAATTTCCCTGTGACTGACATTTGCACGTTCCCATCAATTACTTCTCAATTTTATTGCTTATCTAGCCACTAATTTACTGTGGCCAATTAACCTACTAACCTTTGGTAAACCAGCTTCTTTGATATAACTAACCTACTAACCTGCACATCTTTGGGATGTGGGTGGAACCTACTAACATGGTTTGTAGGGGCAGCTGGAGGGAACTCACATAAACACAGGCAGAACGTGCAAACAATTCAGGATTGAACCCGGGTAACTGATGCTGTGAAGCAACAAATCTGTTGGCACTTCACATTATGTCTTGAGTAACTGGGCAGACAGTAGTGCAACAACCTACTTTAATTCAACAGTAATGTTTAATCGTTATTTCAACCTCATGCCCAGAGATGGGAAAACAACTGCAAATGGATTCCCTGCAGAAGCTCCCAGTAATTCAACTGCCTTTTTCTGGAGGACTGATACGCCTCCCAAGCTCACGCTTGTAGATGATCCCAAAAGAGTGAGGGATGCAGGAATGAAACACCTGTAATATAGGATCTTTCACCCAGTCCAGCTTTTGATGTGAGATTGAAATAATGGTGGATTGGCGTCAGTGCCAGTCACGTCTCCTTGTTCATGGAGGATAACTTGCTGCTTACATGCAACATGCCCTGTTGTCGCCTGCTCATGGATTGTATCCTTTTGTCTCCTGGTAGCAGTAATCCACTCATGAATTGCACCTCGCTGCTTAATGAGGACATCAAGCTGTTCCCTGCTGGCATTTTGTTATTCCTTTAGAGAAGCCAATCTTTAAGCTTGTTTTGATATAAGGTGGCAGAAAGATATTGTGTGGTCTCCATCTGTGCCTCCACAGCAGCTGTCACCTTTACAGTTGACAGGATTATCGCTGAGCTCTTGCAGGGACGTGTGTTTGAGAAAACTGAAGATAGTTGCACTTGTGAAATGCAGCGGCAGGCTTGGTAATGCCCAATGGGGAGACGAGGGACTCCAGATGCTGGAATCTTGAGCAAGTGATGGAGTACACAGCGGGTCAGGGAGCATCTGTGGAGGAAACGGACAGGCGATATCTGAGTTTGAGACCCTTCTTCTTGCATTGGCTAATGCTCAATGTAGCTCAAAGTGACTGTGCCAAATCAAATATAATCACAGCGAAATATTGCTAATTAGCTCACCTTTGCTCATAAAGTCGTATCGATCCCTGCGGGCCCACGTAAAAAAGCAAAAAGAAAGTCTTCTGCAGCCTCGCGTGGTGCTGAGCTCAGCATGTACATTGGCATCATCCTATTTATCACTGGAGTGGTCTCACTGGAGGAGACACTCTTACTGTTGCACAGCACAACAAAGCACGGGAAGGGTGCAATATTGAGGTTGATCCTGTCAGGTACAGCGCCTCAATCTCAACGGTGATGCTTTCTGTTCGTAAACCGCACCAATGCTATTTGAAGCTTTTTCTTTTAACCAATCTCACGATTCTCGCATAAAGGTCCAAACTGATGCTCATATGTTGCTCGCACAGTGATGTTTTAACATAACAAAAATGGCTGAAATCAATTGAAATATAGTTTTTAAGCATCAAAGTTATCAAAAATGCACGATAATAATCCAGTATCTTTACAAGATTCGGCCTTAACTATTGCACAAATGCAGCAACCTCATGGCATTTCAGTGCTGAGCCAAGCATCATGAAGCATTATTTTATTTCTATTTCATGCAGTAATACAATCAATCGGCAGTATTTTTATATTTATCCAAACATCTGCCCCTCACCTCGTTATTGTGATGTTTTCGCAGAAATAACATGAACTCCATTAACCTCACTAATGGATGGAAATTCGATGCTATGACTTATTTTAAGTGATTGATAATGGGTAATGAAATAGCGTGGTAGACTAATCTCTGCAAAAATTGCTTATTCACAACTGTCATTGAATAGTATAATTCAGTGTATAGCATTTGAGGACAACCTCAAAAGAAAAGTTGGGGAGAAAATAACTTTAAAAAATTGTCTGTGCGGAAGCAAAATGTTGGAAAATATTGCTATAAATCAGTCATTGCTGCTGCTGAATAAATAATGAAGTACGGAAATGAAAAACACTGAATTATTTTCTCAGAGGCATTACAATAACTTTCCCTTATTTAAATTTCCATTTACTCACAGGTAAAACAAAGCGCAGCCAGAGTGTGCAGATTCATTGTTTATTCGCTCATTTTGGGGGAATAATATGAACAAGGCAGATGCACTTGTACAAGAGCCTTTAATTATTGTTGACACAAAATTCATTTGAATTAGACTTTCTGTTTCAGTAATAGGCAAATGTGAAAAATATACACGGTGGTTCATTAGGCCTTTCCGTAGCTTTAATGGGTGTCTTTCTCACGAAAGACACAGACTGGGGTGCTAACCCAGCCATTCCCTGGTGCCGTCTTTCCGTGCCGTCAACTGTCTCTTCAGTAGTCTTGGTTCTTGGTTGTCACCCAGTCTATTCCTAGGTGCCAGTGCTGAGCCAGACTTCAGTGTGAAAAATATACATCTTCGAGAGGCTGGGAAGCATCCTCAGTGATGTGACATAGGGTCATCGGGTGTTTCGGGTCTCACACGGGGTTGATCAGGCCCTGACTTGCGTCCCAGCAGCAACCGCCCACGGATCAGCCATCTTAATAACCACTCTGCAGGGGAGACTCTTCTTCCTGGAGTGAACCAAGTCAAGTCAAGTTTATTTGTCACATACACATATGGGATGTGCAGTGAAATGAAAAGTGGCAGTGCTCGCGGACTTTGTGCAAAAAACAAACAAACAAACAACCAACAAACTACAAACAGAATGGAACAGAATCACATGTTCTTTTACATATTAAATATTGTGGGCGGTACTGTGGTACAGTAAAGTTAGTCCCTGGTGAGATAGAAGTTTACAGTCTGAATGGCCTCTGGAAAGAAACTCCTTCTCAACCTCTCCGTTCTCACAGCATGGCAACGGAGGCGTTTGCCTGACCGTAGCAGCTGGAACAGTCCGTTGCAGGGGTGGAAGGGGTCTCCCATTATCTTATTGGCTCTGGACCTGCACCTCCTGATGTATAGTTCCTGCAGAGGGGCGAGTGAAGTTCCCATAGTGAGTTCGGCCGAATGCACTGCTCTCTGCAGAGCCTTCTTGTCCTGGGCAAAGCAATTCCCAAACCAGATTGTAATATTTCCGGACAAGATACTTTCCACAGTCGCTGAGTAGTAGCACTGGAGGATCCTCAGAGACACTCTGAATTTCCTCAATTGCCTGAGGTGGTAAAGGTGCTGCCTTGCCTTACTCACGAGTGCTGCAGCGTGTGATGTCCATGTCATATCCTCAGTGATGTGAACTCCCAGGTATTTAAAACAGCTCACCCTATCCACAGTATAGGTATGTTACAAAACGTACCTTGAGCGACGCTGCAGTTCTGCCACTCCCCTTGTGCGTGACTTTGGCGCCTTTCAGAGGGGGGCGGGTTTAAAATGGCATTTTTCACCAGAGAGTTCAAATCGATCTATGTCAGGGGATTTTGTCGCTAAAGAGAAATCGCTCCGACATTTGTTTTTTAAAGGTATTTTTAAACTACACTAGATTATTTATCAGCTAGAGTAATTTAAAAATCATCTTCTAAAGCCGTGAGTGCCGTGAGCATTTAATCACATTTTCAGGTTGCGAAATGGAGACAAAAAATATATACGAACCGGCAGTGTTTTTCCTGCCGACTGTGGGTTAAATTCACTGCAAACCGCTACGTTCCAATCCACCGCATTCCACTAAAACCCACTCGCAAGTTGATTTAAATGGCCATTAATTTACAGGAATTAAACACTAAATTCCTTCCATTTGGCCTATAAATACATGAAAATGAGATTTAAAAATCATGTTATATTGTGAATTATTGTGTGAATGTTATTTGGACACTTAGGCCATTTAAAAATGTTTATCTTTTCTTAAGAAATGGATAGATGTTTAGATCTAGTAATTGAATTTTGTAATTAGCTACAATTAGGTCACTAACTAATTATATGCTTTAATTTCAGGTCATCCAATTTCAGGTTTATCCTTAATGGTGTGAATGACCATTTATTTTAGTTTATTAACACGTGTACCGAGGTACAGTGAAAAGCTTTTGTTGTGTGCAAACCAGTCAGCAGAAAGACAATACATAATTACAATCGAGCCATCCACAGTGTATAGGGTAATGGAAAAGGGAATAACATGAAATACGTTCAGTTCCAGATACGGTATCATGAGAAATGTTGCTGTCGGAGTAGGGATTTAAAAGAGTGGAGCAACGATAAAGCGTGATCACACATCGTCTTCTGTGACTGGCGCAGGAAGAGCCACCTGAGTTGTGTTCCACCTTGGACCTATTTCTGGGCTATTATCAGTTACTCCAGAAATGATTTTGTGCATTTCCAGCCTTGAGTGACTCTTGTGCTGCTCACTTGAGGTTCACATCCGCATTAACGAAAAATGATGGTTTGGACTAGTAATTGAGTAATTGAAACATGTTGGCTGAGGTACATTATCCGGAGACATTCTTCCCAGCACAATGCTTATTTATCCTTAGTTCTGCCTTGTCTCCCTCACACTGAAATGCCCTTTTACCTCACCCCGACCCACCAATTCCTGATGACTCTCTCAACCTTTGAGTCTCTTCAGGCCTACACTATTTATTTTCCGATTTCTTAACTCTCTGATTTCCAACCAGTCCTGATTTATCAGCTCTACAAGAATTTCTAGGATTTTGCAGAGACCTCTGGTTGAACATCCAGGTCTCACTGCCTTTCTTGTCATTGCAAGACATCTCTATGCAGGTGCTATGCTCAGACACTCTCCGTTGCTTCAATTTAATTAAGCACACTGCAGAAGAATTTCCATGGGGTCAGGTCATCTTGATCAATCTCCTTGCTTCCAAATGCTTTTCAAATGTCTTTATTTGGAAAAAACCTAATTGTTTAAACATTGATTTCACCTCAGGTTTATGATAGCCAATTTTGAATTTTAACTGCCTTCTGTGTAAAGACTTTATTTTTCTGAATTGCCTTGTAATTATTTTTGGTCCTATATCCTATATCCTATCATTATCAACCAATAACAAAACTTGATAATCAGGATAATCTAATCTCAATCCACCATGTTGTGAACAATATGTCAGTTGTGCAAGATAGACACAATGTGCTCAGCAGGTCAAGTAGCATCTCTGGAGAAAAAGGATGGGTGAAGTTTCGGGTCGGGACCCCCTCTTCAGCTGTTCACAACTGTTTACATTGATCTCTACTAACATCCAAGGGAATCAACATTGCACAATTTCCTTGGCCTTTATATATTTTACATTCTGCATTTAGTACTCAAACGGTTAGCTCTTTTATGTGTTTAATAGTAAGAGTAAACGAGAACTTACCAGTTTGAAGTTTGATCTTTATTTTATGAGGAGTTGCGATGAGGGATTTCGTGAAGAACCCGCCAGCACGCATGCGCGACATACTTCAAAGCCGCGGTGTGGAATCACAGAAAAACCAAGCCAAGAAATGACTTGTTATAGTAAGATTGAAGAGACTCTAGTTACCAGTTGACTTTATGATCGAGGGTTGGGAGCGGAGGGCACGAAATCCCTCATCGCAACTCCTCATAAAATAAAGATCAAACTTCAAACTGGTAAGTTCTCGTTTAATCTTACTATTTCATTTCGGAGTCACGTGAGTGACTTCGTGAAGACTTCAAAGCTCTGTGATTTCATGCCCTGGACAACGTCCATGCTATCACACACGCCACTGTAAGGATGGATAGGAGTAATCAAATTTTCAGACTGCTTATTCTGAAAAATAATAATATTTATTAATAATAACAAAAGAAAAAAACCCTCACTGGGGAGTAGTCATATGTTCTCGGCCTGCATTCAGCACGGCTTCTGTGAACATTCCAGGAGCGGTAACAGGATTATTATAAAACCGCTGAAAGGTGGCTTGACTGGCCCATCCCGCTGTGGCAAGAATATGGTCCATGGGCACCTCCATGACCTTTGCCGCTGACGTTGATGCAGCCCTGGTGGAATGGGATTTAAAAACATTAGTATCAATACCTGCTTCGTTCAAAATGATCCTGAGCCATCTGGAGATTGTCTGTACCGTCACTCTATGGTGAGGTTTTTTGTGGCTGATTAGCAGGTATTGCTCCATTCCCCTTAATTTCCGCGTCACTCTAATATAGTGGCGGATATGGGTGGCTAAACATAGCCTAGCATCAGCGGGGTATGCTGGAAACACCAGCTGCAGCCCTGTGAATCCAGGTCTATGCTGCTTAAGCAATTCATCAACGAAGAAAATAACCTTCTCTGGGGTAGAGATCATTCTGTCAATCTTGACGTTGTGAAGAGTCTGTACCCTTTGTGCCGAAGTAAGTGCCAATAACATCACCAGCTTCAGGGTGAGTTTGTCGAATTCAAGCCCAGCCATGGGCGACCACGTCCTGAGTAGGGTCAGTACTTTCCCAATGTCCCAGGTGATGTTGTAACAGGGTCGTGGCGGGTTGGAATTAAATATTCCCCGCATCAGTTTGGACACCAGTTTATTGGATCCTACCTCAATATTGAGGTAGGATGATAGTGCACTCCTGGCGCTATTGATGGCACTGTAGCTGAGGTGTTCGTCATGGTGTAACCCCGCAAGGAATTCCAGCACATCTGTGATTGAAACGGAGTCATATGCAATGTCCAAGCGGCCGCAGTAGGTTTCCCATTTTCTGATGTGCGATAAATATTGCCGTCTTGTGGACTCCCTGCATGATGCTCCCATGGTATCCATAGTCCTTGATGAGAGACCATACTGCAGTAATGGTCTGTTCAAATCCTGCAAGCCAATAAATTCAAGTCACTATGGCAGGGATGTGGTTCCCCTGTAACAGGGTTCGTCACCAATTGTGGGCAACCCTCTAAGAGGACCCATGGTTGACTGATCATGCCAAGGACCACCGGATACCATGACTGAGTAGGCCAGTCGGGTATGATAAGAATGCCATTAGCAGCATCTAGCTGGATTTTCCGCAATACCCGACTGATGAGGCAAAATGGAGGAAGTGCATAGAAAAACCATTTCCCCCAATCTAGCAAGAAAGCGTCCATCACCATTGCCCCAGGATTTGGTTCCCATGATACGTATGTGGTACCTGATGTTTCAACCATGACGCAAAAAGGTCAATATCCGGTTTACCAAATTTGGCTGTAATTTTGGCGAATATTTGGGGATTCAACATCCACTCGATGTTGTCATTAAATTTCCGTGACCTGGTGTCCGCCACTGTGTTGAGCTTACCTGGTAAATAGGTAGCTGAAATCCAAATATTCCATTGTATGCACCAGAGCCAAATTGTATTAGCCAATTCATCACATGAAATTGACCTGGTACCGTCCATATGATTTAGATATGCCACCGCAGTGGTGTTGTCTATTTGGAGACGGACATGAGTGTCAGTAATGTTTGAACAATAAGCTCTAAGTCCGTGGAATGTCCCTAGCATCTCCAAATAGTTTATCCCTTGTGCTAACAAAAGGGTAGATTCAAGTGAGTCCCATCTGCCCCCACAACTAGTGTTGTTGTCCGTAGCTCCCCAGCCATGGGAGCTTGCGTTTGTTTGTAAGTATACCACCGGACGAGGCACAATGATGGGTTTAAATGAGTTATGGATATTGTCAATCCACCATTGTAACTCAATTTTTGCCTTAAGTGGCAGCTGCATAGGTCTATCAAAATGTCCAGCATTCAATATTAACGCTGAAATCTTGGATCTTTGTAAATTTTGATAATGTAAAGGTCCGAATTGAGCAGCTGGAAAAACTGCTACGATTTTCCCAATTGCCTTAGCAGTTTGTCTGATTGATGGTATACTGGCGCAGACCAGGTTCTTGCATGCTTGAATGACATCCCCAACTTTGTTAGTTGGTATGGTGGCAATCATGCGATTGGAATCTACCGTGAACCCCAGATAGTCCATGATCTGTGAAGGACAGAACTTTGATTTATCTGGATGGATAATAAATCCCATTTTTTGAAATATTTCCACAGTGGCTGAAACTGCCAATTTCGCTGACTCCAGTGTATGCCCAATAATTAGGATATCATCCAGATAAGCCATGACCTTATGATTTTGCCTCCTCAGTGTTGCTAGCACCGGCTTGAGTAATTTGGTAAACAGTCTGGGGGCTGTGGTAAGCCCATTGGGCAAAGCTTTGTATTGCCAAAGTTGATCCATCCAGGTAAATTTCAAGAACTTCCTGTGATGTTTCTGAATGGATACTGAATAGTATGCATCTTTTAAATCAATGCATGCCATGAAGCAGCCCTCAGAAATCAAAGATTTGGCTGTTTCGAACGTGTCCATTTTGAAATGGGTATATTTTACAAAGGTATTCAAATGGATTAGATCTATAATGACCCACATCCACCATCTTTTTTGGTTTTTGTAAATATGTTAGATACAAATTCAATTGGTTCATGTGCAGTTCTTTCTATCACGCCTTTCTCTTGTAGTCTCAAGATTTCAGCATAGCCTACTGCTGTTTCCTTCCTGGAAAGTGCAAATTTGCGATTCGGCATATGCTGAGGTGGAGGAATTTTGCCATTTATGAACTCAATCTCATAGCCCTGAATACTTTGTAAGATAAACTCATCTGAGGTGATGGTTTCCCATGCCTCCTTAAACCCCCGTAGTCTACCCCCAACATGTGAGGTTAGACATGCAAGTGCATGAAATCCAGACCGCCTTACCTTCATGGTTATCGGTGGTCCCTGACGTGTTTGGTGGGACGTGGAGGTGCTGGGTTGCGCTGGTAATGTGGAAACCGCATTTTCCATGCTGGCCGTTGAGGGCCTAGCCCTAAAAAAGGCCTGGGCTGTTGAGGCTGTTGGTATAGAGGAGGCGCCGGAACGTAGGTCCTTGCTGGCCTTTCGGTTTGACCTCGTGGCCTGAAAAAAGGTGTTTTCTTGGCCGTTTGTCTGGTCAAGGTGTGTGACCTCATAAGACCCACTGTCTTGGCATGGTCATCTAAATCTTTGACCTGCTTCGGGAGGTCTTCTCCAAATAGCTGTCTGGGTGGTGGTGTTGGAGGTGCTCTGCATAGCCCCGCAAATTTGGGGTTTAATGTAGGCTTGCTGATGCTTTTCCTAAAAGCATTGATCTCATATTGCGTGTTGCAAAGTAGTGCCAGAGCATCCTCCTGTTCGGTGTTCAAGTCCACTCCATCCACCGACCTCGCAAACGCGGTAATCCCAGATGTGAGTAATTTCAGGATTCTTTGCAATTTTACTTCCTGAGCTATAATGCCCGGGCTGATATTGCCCCAAATTGGCATGTTCACAATAGGCACATTGAGCGAGTTGCAATTACCCGGTGCCTTGTGTCTGTCCATGGCCTTCACAAGGACCTCCTCCTGTAGCTGATGGTTGGTGAGGAAATCTATGGTAGCAGCCAGCTTGTTATTGAGGGGTTGTCCCAATGATACGGGTAATCCAAACTTGGCTACGACGTCCAGGAGCTCTTCCTGGGGAACCTCAGGTGCTACTGGAGCATGTACCAAGATCTCCTCTTCTTCTGGCCTCATGCTATCCATGGATGATGGGGATATGTCCATGAGTCCCCTGGAACTGTGTGTTTCCCGCCTTTGATTTAGCAGGACTTGTTCCATAATCCTCTCCATCCGATCTATGCGCCCTTCATCGTGCGTGAATGGGCGGTCAGAGTCCTCATGCCCGAAGGAACTTCTGAGGCTCCTATCATTGGCCCATACCTCGTCGAGGTAATATCGGTGCCGTGACGATAAGTCGCTACCAGCCGCCTCAGCGAAACTGAACGACTCCGGCGCGGATCTGCTCATACGCCTTCTTTTGGCTGAGCTAAATCCGGCTGCCTCTGAGGGCATATGCGGTGAGAAGTTGGCACCCAACGCCGCAGCGTGGTGACCCGACATCCGCGCGGGCTTGCCGACTGTCCTTTTTCTGGACCCAGACGGCATACGGTCCCGTCCCGCCCCCAGCGGGGGAAGCGGTGACCGTGGCGAGACTCCACCTGTGGACTCCTCCTGGTCCAACTAGGTGGTGAGTCTCCACTGGCCCTTCCTGGTCTGCCAGTGGACTCGGGTCTCGCTGATTCACCAGGCCGCAATCTTGCGGCTCCTGGTAAAACCTCTGCCCGAAAAAGGGCTAGGTTGTCGAGCTCTATCCCTGGCTCCTTCATGAGGGCTCAGGGAGAAGGGCCGTGCAGCAGCACGTGAACCCCTTTGCTCGCCTCTGCCAACGATCCTGTTGGCGATAATGAAATGGAGTCAGGGTCTACCTGCTCCGGCGCTGTACCGACTTCTTGCTCTGCGGGAACCCCGCTAGTGCTCAGCTGTGTCGGTGATTCGGGTCCTGTGACTACAGGGCTCCCCGATTTACGCGCCTTTTTCCCGGCCCGTCCAGCGGGTGCTGTAGAAGGGAGCTCCGGGATGGGTGGCCGGCAACTCCTTCCGGATGTCCTGCGGCCCGTACTCCTCTTGTCCATGTCCCTGTTGGAGAGAAAAAATACTCAAACAGGAACAACCAACTCAAGGTTGTCTGTACTTACCTGAGTGGCCCTTATGAAGGGCTGGTGGTAAGCCGCGCTCCACCTCCAGCCGTTGACTGCAAATGCGAGCGACGATATGTCGCGCATGCGTGCTGGCGGGTTCTTCACGAAGTCACTCACGTGACTCCGAAATGAAATCCTAAACTGGACCACGAACATGGATTTGGAGGTCAAAAGTATTTGCTAATTAATAGTTATTCAGGAAGATGAAATAAATTGATTTTTTTGTCCCTGGAATAACAGATATTGGGAATAGATTTTCATTTGCACAATGAAAATTGGAGGAATATTTGATTACAAATGAGGTTTAGAAATGAAAGTATGCTGGGATCATCGAGTGTTGCTTGTCTATTGAATTGCTGGGAACAAAGAAAGAAAGATTGATTATAGAACAGTTTAAGATGTTACATGAAATGTTGCACTGCCACGACCTTAAATCAATGGATGGAATAAATGCTGTTTCCCAAATGTGCTATATGATACTGTCTGGGGATGCTAAAGAGTTCTCACCAAAGAGCTCTTCGGCCCAACTCATCCATGCTGGCCAAGATGGACGAAGCTAGTCCCATTTGTTTGCAATTCGCCCATATCCCTCTAACCCTTTCCTATCCAAGTGCCTGTCCAAGTGTCTTTTAAAATTAAAAAACCCTCCTAAGCGCGGGATTTCTACCATCTAGAACAAGTGCAGTTGGCACATGTGCTTCTGTCTGCTTCTCCAAACATCCCTGTAGGCCGTGCAGCATCTAGGCTGGGAAATTATCACAGTTGGACCAAATCCTATAATAAACACTTGTACCTCATCGCTGCTACTAAATGGGACACATTGGGCCAAATGGCCTCTTTCCAATCTGTATGAAATTCCTCTATAAGAACTGCTGAACATGGATGCTTTATTTCAAACCCATCCAAGCTCCCAGCTGGAGCATCGAATGTATTTTAACTGAGCTGACCCCTCTTTATAATCTAGAATATACTTAGTTGATAGGTATTCTATCAGACGTACCTCGGTAAACGTGACAATTAACTAAACTAAAGTCTTTAAAAAATATTATTGGATTGGATAGGGTAGATATGGATATACAGTAAACCCTCATTTTAACTAACCCCTTAAAGACGGATTTTGGTTATAGCAGACGGATCTGCAGACATCATCCTGGCTCGCACCTCTTCAGCCCTGGATCCTGACTCGCACACCAGCCCAGCTCGTGATGCCACACGACTCGCAAGGTGCAGCAGCGAGCCCTTCTTCACCCACCGCACGGTCTGATTGACACGCCCGTTGTTACGGTTCACGTTGTGGTCCCTGGGGTAGCGAGTTCTTCAGGCTTCCACCACCGACAGGATGCGCTCAGTCACCATGGGGCTCCCTCTCCTCTCACCAGTTGCTACTAAAGGGCCTGCCCTACAAGCATGCAACTCTATGCGATTAGCGCGACCTAACGTGGTTTGCTTGAGCCGTCCGGCGCCGCGGGGCCGGTCCCACTTCGATCGCCGGAGCTGTGTGGAATTGTGCGGAGTTCGTCCCAACATCGCGCGGGCCTCCAAAAAACTGACTA
This sequence comes from Raja brachyura, assembly GCA_963514005.1. Next base: position 43,514,365 of record OY740782.1, read on the forward strand.
TGTTCAAAAATTCCACCCTGCTACGGCTTGTCGGCTCGCAGTCGCCTCGACGCATTACACACCGCCTCGACATCGTGCCTCCGTGAACCTCTCTGTAGGTGCCTCCGTGACCCTCTATGTGTGTGGCTCCGTGGCCCTATGTGTGTGTGTGCCTCTGTGCCCCTCTCTGTCCTGGCGAACTTACCTTAGACTTCACTCCAAGTTCGCCTCACTTTGCGCCGCGTTGCGCCACTCACCCGACCTCCACGCGGCCCCTGCTGCCAGTTTGGTCGCGCTTGCCGCATGCAGGCACATGCTGGTGGGAACGGCCCTGTACAGGGGATCACCCGACCTCCGCGCGGCCCCCGCTTCTAGTTTGATCGCGTTCATCGCATAGAGTTGCATGCTTGTAGGACAGGCCCTTTATTCCTGTTGGTCAGCACTTTGTCCACTCGGCCTCAGCCCCCCACCGCCCCCTCCACCTCCTTTTCCCTTTTTTTGTCCACTCGGTTCCTCCCTCCTCCACCGGCCTCTCTTCTTTCTTCTGTCACTCTGTCCACTCGGTCTCTCCCCCCCCCCCCCCGTCCACCGGCACCGCCTCCTTCATCTGTCCCCGAGTCGCGGAGCTGCTCCACTTTGGAAGATGTCAGCGACGGTGGTGGGCAGAAGGCGGAGGAGATGGTGGTGGGGCAGGGAGCAGACAAAGAGGTGGGTAAGAGGGGAGGGAGGCCCACGGTCATTGAGTGCATCCAGTCGGTAACGGCAGCCCAAAGAAAGCCCATTCTGTCAGGGACTGCCACATAAGCTGATACAGCAGCTGCATCAACCGACGAAGACGGACTCGATGGTGCAGAACAGCGGCATTGACGATTAGTTTTAAGGTGAAATGATACAAAGTGCTGGAGTAACTCAGCAGACTGAATCAGTCTGAAGAAGGGTCCTATCCATGTTCTCCAGAGAAGCTGGCTGACCCGCTGACCTACTCCAGCACTTTGTGTCCTTTTGTGTATTAACCATCATCTGCAGTATTTTGTTTCAACTACACATAATGATAATGTCTTACATGGTTATAGCAGACAATGGGTAATATTGGACCCCCCACCCCCCATCCCCCCATGATCCATTATGACAAGGGTTTATTGTACGTTTCTAGCAATGAAAGCAGAAAATCAGCGCTATTTTTGATAGCTCGGTGGACTACTGGATGAAACTAATAAAATGGGCAGAGCAATGATATCTGGAAGTTAATCCTGAAAGTGCAAGGTGATGCACTTTTGGTGGATTAATATTGGTGCAATATACACAGTAAATAGGAGTAGTACAAGTCCACAGATCCTGAAAGCAGCAGCATAGATAGATAAGACGACAAAGAAGGCATACGGGATACTTGCCTTCATTGGCTGGGACATTGAGTGTAAGACCATGGAAGTCAAGTTACATTTTTGTAAAACATGTTGGGTCACAGCTGGAATATTGTTGACAGTTCTGACAGCTGCCCTCAAACAAGAACATGATTGTGCTGAGGAGGATGCAGCAAAGATTCACCATATGCAGCGTGGGATGAAGCATCTGAACAACGAAGTGAGATGAGAAAAGCTCAGTGTGTTTTTCTTGGTGGAGAAGGCTGAGGGAGGATACGTTTTGGAGGGGAACGTATAGGTCCGTGCAACAAAGAATCCAGCCAGTGCTGCATTTCATCAATCTCATTGATCATCTGATTATTGATTGATTGATTGAAAGTTTCATCATCGAAACAGGCCCTTTGGCCCACTGGGTTGATGCCGATAATTGATCACCCATTCACACTAGTTCTATGTCATCCCACCTTTGCATCCACTCCCTCCATACTTTACAGAAGCCAATTAACTTACAAACTGCACATCTTTGCGATGTGGGAGAAAACCCGGAGGAAATCCGCACGGTCTTTGGAAGAATGTGCAAATTCCACACAGACAGTACCTGAGGACTGGACAGAACCCGGGTCCAACATCATATATCAGAGAAGTGGTAGGATATGAGGTGGGCTCTTAAGCCTTCAAAAATTCTTAAGACTGAAAAATCTTTCAAAAGATCTCACTTATCCTTTTCCCTCTGACCGTCATATTCCTTAATTATTTGATGACAAAAGTAATCTAATAATTGCAGTTTTAAATGCTTGACAACTAAACAAGTATTGTCCTTTCAGATAGGGTTATGTCACAATAAATATTTTCTTATTCATTTCATTCAAATTCAATGAGACGCATTCAAGTCAAAGCAACCAATATTGTTACTATGCTTTTCTATTGTAGTAATTACTGTGAATCAGTATGGTCCCAATCCTCAGCATTCAAAAGTAAAGCATATTTACTAGTGTGTAACTGATTGCAACAGATAGTTTGCAGGAAGTGATTCTCTTAAGACTGCTCATTCACATAGTTCATTGAAATTCTTTGTATGACCTGCGATCCTGAAGGATTCATCTCAGTATCAGCTTCGAGCAGCTGTTCTAATGAATGAAATCTGATATACAAGCACACTGCATGCCATATGATACCACTGTGCTTTTATTTACTGTATAACTATGGTCAATGTAGACAGCAAAGTATTACTTTCATCTTTCCAACTAATTTAAATTAAATTCTGGTGGATTTTGCTCTCAAATTGATTAATGGTAGTGTTCCACTTTTTAAGTCAGGTGACTCCATTGATGTTAAATGCAGCATTACTTCAAAGCATAAATATAATTTCACCCTTTTAACCATTTTCCTAGATTATCCCGAAAAATGTATGCGGAATTTGGTCGCACAAAACAAATAAATCCACCGTCAAAATTCCTAAACATGGTGATGACTCCCTACTTAGCAGTTCAGTTCCTTCATTTCTCATCGGCCGCTCTTGGTGGTTAACAATGAAAGGCTATAAATTTTGCTCCAATTATTACTTCAGTCACGGACAGGTTCGTTCTTGGAGATTCTTTCTGTTCAGAGCCACATCTAAACTGACAGGTTAATTTGCTCCAGTTTCTTTATGACAAAGGGAATGAGAGAAGGTCTGAAGCAGGACAATGCCCCCATAAGTTTGGGATAGAATATGAAGTCAGGTCTCAGAAGTAAAAAATCAATGCAAAGCAGTTCCCTGTGTTGGATTCTTTGTAATGGGATACCTAGCTGGTTTCTTTCACACAAAGGGAAAAGTACACAAAGAAATATTATCAGCTTAAGGAATAAAATGTACTCGAAATAGCTTTGGATTAAAAAAAAATTGAAATATTTGTTTGAACATGTTTAATAATGTATAGAGTGACATATTCAACAATGTTCATTATATATTGCCATTTTTACTTGAAAACTAAGGCTGATTGCAGCAAGGAATATACAAGTGTCAAGGATTCATCTGAGCTGCAATGGGTCCAAAGAAATTGCTCAAACGTGTTTTTTTTTACCAAGGCAGCATTTGCAGCAACCAGTAAGGAGTATTGTGACAAGCAATTGTGACAAGGTTTAGCCAAGTTGAGTCGAACTCCCTCATGAGATCAAACAACTTCAGAGCTGTGCAAGGTTGCACAACTTCATCTCATGTGGCAATAATTATCCACTCATTGTTTGTTTCTGAATTGAAGATAGAAATGAAAATTGGCATTTTTGTAGCTTCTGTATGATTTTTATTTTTATTGGTGCTCCTGCATCATTTATTTGAGGTTCATAATAATCAGATATCAGAGGTTACCTGAATAATTTATGAATGGTGACTGAAATTCCTTCCAGAAAATTATTGTTTGCACCTAAATTGCAAAGACTTATTCAATTTAGTGAACTAATTATTTTGAACAATGATTTCACTTTAGCGGAGCTATTGGTTTGGAGTGCTTGGCGTTTACAATTAATTACTAAATTAATGGACTAATGAACTGTGATTGAAGTTGGAGCTTGAATAAATGATCAAACCTTCAAGTTTCAGGAACTATCTTTTAGTTCATTAAAGATTAGCATGAGAATTTGTTCCAAATATAATGAACATCTGTCAAGAGTTTTTTTTTGTTATCCCGCTTTTTTTAATGTGGTTGAAAATGTTATGGTTCGTTAATTTTTCCATCGCGAAACTATTTGTTGTAATTAGTGAGACATTTCTAGAGGGTTTCAGAAATATAGAGGTTTATCCCCAAGTTAATTGAAATCCTCATTCACTTTAACAAAAAGAGCCAGTAATTATTTCCATGGTTATCTTGGTGATTCATTCTGCCTCTCTAAATTGTTATGGAAAACATTTACATACATTGCAGCACAAATTTTCAATTTGTACTGTATTATTTGTAGCAACATTTGCATTGAACTTCATTTATGTTTTCAAATTTCTTCAATTATTATTAAATTGATTTTCTATATTAGAACCTGTACAAATGTTGTGCATTGTTTTTTGGAAGAATATTTAATTTTGTTACTGGTCAAATTCAGATTATTTATAAAAGTAAATCAGGAATATACGTACTTTAAATTAAAGTTTGTACAATTGGTCAATAATCCTTTCCAAACACAATGAGATATTGTTTGGTGAATTGATTTTAAGAATTGCAAAGGTAATGCAGCATGCTCACTTCTGCATTACATTTGATTTGCAGCAAATGTAGATTAAAAAAACATCACCTTTTTCGAGGCAGAATCATCTTTCACAAAAGAGAACATATGCACTGACATGATATCTGACCAAAATACCCCTCTAATAAATCTGCAAACATCTTGAGAATATATCTAAATATTTTAAATAATGTGACATAAATGCCTTTGAAAATCTAAGTTATAGTTTTGAAATAGTGTCCGTTTTTCAAAGATAGTGTCAGTTTATACGCTATCCGAAAGTGTCAATGCTTTTTGAAGTTACATTCACCAGATCTTGGGCGACACTGACATTTACCCTGTCAAAGAGCCACATTTACTGATCAGCAGTGCAGAATTATGGCTTTTATCTTTCCTGGCAATGTATCAAGTTGCAAGTGTCTAGAAAGGAAAAAACAACACTGACTCATTGTTTATATGATGTAGTAGATTATGTCAAAGATCATTTCCCAGCAGTTTTTCAGCAACATTTTACCAATCAGACTTTCTTTAGTGAGTTGTCTGGATTTGGAATGTATTACTGAAAGCAATGATGGAAGCAGGAATTATAGAAATGTTATAGCATAGAAAGAGACTATTAGGCCCATCAATGGCATGCTAATTCTATGTATGAGCAATCCAGTCAGTTCTTTTCACCACCACTCTCCCTATAGTTTTGTAATTTGTTTCCTTTCAAGGACTTTTCTTCGTATCTTTTCTTCATACCTCATCTGTTTTGCCTGTTACTCTCTTTCTATATCCTTTGGTTCTTGATGATTGCGTGCAATTTTTCTCTGTCTCATGTGTCTGACAACTTTGTGATTTTAACTCGCCTGGCCAGATTCTCTCTCATTCTCCTCTGTTCCAAGGATGACTCATCTAGGTTCTGTGTCCCTGTTATCATTTCAGCAAATCTTTTCTATATCATCTATAAGGATTTCATACCTCTCCTAAAATGTGATGTCCAGAACTGGACTCATTATTTCAGTCTCTTGAGTCTCCATTTTTCCCATTTCAGTGTGAAACCTCAAAGTATGCTTCAAATGAGCTCTCTGAGTTCAAAGAAGGGTCAAGACTGAAAACATTGCCTGTCCATTTCCCTCCAAAGATGCTACCTGACCTGCTGGGTTCCTCCAGCAGTTTGTTTTTTGCTCTTTATTCCAGTTGTGTGATGAAGGTTCATCACAAGTTCCTTGCTCTTTCTTTCAAGACTCAATTTATAAAGCTTTGGGTCCCATGTAGGTTTTCATTTTCTCAACCTGCACTCCTATTTTCTAATAATTTATGCACATATCAATCCAATTATGTGTGTTCTGGTTCACTTTCATATTTGTGCCCTCCAATTCTCCTTACTCTTCTGACCACAATGTTTTAGAAACATAGAAACATAGAAAATAGGTGCAGGAGGAGGCCATTCAGCCCTTCGAGCCAGAACCGCCATTCAATATTATCATGGCTAATCTTCCGCTATCAATATCCCATGCCTGCCTTCTCCCCATATCCCTTGACTCCACTAGCCCCAGAGCTCTATCTAACTCTCTCTTAAATCCATCCAGTGATTTGGCCTCCACTGCCCTCTGTGGCAGGGAATTCCATAAATTCACAACTCTCTGGGTAAAAATGTTTTCACTCAGCTCAGTCTTAAATGACCTCCCCTTTATTCTAAGACTGTGGCCCCTGGTTCTGGATTCACCCAACATTGGGAATATTTTTCCTGCATCTAGCTTGTCCAGTCCTTTTATAATTTTATATGTTTCTATAAGAACCCCCCTCATCCTTTTAAACTCCAGTGAATACAAGCCTAGTCTTTTCAATCTTTCCTCATATGACAGCCCCGCCATCCCAGGGATCAATCTCGTGCACCTACGCTGCACTGCCTCAATCACAAGGAGGCCCTTCCTCAAATTAGGAGACCAAAACTGTACACAATACTCCAGATGTGGTCTCACCAGAGCACAACACAACTGCAGAAGAACCTCTTTACTCCTGTACTGAAATCCTCTTGTTATGAAGGCCAACATTCCATTTTCTTCATTAAATTTCAACTGCCATATACCTACTTATTCCCCCCCCCACCCCTGCAAATTAGGAAATTATGGTCTGTCCATGATATTTCCTGTGGGCACTATTGGATAACTTTGCATTCCTTTCTGCACTTTATTTCATGTCATAGTCATTTCGATTCAGCCATCTGTAGCCTCTTTTGTTCCAATCTTTAAGGTAAACCTATCATGTGGTTCTTTGCCAAACACCATTGGGAATTTTCCACATTAACTGCTTCTTCCTCACTAGTCTTCACTGTGCAGCAGCAAAAATATCTTCCACATTGTTTAAACACATTTTTTCTTCAGTAATCCATGTTAGTTTTCCCTACTCAATCCACAGTTGTCCAAGCAAGTACATGCTGTTTTGCTCATTAACAAGATTTTTATTGTCTCAGTTTATTTAATTTTTTTAGTTGATTCAATTGTTGAAGTGTACTGAAATGTTTTGTTTGATAACTACTTAAATATTTTAATAGCTAGCTTTTAACAGATTCAGATTTTTTTCCAAATGTTTTGGAACGTCAAAAACATTGCTGAATATCTGACAGCTTTGATTGCTGATTAAGTTGTCACAGTTTAGCCGGCTTTCAAAATTTTTCAACAGTTTTGTGAGAGAGACTTGTTCTAATTTGTGCTTGAATTTCCAGGGAGGCAAAGCAAATGTCTGTACATTAGGGGTTGAATTATTCTATATTTTAATTTGCTTACATCTTCCAATAGCATAGAACTGGCGAAAACATATTGTTGATGATTTTTTTTTCTTTATCACATTTCAGGTTTTGGGCTCAATGATGGTCAATGGCACACTGTCCGATTTCTTGCTAAAGAAAATTTTGCCATTCTCAGTATTGATGGTGATGACGCTTCTGCTGTTCGAACAAACAGTCCAATGCAAGTCAAGACTGGAGATCAATATTATTTTGGAGGTACCATAAACAAATTAATATTCTGTGAGCATGTTGATTGTTTGAAATTAAAAACTAAAAATGTTGGCATACCCTGCACATAAGGCCTATCTGTTGAGTGCAAAACAGAGTTAGCATTTCAAGACAGTAACCTTTGATCATTTTAAAGCGAGTAGCAGAATTAATAAGCATGACAGAATATAATTTATTGAACAAAAGTAATTTGAAACATTTAACAAATAATTTGTTTCAATTTTTTATTCAAGAGATTGTGGCCTATTTATAGCCCAAGATAGACTGGGAAGTGCTAAACGGCAGTGGTGTACAATGCTGTGCTTGCTTTCAATTATGTTGTAAATTCCTGATCACACCCAATATCCCAATTAGAGGTTTGCTTTTTTTTCACTCAGGGAAGTTCACCACTGTATTTCAAGGTGAGAATAAGATAACATTTTGTGGAACTTTGGAACAGGTTGAATTCTATTTGTGTTGAATGGTTATTGTTCAAGTTAATCTTGATTGAGTTTTTTAGGAGGTGACAAAGGTGATTGATAAGGATAGGGCAGTGGATGTTGTCGACATGGACAGTGAGGCATTTGACAATGTTCTTTAAATAAGAGTAATGTACACGGGATCCTTGATGATTTGGTAGTTTCAATTTAGAACTGGCTTACTCATAGAAGACAGAGGGGAGTAGTGGAAGGGTGTTGATCTGCTGGAGGTCTGTGACTAGTTGTGCTGTGCACGGTGTAGTGCTGGGTCTTTGGTTGTTTTATAATATATATAAATGACTTGGCGAAATTGTAATTAGTAAGTTTGTCCATGACACAACAATGGGTGGGTTTGCAATTGTCAAAGGATACAGCAGGATATAGAGCGGTTACAGATATGTGTGGAGAAATGGCAGACAAAGTTTGATCCTGACAAGTGTGAAGTGTTGTACTTTGAAAGGTCTTAATGGTAGTTCATCTTCACATGTACCTAGGTATCCAGTTAATGGCAGGTTCCTTATCAGCACTGATGGATCCTGGGATCCAAGTCCATAGCTCATTGAAGGTAGAACCACAAGTGGGTAGAGTGGTAAAAAAGATGTGTGATATGTTTGCCCTCATCGGACAGAGCCTCAAGTATAAGTGTCTGGAAGTCATATTGATGTTCTATAAAACTCTGTAAAACTTTGTTATTCATATTTGTATTATTGTCACATGCAGTGAGATACAGTGCATTCAGAAAGTATTCAGACCCCTTCACTTTTCCACATTTTGTTACCTTACAGCCTTATTTTAAAATGGATTAAATTCATTTTTTATCGTCAATCTACAGACAATACCCCAGAATGAAAAAGCAAAATCCGGTGTTTAGAAATGTTTGCAAAAAAAATTGAAATATCACATTTACATAAGTATTCAGACCATTTGCTATGACACTCAAAATTTAGTGTAGGTTCATCCTGTTTCCATTGATTATCCTTGAGATGTTTCTACAACTTGATTGGAGTCCACCAGTAGTAAATTAAATTGATTGGACATGATTTGGAAAGGCACACACCAGCTGACAGTGCATGTCAGAGCAAAAACCAAGCCATGAAGACGAAGGAAATGTCCGTAGACCTCTGAGACAGGATTTTGTCGAGTCACAGATGTGGGGAAGGGTATGAAACAATTTCCGCAGCATTGCAGGTCCCAAAGAGCACAGTGGCCTCCATCATTCTTAAATGGAAGAACTTTGGAACCACCAGGACTTGTCATAGAGCTGTCTGCCCTGCCAAACTGAGCAATCGGGGGAGTAGGGCCTTGGTCAGGTAGGTGACCAAGAACCCAAAGGTCACTCTGACAGAGTTCCAGAGTTCCTTTGTGGAGATGGGAGAACAATAGACAATAGGTGCAGGAGTAGGCCATTCTGCCCTTTGAGCCATCAATGTGATCATGGCTGATCATCCCCAATCAGTACCCCGTTCCTGCCTTCTCCCTATATCCCCTGACTCCGCTATTTTTAAGAGTCCTATCTAGCTCTCTCTTGAAAGCATCCAGAGAACCGGCCTCCATCCTGAGGCAGAGAATTCCACAGACTCACCACTCTCTGTGAGAAAAACTGTTTCCTCGTCTCCGTTCTAAATGGCTTACTCCTTATTCTTAAACTGTGGCCCCCTGGTTCTGGACTCCCCCAACATCAGGAACATGTTTCCTGCCTCTAGTGTGTCCAAAACCTTAACAATCTTATATGTTTCAATGAGATCCCCTCTCATCCGTCTAAACTCCATGGTGTACAAGCCCAGCTGTTCCATTCTCTCAGCATATGACAGTCCCGCCATCCCGGGAATTAACCTTGTAAACCTACGCTGCACTTCCTCAGAACCTTCCAGAAGGACAACTATATCAATCAGGCCTTTATGGTAGAGTGGACAGACGGAAGCCACTCCTCAGTAAAAGGCACGACAGTCTTGGAGTTTACCAAAAGGCACCTAAAGGACTCTCAGACCATGAGAAACCAAGATTGAACTAATTGGCCTGAATGGCAAGCATTACGTCTGGAGGAAACCAGGCACCGCTCATCACCTGGCCAATACCATACCACATGTTGAAGCAATGTGGTGGCAGCATCATGCTGTGGGGATGTTTTCAGTGGCAGGAACTGGAAGACTAGCCAGGATCGAGGGAAAGATGAACGGAGAAGTACAGATAGATCCTTGAAGAAAAACCGTCTCGTAAATGATGCGCAAAGGACGCCCAAGTTGGACAGGCCCTTTAGTTCCAGAACCTTTCTGGTTATCTGTTATGCTGGACCAGCTAAGGTCCCGGCCCCCGAGAGGAGTTGAATGGTACCAGATTGGTCCGCCTAGGCCACCAAGGGGCTGATATAATGGCCCGAAAAGTCGGCCTCAGAAGCCAGCTATGGGAATGGATCTGCTGCCTCCAGCCGGGGCAGAATTCCAGAACCCTGGGTGCAGGGCGCAGATGCGACCCACGGATTGGCTGCGGAAGTCCTAATGAAATCAAGAACGGCCGCCTCACCCTGCCCAGGAGGACTTCTGGAGGGGTTCATGCATTCTCATGATCATTTCCGGTGACCACCAGTTGCCAGACCTGTGCAATGTTAAAGTCCAATAAAGTCCAACTAAAGAAAGTTAAAAGGTCTCCAGTGAGTTACATGGGAGGTCAGGGCTGCACTCTGGCTGTTGCGAGGACTGCATAGTTGCCTGATAACCTGTGGTAGAAACAATCCCTGAATTTGGAGGTATGGGTTTTTGAGCTTCTGGCTGATGGTAGAGAGGAGAAGAAGGGGATGACCAGGGTGTGAGTAGTCCTTGATTATGCTAGCAGCCTAAGGGCCTGTCCCACCAGCAGGCAACTCTATGCGATGAACGCGATCAAACCGGCAGCGGGGGCCGCGCGGAGGTCGGGTGATCCCCTGTACAGGGCCGTTCCCACCAGCATGCGCCTGCATGCGGCAAGCGCAACTAAACCGGCAGCGAGGTCCGCGCGGAGGTTGGGTGAGTGGCGCAACGCGGCGCAACGCGGCGCAAAGCGAGGCGAACTTGAAACAAGTCCAAGGTAAGTTCGCCAGGACTTAGAGGGGCACACAGAGAGGGGCACCGAGACACACACACATACAGGGCCACGGAGCCACACACATAGAGGGTCACGGAGGCACTTACAAATAGGTTCACGGAGGCACGATGTCCGGGCGGTGTGTAGATGTCGAGGCGACTGCGAGCCGACAAGCCGTTGCCGCGCGGGATTTTTGGACATAGTCGGTTTTTCGGAGCCCCGCGCGGTGTCGGGACGAACTCGGGACGAACTCCGCACAATTCCGCACGGCTCCGACGATCGAAGTGGGACCGGCCCCGCGACGCCAGACGGCTCAAGCGACCACGTTAGGTCGCGCTACTCGCATAGAGTTGCATGCTGGTGGGACAGGCCCTTTACTGAGGCAGAGTAAAGTGTTGATGGAGTCGATGGAAGGGAGGCTGGTTAGTGTGATGGTCTGGGCCTCCACCCCTGGTCAGCTTCTCCCTGCACCTTTGCGGAGCTCACAGCCAGAGGAAAGCCTTCAGGACGTAAGGCTACTCATCGACACCTAGTGCCTTTGACACGGTGTGCTTTGAATTGTCCAGCAGCATGCATCAAACAAAGCCTCACCACTTGCCATGAACCAATCACCTGATGCATTTTTTGAGGTTGTGATTAATTTCTAGGCAATTTTTGTTCAGTTTTGTTTGTTACATGTTTGTTTGATGCCAGACGTTGTTGTATAGTCAATGGATGGACTGATGTGTGAAGGACAGTAACAGACGTTGCCATGGAATGACCGAATAATTTGCTGAATGTTGTAAATGAACAATGGCCAGTTTGTCTCAATGTTCAGGGTTATTTTTAAACTGTGCACAGCTATTCTTTGGCTGAGGAGAAAATGTTGGAAGGATGAACACATAGTTGAAAGTGCAATTCCACTCATAATAGCAGAACATTTGATGCTTCCAGATCCTATGATGCCTTGTATTTTTCAGTCAACGGTGGCATGCATGCTCAGATATTTTCATAGAATCTAGAAGTTTTTGATCCAACGCCTGTAACTTTGTGAGTGATTGCTTCAGTGAATCTAACCCTCTTTCTCAGGCATTTGTTTGTGCATTATGATGCTGTCTATATTCCTTTTATATGGGCAATGCCAGAAAATTTAATAGAGAAGAAATCACAGGCTAAGATATTTAGCTTTACAAAGATGGGCCCAGTGTTTCCGGGACTGATGTGTGCAGTTCTGACTCCATAGTACTGGAATATTACAAGCAATACCTTATTGTGCTGGAATTGTGAAAGATTACGCATCTGATAGCTGGAAGATAAAAGAGCTGCATTGAGAGGTTACATTGGATGATTTGACACAAAGGAGGCTGAGAGGGATTATTACTGAAATAATCAAGTTCCTGGGAATAGTAACTGTGCAAGCTTGTTTACCACAGCTGTAATAACAACAAGAGAGTGTTGGATGGATTTTGGAAGAGCGAAGGTGAATAGATGGATTAGCTGCAACAATTACATGTGGATGGCTGAATTTTTAGAATAGCCTGTCCAGTGAGACATAGAATCACCAATTTTAAGATGAATTTAGAGGGTAGTCAGTGAAAACATTAATTACACAATGATGATAGCATTCTGTTGTAATCAGCTTTTGTGTACCAGGTCTGACCGCAAGGACTGAAATTATATGTTTGCTCAATTGTACTTCCTTAATAAGCTCTTTTCGTCTGCCTTACGATTACATCTATCTGCAAAGCATGAATGCGCTCAGACTCAGGAACAGCGTTTTCCCCTCTGTTATCTGTCCTCTGAACCGTCCTTTCATGATTCAGGGTGGTGTCCTATTCACTTCTACCCCATTGCGGATTTTGGACATTGCCTCTGGAACAATGCTGAGAACTGTATTCTGCACTATCTTCATTTTTGCTCACGCTGCTGTGCTTGAGTTTGGCTTCATTTTATCCATGTATAATATTATTTGATTTAATTGGGTAGCATACAAAACAAAGCAAAACAAAACAAAACAAATACAAGGATGGAGTTAAAGGGAAAGAGAGTAGTGGAAAAGTTAAGAAAGACACCAGATTTTAACGGGGCAGAAAGCTCACGAAGGGATAGGAGAGTATGGCCAAGATAAATAGGAATCGATGAGAAAGGTGAGTAATGGATTAAAAGTATTATATATAAGCGCATGAAGTAGAAGGAGTAAAGTGGATGAGCTTGAGGCTCAGTTAGAGATTGGTAGATATGACATTGTGGGGATTACAGAGGCATGGCTGCAGGAGGATCAGGACTAGGAACTGAATATTAAGGGAACTCAAGGTAAAACAACTACTAGGAGGTAGTGACCATAATATGATAATTTCTAATCTGCAATTTGGGAGGGAGAAGTTTAAATCAGTGTTGCAGTTGAATAAAGGGGACTATGAAGGCATGAGAGAGGACCTGGCCAACGTCGACTAGAAAAGAAGCCAGTAGGAATGATTGTGGAACAGCAATGGCAGGAATTTCTGGGCATAATCCAGAAGATGCTGGATCATTTCATTCCAAAGAGGAAGAAAGATTCCAAGGGGAGCAAGAGGCAACCGTGGCTGACAAGGGAAGTTAGGGATGGAATAAAACTAAATGAAAAGGTGTACAACATAGCAAAGAGTAGTGGGAAGTCAGAGGATTGGGAAACTTTCAAAGGACATCAGAAGATAACAAAAAGGGCAATATGGGGTGAAAAGATGAAGTATGAGGGTACGCTGGCCAAGAATATAAAGAAGGACAGTAAAAGCTTCTTTAGGTATGTTAAGAGAAAAAGATTAGTAAAGAAAAATGTGGGTCCCTAGAAGGCAAACAAGTGAAATTATTATGGGTAAGAAGGAAATGGCAGAATAGTTGAACAGGTACTTTGTTTATGTCTTCCTTAGAGTAGACAGAACCAATCTCCCAGATGTACTAGAGGACAGAGGATCTTGGGAGACAGAGGAACTGAAAGAAATTTGCATTAGACGAGAAATAGTATTGGGTTGACTGATGGGACTGAAGACTGATAAATCCCCAGGGCCTGATAGTCTGCCTCCCAGGGTTCTCAAGGAAGTGGCTCTAGAAATCGTGGATACATTGGATTTTTTTCCAATGTTCTATAGATTCAGGATCAGTTCCTGTGGATTGGAGGGTAGCTAATGTTTTCCCACTTTTCAACAAAGGAGCGATAGAGAAAACTGAGAATTATAGACCAGTTGGTCTGACATAGGTGGTGGGGAAGATGCTGGAGTCAATTATTAAATAATTAATAACGGCGCTTATGGATAGCAGTAAAAGGATTGGTCCAAGTCATCATAGATTTATGAAGGGGAAATCCTGCTTGACTAATCTTCTGGAATTTTATGAGTATGTGACAAGTAAAATGGATGAAGTGGATGGCCATTCGAGCCAGCACCACCATTCAATGTGATCATGGCTGATCATCCACAATCAGTACCCCGTTCCTGCCTTCTCCCCATATCCCCTGATTCTGCTATCTTTAAGGGCGCTATCTAGCTCTCTCTTGAAAGTATCCAGGGAACTGGCCTCCACCGCCCTCTGAGGCGGAGAATTCCACAGACTCGCAACTCTCAGTGTGAAAAAGTGTTTCCTCATCTCCGTTCTAAATGGCTTACCCCTTATTTTTAAACTGTGGCCCCTGGTTCTCGACACCCCCAACGTCGGGGACATGTTTCCTGCCTCTAGCGTGTCCAAACCCTTAATAATCTTATATGTTTCAATAAGATCCCCCCGCATCCTTCTAAATTCCAGAGTATACAAGCCCAGCCGGTCCATTCTCTCAGCATATGAAAGTCCCGCTATTCCGAGAATTAACCTTGTGGACCTACGCTGCACTCCCTCAATAGCAAGAATGTCCTTCCTCAAATTTGGGCACCAATACTGTACACAATACTCCAGGTGTGGTCTCACTGGGACCCCGTACAACTGCAGAAAGACCCCTTTGCTCCTATTTTTCAACTCCTCTTGTTATGTAGGCCAACAGTCCATTCGCTTTCCTCACTGCCTGCTGTACCTACATGCTTACTTTCATTGACGGGATTACATGGTACCCGTGGTGGTGGGAACTCCCCCTAGCCTGACCTTGCTAGGAACATGCATAACTTGAATTCTCAATATCACTTGTAAAAGTATCCCACTTTCCAGACATCCTTTTGCATACACGCAATGTATTCCTATCAAGTATTGGAATATCCTGCCAAATACCATCGAAGTTGGCTTTGCCTCAATTTAAAACATTAACCTGAAGCCACCCCTGTCTAATGATACTACAGTCACTTGACCAGCCCAATTCCCTAAGGAGTAAGTCAATTGGAGAACAAATTGTGAACTGTGTATCTGTGTATCTCAAAGTGACATAGGATTATGTGGAGTTAAATGATGAGTTAATGATTAGAGAAAGTCGCCAATGGAAGACTTTGGGTATATAATGCAAACACTGTCACTTTTTCAAAGTCACCCCATCACTGAAGCTTAGTGCCTCAGTAAGCCACAGGATACATCAGATAATCTGCAATGCACCGTGATATTTGATGCCGAAGCAAGCAAATTTTCAGTCCTGTATTTTCAGAAACTTACTTGTAGTCTTTAGAATTATGTAACATTACAGAAAGGGGCCATCAGGATATTCAAATCATAAATCAACACCTTGTAAATCAGGGGAAGCTGCCTTTTGATATTCTTAATAGTCGCTTAGAACGCTTGTTGCAGGAAGATCTAAATGTCTCCACACCGAAGTTGACCGGGGTTCAAGGCTGACTCGTGAGGTTGATCACTAATGCTGTGATTCTTGCTGGTGGTGAGGATGTGATGGAATATGACTGCCTCATTTTACATAGAACCGTACAGCACAATAACAGGTCTTTCAGCCCACAATGCCTGTGTCAAATGCAATGCCATGATCAACTGGCGACACGGTGTCGTAGAGATAGAGTTGCTGCCTTATAGTCAAAGCAGTCAGCGCAGATTGATTGACTGAAAGATATAGCAAGGAAACCGACTGTTCGGCCCATCAAGTCCATGCCAACTGCTGATCACTTGTTCACGCCAGTTCTGTGTTATCCCACTTTCTCATTCACTTCCTACATGTGAGGGGCAATTTTACAGAGGCCAATTAACCTACATGCATGCACATCTGTGTGATGTGAGAGGAAACCAGAGCACCCAGAGGAAACCCTTGTGATCACAGGGAGAACATGCAAACTCGACACAGGCAGCACCCAAGGTCAGAATCGAACCCGGGTGTCTAGAGCTGTGAGGCAGAAGATCTACCCACTGCTCCACTGCCTCACCCTTGAATGACTGGCCTGTATGTAAAATAATGTTGTGCCTCTTTGCCACAATTGCTTTAATGGGGCTTCCATGGAACGAGTGGGACATTCTGGGTTCTGTATTGCTAATTATCCGTCTGATCATATGGTTTGGGACAAACTCATAACACCAGAAGTTCTCTATTATTCTAATCCTGCAAGTTACACTTCATGTCTAATGACCATGCTACTGACACAGGGACTATGAAAAATCATGCTGTTAGCCACGTTCATACTCTGATGCTTCATCTAATTGTGTTTTGTGGATAACTTCTGGCATACAGCACAGATAAAATATTTTCACACAGACCTATGATTGATTTGCACATTCCCGAGCTGTGAAATGTGTTCCTTAACTAAGAGCTTATTGTGTTGGGAGTTTCAAAAGACAAAATCTTTTTTTATCTATATTCTCAGCTGAGGCAGCAATAAAGCAACTGTAATTGGTCACAGTGTTTCTTGATTTAAAAAAAAAGAAAAATTGTCAATCAAAGTTATCAAATGAATACACCTTAAAATGATTCATGTGAGATTGTCAGATGAGGATAAAAGCAGGCTCACTGTTTTTGAATAGTTTAGCAATGCTGATTGTTTCAATTTAAAGTTGAATAACCACTTGAATGGGGTACTAGATGATGCGTGAAGCCAGTGGTTTAATCCTGAGAGAATTACGAACACTCAGGCGAAGATTCGAAAAATCTCGAGACACATTCATTTTGAATGTTTTGATTTTCCTTGCCTTTGGTGAGGTTTTCATTGTGTTTCACTGAAAAGAGGGAAAAAACCCCAATATGATTTTGACATTCAAAATCACAGTGAACATTGAATTCTTCATTTTTAAGTACAAAACCTCCCCCTAACCCCAACCCTCCATGTCACCCTCTCTACCCTGGTGCGGCACCTGGACTCGCACTTACTTGTTCCCTCCCCCTCCAGTTACATTCATTCCTCTAGCTTCACAATTCTCAACTCTTCAATCCTTTTGTCTCACGCCTTCTGTCTATTCATCTCTTTCCTTTGAACACAATCAGCCTATCAAACACTCCCCTCACCTGTACTCCTCATCTATTACCTGCCAGACTTTGTCCTGCACCTTCTCTCTTCCAGTTAACCACCCTGCACCCAACCTAAAAAGTCCCCTATCAATGTTCTTCAGAGATGCTGCCTGACCTGCTGAATTACTCCAGCATTTTGTGTCTTTCTTATAAACCAGCATCTGCAGTTCCTTGCATTTCTGTGATCTCGACTTTGTTTAACTAACCGCCATCATGATAATAGTGCACTTTGTTTGACTTTGTATTACTTTGTTTTATGACTGCATTTTAATTTAATTCTCTGCTTGTGAATTCCTCCCTGAAATTGGCACTGGAATGTTTGACAATGATGGTAAACATTTTGGGTATTAAATGTGTCATGCTTCTGTAATAATCAGCTGAAATATTAAAAGGAATTTACAGTGTTCCTCGCAAATCCTTTGCTGTTCTGGAATCTGAGAGATTTACCTAATGTAAAGGCATAGATCCCGTTCAATATCAATCATCTGGAGGCTGAAGGATTATCAAATTATCCACCTTTCCCTACTGTAAAACTCCAAAATTGCTCTAATTTTATATTGATAACTACTTAGATTAAGTATGTTTTGGAATAGACTTGCAATGCAAGCAGCAATATCATGAGCATGTTCTTTGTCCAGGCTCTCTCTAGTTTACGTAAAAGACGACTTGTGTAACGCACACTTGTGTAAACAATTCTCAAAGGCCACTGATGCCAATGTGGTCTCTGAGTTGGAGCCTCCAAAGTGGTCTTTGAGCCAAACAGTAAATGCATGCATGTGCAGTAGCACATATGTTTGCGACTAATGTACCTATGCAAGGGTCAGCAGGGCATAACCCTTACATAAGTCGGGGTGTACCTATATTTATCCAATTCTCTCAGCACTGGTGATAATGAGATGATTGTTTACAATGATTTAAGTTAATAGACAATAGGTGCAGGAGTAGGCCATACAGCCCTTCAAGCCAGCACTGCCATCCAATGTGATCATGGTTGATCATCCACAATCAGTACCCCATTCCTGCCTTCTCCCCATATACCCTGACTCTGCTATCTTCAAGAGCCCTATCTAGCTCTCTCGTAAAGGTTTCCAGAGAACCGGCCTCCACCACCCTCTGAGGCAGGGAATTCCACACACACAACTCTCTGTGTGAAAAAGTGTTTCCTCATCTCTGTTTTGAACGGCTTACCCCTTATTCGTAAACTGTGGCCCCTGGTTCTGAATTCCCCCAACATCGGGAACATGTTTCCTGCCTCTAGCGTGTTTCAATAAGATCCCCTCTCATCCTTCTAAATTCCAGAGTATACAAGCCCAGCCGCTCCATTCTCCCAGCAAGCCATGCAAGCATTTTCTTAAATAGCATCTGATCTGCAACCTTCTCTGCAATGACCAACAGCAGGGTCGGATCTTTAAAGCTGACACCTACATATTTTATTTGCATGTGAAGTTATTGGGATAAATTTTGATTGATTTTGTTACTTTTTTAGGATGTCATTGCAAGCAATGCCATTGTCTAAAACCAAATGTCTTGCTGTGACTGCGTGGGTTTTGATTTGATTTGATTTGATTCAACTTTATTGTCATTGTGCAGAGTACAAGTACTGAGACAACAAAATGCTTTTTCCCATACAGCCATACAAATAAAAAATAAATAAAAGCACAGAGCACGATAGTCTATAACGTAAACATCCCCACAGCGGTATCAAAATTTCCCACTGTGAGGAAACGCACCAAAGTTCAGTCAACCTCCTCGTTGATGTTCTTTGATGCTCACCCATGGTCGGGCCCTCCCGAGCCCCCCGCAGTCTCCGCTACGGGCGGCCATTGTCAGAACGGAAGTACATCCTCAGCGGCTTGCACCTCCGAATTGGCCACATCCTACCGGAGTTCGCGACTCCCGAAGTCCGAGCTGGGCGGAGATTCAACGCTGGCGGCCCTCGGCAAAGGGTCCCAGGATTCCGCAATGTTGGTCTGCGCCGCCCGCGCTGGGAGCTCCGCAAACCACAGCTCCGTGATGTTGATGCTGCAGGCCCAACACTCCGGAGCTTCAAACGGCGATCCCAGGTGAGGCATCGCCTGCTCCGCAATGTATCCAGCGCTGCGCCGCCGCTGCTGAAGCTGTGGTCCTGTGCTCGGCAGAAAAGGCCGTGCCAATCCAGTTGGTAGGCCGCGAGGAGGGGGACGAGGTCACAACTTGGAGAATAGTCGCATCCTCGCCAGGAACTGACTGAAAAATGGTTTCCCCCTTACCCTACCTCCCCTCCGTCACATAAAATACAGAAATAAAACCTCCAAAACATACTTTAAACAAACTACAAATAAAAAAAGATAGAAAAACAAACAGACTGTAGGCAGAGGCAGCCATCATGCAGCGCCCCCGGATGTCCGCAGGTGCTCCAGTTTCCTGCCCCATTCCTCCCACAAAAAAGGCAATACAGAGAAAAGATGAGGTACGAAGGTAAGCTAGCCAAGAATATCAAGGTGGATAGTAAAAACTTCTTTAGGTATGTGAAGAGGAAAACGTTAGTTAAGACAAATGTGGGTCCTTTGAAGACAGAAACAGGTGAATTTATTACAGGGAACAAGGAAATGCCAGATGAGTTGAACAAGTACCTTGGATCTGTCTTCACTAAGGACGACACAAATAATCTCCCAGATGTACTAGTG
Source organism: Raja brachyura (assembly GCA_963514005.1). The sequence continues at coordinate 43,534,443 of OY740782.1, forward strand.
GCCAGAGGACCTAGGGTGATGGAGAAACTGAAGGAAATTCACATTAGGCAGGAAATGGTGTTGGGTAGACTGATGGGACTGAAGGTTGATAAATTCCCAGGGCCTGAAGGTCTGCATCCCAGCGTACTTAAGGAGGCGCCTCTAGAAATCGTGGACGCATTGGTGATCATTTTCCAATGTTTGAAAGATTCAGGATCAGTTCCTGTGGATTGGAGGGTAGCTAGTTTTATCCCACTTTTTAAGAAAGGAGGGAGAGAGATAACAGGGAATTATAGACCAGTTAGCCTGACATCAGTGGTGGAGAAGATGCTGGAGTCAATTATAAACGATGAAATAGCGGCAAGGTGGAATGTCACCTTGTCATGGTGGAGAAGCTGGTGTGGACCTGAGATCCTGAGAGCGATTGGTCTGGAGCTATGCTCCTGGTAGGGCCACACATGGCGGTAAGGCTGAGCCTGAGGCCTCTGACAAAGAGTAGTCCAACCAAGACCTCAATGGTGGAACAGGCGGAGGACGATGGCTGACCTTAGTGGAGCATCACAACGGCTGGAAAGGTGGATGAAATCTGCAGCAGAGGCCTTGTTGTTCTCAGGCCTCGCTTATACCTCCCCCAGCCAAATAACGCTACATGATAACTTCACTTTGCCGTTTCTGAACTCTCGGTCATGTCTGAATTTAATCTCTCTACCGATGGCAATTGTGCCTTCAGTTGCCAAAGCCTAATGCTTTTAATTGCATCCCCACACTTGTTTATCCCACAGAGAGATGCACCCATGGAAACAGGCCCTTCGGCCCACATGCTCGGTGCCATTAAGGATTCATTAACACAAATTCAGCATAATTCTCCCTACATTTCCATTAAACCACTTTCAGATTATCCAGCTCACCTCAACACTCGGGTTAATTTACAATGGCCAATTAGGCTGCTTTGGGGTGTGGGAGGAGGCCAGAGCACCGGGGGGTCACAGGGAGAAAGTCCAAACTCTAGACAGGCTGAACCCTGCAGTCACAGGGAGAATGTCTAAACTCTAGACAGGCAGCACTGGAGTAACAATTGCTGGAGTGTTGAGGCAGCAGCTCAACAAGCTCTCTTTGCATTGTTCATTAAAATATAACTCCTTGATCAAATTATGGCTATCGCCACATACCTTCCGATCCTTCTCTGAATCAGTTTTTATTTTAATCCTCATTTTGATTACCTTGAGATATTTCTCCACAGTAACTGGGAATATATATGCAGCTTGTTGTCAAGGTATCTGATGTGGTGAAATATCTGATTCAGAGGAGATCAAGAAAGTCAGTGGGTGTTCTGTGGGCTTTACGAAGCACAATTTAGCCATCCACGAATACATAAGGACAGCCTGAAGGTAGGAGCTGACCAGCTGTCTGATATTCTTGTTGCTCCCCCTGGAGAAGTTGATGTCCGAGAGTTCACAGTTTGATAAAATAACAGAAGCGAGTCCACATAGTATTATTTTACTCATCAAATCACAATCTCTTCACTCGTCATATTTTGTACAATCTTTTGCACAGTCACTCTCTGAATATTTGAAATGGCATTTTATTACAATAGCAGACTGTTGTACAGATCAAATCTAGAATATATTGATGTTTCAGTTGTTTTCCTGACAAGGTGTAGGTGTCTGTGTTGGAGCAAGTGCTAGACAGCATTCAGACATGGGGTAATACATGGTGAATAAGATTCATACCATGTCTTTGCCAGGTACTGACCATTTCCAGGATTAAGCAGCTACCCTTGACATTTAGCAGCATTGATATTGCTATGTACTCCACCATCAACATCCTGAGATCTCTTGTGACCAGGAACCTTCATCATCTACAAGGCACGATTCAGGAGCATCATGGAATACAGTCAACTTCAACAGTGCTCAAGAACTTTACTGCCAACCAGGATAAAAGCCAATTTGATTGCTATTCCATTCCTCTCCCAAAAATATTTTTTCCTCCACCTGCAACGCACAGTGGCTGCAATGTCTACAAAATGCTTACTTACCAAGGCAACATTGACAGTAGTTCCCAAACTTATTAGCTCTTGTATTAAGAATGATATGGAACACCATCACCTTCAGATTCCTGTCCAAGTAACATATCATCCAAACTTCGAAGTATATTACTATTCCTTCATTGTCACCAAGTCTTCATCTTAGGACTCTATACCCCACATTATTACTGGAGGCTCTTCAGCTGAAAAACTGCAATGGTTAAAATAGTGGCTCACCACCTCCTTCTCAAGAACAATTGGAGATGGAAGGAAATGTTAGGCTTACTAATGGTAGCAGATCCAACAAAAGGAATACATTTAAAACGTTGTGACCCATGTGGACCTAGCTTAGCTCGTCTTTAAGTTGTACTGATGTGCACCTCACTTGTTTTGTGAAAGCTGTTGCAGGTGACACATCAACAAAATAGTTGCAATCACGTGGTTTCAAAACCTGTGTTGAATTTCAATTGGCACCAGTGTGTATTTTGGAATTTTGTTAGTCCATCTTAACAATGAATGACCCTGAACATACATCAGGATTTCTATTTAAGTACAAAAAATCATTTAGCAATTTAACTTTTGATTAAATTATTTGTGCCACATTTTATTGAAATTCTGGCCAAATTGGAGATGCCAGGACACTAAAATTGAGGAAAGGCTTCTGGGCTGCTCGTCCGTTTGGTTAATTTAAATGTGCCTTCTGCAGAAATGGGACAAGGTCCTGAATGCAAACCAGACATACACATTGTAAATATTGCTGCAAAGCTTAACTTTGCTAGATGTTGATTGGATTAAGTGTTGAGCTTTGTCTTGGTTTCGTGATGATCAAGGCACAAGTTGCCTAATTCATCTCTTTTAATTGGCATCTGGAAACTTCATCAGATATATTGTATTAGTCACTGTATTATTGGGTTGGGGAAATGTCTATCATGTACTGTGTTAATCGATATGTTATTGGACTGTATAGAGACCACCCCCATGTGGTTCGGCCCCTCAAGGTTCGGGGACCTATAAAAGGCCGCTCCCACGAGGTCCTGTGTCGATCTTATGGGAGAGCACTTAGGACTGCGTGACCTTCTGGAGTGTTTCTGCTTGAAGAAAGCTATGAGGGTTTGGCCAGGCAGATATGAGGATCGAACCTGCAGTGGTTAGGTATAGTAGTGGGAGCTGTTATTGTGTTTTTCCAAAATAAAGTTTAGATGCACAATTGCTTGACTCAGTGATTTTTGACTGAGACTAGACTGGGGGGAAGCTTACAATGAGCTATTTACACTATTAGAGCGGTTTTAGGCCCGTATTCAAATATCGGTTAATGTAAGGTATGTACACAGGCCACAGGTTATGACGTTATGCACTCAGGAGTTTCAGGAATTTGGTGGGCATTGAATAAGACAAACAAACAATTTCAGCCTTTTCATCAGCTTGATCACAAGTGCCAGGATGTTTAGGCACTAAAAAAATAGGCAGGAAAATGGCATAATAAAATTACAAAAAAGGCACAAAAAATGGCACTTAATGACAAAAAAAGCATAGAAAGGCATTTATTTCCACCACCGAAATATGGTTAAAAATGATAATATAAATGAATACTACTTTAAATGACCAAAGGTGCCTGGTTACATAATTACTGGCATTTTTTCAAATTATCTAGTGTTAAACTATGCCGTCTGTCAGACAGAATATGCTTCAGTTGTGAAAAACGTATTTTTACCTCGGCTGAGGTCACTGGTGCATACCCAAAACAAGCTACATACTCTATATTCATGTTGATATCTTGTGCATTACAACTACCTTTGACAACTTTAGCTATGTTTTCTATTTCTTCAAGACCTTTGTTAACTAAAATCACTATCTCACATTTTCCTTGTGTCTTTACCTACATCGCCCGGAGTTTTTCAAATATCGTCAGTTACTTTGTTGAAAACCTGCAAGATTCACTAATGTTTTGCCACGTTTCTCAAGGGAAGTGATAGCTTGATGAAAATTTGCAAAATTGGAAGCAATAAACACAAGATCGCGGTGGAGGGACTTTTTCTGCATGATTTCACTGCCGATCCTAACTGCAGCAGATTCTTCTTCTTCAAAACAGTTGACGATTTATTTTATCTTTTCAAAATTTGCAGCATAGTACAACAGAGACTCATGAACCTCACCTAGTCAAAATGGGCTGAGGATGTAGCAGAATCTCAGGTGCCATTTCCTTGAACAACTGCACACGAAATGGTGCTTTGAGGAAGATTTTCTTGACATTGAAAACTAGGCATCGACATTTTGAAACAAGCTACATATGTGCTTGGCAATTCTATGAAATCCTTGAGCTAAGCATGTCAAATGCAACATTTTGGAGAATAAAACTTTAAGTCACAAACAGAAGAACATTCTTGTGTTTTATACCTTCTGGCCAAAGTATAGCAAGTGAAGATATAAACAACTAAGCAATAGTTGAGCTATTTGACTTCTCTAATACTTCCAATGTCAACAAATACTCCTGTGATGGTTGACCTGCCTCCAGTGTACCAATGAGCACATTGGCAACATAATTCCCCACAGCATCGGTTGTCTCGTCCATTTAGATCCATATTTTGTTGCATGCAACTTCATCTCTAATTTTCTGCGCACCACTGCTGAAGTTGCTGTCAACATATTTTATCATAATGAAGACTCTCTGGGTCTATGTTCCTCAGTGTATTTCTCTAAAAAACCTCTGAGATGTTTGTTTTCCAATCTCCACAGTGGAATTCCAGCTTCAATAAATGCCTTGCACAGATCACTCGAAAACTCAGATTTGCGACTGGAGCCAGCAGTAAATGTAGTGAGGAGACAAGCTTGGGTATTTTGCTTGAGTAGTTTTTGATAGCCCTTGTCTTGTCCATCCTACCCCTCCCCAGCTCTCCTTCTAGTCCTACTGTCTTCGCTTCTTCCTTTCTTTTTCCGCCCCCCCACATCAATCTGAAGAAGGGTCACGACCCGAAATTTTGCCTATTCCTTGTCGCCATAGACGGTGCCTCACCTGTTGAGTTTCTCCAGCATTTTTTGTCTACCTTCGATTTTTCCAGCATCTGCAGTTCTTTCTTAATAGATCTTGGAGAAGACTGAACTAACGGGCAGCGGCACGAATGAATTAATGACCGACGGTGGCGCCGCCGGTTTCGCCCCAATGATGGAAGTTTTCTTGTAAGTTATACTATGTTAACATGTTAATAATAACATTAATATTAACGTCTTAACATAGAAAACGTCATTGTAATCACGGTACAACTAGAGAAAATAGCACAACCTTTTAGCAAAACGGCAAAAAACTGATAATTTAGGCACTCGAACATGAAAAAGGCATTATCCTGGTGAAATCATCAAAAAAGGCATGAAAAGGCATTTATGGCATTTATGCAAAATCCTGGCTCTATTGATCACTGTCATTGTAAAATAATCAGTGAAAAAAATTTAAAGTTAACCAAAGTCATGCAGTTTGTCAAAGAGAATACAATATTCCTTTCTCATATCAATAAAAGTAAATATTACAAAAGCTCTAGACTTTGACCAAAACAGCATTTAAACAGAGATGGATGTTATTCTGATCAGGTGGGACATCATTTCTGACTAGAGATTGCTATACAGTTAAATCCAGGAACTTGTAAACTGGACTGCTTTCAATTTTATATTATTCCAATGTCAATTTCATTTTCTCTCTCCACCTATCTCTGCCCCTGTAGCGGCACAAAACGTGGTGGAAAAAACAGTTGCTTTATTCAGACATAATAGGTATGAAAAACATAGACGTTTGGTCCTCTAACATATTGTCATTGCTGCTGCAGCTGAGCGACGGTGTTGTCTCGAGCTTAGCTACCTGTCGACTCCTGATCTCCAGGTGAGATCTGCTTAAGTACTAGGACACTCCCCTGAACCCATGACGTCACGTGACAGTCCTCGTAACCACTGATGAAGGTTCGACCATAATTGGTTTGACCATCAGGCAATGCCACAGGACCCCCCCCCCCCCCCCAAACAGGAGGAAGGAAAACGAGCAGGCCAACAAAAGGCGGCAGACAAGGCAAACAGGATAGAATGCAAGTATGGCCGAGGCCAGCTGCTGCTGTGGGTCAGGGGCACCCTGGCCGTGGGTCGGGACAGTGGGGCCCGCTGGCGCAGTCGACGCTCCGGCTGTGGGCCATCCCGGCCGCATGCCGAGGGGTGCGAGGAGACCAATGCAAAAGCCGCCGGATGGACGGGACACAGTCGCATCTCATCGACCAGCAGGGGATTGTGTCCTGAGAAATACGGCACCCAGCAACGTAAGTGGTCTGACCATCAGGTGACATCACACCTCCTAATTAGCCTGAAATGTTGAAATGTTTTCTATCTCTCCCAAGTACCATATGATCCAAAGGGGTTTGAAGTATATCATAGTTAATGTGTAATCTAACACAGCTGCATGGTTTAGGTCTGCCTTTTTTTTATTTAATCTAATCACTTTAAAGAATAGATTTCTAAGTAAGACCCTTTCTCCATGCAGGGAACTAACTGTAAAGTATGTGTAATGATCGGTCTCCACAGTACTGTGCACTATCCAGATCCAATCTATCACAGGGTCCCTTGGTTCTATTTAAAGAGGGTACACTGTCAACACAATCAATATTGTGCAGAACTGCAAACCTTTAGCTCTGAGGCTGAAAAGTGTAGCAGACAATTTCTTCAAACTGAAAATCAGTTCATTGTTTTAACATTCAATAAAAACCATTCAGCAGTGCTCTCGATGCCTATTTCAGAGGCAATTTCAGATCCTAAATGTCATCTTTCTAAAGCCTGCTCATTTTGAGTTGTCTCAAATAGAAATTGCAGAGGGAGACAAGGGTGCAAGGCTATCCGATAAGTATCATCTTGGGGATTTGTTCTTCTGAGCATATTCGAATGATGTTAAAAGCAAGAAACTAGCCTGTGGTTTAATTTTGATTTAGAAATGCAACATCGAAGCAAAACCCTTCGGCCCACCGAGTCAATGTCGACATCAGTCATCCATTCACAATAGTTCCATGTTATTCCACTTTCACATGCACTCCTTCCACATTTCGGGCAATTTACAGTGGCCAATTAACCTGGAAACCCGCGCGTCTTTGGGATGTAGGGGGAGATTGGAGCACCGGGAGGAAAACCACACAGTCACAGGAAGAATACATAAACCACAGGCAGCAGCAGTGGTCGGGATTGAACCCAGGTCTCTGATACTGTGAGGCAGCAGCTCTAGCAGTTTTGCCACCCGTGGTAATGACCAGCTCCATGCATATGACTGCATGCATATTTTTGCCACCTCCAGAATTGATTATGATTTTCTTTCCCTTCCCTTTTTCCACTGGCATTGGTGTATCTCAAGCATATCCTATTCCTTGATACATGGTCATCTGTTATTCCCATCCGCACTCTTTAGCCTTCAACATTTTGCAGTTTAAATTATTATCCGCATGTTTAAATGTATCTATCACCTCACTTGAACTGCAGTCTCATGTGACAGGAGCAGTAAAATGGGACACAGCAGACCTACTATTTCATCATATGTTGTCAAGAGTATAAACAAAAAAAAAATAGCTTGGCATTTAGAATTGCTCAATGCATTAAAAACAAGTCAATGTAGTCTTGTGGAAGGGAAATCATGTTTAACATAAGTTCTGGACTATAGGGATGTAACAAGCAGAGTCAATGGTAGGGAACCTGGAAATACATGCCTGATGGACTGACCATTGGTTATTCCATGGAGGACGGAGAATCTGAACAAATGGGTCTTCTGAGGCGGATAGACCAAAATTAGTAGATTATCCCCATTTTTATTTTGTTTTCTCTCTCAGATTGAATAGATTAATTTGATTGTACTCGTATTTGGTACGATTTTATTTTACTGGACAGCATGCAGACACAAGCTTTTCACTATATCTCAGTGCAGGTGACAATAAGAAGCCAAAACCAATATCAATACCAAAATGCCTGTCTCCATACCAATGTCTATACCAAAATGAAAGAGTGCATAAAATGTTTCTCAATGTATACTATACCTCTGGATTTCATGATGAATAATGTTTTAGCTGTGTGGTTTCTAATTGTATTTAGTGACCTTGACTGTCATATTGCTATTTTGTAACCTATTCCTGTTCCACTTCATCGCTGAATTATTATTGTCCAAATTTTGATGCATATTTTGTGAGATAAGCCTAAGGAAACAAATAACCACACATTTACACATAATGAGTTACAGCAGGGGACATTGCAGATCCTCAACAACCACATATACAACTTTCTTACCAGCATGTGTCAGTGTTTCTTTCATGATAAATAGCAAACATTGTCTCATCACGTTGCAATGCAGCTTTCTTTTTCTTTTAGAGTTTACTCTTTGAAATGTAGAAACCAGATTGATTTCAATGGATGAAAGACCTTAAGATAGGGTGAAATACAATTTAACCTGTGTTTTTGCTCTGAGAAAGATTGGAACTATCACCCGCACTGATGGTCAACAGCTGTGATCATTTTATTTTTTACAAGACAATTGACGTACTTTAGTTATCATTCTGCTGCTGAGAGAAAACTAATAACATGGTGTAGCTTAATTTGTGCAGTCCTTCTGATCTTTCTTTATTATTGGATGTCCAGTCACTCTACACTCCCATCCCCCACCAGGAGGGTCTTAAAGCCCTCCGTTTTACTCAACCGCAGAACCAACCAATCCCTGTCTACTGATACGCTCCTCCGCTGGTCCTTGCCCTAAACAACTTTTCGTTTTACTCCTCACATTTCCTCCAAATACAAGGTGTAGCTATGGGCACGCGCATGGGCCCAAGCTTTGTAGGGTACTTCAAACAATCTTTGTTCGAGGCGTACCATTGCCTTATCCCCGAACTCTACCTTCGCTACATCGATGACTGCATTGGTGCTACCTCCTGCGCCCATACACAACGCACTGACTTCATCCATTTTACCACTAACTTCCATCCGGCACTCAAATACATCTGGGTCATTTCCGACATTTCCCTACCATTTCTTGACCTCACTATTTCCATCGCAGGTGATAGACCACTGACTGACATCTACTATAAACCCACTAACTCCCATGGCTATCTGGACTACACTTCTTCCCACCCTGCTTCCTGTAAGGACTACATCCCCTACTCCCAATTCCACTGTCTACGCCACATCTGCACCCAGGATGACGTGTTCCACACCAGGGCATCGGAAATGTCCTCATTCTTCAGAGGACGGGAGTTCCCCTCTTCTACTATAGATGAGGCTCTCACCAGGGTCTCTTCTATATCCCGTAACTCTGCTCTCACTCGCCATCCCCCCACTCGTAACAAGGGCAGAGTCCCCCTAGTCCTCACCTTCCACCCTACCAGCCGTCACATACAACAAATAATCCTCCGACATTTTTGCCACTTCCAACGGGATCCCATCACTGGCCACAACTTCCCATCTCCTCCCCGTTGGCTTTCCGCAGAGACCACTCCTTCCGTAACTCCCTGGTCAATTCGTTCCTTCGCACCTAAACCACCCCCTCTCCTGGCATTTTCCCTTGCAACCGCAGGAAATGCTACACTTGACGTTTTACCTCCCCCCTCGACTCCATTCAAGGACCCAAGCAGTCTTTCCAGGTGCGGCAGAGGTTCACCTGCACCTCCTCCAACCTCATCTATTGCATCCGCAGCTCTAGGTGTCAGCTGCTCTACATCGGTGAGACCAAGCGTAGGCTTGGCGATCGCTTCGCCCAACACCTCCACTCGGTTTGCAATAACCAACCTGATCTTCCGGTGGCTCAGCACTTCAACTCCCCCTCCCATTCCGAATCCGACCTTTCTGTCCTGGGCCTCCTCCATGGCCAGAGTGAGGACCACCGTAAATTGGAGGAGCAACACCTCATATTTCGCTTGGGTAGTTTATACCCCAACGGTATGAACATTGACTTCTCCAATTTCAGGTAGTCCCTGCTTTCTCCTCCCCTTCTCAGCTCTCCCTCAGCCCACTGTCTCCGCCTCTTCCTTTCTTCTTCCCGCCTTCCCCCCCACCCTCACATCAGTCTGAAGAAGGGTCTTGACATGAAACGTTGCCTATTTCCTTCGCTTTATCTCCCCCCTCACCCACTGAGTTTCTCCAGCATTTTTGTCTACCTTTTTTTTATTAATTTATCTTTGCCTAAATCAATTTTATTTTATATTTTGCAGACATATCAAATGCATTTCCCCCCAGTCTACTTTGTACAAATTATATTTGTTAAGAAAGGGGGAAAATATGTTGGTACAGACATATTTAAATTTTGTGCATTTTTTTGTGACAATGTGCACAGGTGTCAAGGGTTGTGGTGAAAAGACAGGAGAATGGGGTTGAGAGGGAAAGAGAGATCGACCAAGATTGAATGGCGGAGTAGAATCAATGGGCCAAATAGCCTAATTCTGCTCCCAAGACTTATGAACATATGTACAGGTGCCTCTTAAATAGTTAAACATGATTGTTTTGTTTTCCAACCATATGTTTATAATCATGTGTAGAAAGAAAAACATTGCTTAAATTGTACAATGTTTCTTGATGCCCAACTTGGAACATTTTTGAGTTGTTTCCATTTTCTTTTTTTCTTTCTTAATTGATCATGTTTCATCCACCGAGGGGGAGTGTGATTTATGAATTCAGGTGCTTTTGACTTCTATTTATTAGGTTCTCGATGTATTGTGTACGTTCATTATGTAAAGCACTAAATTGGGAATACTGATCCATTAACCTAGGAATGTGATGACTGAAACTGTCCCAGCGTTGGCTGCAAATGTCTTGAAGGCCAGTCGTGGCTGCAAACTATCAAAAGACGCAGACTCGCTAGTTGTAAAAGCCTTCCAATGTTCGCTGCATTGAACTGACCAAAAATAGAAAATCCGAATAAGATAGCTATGAAAATGATGGCTCACATTCCATGACGCAGGGATCTATTGTCTATTTACTTTCTCTGATGAAATTGACTGCAATATAAATAGGGATTCTATTTTGCTCTCCCATAAGATCACAAAATAAAAATGAAGACAAGGACTATTAGAGCCACCCTAATTTGGTTGTGCAGAAACACAGTGTGGTCTCCAACGACCTGCTTCAAATTGGGGTGCTTGGTGTTTTCACCTTTGCTATAATAGAAAGTAAACTTGAGCAGAATGCAAGAAGGAGTTAGAATTAGAGAAATATTCCTTGTTGAGGCTGATGTCAAATTGAGCCCAATAGAGCAGTGCTGAAGATAAATATATATATGTGTGTGTGTGTATATATATATATATAGATAAAACCAAATTAGGGTGGCTTTATATCTCGTGATCATATGGGAGATCAAAATAGAATGCCTATTTATATTGGATATACTGAAGATATAGTCTGAAGAAGGGTCCCAAAATGAAATGTCACCTATCCATTTTCTCCAGAGATGCTTTCTTTTTCTTTTAAAATCTTTTTATTGTTTTTTTTTCCCCAAAGAAAACAGAAATAAAACATTTTTTTAAAAAGTGCAGAAAAAATAATGATAAACATAACAATGATATTGATGCATAGGGATCAGGATTACATCAATAACAGGTATAACCTGATATGAGACCAATGTCAAAATACACATTGAGTAAAGATCTCTATGTAAATATAGTTAAATGTTTAAAAGAAAACTTTAATAATAATAAAATAAGACTAAAAATAAAATAAATAAATAAAAATCTAAACAAAGCAAAAGATTCAGATTACCTTTATTGTCATTCGGACCTTTCGGTCTGAACGAAATTTCATGCCTGCAGTCATACGTATATTAAAAGTAACAAAAACACACAATAAACACAAATTTAACATCCACCACAGTGAGTTCACCAAACACCTCCTCACTGTGGTGGAAGGCAAAAAGTCTTAGAGTCTCTGTCCCTCCTTGTTCTCCTTCTGCGCTTAGGAGATCCAGGCCTCCAATGTTGCCGTCCACCAGGCGCACGGCCGAACCTTCCGCCACCGCTGTCGACGGAACGCCGGAACACCGCCACAGGGCCCGCCGCCGGAATGCCGGAGCACCGCAGCTCCAAAGCCAGGTCGCCGCTGGAGCACCATAGCCCTGAAAGCCAGGTCGCTGCTGGAGCACTGCAGCCCTGAAAGAAAGGTCGCCACTGGAGCACCGCAGACCCGAAGCCAGGTTGCCGCTGGAGCACCGCAGCCCCGAAAGACAGGTCACCACTGGAGCACCGCAGCCCCTAAAGCCAGGTCGCCGCTGGAGCACCACAGCCCCGAAAGCCAGGTTGCCACTGGAGCACCGCAGCCCCAAAAGCCAGGTCGCCGCTGGAGCACCGCAGCCCCGAAGCCAGGCCACTGCCGGAACACTGCTGGAGCAGCAAAAGAAAATCTGAACTAAAAGTTTCAACAATTTAAGTCTGTTTGTCGTCAAGTCCGTTCCACCATACAGAGGTTAAATAGTTTTTATAATGGTTAAAGAGGGAGCAATTTATATTGTATGAAAGTGTTCAATAAATTTTCCCCAAGTCTTATCAAATTTAACCAAACGTTCAACAATTCCTAATTTTTTCAAAATTTAAACATGATATCGTTTCAAAATACCAATGGAGTGTGGTTGGAGTCTTTCTATTTAAATAAAATAGATCTTCTGGCGATTAATGTGGTAAAAACAATCAACCGATGGGCGGAGCTGGACAAATGAATGGAATCTAACATTGGTAGCCCAAAAATTGCAGTAATAGGATGAGGTGGTAAATCAATACCTAAGACTACAGAAATAGTATCAAAAATGTCTTTCCAATATTTTTCCAAAAGTGGGCAGGACCAAAACATATGGGTCAGTGAGGCCAATTCAGAGTTACAGAGTTTATATGACCATAAAAACGAGCCAACTTATCTTTTGACATGTGAGCTCTGTGAGCCACCTTGAATTGTATCAAACCATGTCTTGCACGCATTGAAGAGGTATTGACTAATTGAAGAATCCTCTCCCATTTCTCTATAGATAAAGACGTTTTCTTTCCCAGTCATTCTTAATTTTATCAAATATATCTATTTGTAGTTTCAAAATCAACTCATAAATAGTCGTTATTAATCCTTTCTGATACGGGTTCAGCTGTAAAAAAAACTCCAAAATTTTGGTTTGATGTGGTAGCGGAAGAAGGGGTAGAGTCGCCTTCAAAAAGTGTCTAATTTGTAAATATCTAAAAAAGTGAGAATTAGGTAAGTTATATTTATTGGAGAGTTGTTCGAAAGACATAAAACAACCCTGCAAAACAAATCACGAAAACCTACTGAACCCTTCCTCTTCCATAACAAAAAGACTTGATCAGTACTAGATGGTTGGAAGAGAAAATTGGATAAAATAAGACTCGATAAGATAAAATCATTTAGTCCAAAAAACTTACAAAATTGAAACCATATTCGGAGCTTATGCCTTATAAATTGGGTTAGTCGTATATTTATTCAATCTCGTAATTGTGAAAGGTAATGAGGCCCCTAGATTAGAGGCTAATGATAGCCCTTGTAAGGAATCACGTTCAAGGTTTATCCATCCTGGGCATTGGGTATCTTCTAAATCTTTTGTCCAAAATGTTAAATAACGAACATTGACTGCCCAATAGTAAACTCTAAGGTTCGGCAATGCCAAACCACCATTTTTTTTAAATTTCTGTAAATGTTTTTTACTTAGTCTGGGATTTTTATTCTGCCATATATATGAAGACATTTTGGAGTCTATAATGTCAAATAAATATTTGGCGATAAAAATTGGTATCGGCTGAAATAAATACAGAAATACCTTGGAGACAATAAATTTGAAAAATACTTAAAACATTCTACTGTAAACCCATCTAAACCGGGAGCTTTACCAGAATTCATTGGAAAAGTTGCTTTTTGTATTTCTTCTTCGTGATGGGTTCATCTAACAACAGAGACTCATTATATGGTAAATTTGGTAAGTCAGTTTTTTTAAAAACTCATCCATTATATTGGAATCAGTAGGAAAATGTGATTGGTATGGGGAGGTATAAAATTCCTGAAAGGATTTATTAATTTTGTCATGGTCTACAGTTACTGTACCATCCCGTTTTCTCACTTTAGTAATCTGACGCTTGGCCGACACCGCTTTCAATTGATTAGCGAGTAATTTACCAGATTTTTCGCCATGTATATAAAATTGACTTTTGGTTTTAAGTAAGTGGTTCTCAATCGGTGATACGAATAACAAATCATGTCTCAATTGAAGTTCAACTCTATTCTTGTAGAGCTCTAAACTAGGACCTTTGAATATTTTTTATCAATTTATTTAATCTCGTCAGCCTAGGTACATATTTCTTTTTGATTTTGGTTTTTTTAAATCCCGCAGAGTGTGAAATAATTTTTCAACTAATATATGCCTTAAAAGCATCCCAGACTACACCATTGGCTATTTTTTCAGTAGAGTTTGTCAAAAAGTAAAAAGCAATCTGATCTTTCATAAAATTAATAAAATTTAAGTCTTGAAGCAAAGTAGCGTTAAATCGCCATTGTTTTGCACTAAACTTGGAATCAGGTAGATTGATTGATAGTTTCAAAGGTGCATGATCAGAAATAGCGATTGCGCCATACTCACATGCAGTGACCGATGGAACTAGCCGAGAATCTAGTATAAAATAATCAATCCTAGAATAACTGTGATATACATGAGAGTAAAATGAAAATTCTTTGTCATTTGGGTGTAAGAATCTTCAAACCTCTAACTGGAATGTCTAACTGGAGTCAAGTAAAAAATAATTAATCAAATTAGCTGATTTATTTGGAAGCACATGATCAGATGTAAACCTGTCAATCGTGGCGTTCAGACAACAGTTGAAATCTCCACCCATTATTAAAAAGTGTTCATTTAAATTAGGAATTAACTGGTTAAAAAACTCAGGGTGATCAATATTTGGTGCGTAGACATTCACCATAGCAACTTTTTGCATGTAAAAAACACCAGTAATCACCAAAAATCTGCCATATGGATCAGAAATTGTTTCATTTTGAACAAACGGAATTGAGGGGTCAATAAAAATAGACTCCTTTCATCTTAGCCTGTGAATTTGAATGAAACTGCTGTCCTCTCCAAAACTTGAAAAATCGTAAATTGTCATCTTGCATGAGTTTCCTGAGCATAGATAATCTGAGCATTTAGTCTGTGAAGAACTTTAAAAATGTTTTTCCTCTAATTTTTCCCCTGGGATGGTTCAAGCCATTCACATTCCATGAAAGAAAATTAATAACTTTATCCATATTGCTTGTAAAAATCATGTGGGATGTAATGGGTTAATTTCTTGAAGCTTAAAAGTTCATGATACTGGTAGAAGAAAAATCTAGGGCGGAGCCAAAAGTGAAGACATTTTTGTAGTTCAAACTTTGCACAAATGAAAAACACTAAATAGGGAACCAAGGACCCCTCCCCCCTCCCACCCCTGTAAAGCCCCAAACTGACCAATAGACAGTCAGAAAGCTACCTAATCCCTTCCCCGAACCCATCTCCCCTAGTAACAGTGCTTGGCATAGAGATAATAATTTTTAACCACTCCTAGTCATAATACATTCCTTATTATCTCTTTGAGAGAGAAGAAAAAAGATACAGACTGACATGAAGTTAACGAGCGAGAGCTACATCATTATCCAAGGTCAGGATATGAAAAACAAGAACTGCGTTCTCTTAGTTTGTCTAACAACAGGGGAACACGAAATTAACAAAGAAATTCTTAAAAGAAGTGTTCTCTCCAGAAAGCTAGAGGCGTCTTGAGGATTGTTATAAAATCGAAAATTACCATTGAAAAGTCAAATACGCAATCTGGCTGGGTATAATAGAACTGGCCATAGCTTTTTCTTATACAAAATCAGATATTACATTCTAAAAGGACTTTCTTATTTCCAAAAGCTCGTAACTATAATCAGGGACACACCGAAACTTGCCTCCTTCAACCACACCCAACTTTTTTGCTGCCTGGAGATTATTCTCCTTCATTTGCTCAAAATTTAACCGAATAATCAAGTGTCTCGGTTTATTACCGGATTTCTTCCCAATCCTGTGAGCGTTATCTAAAAATGGAAGGTTTTCATTGTGGTCAATGTTAAAAGTTTCCTTTATCATTTTAGAAGCATATTTTATAATGTTATCTCCTTCTTGACATTCTGGCAAACCAACAATTCGTAAATTCAAGCGACGGCTTCTGTTTTCTAGATCCATATTTGTAGTCTTGTATTGCTGAAGTGCTCGAGTGTTTTCATTCATTCTCCGTTCCAGTTTTTCAATCTTCAAATCTCTTTCCCGTCCCAGGGTTCACAAGATATCAATTTCATCCTTTTGTTCACGAAGTTCATTTTGTAACAAAGACAGTCTTCCTTGGACTTCCTTCAATTTTGTCGAAACTCCTCTCACTATTTCTTCCAAACTGCCAAATCTTGTTTTCATTTCATTTTTCAGCTCATTTTTCAATTCATCGTTCATTTTCGATATTGCTTCTATGATACTGGAATCAGAAGCTGCAGGTGTGGTTGTAGCTATCCCCTGTTCCTTCCTTGGGGAGCCTCCTTTCCTTCTTGTCTCCATCCTTTTTATGATTAAGGCGTGTAAAAGTGTTATCAATACCTTATGAAAAGTTAGACGGTGTCTTGAAATCAAATTGTCACAAGTAACATTGAAAGAGTGGTAAGTGGAAGTTAGAAGTTAAGGGAGCAAACAAATTTGCAACCTTTACAGCATGTTGTCACTAGGAGAGTCTCCAGAGATGCTACATGACTCGCGGAGTTACTTCAGCATTTTGTGTCTATCTTTCCCATAGATCAGTCTCTTGTTCCTCTTTGCAGTAGTCGCAAAGCTTAAATTTCTTCCAAGTGGTCCAGCTGGACAGCTAATTTCTTCATTTTACTGAGCATTAGTTGGACGTGTTGTGTTCTGCATTTCGTGAAGTTCTCAGATTTTGCTTTTACAATTGCTGTTCTACTCCTACATGATGTACTTTGCATTCCTTTGTCAGGAAGATCTCACTGCTCTGCAAGAATATCTAGAAACCACCTGCTTCCAAGACATTGGTTTGCTACAAGGCAATGCATGGATGGCACCATTCAATGCAATTTCCTGAATTCTGCAGCAGTATTCAAGCAATCAACAAAAAACTGAACTCAGTTCCTGCCTTACCCTCAGGGTAAAAATAGTATGCCCTAATCTAAGTTGTGCGCAGAAGCCCGCAGGGATTGGAGAAGAAGTGTGGAAAATTATGGGATAACAGAGCAAAGGCCAGAGTGAGAAGACCTGCCTAATCCAGGGGAGGAGTAAAGGACATGTCCCACGACGATTTTTTTGGCGACTGTCGGCATTATTGACTGACGTATCAGGTTGCTGAAAAAGTTGCGGCGTGATGCTGCGGTGACGTGGCATCCACTGGATTTTGAAATGTTCAAAATCTTTTGGCGCCAAAAATTTCAGTCTATGACGCCGGCAGTCGCCGAAAAAAATCGCCAAGTGGGACAGGCCCTTTACACTTCCCCTGGATTAGACAGGTCTTCTCACTCTGGCCTTTGCTCTGTTATCCCATGATTTTCTCCACTTCTCCAATTCCCTGCAGGCCCCTGGTACTTGCCTTCCTCCAACAGTTTTGCTGATCATTTCGGAAACAAACACAGTTAGTTAATTCTGGTTATTGAGCTGGATTTCCCTTCTCCTCAAACCTGGTTCCAAATTGAACATGGACACAAAGTACTGGGGTATCTCAGAAGGTCAGGTAGCATCTCTGGAGAAAAAGACTTTCTGAAGAATGATCCTGACCCGAAACGTCACCCATCCTTTTTCTCCAAGGATGCTGCCAGACCTGCTGAGTTACTTCAGTACTTTGTGTCTATCTTCAGGATAAACCAGCATCTGCAATTCCTTTCTACACATCCAAATTGAACGTTGACTTGAAATTGAACTTTGTTTCGCCTTCTATTTAAAATCAATATTTTCCCTTGTTGAAATGCTGAAATTGAAAGCTTTTTCCCTCAGCCAAGCTGAAGAGTCTGCTCACCTTCAATATCTTGCCTGCCTTGAATATGTTTTTTCTCCATTTTAACTTCAATGCCAATGAACCAGATTTTATTGGAAAATATTGCAGGAAAACCACAATAAAACTATTACCAGCCCTTCAGACCAGGAAATTCCAGTTCATAGTCATCTCGTCCAGTGAGCTTGATTATGGGATGGACTCATTCCACTCACTTAGTCACAAGAAATCTACAGCTGCCACCTTGACCGATAGCTATAGAAAGAAAACATTGGTTATAACATTAAACATAAGTTGATGCAATCTTAAATTAAATCATACAAATTATCCTGCGATTTTTTTTTTCTTTTTTGGTATTGTCTACATTCTTTTTAAAATTTCTGGTATTTAAAACTTTAGTTTTTTTAAACTCGCTTTTTTTCCCAAAAATAGTTCAGTATGCTAGGTTGAATTTCTCTCTCCATATTCGATGAGTAATTCTTAAGCCTGCAAGACAAGTGCTGATAAAAAGGCATTCATGCACAGCGAAAGAAAAGAGAATGCAGATGCTAAGATCAGAAAACAAATAAAAGAAATGCTGACACATGCAGTGCTGCTCAATATGTACATTTTACATGATTTTTGCAGGTATAACACTTCTATCTTGGTTTGGCATCACATTAAAACTCGGACCACAGGTTCTTCACCTTGTTTCAACATCACTTAATCCCAGTCCCAGGAGAGCATGCTACTGCATCAGAATGTCACTTTCGTTGCTGCTAACAACAGCCCCACAATCTCCCAGGGTGATGCCATCTTATTCAATGCTGAAGTGCAATTGTCTACTAAAAGAATTGCAACTGCCTAATCCTAATTTATAAAGTGCCTTGAGCGCAGAGAAAGACTTTCACTTTGAACAGATTTTAGTTAACTTGAAAGAATGAATCCATTGCACCACCTTATGAACCCACAGTATTTTTAGCTCATCTGACTGCACTGGTGAGCTGTGCAAACAGATCATTTGGACATTTTAAGGTAGCTATTAATATTTTAGATTGTTTATTTAAGTTTTCCTTGTTTATTCTGATAAATTGGTGCAGCCTTTGAACTGAACTCAATGAGATGGATTATCAAAATGATTACGTTTTGTTCAGCTCCCAGAATGAAAATCGCATTAGACAATTCATTTTATTACCCTGGCCTTTGGTTTAATAACAACAACACAGACTGTTCTCATTCAGAGCTATTTTATGTTATCACATTATGTTAGTTATACGTATTGTGCTATGTACAATGACCAACGGAATCCAGGGGTATAGGGAAAAAGCAGGATCAGAATACTGATTCTGGATGATCAGCCGTGATCATATTCAAAGGGCTGAACAACCTACTCCAGCACCTACTTTTTATGTTTCTATGACCAGTCAAAAGCTATGAAGTGAAAGAAACATTAATTATAATGTGCACGTCAAAATATTATTTTCAACAGTTATTGTTGTACAACTGACCTGCTCTGTCCCTTGAAGGTAGACAAAATTTATGACAAAACTCAGCGGGTGAGGCAGCATCTATGGAGCGAAGGAATAGGTGACGTTTTGGGTCGAGACCCTTCTTCAGACCAATGTGGAGGTGGGGGGGAAGGGCGGGGGTGCGGGAAGAAGAAAGGAAGAGGCGGAGACAACAGGCTGTGGGAGAGCTGGGGAAGGGAAGGAGGGAGAAAGCAAGGACTCTCTGAAATTGGAGATCAATGTTTATACTGCTGGGGTGTAAATTGCTCAAGCGAAATATGAGGTGCTGCTCCTCCAATTTGTAGTGGAATTCACTCTGGTCATGGAGGAGGCCCAGGACAGAAAGGTCAGATTTGGAATGGGAGGGGGAGGTGAAGTGCTGGGCCATCGGGTCCCACTGCAAATGGGTGTGCATTGTGGACTTTGTGGGCCAAAAGGCCTGTTTCCACACATCTATTTGTAGCTACAACTATGATCTTGTTATCTTCCGGTTTGGCAGTCTTTCTATTTGCACAAAAGCGGTTTGCGATAGTGCTACAATTTTTTGCCAGTTCACTCACCATTCTCCTGCGAATGCACCAAGTTTCATTCCGATCAGTTGAATGTCGTAAAAGTTAGGTTTAAAAATCTTTAAAAACGTGCGTGCGCAGATCAATCTCTTCCCCTGTCACTCTCCGGGACCGTCCGCCCATTCCTGCGCCATCACATTTTTACTGGAGCTGAGGATGGCCAGGGGAGGTTTCCAAATGGACTTTCGGTGGGACCCAAAGTAGCCCAGCCCCACCCCAAGCAGCCCCACCCCAAGCAGCCCCACCCCAAGCAGCCCCGCCCCAAGCAGCCCCGCCCCAAGCAAGCAGCCCAGCCCCAAGTAGAAACCCAACTCAGCCCAGCCCAGCATGGGAGACCCAGCCCAGAGTCCGAGATGTCGCCGATGTCGTCAAACAGAAAGTGGAGACTCTGATCCCGGCGGAGAAGGAACGACCAGCGCCCACTGTGAGTCCCCATCGCACTGCCAATTCCAGCCACATCCTGTCTGGTCTCCCTCTTAGGCACTCCCCCCCCCCCCCCCCCAACATGATGTGCCCCTCTCCCCCATGGCTCTTCCCCAAAAGGCTCTTCTCCGAGCTCACTTTCCCCTGCCCACACACCCCTCTCCCGCCAAAACTCTCCTCCGCCCACACACCCTTCACACCCACAACCCCCCCACCCCTGCCCACACATCCCTCTCCCCACAAGCTCCCTTGCCCACACACACCCACCCCCCACACACACCCTCCCCCCACACACACACCCCACTCACCATCAGTTTCAGGATGTTATAGGCCGCAGGCCGGCGGTCGGAGCTCTTCTCCGGCGATCCCGTAGCCCAGATTCCGGATGGCGAGTCCACGCCACACCCGTGGCTAGAAGCTCCGCAGACCAAAGCCCCATGATACCAAACTCAAAAGGCCAGCGATCGGAGCACTCCTTTCTGGCTACCCCGCGCAGGGGTTCGCTCCCGCTCCACGATAGAAAAGTCCACATTGCACCCGCTGCTGAAGCTCTGGGCCTGACTCCGGAAAAGGCCATACCAATCCAAACTGTTAGGCCCATGAGGGAGGCGAAGAAGTGACATGAAAAAAATCGCCTCTCGGCCGAGGAAGTGACTAAGTAACGGTTTCCCCCTCCCCCCCCCCCCCCCCCCCCCCGCCCTCCACCACCCCCCACTCAAGACATACCGAAAGACACTAAAACAAACATTTGGACACACTAAAAAAAGCAAAAAAAGTAGAAATAACGAACACGCTGCTGGCAGAGCAGCCAACTCGCAGCGCCCTCAACTGATCTGAGAGTTGTGTCTCACAGTTCTTGTTGTACATAGGTATGTTACAAAACTTACCTTTAGCGGTGCTGCAGTTCTGTCACTGGCTGTGTGCACGACTTTGGCGCCTTTAACGGGGGGTCGGGTTTAAAATGCGGTTTTCCCCTTGCCATCTGGAGCTTTCTTTTGTCGGAGTGCAATCTTTTTCTGGAGATTCGTTCCGACTGCCGGTAAGTTAATTTTTTTTTTTAATCGCCCGACTATTTCAGCGCTGCAGTAAAATAAAAATTAGCTCCTAATGCCATGAACGCCAACAACGGGGACCGATTTTACGTAGGGGACAGGTATGTGAAAGCTGTTTTTTTTTACATATAAATATGTTATTTTTACATATAAACCCTCAATAGCAATAATGTATTTCCTCAAATTAGGAGCAAAATTACACACAGTATTGCAGTAGGACCTCCTTGCTCCTAAACTCAAATCCTCTTGCTATGAAGGCCAACATGCCATTAGCTTTCTTCACTGCCTGCTGTACCTGCATGCTTACTTTCAGTGACTGATGTATAATCACACCCAGGTCACTTCCTGTTGTTGCCACCAAAGTGGATAACCTCACATTTATCCACATTATACTGCATCTGCCATGCATCTGCCCATTCACCCAACCTATCCGTCACCCTGCTGCCTCAGAGCATCAATGCAGTCCTCATGCAAAAATGTAATTACATTTGCAGCCAATTTCCACATGATCGGATGGTACTGCAATGGTTCTCCTTCCTTCCTTTCCCCCCTTGCTTCCCCCCGTTCCTCCACACTCGACCCTCCTCCCCTTCCGTTCCCCACCTCCTTCCTTCCCCACCCCTCCCCAACCCAGTCCCTCCCCATCCACTCTGCCAACCTCTCCATTCCTCCACAGTCCCCCTCACCCTCCCCCACCCTGTTCCTCTTCTCCCATCCCCCAACACAGTCCCTCTCCTCCCATACCCCCTCCACCCACCCCCTCCTTCCACCCCTCCCCCCACTCCCCCCCGCCCACCCCTCCCCCAGTCCCCGTCCTCTCTCCCCTTGCCAGGCCCGCTCCTCCTTCCCCCCCCAACCGGTTCCCCTCCTCCTCACCTCCCCACCCAGTCTCCCTCGTCCCATCCCCCCTCCCACCTATCCCACCCCCTGCTCCACCAACCCCTCTCACCGCCACCACCTGCTCCTCCCCACACCCCTCATCTTGTTTTGTGTTCTTTGCAGATTGGGCCTTCAATTGATTTTTTTTCTCTCTTTGATAATAATTTTTTTTTGTTCCAAGTATATGTAATCAAAAGTTATTCCTTTGCTAAAGGAGTAACAAAAAAGTCCGAAAAAATATTTGTATATCATGTTGGCTGACCAACCTAAGATCAGAACGAAATTCAATTAAGAAATGGCCAATCATGATTGAGGTAATTTAAATTCTAATTTCTTTCCCTTGTTTCAGAATTTGCTAATTGGGTGTTGCTATTCACTTAGCACCGTCATTCATTTTAATATAGTTAATCACTTCTTTAAAATTCTTTAGATTTTAATTATCCAACGTATTCTCAACCTCCTGACTATCTCGGAACACAGGCTGCCTAACCACACTGTCAATTTCTGCTCAGTTTTCCTAATGAGTTCCTTTTTCCTTTTATATTTCTGCAAGATGCCAATAGCAAATCTGAGGGAAAGATGATGAAATGGTGGGAATTTTGAAATCCTTGATTTTTTAAAAATTCCCTGATAACATAACATTCGGGTTATTTATCTGTTAATCATGCAAATGACTGCTGAAATAGATTTTCATGGTCAATTAACTCTTTTCCTTTCGTTAATAGCTCTCTGCAGTGGGTATAGTTTCAATATAAAGGAATCAATCTATCATGTTGGAGGCATGACAGGTCGTTAATGCCACCTACTCACACTGTGACACGACATGTCTTGGGGTGGTCTACTGGCAGTCAGCAAGGTGAATATAAATAGGGACTCTCATGCTAAACTGTTTGTGACAAGGTAATCACTAGAATAATATAAAAGAAAACAATTGTAATAGTGAGGCTGATTTTATGTTGATTTAATGACATAACTGTGCCACAATTATAAAAGTTAAGTTTGAAAAAGACATGCTTTTGTGGCTTTTTGATACAAACACGTACATTGTTGTTGACGGATTCGCTATTGGCAATTTTAACCGGTTGGGGTCCGCATCCATGAAACAGAAGGAAAAATATGTGATTCCTGAAGGTTCAAATAGCGTCACCAATCATTGTCTGCGGAGAGACAGGGATCAGTTTCCAGGGATCAGTTGCACCAAATGGGTCCCTGCTGTGTAACATCGCAGCTGCTGTTCAAATAGACACAGATACGCTTGTGATTTCAAAACCAATCCCTGCTTGTAACCATCACTATGTTCAATGGAAGTAGTTTGAAGGTTGTTTCTTGCTTGTACCAACGATTCCTATGTTAAATATATGGTCTCCAGTTCTCTCTATTCCTGTCCCTACTTCACTTACTATTAATAAGTAGGTTCATGGACTTGGTTTCCTGAATGTATTCATGTTATAAAGTTGTCCATGTATTTATTGGCATATTCAAGTACTTTTTTTGTTTTTATTAGTTATTCTAAGATCTGGGCATTAAACGTAGATTTATTTAGGTCACAATTATTATTCGTAAAACCTGCTATTCATTAGCAAATCTGCATTGTGGCCTGACGGAATACGAACGATAAGTGCATACAATTTCCCAAAGATCATTTGGCATCTCAAATCGTTTTTAGATTAATTATTATGATGTTATAATGTCCAGCTTAATCATACACAGTAATATTATATGTGCGTGACTCATTGAAAAAAAATGTAGTTGCACTGTCAATTGCCACCATCATAATTTTGGCTTGGAATTGCTGCATGGTGCCAGTGATAGTGCCGTTAAATAAATTACTAACCTATTCCCCTCGCCTCCCCCTCGCTCTCCAACAACCCAAACCCCTCCTCTCCCCCCTCTCTCTCCCCCTCTCTCTTCCCCACTCTCCCCCTCTCTCTCTCCCCCTCTCTCTCTCCCCCTCTCTCTCTCCTCTTCTCTCTCTCCCTCTCTCTCCCTCGCTCGCTCTCCCCCTCTCTCTTTCCCCCCCTTTCCCTCTCTTTCCCCCCATTCCCTCCTCTCTCTCGCTCCCCCTCCCCTTCCTCTCTCCCCTCCCCCACTCCCCTCACCTCCCCTCCCCCACCCTCCCTCCCCTAAACCCCCTTCCACCCCCTCCATTCCCCCACCTCCCACCACCCTTCCCCCCCTCCTGCTCCCCTCTCAGACTGTACATCTCTCTCCTCCCCTCTCTCCCCTCCCATCTCTTCCTCCCCCTCTTCCTCCCCCCTCACCCACCATCCCTCTCCTCCTCCCCTCCACCCCCCTCTCCCTCTGTCTCTTGCCCCACTCTCTCTGTCTCTGCCCCTCTCTCTCTGTCTCTCCCCCTTCTCTCCCTGCCCTCACTCGCTATCCCCCCCCTCCCTCTCGAGACGCGCCTGCGAGTTGGGGGCTATGCGTCAGTGGACAGGACAGTTATGGGGTAGAAGGAGCAAATTAATAATATTAATATAATATCAAGGGTGGTAGTTAGCGTGTGGGCGGGGGGGTAGTTAGTGTGTGTGTGGGGATGGTTAATGTGTGTGACACCGCATGCCGCCTCAGTCCCCCCCCCCCCCCCCAGCAGCCGCGTTGGGGTAAAATTCAAAAGAGGTCTGCACTTGGTCCAGTAACTTATAAAACTCTGATCTTGGATGTACATGTAATTTTGTGTGTGTGTGTGTGTGTGTGTGTGTCTTTTCATATGTGATTTGTATCTCCTCGAAAACGTGATGCGGCAACGGTGAAATGCTTACATATTCCGATAGAGATTTACCTCATGATGTCAAAAATCCCCTCATCTGAAAATTGGATTCATTATTTCAAGAGTTTTTTACTAAAATTGTTCACCAATCTGAGATAATATTAAAATCTAACTGCTGAAACGAGTTGATGATGTCACAATGCCTTTGCTCCTCGTTGCAAGCTGCGCGGAGTTTTCAACGCGCAGGGGCACTGTTTTCCACGAGCTGCCTCTTCTCCTCGTGGCCAGCCTGCTGGGCACAGTTTTCCAAGAAGTCACCCCCCGACTCGCAGTCATTTTGTCGCCTCCCGACTCACTTTCCACTCGCACTTTAATTTTTTTTTTATTATTTGTGACTTCATTGTGACTTCATCAGTGGAAGCTGTCATTTTAAAAGAGAATTTAAAAATGTTTTTAGACTGTAATCAGCAAAAAGTCGTGAGATAAAGCATATATTAAGTGAAGCTGTCACTGCTTTGAGGGGAAAAATGTGAGTCAGAATATGTAAAAATCTTTTGTTACCACGTAGTGTTTTTGTGATTGGACACACACATATATATACATACATACAAGATGAGAGTTTTAAAGTTATAGAGATTACTGGTGGATAAAACACCTCTCAGCATGTAGTAAAGGATACACAATCCCATGCATTATATCTTCATATAATAGAATGCCAAAAGATTACATTGCTGTAGGTGTTACAGGCTCACTGCTTTGAGATCAAAACCAAACTATATCTGTTCATATGAGTTTTCTGGA
Source organism: Raja brachyura (assembly GCA_963514005.1). The sequence continues at coordinate 43,560,364 of OY740782.1, forward strand.
GGGCATTTGCTCATAATCCATTGACCTGGTAGTGCTTTGAACAATGAACACTTATGAGTTATTGAAATCTCTTTCTTGTGGTTTAAATCACTTTTCAAACAAGTCAAACCCAGATCTGTTTTTACATTTTGTCACAGAAAAGGATAGCAGCATTAGAAACATTTGAGACATGTTCATAATATGCATAGAGCCTGCATAATTGACAATTCTATTGCAGACGCTATTATATTGCTGCATGCTTCACGGTCTATTAAAGCCCAGATACAGCATATGTTCACATGAAAGAGAACTGACCTGCACTTCATTCAGTTTAATATTTAACATTCTCTGATCTGCTCAGAATGAGTGACCACTTTGTGGGATATCTCTGTTCAGTCCAAAATTGTGACATTAAGATGTGTGAAGCTGGCAGAGCTGTTGCTTCACAGCATCAGAGACCCGGGTTCCATCCTGACCCGAGTAAATTGACCTCGCTGCACAGCAAGTGGACGCAAATGTGTTTTAACATAGAACTGGTGTGAACGGTTGATTGATAGTTGGCTTGGAATCAGTGGGCTGTAAAGCCTCTTTCCATGCTGTATCTTTCAACTAATTCAATCAATCAAACACTGCTCTACTGAGCGACCATCTAACGATGCATTTACAAGTGAACCATGTGTAGACTGAATCTTGCAGTTTCCTGTCGTACTACTTTTTCAACACAGTATTAATCAAACTCTAAACTGCCTCTGATACATTGGCAACAGAGAAATAAAATAAATATGAACCGTTTCTCTTCTCACAGATGCTGCCTGGCCCACTAAGTGTTTTTGCCATTTCTGTTGCAATGGTGAGACACTTGGCAATGGTTATGCCTTTGTGTGCCTGATGCAGGTAGCTGGATTGTCATGTTGATGGTTTTCGCAACCGAGTGCCTTTGTGGCATGAACATGCCACTACTTAACCCGTCTGAATATTGCTGCATGGAAGTATGGGCTCTTTCGTTTGCTGTGGAGTTACAATTGGAGTTGAACATTGGACAATCTTCTGGGAAGTTACCCACTTTGAACTGTATGATGGAAATAAAAAAAATCTCATCCATTGTCTCTCAATCATCTGGTCTGAAGTGTTGAGGCTGAGTTGGCATCAAATGGAATCAACAGACTCTGACCTGCAAGGTGTCACTGTCAAATTATTAGAAAAGTGCAAAAGTTATATTCTTAGCACAGCAGCCAAGGGACCTGGACTAACAATTTACAGGATGTAAGTTTAAAATTCATTGTGGTTGTCTGACAATTGGAATGTTAAAAATTGGAATTGAAACTGCTCGTGTCATGATACTGTTGTATAAAGGTGACATTGTGTTTTAAGACCTTATACCATATCCACTGTCCCTTGTCAGCTTAAAGGCCCTGCATAGTGATTCAATGATGCCGATACAGTGCATTCAAAAAGTATTCAGACCCCTTCACTTTTTCCACATTTTTGTACATTACAGCCTTATTTTAAAATTGTTACATTCATTTTTTTAAATCATCAATCTACACACAATACCCCAGAATGAAGACGCGAAAACAGGTGTTTAGAAATTTTTGCAAAGTAATTAAAAGTAAATAACTAAAATATTGTAGCGGCACCTAGTGGTGAAGCTGTGTATACAGCTCTCATCATTGGTCTGGACTGTGACATGACCGGGGGTTCGTTCACGGGCTTTTCAGTTTGTTCAGTAGCTAGTGCTCCTCATGACGACAGGAGCTTAGATCGTTTATTTCTGACCAAGTACACGTGTAGTTTGAGTGTTGTTTCGCTAACATTTTGCTCTACTTGCCCGGTCTCACTACAATATCACATTTACATAAGTATTCAGACCCTTTGCTATGACACTCAAAATTGAGCTTAGGTTCATCCTGTTTCCATTGATTATCCTTGAGATGTTTCTCCAACTTGATTGGAGTCCACCAGTGATAAAGTAAATTGATTGGACATGAGTTGGAAAGGCACACAGCTGTCTATATAAGATCCCACAGTTGACAGTGCATGTCAGAGCAAAAACCAAGCCATGAGGACGAATGAATTGACCTTAGACCTCCGAGACAGGATTGGGGAAGGGTATAAGACAATTTCTGCAGCATTGCAGGTCCTGAAGACCACAGTGGCCTCCGTCATTATTAATGGAATAACTTTGGAACCACCAGGACTCTTCATAGAGCTGGCCCGGCCAAACTGAGCCATTGGGAGACCACCAAGAACCCGATGGTCACTCTGACAGAGCTCCAGAGTTCCTCTGTGGAGATGGGAGAACCTTCCAGAAGGACAACTCTATATGCAGCACTCCTCCAATCAGGCCTTTATGTTAGAGTGGCCAGACGGAAGCCACTCCTCAGTTAAAGGCACATGACCACCCGCTTGGAGTTTACCAAAAGGCATGGGAAACATGATTCTCTGGTCTGATGAAACCAAGATTGAACTCTTTGGCCTGAGTGCCAAGCGTCTCGTGTAGAGGAAACCAGGCACCGCTTATCACCTGGCCAATACCATACCTACGGTGAAGCATGGTGGTGGCAGCATCATGCTGTGGTGATGTTTTTCAGCAGCAGGAACTGGGAGACTAATCAGGATCGTGGGAAAGATGTATGAAGCAAAGTACAGAGAGATACTTGATGAAAACCTGCTCCAGAGCTTTCTGGAACTCAGACTGGGGCGGAGGTCCACCTTCCAACAGGACAACGACTTTAAGCACACAGCCAAGACAATGCAGGAGTGGCTTCGTAACAAGTCTGTGAATGTCCACGAGTGGCCCAGCCAGAGCCCGGACTTGAACCCGATCGAACATCTCTGGAGGGACCTGAAAATAGATGCCCATCGATGCCCATCCAACCAGACAGAGCTTGAAAGGATCTGCAGAGAGGAATGGGAGAAATTACCCAAATACAGGTGTGCCAAGCTTGGAGCTTCATACCCAAGAAGACTTGAGGCCGTAATGGTTGCCAAAGGTGCCACAACAAAGAACTGTAAAGGGTGTGAATACTTATGTTAATGTGATATTTCAGTTGTATCTTTTTAATTAATTTGCAAATATTTCTAAACCGTTTCACTTTTTTATTATGGGTATTGTGTATAGATTGATGAGAAAAAAAAAGAATTTAATACATTTTAGAATAAGACTGTAATGTAACAAAACATGGAAAAAGTGAAGGAGTCTGAATACTTTCTGAATGCAATGTACATCAACCCACTCACCACCACACAAATCACACTGGCGATGCCTTTATCCACCATCATCTTCTTAGGTTGTTGATAAGAAAAAAATAACTGCATGAGCTGGAAATTACAACAGAAAATTCTAGAAAATCTCAACAAGCAAGGCAGCATCCATGGAAAGAGAAACGGAGCCAAACTTTCAGGCAAAGTTGAAAGGAGATGTGCAGGACAACTTTTTATACAGAGTGCCTGGAAAGCATTGCCAAGTTTGGTAGTTGAGACGGATACGATAGTCATATTCAAAGGCTTTTGGATAGGCATATGGATATGCAGGGAATGGGATACGGATCATGTGCAGGTAGATAAGAATGGTCTTGGCATCATGTTCAGCAGAGATACTGTGGGCCGAGGGGCCTGTTCTTGTGGTGTCCCATTCCATGTTCTCTGTATTCTATGTTCTATAACTCTCGACAAAACTAAGAAAAATGTAGAGAATGGGTATTTATTAAGAGAAAGGAGTGAGATGTTGAGAAAAACATAACAAATAGAGGTGGGGATCCAGAGAAGATGGATAATACTGTTTTGCAGCATTATAGCATTGCAGTCCCAGAGAAAAAGTCCACACATTGGTGGTAGGACACTTCTTATTGGATCAATATCTTTTTATTCCTTTGTGAATATCATAAGAGCAAGGAAATATGTTTCCTTTACAAGCACACTGCAGTTTATAACAAAGATAGACACAGACTGCTGGAGTAACTCAGCGGGACAGGAAGCATCTCTGGATAGAAGGAATGGGTGATGTTTTGAGTCGAGACCCTTCTTCAGACCTTCAGTCCATCAGGCCTGAAGAAGGGTCTCAACCCAAAATCTCACCCGTTCCTTCTCTACAGACATGCTGCTTGTCCCTCTATTACTCCAGCACTTTGTGTCTATCTTCATTTTAAACCAGCATCTGCAATTCTTTCCTATGCAGTTTTTCTAACTACTGATTTCCGAGCTGAGAAACCTCACGTTATATTAACACTAGATTAAGGGGGACATGTTGGGTTCCGTCCCCTCAACACACGGTTGCAGGGGGATGGGGGGTGCGGCCTGCGGCATCAGACATACACACACTAACCACCCCCCCTCCGTTGATATAATATTAATATTATTAATTCGCTCCTTTTACCCCATTTCCCGCCCTATCCACTCACGCATAGTCCCCAACTGTGCAGGTGCGGCTAGAGAGGGGTAGAGAGAGAAGGCAGAGAGAGGGCAGGGCTGAGAGAGAGGGCAGAGAGGGAGCAGGGGCAGAGAGAGGCAGACAGAAAGAGAGGGCAGATACAGAGAAAAAGGGCAGAGACAGAGAGAGGTGGCAGAGACAGAGAGAGGGGACAGGGAGAGGGGGCAGCGACAGGGAGAGGGGGCAGAGATAGAGAGTGGGGCCTGAGACAGAGAGAGGGGGCAGAGACAGAGAGAGGCCATGGGCATGCGTCGACCCGAGACCGGGAGTGAGGCGGAGGGCGATCGTTGAGAGAGGGAGGCTGCAGGTGAACATGGACTCGGGGGAGGCGGTGGATGGGCGTCGACCCGAGGATCGCGATTCGGCCGCCGCAGTCTCCAGTCCAGGGCCCGACTTCATCTCCAGGCTTGTCCTTTCTTCCACCGGCCATCGGCGATGTCTTTTGAATAACCGTGGGGGGTGGGGGGGATGACATCACTCAAAGCGCATGGAAGATTCTGTGTGTGAGACGGCACTGAGCTGAACCATTGTGACGTCATCAGTGAAAGCTTGTTATTCAAATTAAAAGTCTTGTGATATTTTTAAACATTGTCAGTAATGTTGAGAACTAAAGCATGAAATGTTCAGCTAAGGTGATTTTGGACTCAACTGGAAAAATGTCAACCGGAATATGTAAAATTGTTATCGTTACCGCATAGTTTTTTCATGAAGATGTAAACACACACACATATACACACATACAAGATCACAGTTTTAGAGTTATATAGATGGTCTTCCATGCTTCCCCTTTATTATAGCAATTGGTTGTATTTAAACATCTCTGAGAGAATGCGGTGTGGACATGGATAATGTGGCAGCCAACTTTACCAATTTACAAGAGCAATTTTTCTATAGGACGGATGTTGTTGAGCTGGAAACAATACATAAAAGATTTGCGAGGGTATTGCCAGAATTTGAGGGCTAGAGAGAGGTTGAACAGGCTAGAACTTTATTTGTTGGAGCCCAGGAGGATGAGGGGTGATCTTCTGGAGATGTATAAAGATCATGATGGAAATAGGTAGGATGAATTCTCAGTCTTTTGCCCAGAGTAGGGGAATCAAGAACCAGAGGACATTGGTTTAAGGTGAGGGATGAGAGATTTACTAGGAACCTGAGGAGCAACTTTTTCATAAACATTGTGGGTATATGGAACGATCTACCAGAGGTGGTTGTTGAGGCAGGTACTATAATAACAATTCAAAGACATTAGGACAGGTACATGCACAGGAAAGATCACTGCATATCCGTCTATGAGCTTAAGTGTCGATGGCGCATCTGAGTTTAGTTCAGAGATACAGTGCGGAAACAGGCCCTTTGGCCCACCGAGTATGTGCCATCCAACGATCTCCGCACATTAACACTACCCTACGCACACTGGGGACAATTTACAATTTACAGCCAATTAGCCTCCAAACCTGTATATCTTTGGTGTGTGGGAGGAAACCCATGCAGGTCACGGGGAGAACGTACAATCTCGGTACAGAGAAAACCTATAGTCAGGATTGAACCCGGGTACCTCGCACTGAAAGGCAGCAACTCTACTGCTGCGCTGTGTCGCCCGTGGGTTGACTTGGGCATCGGGCCGGAGTGCCTGTTTCTGCGCCGTATGTCTCTATGATGCTTATTGCACCCAATTCCTATTGTAAATGCATGACAACTATTTGGCAGCTGATGAGCTTTGAAAGGCAAATAATTTGCCTCAAACATGTGTCAGGCTACTAATTAGCACATTTAAGGACTGTTGTACAAATATGTTGTACAAACTGGTTGGAAAAGCTGATGGAAGCTGAGCTGAAGGACAGATCCAGATTTCAGTTTTCATTTGTCCCAATGGCAAACTTGTAGGAGAGCAAGAGGAGCGTCTCTTAGCCTTTGCAGAAAGACAGCCAGCTGCTGCTGGCTTGTACTTGTCCTCTCCAATATTTAGACGCCACACTCTCAGGACTTGGCGACAAGTCAGCTTCAGTGTCTGAGCTGAATGATTGAAGGAAAGTTCAAATACTGGCTAACTAAAGAAGGCTGATTAGTGTCTGCAGCTCGTGGTGTAATTTGAAGCCGAATTTGAAATGAGATATTCTCACATCTTTATAGCGCAATATCCAGTTCCTGGAGCGAATCCAATTTCTCCCTTGTGGATTTCCTCACACTTAGCAGGTTCCTAAATGTTATTCTGTTTTAAACTTTAATTTAGACGAGGAAGAGATTGTTTCCTTCTCCAGTTCTTTTGTAGAAACAGTTTTGTAATATTCAGTACTATGTTAGGGAGGGAATTGCCAAACATTTAACTGAATTAATTTGCAACTTATTTTCCTATATTTTGTTATCCATTTAAAAGGGGCAATTTTAATAGGATATGTATTTATTTCTGAGGACAATGTAGAGTCAAACATAAATGTGTGTGTTTAGATGTGTAGGAAGGAACTGCAGATGCTGGTTTACATCAAAGCTGGAGTAACTCAGTGGGTCAGGCACCATCTCTGGCGAAAAGGAATAGGTGACGTTTCGGATTGAGTCTGCAGAAGGGTCTCGACGCGAAAAGTCACCTATTCCTTTTCTCCAGAGATGCTGCCTGACCCACTGAGTTTAGTCCAGCTTTTTGTGCATTATCTTCATTAATATTGGAACTGTGTGCATCACTATTTTAAGCAATGATAGTTCACTGCAGCAATTCACAACATAAAAGAAAAATTGTCAATGCTCTTTCAGCCAATCATCTTGAATATCAGATTACTTATCTTCTTGTCAGTAACAGTTATTCCTTAGTGTTAAAGAAGGAACTGCAGATGCTGGAGAATCGAGGGTTACACAAAAAGCTGGAGAAACTCAGCGGGTGCAGCAGCATCTAAGGAGCGAAGGAGATAGGCGACGTTTCGGGTCGAGACCCTTCTTATTCCTTATTTGCTTTAAGGATAATTGTCTCAGCAACTGAAACACCAAAAGCTTGTATGTTTTAACTAACCTTGCAAAATCTGCCCAACATTTCATAATAGTGCCAGTTCAGGAAATGCAAGTGGTGTTATTGTTTTGCATCCTGGTCCATTGGTTGATATGTGAGGTGCTTTGGCTCTATCCCCTCCAACAAGAGTTAAAAATAAGGTTTCAGATGTGAAGCCCGCATTTCATGTGGAATTTTAAGTGGCGTCTGCTCATTATCCTGATATGTGTGCCTCACTCTTTGTTTATCACTGTCACCGCACTGTAATTGACAACTTGCTCCCCCAACTCCCAGCATATTTAATTTGTTTCGCCTGATGGTTCTGTTCAGTGAAGCACAGCTCCCCTCATGGCCCGCTCTGCACCGCGGTTTCCCTTTCCGAGCCCATCTGCTCGCTGTGATGCAGGGCAGCCCACTGTAAGGATATGCAGCTTCGGCACCGGTGGGACACTTGACAATTAAATAGATAATGCAAAATCTCTACCTGAAGCAAAGGAAACACCAGTCCTTTGGAAACTATTTCCTACACAAGTTAGAAACTCCCCCCCCCCCATCCCCCAGTTACTTCCCAGGAGGAAAAGGAAAATTACCAACGAAAAAAAAGAATTAAACTACGGTGATTGCAGTCTTGTGAGAATGGCTCCTTGTCATACCCTGGGGTCTTTAGCAATTTTGCTCGCCGCATATATGCATAACCTTGTGGAAAAACCCAATGTCGCAGTGAATACTGCACAATAGATTTCAGTCATAGAAGGCTATGAAACGCACTTGATGGCTTGGCTGTTGAAAGTTGATTAGTAGCGAGGTACAATACCAGCAAGAGGATTTACTTTGAACCCCTTCTGATGGGAACAGATTGGCTGCTGCATGCACTATCTCTATTTTTAGTCTGAGTCTCTCCACCTGCAAGTGAACTTGATTCAATACAATCAATGATACTTTATTGTCACATGTACCTAGGTGCAGTGAAATTCTTTGTTTTTGCATACAATTGGGCAAAATCATACAGCTGACTTTACCTAGGCATTTCACAAGGAGTCGCCATGTTTCTGGTGCGGACAAAGTTTCAAATGTTCTTCGCACAATCTTATTTTTTTGCTGCAGGTGGGACATCGGCCGCTTTTCCTTCTTGGCGGCCTCCTGCTGGGTTCCTCTTTATTGTTAATGGCTCCTCCCGACATCAGGTCCCTCTGTTCTCAGCAGCCAAACACCCTGTTAAGGATCCCATGACATTCTACGGACTAATACATGGCTGCCTTTAAATCCCACCCAGTTCATCCCCACCTTCTACTCCAACACAAGCACACAAAATCCAGGTGTCGACTAACACTAGGGTTTCAAGGTCCCCCTAGGACAATCATGGCAGCCAGTTGATAATATTTTGTTGCCAATCATAACTCCGCTAGCAGCATGCTTGTTTGGTGTCTGCAGCTCACCAGAAGAATGCAAAAAGGACTGAGATTTTCACCAGCAACATCAAACTGTTAAGTTAGTCGTCGTACTTTCGGAAGGATTGATTCGATATCATCAGATACTTGTTTGATCACGAGCAGGCTTTGTTTTCTCAAGGTCATCACCATCACTGTTTGAATGAGTTGACCTTTTCTGAAGCTCTGTAAATGTTACTTTTAAGCCAGCGTCTAAGGGAAATTCACTGTTTTTTTCTTCAAATGCTGAACAAACCTCTGTCACTCTTTTGAGATAAGCCTTCCTTCATTTAGCAGAGCAGTTGAAATGTGACTTGATTATCCTGAATATGAAAGTAGAATCAAGCCAATTTGCTTTCATTTCCCAAGTAGTGGTTCAGATCCGTGCAGACTTATACCTGACCTGAACGCAATAGCACATGACAGTCCATGGTGGGTTTGAGTCAGTCAGGTGTATATTCAGTGTCAGTGTTTCAGGCAGTCTGGGATCTGGCTGTTTTTTAAAAATAATAAGTGTATAGTTTAATGGATTAAAACAAATCTCTCCCCCACCAATATGTATAAATGTCTCCCAAGATTACTTCCGGAGTAATTCCTTGCAAGGAAAACAATAGTTGGGATGGATTCTAATTGGTTTTGGTTAGATCAGGTAGCGTTGAATTTTAATGTTTTACCTGAGTAGACCTCCACAATAATGTAGATGCATACAAAAAATGAATGTTTTATACTTTCTTTAGTTTAAGAGACCTAGACCATATAATGAATTATATTTTCAGAAACACATTTGTTTTCGCAAACTTAATTTGATTATTGACAAATTGGGAAATCCAAACTTTGGTTGTAAATAGCACAGTAAATCAAGATCAACCGGAGACTAATGAAAATACAGCCTCAGGATGTGATTTAAAATGGGTTCTGCCTGTATAGATTTCCCATGGATTGTCACCTTGTTGTGGTGGAGAAGCTTGTGTGGTCCTGAGATCCTGAGAGCGATGTCGTCTGGAGCTATGCTCCTGTTAGGGCCACCCATGGCAGTAAGGTTGAGGGGGAGGTCTCTGACAAAGAGCAATCCAACCAAGACCTCAACTGTGGAACAGGCGGAGAATGATGGCTGACCTTAGCGGAGTGTCACAACGGCTGGGAAGGCAGATGAAGGCGGCAGCGGAAAAGGGTCTCTGGTTGTCTAGGACTCCATGCCACTGGATCCTGACCCAGAACTGTCAATGACCCTGTGGTGGCTGTCTGTGCACCAGTCTCCCCACGTTAAACAAAGTTGTGCACTGGTGTCCTCCAACCCTAGAGACACCCATGGTCAGCCATGACTGCAGGAGCCCTAAGAAGAGATTTTAAAATATTTGAGTGCAGGCAAAGTATGTAATTTTTGACCACGTTTTTCCAAAACCTTTTGCTTTAAGTTCGCACCTTCAACAATAATATTTAAAGTGCTTTACCTATAAATTGGATTTTCAATTATAGTTCCTATTACATAGGTAAATGTAATTCACTTTTATTAAACATAACTACTGATTATAAATGAGTTTTGTTTCCAATTAAATGTTGACTTTTTATTTCACCGACAACAGAATTATGAAATGTTTGTTCTGTCGTCAGTTTAAGGATCACAAGATTATCCTCACAGCAGGAAGCCAGCTAACTCAAATGTTAATCCATTTTTAAATCAATGGGTATTATAATAAAATGTAATTAATGAAGTTCCATGTCATAGTCATGGCAGTTCACTTCATTATATTGAGATATGGTTGGTATATAGAGAATATATTGCTCTTTCATTAAGGCTTTGTGTGCTACATTTAGTTTGAGGTATTGTTTCTGCAGAAATGTCAATGATTTAAATCTGAATTTACATTATATCCAATGCTCTTAGTTTACTGAGAATGACCTAACCAATTATTATTTCATTTACAACCTAATTGGAATCTTGCACATTAAGTATTGAAATATTTACTGCAGTACATTGCAATGATAATAACTTCTGATATTAACATTAACGTGATTAATGTCAGTAAAACAAAGACAACATTTCTACTTGTTATTTCAGGTTACCCTGACGCAGTAAATACCACACAACCAAGTGTCTCTCGGCGTTCCTTTCAGGGCTGTATGCAGCTCTTTCATGTGGACGATCAGCTCGTTGACTTACATGCCGTTGAACAAGGGAAACTGGGCCAATTTACCAATATTAACATTGATATGTGCGCAATCATAGACAGGTAAATGAACAACCAGTTTACTTTTCTCTCCTTATATTCTTGTACATTATGCTGATGTAGTGCAAGGAAATGGTATACAAGTACAAAAATCATACTTCTTTTTCCGTGTTGGTTTCATACTGTTAAATATTATACCTTACACAATCATAACACTTTTTTGCGGGAGACAAACAACTCTACTTATTGTGTAGGAAAGAACTGTAGATGCTGGTTTAAATTGAAGGTAGACACAAAATGCTGGACAGCGGGACAGGCAGCATCTCTGGAGAGAATGAATGTGTGACGTTTCGGGTCGTGACTCTTCTTCAGTCTGAAGAAAGGGCTCGACCCGAAACGTCACCTATTTCTTCTCTCCAGAGATGCTACCTGTCCTGCTGAGTTACTGCAGCATTTTGTGTACTTATTCACTGAGCAGATGAACTTCCAGATACAAAATTCTAAATGGAAACTCAAGGAGCTGCAGATGCTGGAATCTTGTACAATACACAAAGTGCTGGAGGAAGTCAGCGGACCATGCAGCATTTGTGGAGGGGAAAAATAGTCTCAAGAACGGTACTGACTGATTAGCATGCAACAGAAATGTTTCACTGTACCTCATTTAACGTGACAATAAATTAAATTAAACTACACCAAATTAAACTGACCCGAAATATCACCTATCCACTTTCTCCTTAGATGCTGCCTGACCTGCTGAGTTACACCAGCACTTTGTGTTTTGCTCAAAATTCCAGATGATTGTCTTAATGGGAACAACAAAGTCCATATGTTATTTCCACACTCAGATACATGTTTTTCAAGATACCCGACTCAACCTGACCCTGAATGCAACCCCAAGCTGGACTCACAACATAAACCTACTAAACCTAGCACTGGGTGCTTCTGGATCCCTGGCCCACAAGCACAGGGTCAGTCTGTTTGTGGGTCTTAGCGGGCTTGGGTTGGGTTGCCACATTCTGGATCTTCCCCTGTCGCACTAGTTGATGATAGACACAAATGCTGGAGTAACTAGGCAGGACTGGAGAGAAGGAAAGGGTGATGTATCGGCTCGGGACCCTTCTTCAGACTCTGAAAGACAGTGATGGAGGATCTCACAGTCTCGCACGCTCCTGTAAAAAGGGGGAACAACTTGAAGCAAAAAATGTACATATCCAAGAAAGCACAGGTTTTCACACTTTTAAAAGTTCCAGACTACTAAGATAGCAACCTGCAGGAATTGGATAATCACCCGTCAACAGCATCAAAACAGTGTCTTTTGTTCATTGGTTTGTTCAGCTGCAAATGAAACTTAATTGAAAATGCAACATTTTATCAGTCAAAAACTGATGCTCCAAAACCAGTCCTATGATAAGTGAGTTATTCATTCAAGGCTCCACACCGTGTAATCATACCTTTACTTCCAGATACACATGACTGCCATGCCAACTAATATATGTAAACAGAATATTAATAAGAACAGAAATACCAGAAAAATATTTTAACTGTAAATGCTGAACATTTTTACAATTTTTTTCGTTTAGCATTGAATCTCATTATGATTCTTACTATAACATTATTAAGAATAAGTAGTCATCCAACACTATAGTTTTTTGGAAAGTATCAAATGAGCAAGATAATTAAATATGAATATCAAAGTTTACTGTTGTCAAAAAACTGAAGTGATAGCAGATAAGACTGAAGAACATTGGATTTTAAGGACGTCTTGATCCTTTGGATGATTTTGCTTTTGATGATCTTTACAAATATAAGACACGAATAATTAACCAAAGCATCATCTCTTATATCATTATTTTTTTGCTTTTTGTCTTTGCACAAAAAACAGATTTAAAACTGTTTATTTTACAAAGACATAACTGTGCAGCCACATTCTGCTCCAACACTATTTATAAGTTTGCAGAACTTCCGAAGTCGACTGGATATCGAACATAGACGAGATCGAGTCTAGAAATGAGCAAGAGAACTTAATGAGATAGTGTAATGAGAATAACCTCTCTTTCAATGCCAGCAAGAATAATAACTTGTTGTTGTCTTAAGAAAATGAGGTGGTGGACAAGTCCCAGTCAGCATGAATCGAGAGCTTCAAGTTGCTTGACATAAAAATCACCAACAATCTGTCCTGCATTAACCACAGGGAAGCTATGGCCAAGAAAGAACACCAATGCCTCGACTTTCTCAGAAGATGAGGTCATTTTGTGGCATCTTGCGCTACTCTGACCAACTTCCAAAGATGGCATCCTATCGAGATGCATCACAGTTTGATTTGACAACAACTCTGTCCAAGAAATTGCAGACATTTGGATTATCCCAGTCCATCACACAAAGAAGTCTCCCCCACATCAACTCCATCCATACCTACCGCTGCCTCCGGAAAGTAACCACAATAATTATGGACCATTCACACCCCGGTCATTCCCCCTATCTCCCCCCCACCCCCCACCCCCCCCCCACCCCCCCCCCACCCCCACCCCCACCCCCTTTCTCCTCCTCTCCTGACAAACATAAGACACAAAAACTTGAAAACATGTACCACCAGATTCAGGAACAGCTTCCTGCCCTCTTTTATTAGACTGTTGAATAAGCTATGGGTGTTGTCCCATCTCCCAACTAACCTCATTATGGACCTTGGCAATTTTTTATCTGCATTTTCTCTGTTACTATAAAACTATAATGCTGCAACACTTTATTCTGCATTCTGGCATTTTTCTTTTTGCACTCCCTGTTGTATTTGTGTTTTGTTTGATTGTCCTCGTGTATGGTGTGATTTGACTGGATAACATTCAAACAAAGCTTTTCACTGTGTCTCGATACATGCAACAATAATAAACAATACCAAATTTCTGTTGATTGTTCTGTCTAAAACTAAGTTCATTGCATTATTTCCTGATCGCTGGCATTAGATTAAAATTCAGGAATTCTATGCATTTTGAACGAGTTGGTTTCTTCCATTGGAGTGCAGTAAACTCAATAGCAACAGTGCTCCACAATATAATCAGACATTTATTAGTGTCTAGCATTCTTAAGGGCCATGAAAAGCTAAAAATAGTGAAGAAATATTACAACTGCCCTTATTAAACAAGTGAAGCTAAGACTTTTAAGCTTTTTATTAACTGGCTAATTAAAATGATTGAAAGGCTCCCTGTTAAAAGCTGGGGTCAAATAATGGAATCAATCAAAGGCTAAATAAAGACAATGGACAATAGGTGCAGGAGTAGGCCATTCGGCCCTTCGAGCCAGCACCGCCATTCAATGTGATCATGGCTAATCATCCCCAATCAGTACCCCATTCCTGCCTTCTCCACATATCCCCTGACTCCGCTATTTTTAAGAGCCCTATCTAGCTCTCTCTTGAAAGCATCCAGAGAACCTGCCTCCACCGCCCTCGGAGGCAGAGAATTCCACAGACTCACCACTCTCTGTGAGAAAAAGTGTTTCCTCGTCTCTGTTCTAAATGGCTTACTCCTTATTCTTAAACTGTGGCCCCTGGTTCTGGACTCCCCCAACATCGGGAACATATTTCCTGCCTCTAGCATGTCCAAACCCTTAACAATCTTATATGGTTCAATGAGATCCCCTCTCATCTTTCTAAACTCCAGAGTATACAAGCCCAGCTGTTCCATTCTCTCAGCATATGACGGTCCCGCCATCCCGGGAATTAACCTTGTAAACCTACGCTGCACTCCCTCAATAGCAAGAATGTCCTTCCTCAAATTAGCAGACCAAAACTGCACACAATACTCCAGGCGTGGTCTCACTAGGGCTCTGCACAACTGCAGAATGACCTCTTTGCTCCTATATTCGATTCCTCTTGTTATAAAGGCCAACATGCCATTCGCTTTCTTCACTGCCTGCTGTACCTGCATGCTTACTTTCATAGACTGATGTACAAGGACCCCCAGATCCTGTTGTACTTCCCCTTTTCCCAACTTCACGCCATTTAGATAGTAATCTGCCTTCCTGTTTTTGCTACCAAAGTGGATACCCTCACATTTATTCGCATTAAACCTCATCTGCCATGCACCTGCCCACTCCCCCAACCTGTCCAAGTCACCCTGCATTCTCATAGCATCCACTTTTGTATCTTCTACCTGACAGGAGTGGGGAGAAGAGGAAATAGCCTGGGTTGTAAATAGTCCTTGATTATGTCGGCTGCTTTCCTAAGGCAGCATGAAATGCAGATGAAAAATGAAGAGGAGATAGGGGTGGGGGAGGGAAGTTGGGGGGGGAGGGTAAGAAGAAGCTGATTTGTGTGATGGATTGGGCTACGTTCACAACTCTCTTCAATTGCTTGAGGTTTTGGACAGAGCTATTACCAAGCCAAGCTGTGATGCATCTCATTGGAAACTTGACAAACGCCCTTTGTCTTCTGAGGAAATAATGACATTGGTATGTTATCTTGGCCATTACTTCAGTGCGGTTGGTCCAGGACAGATTGTTATAGTTTAGTTTAGAAATACAGCCGGAAACAGGCCCTTCAGCCCACCAAGACCGCACTGACCAGCAATTCCCGCACATTAACACTATCCTGCACCAGAGACAATTTACATTTATACCAATTAACAACAAACCGGTACGTCTTTAGAGTGTGGGAGGAAACCAAAAATCTTGGAGAAAACCAACGTGATCACGGGGAGAACTTACAAATTTCATACAGACAGCCCCCGTAGTCAGGATCGAACCTGGGTCTCTGGTTCTGTAAGACAGCAACTCTATCGCTACGCCACCTGTGGTAACATTTATACCCAGGAAGTTGAAGCTCCTGACCATCTCCACCTTGGCACAATTGATGCTGACTGGGCTGTGTACACCACCTCATTTCCTGAAGTCAAATACTAATTATTTCTCCCAGTCTTGCTGACATTGAGGGAGAAGTTACAAACAAGGAACTATCAATGCTGCTTTATGAAAAAAGGACACAAAGTGCTGGGGTAACTAAGCGGGTCAGACAGCATCCCTGGAGAACCTGGGAATTAGGGGCAAACAAGGCCATGGAATGTTATTGGCAAGTTGTATTAAAGAAAATTCCAAACGTTTTTTTCTGTACTTTGCAAACAAGAGGGTAACTTGGGAAAAAATATGGAGGATCACTATAACATAGAGGCAATTAATGCTTGGAGTCATAGAATATAGGTGAGGGACTACATGAGCACTTTGCATCTGTTTTCATTAAGGGGAACATGTAGGATTCCTGTGTGGGGTCACAAGTGATAGGAGTAGAAATAGGCCATTTGGCTCATCAGGTCTACTCCGCCATTCAATCATGGCTGATCTATCTCACCCTCCTCACCCCATTCTTTTGCCTTCTCTGCATAACCTCTGACACCCAAGAATCTATCTATCTCTGCCTTAAACATATCCATTGACTTGGCATCTCTCTGGCAACAGGGGTGGTCCCAGTGAATTGGAGAATAGCCATATTTTTCCTTTGTTTAACAATGGAAGGAAATTTTAAGCTGGTGAGCTTCACGACAGTGGTAGCCATTGAAGAAATTCTTCGGGATAGGATTTATTCGCATTTGGAAGAGAATGGGACAATTAAGGACAGGCACCTTGACGTTGTCTGTGGCAGGTCATGTCTTACTAACTTGATTGAGCTTTTGGAGGAGGTAACAATGTTGATCGATGAAGGTAGGGCTATCGATATTGTCTACATGTATTTTGGAAGGCATTTGATAAAGTCCTTCTTCCCTTGGGGGAAGAAGCTGTTCCTGAATATCAGGCTCCTAAATCTTCTTCATGAAGGCAGGAGTGAAATGAGTGTGTGGCAGGGTGGTGTGTGTCTCCGATGATGCTGGCTGCCTTTTTGAAGCAACGACTCCTGAAAACCCCTTCGATGGCACCTCCTGCATGCTTCCTGCGATATCTGTTTTTATTTCAGATTTTCAGTGTCTATAGTTGTTTTGATTTTCATTACCTGTGTTGTATGAGGGGTAATGATTACGGTGCTCAAAGCCAGAACTACTGCCCCCCAAAATGTGTGCATTTACATATAAACAACAATATCCTCCCTTAACCATTCAAAAATTCTATGCTTTAAAAATCAAAACAAGTTTTTTAAAGTTTTGTGGTAGTTTCATTTTTTTTTTCATTCCCAGTGCACATGGAATAGTCTTTATTTGGCTCTGTTTATTTTTTTTTCTTACTAATTTACTGTGATTGAGAATAATTTAAGCTGATTGATTGCTCAACCTGCATTGTGCATCACTATTTCTTGGAGCTGTCTCCAGGCACTATCAGGCAAGGTCACATTTATACCACATTCCTATATCTTTACGGGGATGTATCTGTTTGGTCAGTGGTGCATTTTACTACAGATCACAACATCTGAGCCTTTATTATTACCCACAGGTTCCCCTGGGCTGAGCAGATCTGTCAGGTTTCGTGATCAATAAAAAAATGATCCTCCCACATTATTGCACAACAGGCCATTTGGGTAAATAAAACCAGGCATCAGGTGTTTGTGCCTTCAGGAGAGCAGAAAGAAATGTTGCGAGAACATGGTGCAAAATTTTTTTTTTTCTCTAGTTTAGTTTAGGCTATTGTCACATGTAGCGAGGTACAGTGAAATGCTTTTGTTGCATGCTAACCACTCAGCAGAAAGACAATACATGATTACAATTGAGCATCCACAGTGCAGAGATACATGATAAATGGAATAACTGTGAATAACTAATGTGAATTCTATTTCAACTACACTGTATTATTATGTCATTTAAGTATCTTGTTGGTATTATTTGGTAGCTGTACATTCAACATAAGAATTTATTCTATAATACTTTGACTCATAAGAGTACTTGTCTTTAATTTATGAACATGCTCTTCACTAATTAATAGCGCACCACTCTACCTTAATTCACCCAGCCTTTTCATTTGGCAAACTTTTGCCGCACAGCATATTTGATTGAAAGTATTTTTTCTGAAAACCAAGGAATGAGTGTATATGCCACCACCTCAAAGCAATTATAAACAAAAACTAAACATTAGTCAAAATATATTAATAAAGTATTTTGTAAACAAAATATGTTGATGTCAGATGTAAATCAAATGATTCTAACTAATTCCTCATGTGCCATTAATCGAAGCATTTAGGCAGTTCAGAATTATTGGTGCTATTTTCAGCTGTCATTTTACTTTCTTGATCAGGTGTTTGGAGGTAGAAAACGATAAAACATACAAAATTAAAACCATAAAATGCTTTCCAACAGTCATTGAATGTACCTCAAAATATGTATATTTAATGATAATGATTCTGTTAAAATTACTCTATTTGGAATACCCTCTTGGCATAAATCTGACTCTTAGTAAATCCTGACATATCCAATCTGTTTGAAAGGTGGAATTCTGGGCTAGTTGCATGCACCCCAATATGACCTAGGATATCTTGCATTACGAAGTCGCTTGAAATGTTGTTTTGCACTATCACTGTGCTTTATTCAAGCCTTTTTTGGCATATTTGCAGTATCCAGTCAGAATTGTTTGTTACAGACTAGAGAGCATAGCATAAGGTGACAGGGGTGATGTTTGTCTGCCAGCCAAATTTTTTTATACAGACTATGGCGGGTGCCAGAAACACACTGCCTGGGATGGTGATGGAGGCAGATACGATTGTGGCTTATAAAGGAATTTTTGATAGGCAAATGCATATGCAGGAAATGGAGGGATATGGTTCATGTACAAGCAGAGGAGATTGGTTTAACTTGGCAACATGTTTGGCACAGACATTATGGGCCAAACTGCTGTTCTATGTACCTCCCAGCTCATTGCCACTGTTATTATCAATTATCTCACCTTATTTTAAGCCTTCCTGATGCAAATGTGTCTGTGCTGGCGTCGATCAAAATCCTAAATGTCAATGTAGTTGAAACCAGCTGAAACACCTCCAGAATATAAACTGACATTAGTACTGGCTGGGTGTAAATGAGAAATCCCAAGTACCCTGACACGGAAAATTAATCACTGTTAAAAGTGCAGTGGCATCTCCATTAACCACATTCTGCTCATCTGTGATTATCAGACCAAGTTGCTGAAACCCTGCAACTTTCCTTCCATTTTTATTTTAGCATCTTCATTCTCTGATAGATAGCAATCATGCATCTATTGCCATTAGCACTGTGCTTATTGTATTCTGGCTGCACCAGAAATTTAAATGTAAATATTAAAGATCCCTGGTTGACCAATTTCAATTGTCAATGCAGATTTTTGGAAAAATGATCTGTCTATAGGATAATTATTGAGAAGGAAATTGTAACTGTCTCCAAAAAGTCAGAGTTGGAAATGTTTTGGACTGCAATAATTTCATGCATCAGTGGTGGAATCTGTAACTTTTTTTACATACCTGACAAGCAAATAAAACAAACATGTTTTGATTATGCAATTGTGTTTTTTAATGGTTTGCTAATGAATTCTAGAAACATGATCAATTTGAGACTGATGAAAGTTCAACCGTTCAAAAAATAGGCTAAAAGAAGTGCAGAATACCAGGAAATAATTTTGTTACCTCAGGGTTACATTTGTTAGGCACTAGTTTAATATTTATTGTGGTTGTTTAAGTTTCTTTTGTCCGATGTTTAAATAGAATGAATAAATTACTTACTTAAAATTGTAGATTTTTTTTGTTTTCTTCAGTCATTCAAATACTGAACTTCTCATAATTTGTATCATCAGATCAATAGAAACATAGAAACATAGAAAATAGGTGCAGGAGCAGGCCATTCGGCCTTTTGAGCCTGCACTGCCATTCAATATGATCATGGCTGATCGTCCAACTCAGTATCCCGTACCTGCCTTCTCTCCATACATTCTGATCCCTTTAGCCACAAGGGCCACATATAACTCCCTCTTAAATATAGCCAATGAACTGGCCTCAACTACCTACTGTGGCAGAGAATTCCTGCAATTCACCACTCTCTGTGTGAAAAATGTTTTTCTCATCTCGGTCCTAAAAGACTTCCCCCTTATCCTTAAACTGTGACCCCTTGTTCAGGACTTCCCCAACGTCGGGAACAATCTTCCTGCATCTAGCCTATCCGACACCTTAAGAATTTTGTAAGTTTCTATGAGATCCCCCCCTCAATCTTCTAAATTCTAGTGAGTACAAGCCAAGTCTATCCAGTCTTTCTTCATATGAAAGTCCTGACATCCCAGGAATCAGTCTGGTGAACCTTCTCTGTACTCACTCTATGGCAAGAATGTCTTTCCTCAGATTAGGAGACCAGAACTGTGCGCAATACTCCAGGTGTGGTCTCACCAAGACCCTGTACAACTGCAGTAGAACCTCCCTGCTCCTATACTCAAATCCTTTTGCTATGAATGCCAACATACCATTCGCTTTCTTCACAGCCTGCTGCACCTGCATGCCTACTTTCAATGACTGGTGTACCATGGCACCCAGGTCTCGTTGCATCTCCCCTTTTCCTAATCGGCCACCATTCAGATAATAGTCTACTTTCCTGTTTTTGCCACCAAAGTGGATAACCTCACATTTATCCACATTATACTGCATCTGTCATGCATTTGCCCACTCACCAAACCTATCCAAGTCACCTTGCAGCTTCCTAGCATCCTCCTCACAGCTAACACTGCCCCCCAGCTTTCATCCGCAAACTTGGAGATGTTGCATTCAATACCCTCGTCCAAATCATTAATATATATTGTAAATAGCGGGGTCCCAGCACCGAGCCTTGCGGTACCCCACTATTCACTGCCTGCCATCCTGAAAAGGACCCGTTTACTCCTACTATTTGCTTCCTGTCTGCCAGCCAGTTCTCTATCCACATCAATACTGAATCCCCAATACCATGTGCTTTAAGTTTGCATACTAATCTCTTATGTGGGACCATGTTGAAAGCCTTCTGAAAGTCCAGATATAACACATCCACTGGTTATCCACTCCCTTATCCACTCTACTAGTTACATCCTCGATCGTCAGACATGATTTACCTTTCATAAATCCATGCTGACTTTGTCCAATGATTTCACCACTTTCCAAATGTGCTGCTATCCCATCTTTAATAACTGACTCTAGCAGTTTCCCCCCTACCGATGTTAGATTAACTGGTCTGTAATTCCCTGTTTTCTCTCTCCCTCCCTTTTTAAAAAAATGGGGTTACATTAGCTACCTTCCAATCCTCAGGAACTACTCCAGAATCTAAAGAGTTTTGAAAAATTATCACTAATGCATCCACTATTTCTGGGGCTACTTCCTTAAGTACTCTGGGATGCAGCCTATCTGGCCCTGGGGATTTATCGGCCTTTAATCCATTCAGTTTACCTAACACCACTTCCCAGCTAACCTGGCTTTCACTCAGTTCCTCCTTCTCATTTGACCCCCGTTACCTGCTATTTCCGGCAGATTATTTATGTCTTCCTTAGTGAAGACAGAACCAAAGTAGTTATTCAATTGGTCTGCCATATCTTTGTTCCCCATGATCAATTCACCTGTTTCTGACTGCAAGGGACCAACATTTGTTTTAAGTGATCTTTTTCTCATCACATGTCTATAAAAACATTTGCAGTCAGTTTTTATGTTCCCTGCCAGTTTTCTTTCATAATCTATTTTCCCTTTCCTAATTAAGCCCTTTCGTCCTCTGAATTTCTCCCAGTCCTCTGGTAGGCTGCTTTTTCTGGCTAATTTGTATGCTTCATTTTTTGTTTTGTTACTACCCCTGATTTCCCTTGTTATCCCTGATTAATTATTTTAGACATTGAACATGTTGAAAAGTACAGCACAGGAACACGGCTTTTGGCCTACAATGTCTATGATGAACATGATGACATTGTCGCAAACTGTTCTCATTGCTGCTCTAGACTCACCCTCCATTAATAAGCCACTTTTGCAATTAAAAAAGTCAACATGATGTCTAAGTTGAAGATAGATACAAAATGCTGGAGTAACTCATCGGGATAGATAGCATCTCTGGAATGAAGGAATGGAGAAAAGAGATGCTGCCTGTCCCACTGAGTTAGTCTATCTTCGATTGAAACCAACATCTGCAGTTCATTCCGTCTCATGAAGTCTAAGTTAAATACCAAGAGATATTAACCAGTGAATACTGTTCAGGAAGGAAAGATGGAAGGAAACAAAGAATTCTAAATATTAAAGTAAAGAGTTTATTTTTGTTATGTTTAAACAACAGGCACAAGAAAGTTAAGTAACCATAATAAACATTCAACCATTGCCAGTTAACAAATGTAACCCTGGGGCCAGGTTCAGTTAATGAAGGATAAAAGTAGGTCATGGTTGAGAGGAGACAAGGAACTGTGGATGCTGTAATATCTTGAGCAAAACGTGAAGTGCTGGAGGAGCTCAGCAGGTCAGGCAGCATCTGTGGCGGGGAAAAAAAACAGGCAATGATTCAGTTCTGGACCCTTATTCAGACTGAGATGAATGGTCGCCACCCGAAATGTCGCTTGCCCATTCTTCCTACAGATGCTGCCTGACCCACTGAGTTCCTCCAGCACCATGTGCTTTTGACTTGGTAGAAAGTTCCTTTCAGCAATAAATGACCAATACATGGAATAGGCTTTAAAAATGAACAATGGATGCATTTAAAAATTTGTTTTGGCATTCAAGGTTTATTCTGGATAGATGAGCTAAATTGTCTGTCAGAATGTCTTCACATATTAATTAATTTGTCATTGTTATCTAATCCGTTAGTGAATTTCCATTCATTTAGAGGATTGGAACTCCAAAAGTATAGTGAAAATATTTCAGATGATTAATTGTGGTTTACAAAGTTGGGAAGTTTGATGAATCAATACAGTGGATTTCTCTTCTAATCACTTGTTCGCACAATGAAAAACAGCATTATAATTTCATTTAAAAACATTGGAACTTTCAGCGAACTGTAACAAAATATTTGCTTGGGAAATGAGGATAAATAGTTTAATCATCATTATGTGGGAGTAGATAACCTATTACTAAATGGATGTTTTGCTTGTTGACGTAAATTAATTTCCTCTGTTATCAGCAGTTTATTTTGATTTTAAAATTAAATGACGACCATTTTTAAAAAGGCCATTATGTTTCTGTGTTAATAATCAGAAGTTATATTTATGCAGCAAACTAATTTACACTGCAAACACATTAGTATCTATCAGAATTGGAAATCAAGTAACTATGTCTGAGGAGGGAATTGTCATATTCACTGATACTGGCACTGAGGCTGGTGCAGATAACAATGCCTAATTCATACGACTTGTATTTTCTTGTCCTTTCAGAGACCATCTTTGCTTTCTTTTTTCTATCCTTGAGTGTAGCCCAGCTCACCCCATAACATTCTTAATTTACAATCCTGTCATTCCTTTACATTAATCTTTACATTCCTGTCTGCCCACTTAGTTTGCAAGTTACTGAACTCTCCTCCAATTAATTATGTTGCTCCCTAAACACTTATCTTTCTATTTGATTCCACTGGTTCAACCCTCCAGTTCATTATGTTGGTCCTGAGAGTGAAAGGGTGAAGATTTGGCCCTCAGGTGCGAAGACCATTTGCAGCATTACCACCCTGTTGCTATGCCTATCTAAACGGGTGCACATTGACTGCTCAACAGCCTGTCATTTAAAAAGAAACTAAATGCTTTTCTTTTGTTTTTACATGCTAACTGAGGCAATTGCATAAATCTGTGGGCAATTGACATGTGTTTAGTTGTCAAGAGAATCAAAAGGTTCTACTCCAAAGTAGTACAGAGGTAAAGGCCAGCTCTGAACTTATTACAAGGTGGAACAGGCTCTCCTGCTTCTATTTCTTATGTTCCTGTTCTCAATTTAATTTTAAATGCAGAATTTTATTGGTTTAAATATCAAGCAGTTGATTATAAATTTTGCAAATGGAACAAAAAAAGATACAAAATGCTGGATTAACTCGGCGGGTCAGAGAGCATCTCTGGAAGACATTTTGGGTCGGGACTCTTCTTCAGACATAGAAACATAGAAAATAGGTGCATGAGTGGGCCATTCGGCCATGTGAGCCAGCACCACCATTCAATAAGATCCTGACTGATCATTCAAAATCAGCACCCCGTTCCCGCTTTCTCCCCATATCCCTTGATTTTGTTAGCACTAAGAGCTATACCTAACTCTCTCTTGAATACAGACAAATTGAATATCTTCAGCTCTTGACAATGAAGCACGTGTGGTTTCTTCAGAAAGGAGTTCCACCCTAAATGGAAGAAGGAGGGATACACAATAATTTGAAACTGATATAGGGTAAAGAGTAGTGAGGGCTAATAATTAGTAAATAGGGATGTTGATTGTTCTAATGTGGTGACAGGGAACCACATACAAAGCCTAAAAATAGAGACATGGAATGCAGTGATGATCCCCAAGTTTCAGGATCTTCATTGATTACATTATAGCATACACCCATTATTGGATCTACTGTGGATTGGATCTATTGTTAACTAAGTTAGACTTGTGGATATCATCACATTCCGTTTGTCACCAAATTAAATCTTTCCGAGTTCCATTTTGTGCAAGGCCCAGTTTTATTATGAGTTAAGCTTTTGTAATTAAGACCTTGTTTTACTGTTAGCTGTTAATCAAATAATTTAATAAATTGCCCATTATCTTGAACTCAACTCTGCATGGCCTTGCCATTTTGCTCCTACACAAACAGAATCGGCAAACCTTTCACAACTTTCACAACTTATTTTGATGACTGATTTGATGCCCTGGACAAATAGCAAAATCACTGCAATTTATCCTAAAATTCTCTCACAGTTATGGGAATAAGAAAATTAACATAGTTGGTGCATTTTGTAAATTCTCCTTAACTGCATGCGATACTCTATGGTCCAAAATGTTGTTGTTTTTAAAACTTTTGCTGCTCTATAAATTCTACCCCAGAAATTTGTCAGAATGTAATCTACCAGTTAAGGCAAGATCCTATTGATGATCAGCACATGATACTGACCCTGTCAGCGTTTGTGAGTTCATCAATCTTGTTGGGAAAGAGGGGTGAGTGCCAGGGCACCATTCTGTGCCTGTACTCCATCAGGAAAGTAATGTTTAAATGTTAGGCATGTGTTTAAATACATAACATTTAAGCAACAGACTAAATTTGTGAGGTTTCAAAGCACTTATTATAATTTTGCTACATGATAAGACATTAACCACTCAAATAAAAAACCTAAAACTACATTGCAAAACAAAATTGCGAGTATCCTTTAAATGTCTGCACTTTTTACCAACTATTATTTTGCAGATACATTTGTGACTCCGATCAGAGGATACACATTTTCTTGGTGACATTATATTATTGAAGTTTAATTCTGATCCATATCCAATGTTATTAATTACATTTAAGTGCAAATTGAACATATAAACCAGAATCAGCTAAACCAAAAAGTGACATGAAAGAGAAGGGAAGGCATTGACTTTATTTTGTCTTTCTTGGCTCTTTACTGGAGCTCTCTAAAGCCAATCTTATTGCTCTGTTCTCAATCAGTAACCTCTGCTTTGAATATTTGTTCAGCTGAAATGTTATATCTGCCTGACTATAAGGAACTAGTCCTCATCCCTGCAGTAGTTTACATTAAAAATGTCTCCTCGGCATTCTTAACATTCTCTGTGACTATTTTAGGTTGCTAATGATCTTGAATTGACTTTTCAGTTTAATTTAGTTTAGTTTATTATTGTCACATGTACCGAGGTACAGTGAAAAGCTGTTGTTTGTGTGCTATTCAGTCAAAGAAAATACTGTACATTAATACAAATCTGAGGAGAGACATTCTTGCCATAGAGGGGGAACAGAGAAGGTTCACCAGACGGATTACTGGGATGACAGGACTTCCATATGAAGAAAGACTGGATAGACTTGGCTTGTACTCGCTAGAATTTAGAAGACTGAGGGGGGATCTTATAGAAACTTACAAAATTCTTAAGGGGTTGTATAGGCTAGATGCTTGTAGATTGTTCCCGATGTTGGGGAGGTCCAGAACAAGGGGTCACAGTCTAAGGATAAGGGGGAATTCCTTTAGGACCGAGATGAGGAAAACATTTTTCACACAGAGAATGGTAAGTCTCTGGAATTCTCTGCCACTGAAGGTAGTTGAGGCCAGTTCATTGGCTATATTTAAGAGGGAGTTTGAATGTGGCCCTTGTGGCTGAAGGGATCAGGGGGTATGGAGAGAAGACAGGTACAGGATACTGAGTTGGATGATCAGCCATGATCATATTGAATGGTGGTGCAGGCTCGAAGGGCCGAATGGCCTACTCCTGCACCTATTTTCTATGTTTCTATGTAAGTCCTTCACAGTGCACAGATAAAGGGCACAACATATTTAATTAAATTATGTTGATAATGTCAACTCCAAATTTTTTTTCCTATTCACTGTTTCAAAACCCATCATAATTTTTAAAAATCTGTTAAATTTAATTTTAGTATTCTCTGGTGCATTTGAAATAATCCACCATTTCATCCTTTTTTGTATTTTTAATCCTTGGGATTATAATTTAATTTATTTATTCTGAAGGTTACTTCTATCAATTGCTATACCATCTGAAAAGATGGTGCGATTGTTATTTTATTGTAATCTCTCATTTTTTAACAAACATTGTTGAATATTCTTATCAATATGTATGTGTGTATTGTGCAAAAATAATTTCTACTGTAAATTCTAACAGGTTAAAAAAACAGTTAATTAATTCATTCAGAAAATGTGCCTTTATGCAAAGCTTTTGAAGATACCTTTGTTCCTAGAATTCAATTTTTTTCCATTTGGTGTCTTATTAATTATTAATTTTTTCATTAAATTGATAATTAAATACAGGCCAAAACACGGATTAATTGCTCCAGAAACATTAACTGATGTACTGATTAATTTAATTCCCAAAAGGTTGAGCATAGACATCTTCACATTGAACAGTCCTTAAACTTTTAGTTTAATTTTAAATCAGTACCTTGAACTTTTTTTGTATTTGTATTCTGACAGATGCTTACCAAATCACTGTGAGCATGGAGGGAGATGCACTCAGACCTGGGACAGCTTCAAATGCAACTGTGAGGGGACGGGATACTCTGGTGCAACTTGCCATAATTGTGAGTAGATGATGTGCTTTTATCCATGCATGTTCCCAAAAGTGTGATACGTTTAGCAGTTGTCATGAAGTCGGTCAGTTGGATTGTGCATCATTGTTGGCAGCACTTCTGCAAGAGTTGTCTACCATTTAGTATGCCTTCAACTTCTATGTCTGCAATGCAGCTACACAGAAGCTGGAAAAACACTGGAGGTTAGATGCCTTAAGTAAGAATTTAATTGTTTTATTTTTGGTACATATGACAATTAAACACCCTTGACTCTCTTGCTGGGGTTGCTGACGTTCACAACAAAGGTAAGTTTTACTCAGGTTCTTGTTTATTTCTTTCTGTTCTATTTCACTGCGTATTTATCTTTTAACTAACAATGGAACAATGGGCTTTTAACATATTTTTAAATTTTATTTTTAATGCCATTAAAATGAAAAGCATGTAGAAAAGATTTAGACGTTACTTTTAGCCTTTAGAGATACTGTGTGGAAACAGGCCCTTCAACCCACTGTTAATGCTGACCAGTGATCATCCCATACACAAGCACTATCCTACATACTAGGGCCAATTTACAGAAGCCAAGTAACCTCCAAACCTGTGCGTCTCTGGATGGTGGGAGGAAACCGGAGCACCTGGAGAAAACTCATGCAGTCCATAGGGAAAATGTACAAACTGCCAACAGACAGCAACCGTAGTCAGGATCAAACCTGGATCTCTGGCACTGGAAGGCAGCAAATCGATTTCTGCATCACTGTATGAGGATGTTGCAATGACTCGAGGGTCTGAGGGTTTTGAAGGAAAGGTTGGCCTCTTTAAGACATTATTCCTTTGTGTGCAGGAGGCTAAGGGGTGATATTATAGAATAAAATCATGAATGAAATAGATAGGGTCAATGAACTGAGTCTTTTTCCCAGGTTAGGGGAATCATGAACTAGAGAACATAGGATTGAGAGGGTAAAAAGAAAAAAATAATAGGAACAAAATCTTTACACGGAGGATGGTGCTTATGTGGAATGAACTGCCCGAGGAAATACAATAACAACATTTAAATGATATTTTGAAAAAAAGTGCATGGGTTGGAAATGATTCAAGGGGTGTGGGCCAAATGCAGGCAAATGGGTGTAGCTTAGAAGGCTCATCTTGGTCAGCATGGATGAATTGGGCCAAATAATCTGTTTCCATGGTGTAAGATTCTAGGACTGTAATTCTGCACTATCTTATACCAATGTAAAAGGAGATATGGGATGAAATAAATAACTAAGTCAAAAAATTTCTGTTGTGTAACTCAATGATTATGCGCCATGATTATTCATGAGCATGTGAATTTCAAAGCAAAACAGTTGCTTCTTCGAGAGGGGGGCGCTGTCCTGTACGGCTGCCAGTCCTGCAGCTGCCGTTTTTTTTCACTTAATTTTTTTTAAATTACATTAAAAGTGTGTCAGTTGGGTGTCTAATATTTTTACGTGTGGGGGGTGGGAGTGGGAAACTGCTTTTCAAGTCCCTACCTGGTCGGAGAGGCTGCCTTCCTCTGAGCAGCACCTTCCACCCATCCTCGCGGCCTACCAGTGGGGCCTGAAGCGGCGTTTCCTGAGGGGACCTGGCCAGACCCTCGGCTTTAGCAACGGCACAGCGCTGGAGTGCCATTGCGGTGTGGGCGATACCTTGCCTGGGTCGCCGCGCTGGAATCTCCGGTATGCTGGGATCTGCCGATTGAACATCGCGGAGCTGCAGGTCTGTGAAGCGGGTAGTGGCACTGACTTTAACATTGGGAACCTGGGATCTCTCGCCGAGATCACCAGTGGTGGAGCTTTGTCGAGCGCGGCCTGTTGGCTTGGAAGCCGCGGTCTCCGCCAAGGAAGGGCCGTTCCAGGCACCTCAAGCCGCTGAGAGGGTTCTCCCGACGCCGGAGCACCATCACCCGGTGAGAGGGCCTGAAACATCGGGCTGCCATAGCGGCGACTGTGGAGGCCTCAATAGGCCCGACTATGGGTGGACAAGAGGATGGGGACTGTACTTTGTGCCTTCCCCCACAGTATTGTGGGGGGATGTTTTTATGTTTTAATGGTAAACTTCTTCTTTAATGTTATGTTGTATTTTTATTAATGTGCACCAAGGACATCTGAATTTCCCTGAAAATTGGGATTAATAAAGTATTTATTATTATTATTATTATTAACGGTTGTCACAGAAAATTGTCTACTTATCATGTGGATTGTGTCTGACATGCAAATGCACAGAAGTGCCTGAAGTTGTGCAGTAAATTCCAAGCAACACAGAGTGAGCCAGCCCCATGTGTGGCTGCCAGGTGGCGTAGCCCATGCATAGGGAAGCAAACTTTGACGAGACACGTGTTTTCTCAAAGGTCTGCCACTGCAGAACCCTTGTATGCAAGAATATGTCTTGCATGTTAAACATGCAAAGGTCGTTTGTCCTCTTGTTCTACTATGTTGAGGACTACACTTTTCAGCTGATGTGAGATGGAGACTGTCTGTTCAGCAAGTCCTTGACCTCGCTGTCTGCACACTGCAGTACAGATTGGCACATTATGTCAGACTCCACTGGGACTTGATCAGGGAAAAATTTAGATGGACATGGTTAAAGTGAATAACTAGCTTGATTCCAAATGCTAACCAGAGGCATGCATTAAAGAGAAAGAATAAGAATATAAACTAAAAGGCTGAGTTCAAATGTGATGGATGGAATTGAAATTGATTCATGTGCAGTGGGAATGTCAGTAGAGAATGGTTCAGCTGAATAGCCAGATTCTGTGCCATGCTTTTCATATAATCTTGCATAACCCCCTGGTGAACTCCTTGGCCTTGCTGCCACAACTGCCCCCTCAGCTGTGTACCGAGCGACATAGCCAACAGCATACAAACTAGCGAGTCCCTTTCCTCTGGAACTCCTGTCATTCACATCAGCAAAGGAGGCTAGCAGGCCCACCTCAAGGTCTGTGCTGAGATGCAACCAAGAGCTTTTAGATTCTCTCTTTCCGCACAACATCGGGAAAAGGGTTGCACAAATTAACATACTTTTATGGGTTGTTTTCTCATCTATGTAGTCTTTCTCTTTCACACATCAATGATTATGAAGAGTATTATTGCAGGAGTTACAAGTTATTGCAGTGATAACCTAAAATGCAATATGCAGTCAGGAAATAAATAAATGCAGCCTTCTCTGTATGCCAGTTGAGTTCTTCTTCTTCTTGCGTTTGAGGCAGCAGAAGTCTGCAGCAGGGTGAGGCCATCCAGTTTGACATCCGTAGGTGCCCGCCCTAAAAAGGGCGCCAAGCTGCGGCGCTGCTGCTGTCTCTGTTTGTTGTCATTCACCTGACTGAGGTCAGTTGACAGGGCTCAGAACGGGGAAGTCGACAACGTGAGCCCTGCCAGTTGACAAAGAACATTTTGGCAGAAACCATTAATATAAAACCATCAAATTAATTTCAGTTTAGTTTTTTGTCATGTGTACCGAGGTACAGTGAAAAGCTTTTCTGAACTAAAGTGTTGGAGTAACAAAGCAGGTCAGGCGGTATTTCTGGATGACATGGATAGGTGACTTTTTGGGTGACGACCCTTCTTCAGTCTGCTCCAGCACTTTGTCTTCTATACAAGATTCAAGCATCTGCAGTTCCTTGTGTCTCCATCATAGGACTGACATCTACACCATGAGGTCCATTGTTAATCCATGCCATGCCTTCGACAGTAAACCTCTTCCCACAGTCTTGCTCTTGCCATGGTAGAGAACCTACTCCGGGGCTAGAAATTATGGTGTCATTGGGTAATTCAATGTAAACTCCTTTAGTTTCTGAAAGTAAACACTAAAGAGTTTGGAATTGCTGCATGAAGTTAATGGCAGTTTCTTTGCAATGCGCACTCTGGCGTTATATATTCCTCATGGGAGCCAAGCTGCAGCTTAGAGAATTCAGCAGATTAATTTATGTCACTTCATACCTAAAGATTGGAAAAGATGGCTGTATTGACGGCAAAATAGCATTAGGTAATTTACAATTTTTTTAATTCATGTTGAATTGATTAAATATATCTATTTGCTTAAAAGAATGTTTTTTTTAGATTTTGTTTACTTTTAAAATGTTTGATCGATGTTAATAACCTTCAGCAGTTTTTCGATGTTTCTAATTGTGGGTGGATGCAGAGACTCAATCTCTTCAGGGAATGGAGGGATATGCAGGCAGATGACATTGGTTTCTCTTGGCATAATGTTCGGCACAGATATTGTGGGCCGAAGGGCCTGTACTTTACTGACTTTAATTTTCTCTCTCTCCACATTTACAAACATAAGTCCCTGTAACTGCATAGGACTTCACCAATTATGTTCAAGCCAGCTTTGGAGAGTAATAGGCCTGTCCCACTTAGGTGATTTTTTGGGCGACTACAGGCGACTGCCACAAAATTATCAACATGTTGAAAGATTTTCGGCAACAGTGGCGATAATTTTTGTTATCGTAGGTTGTCGTAGGTGTTGCCAGGTGTCGTAGATGAATTCCATTTAAACTAGTCCCTGGCAGTTTGTTGAAGAGTCGCCTAAGTGGGACAGGCCATAAAGTTCATGGTAGGCAACCCCGGCTTTGTAATGAACATATTGATTAAAAATTAACATGAGCAGTCTGCTGCTAGCAGGAACATTTGTGCTCATTATTATAAATTCCTCTTTAGGTTTTGGTTTATTATTATTGTAAAATGTAGAATATCGTTCTTGACATTGTCGCATATTAGTTCCATCGTCTAAATATCCTCAATAGGATAGAGGTGAATCAAACAGTGCCCTTGTTTACGGACAGACTATTCAGAAGCTTGATAATAGCGGGGTTAAAGCTGTTCCTGTATCTGATGGTGTGTGGTTTCGAGTTCCTTGTAACCCCAGTAAACTTGACTGGAGTTAATAATACTGATGAAATTACTTATAAGACAGGAGAATGATGATCTGTATCCTGTTTACAAGTTGTACAAAATAACTGTGATAGTTGCTAATGGGCACAAAAATATTCTGCTGAATATATCTGGAAGCATTTGAGTCTTCTGAACAAAATAATTTTTAGCACAACAATGAAAGATTAGTCAGGGTACACCAGCAATACACTTTAATGCATCATAAAAGTTTGTTGTTGAGAACAGCAGGATTAAATGGTTTGTGTTGCTGATTTTCTGTCCTGGGGAAGTAATGACAGCAGGCTTTCAAATATTGCATTTCCCTTCAGGCAATACTTCACCCCAGGAATGTTTGCTTTCACTGCCTTTTATTACGTTGAATCATCTCACCATTAAAATTAGACAGATGGATAAAGCAGAGATTCTTGTCAGTAGTTTTTACTGTTAACTTTATGCTGATGATAGTTTAAGAACGTATGAATGTGAGAAAGATAAACACGAATAGGCCATACACCTCTCTGTTCAGACCATAAAACATAGGAGTAGAATTAGGCTGTTCAGCCCATCGAGTCTGTACCCCGACACGATCATGGCTGATCTATTTTTGTCTATCAACCTAATTCTCATACCTTCTATCCATAACTTCTGAAGCCCTTCTGTTCCTACTACATCATTCAATAAGATAGTGGCTGATTTTTTTTTAACTCAACCCGCACTTACTCCATATCCCTTGCCTTATTCCATATCACTACACGCATCGATCTGTCATGAATACATTTACTAACGAAAACTCCATAAACCCTTTTCAGAAAAGTTTTTTGTTTGGATAAAGGTTCCACTGGAATCTGACTGCAAAACACTCAGGTTATGGTATCCAGGATGTTTTTTTTAAATCACTTTTTAACATTACAGCATGTGTTTCACATTAAAAAGTGTGGTAAAATATTTGGAGAGAAAATATGTTAATGGCTGTAAAATTATGGTCATGTTTGAAAACATGATATTTTATTCAGTTAGCCTGAATATTCATAGACAAGATGGAAGTCAGTGAGAACAAATGGATCTGAATTTATTTCCCCTCTTTTAAACAACTTGCAGTTATTTTTCTACATCTGCTCTGCTTATCATTGCCTTTGCATGAACCCAGCAATCTTACAATCTGATACAATTGTAATTCCTTGGGAAAACGTTTGACACTCCCTGACATAGCTATTCTTAGTTACCATCACAAACATATTTATGTTCTGATAAACAAGCATATATGCTCAGGAACAGTATTTTCCCCTCTGTTATTAGCCTTCTGAACAGTTCTTCCATCAGCCAAGGTTCTGTCCAATTCACCTCTGTCCCATTGCAGACATTGGACTTTGTCTATGGAATTGATGAACTACAATGCTGAAACCTATATTCTGCACTCAGTACCTCCCCCTTTGCTCTATCTATTGTTCTTGAATTTGCCGACTGTATATTGTGTAAAATGTATCTGATCTGTTTGGTTAGCATGCTTTTTGCAGTACCTCGATACATATGACAATATTAAACGGAAACTTAAACTCAATAGGGAATTACAACTTGAAAAATGATGATCACGTGCAACAGTCAGTGGAGCTGCTGCTTCACAGCTCCAGCAGTCCAGCTCAATCCTGACCTTAAGGATTGTCTCTGTGGAGTTTATACATTCTCTCTGTGACTGTGTGGGTTTACTCCGTCTTCCTCCTGCATCCCAGAAATGTGCAGATTGATAGCTTAATTGGCCACCGTAACTTGCCCCTTTGCGTGCAGGTGAGGTGTAGAATCTGGGGAAGATGATACGAATGTAGAGAAAATAAAATAGGACCGGTGTAGGATTTGTGTAAATGTGTACTTGACGGTTAGTGCAGACTCCATGTGATCAAAGATGTATGTCTATTCTATACGATTCCATGAAAAACATGTCAATAGGCACTAGCACATGTACAAGGAGAAGAAAGGTTTTCAAGGGATGTGGGCCAAACACTGTCAAATGGGACTAGCTTAGAGGGAGCATCCTTGGTTGGCATAAATGACTAGGGCTGAAGGGCCTGTTTACATGCTGTATGACTCAGCGCCAGAGAAAAGCAAAGATAACTTCTTGGGGATGTTATCTATATTCAGTTCACAGATGCTGTCTGATCTGCTGAACATTTTGGTATTTTCTGTTTTATTCTAAATTTCCAACTTCCACGGCTTTTTGCTTTGTTCAGCCATTTTGGCGACCTTTTGAAGAAGCGATCTGAACCATGATGACATCTATCCATTTCCCGCCACAGATTCTGCCTGAACCACTGAATTTCTCCAGCAGTTTGCTCTTTACCCACGTTCAAACTTCTTCATTCTCCTGTGGTCTCTCTTTGTTTTCTCTCTTTTCCGGATTTGATGATGGGTCTTGGACCTGAATCATCAACATCTTTACTTTCCAAAGATGTGGAAGCATCTCAATCGATTTCTGTTTTAATTTCAAATTCCCAATGTTGACAGCTCTTTGTTTTTCATCACAGTAAGTGAATTGCTGACAACTAGAAATTCAAACAATGCTTACTGCAAGTAATAATATACTTGGTTCGCTCTCATTATTGTCATTGGGTCAAAACCTTGAAGCTTCCAATACTGTGGGAATATCTTCATGGCTGAGACTTCATCTCTAGGAGAAGATGGACAATGGGCATAGTTGGTTGATCTGCTGCCTCACAATACCAGACACCCAGGTTTGATCCCAACCTAATGTGTTTCTGTGTGGAGTTTGCATATATTCTCTGTGATCGGATGGGTTTCCTCCCATATCACCAAGCCGTGTGGTCTGTAGGTTAATTGGCCTCTTTGAATTACTCCGAGTGTGCAGGGTGTGAAGGACATAGAACTAGTGTGAATGAGGGTACACAAAAGGCTGGAGAAACTCAGCGGGTGCAGCAACATCTAAGGAGCGAAGGAGATAGGCGCCGTTTCAGGTCGAGACCCTTCTTCAGACTGATTAGGCATCAGGGAAACGAAAGATATAGACGGGGATGTGGAGAGATAAAGAACAATGAATGAAACATATGCAAAAAAGTATCGATGATAAAGGAAACAGGCCATTGTAAGCTGTTTGTAGTGTGAAAATGAGAAGCTAGTGCGGTTTGGGTGGGGGAGAGATAGAGAGAGAGGGAATGCCAGGGCCCGAGGGCTGGGGGAGAGGTGGGAAGGGGAGGAGACAGCAAGGGTTAACAGAATGAGAATTGAGAACAGAATCCGATTAGTGTGAATGAGGAATGTTTGATGGTCAGCTATGGACCGAAAGGCTTGTTTCCTTGCTGTATCTCTCTAAACTCTAAACATAACCACCTCAAGCACAATCTATTGCAAGCAATAAATAGGCAAACACAAAATGCAACATCTACATCTCATAAATGAATCAAAAAAACAAAAGTTTAAAAACATGGCTGGAATTATCTGCCATCAAATACTTCATAAACAGTGCACTGCATCAGAAATATGCAAACAAACCAGCTTATATGTCCATTCACCATTACAGAGAAGGGGAAATCAGGAACCAGAGGATATGGGTTTAAGGCGAGGGGGAAATATTCAATAGAAACCTGAAGGTTAATCTTTTTACACATAGGATGGTGGTGTATGGAACGAGATGAGGTAGTTGACGTATTAACAACATTTAAAAGCCAGTAGACAGGTACATGGATAGAATACAATTTGAAGGTTATGGGCCAAACACAGGCAGGTGGGACTAGTGTAGATGGGACATTTTGGTCAGCATGGGTAGTAAGTTGAGCCAAAGGGCTTGATTCCATGCTGTATGAATCGACGACTCTACTGATTGAGGCAGAGGAATAATGTTGGACTGTCAGCCAAGTGGGGGTTGAACTCCCTTGTGTGCCCTACAATGGGTTGGAAAATAACTGGTCTTAGTTTTTACTGCAAGAAGAATTAAAACGGACTGTATGGAAATACCACTGTGGGTTATGAGAGATTCAGTTAAGCAACCGCGAATCCGCTGAAGCCTGTGACAAACTAGCCAAGTTCTTCTACAACAAGGAAGTTTTCTTGACTGATGCCAGATGAAATTTCAGTACATCACTGATGTGACGAAAAGTCCTTGGAAGAGACTATGATTCTTTCCTTTGGAGAAAACAAAGACTATATACATCAGTGTTTCCAAGTCAACAGAACACTTTCAATTACAACAACAGGTGTTTTCTTTGTAATATTCCCTGAATATAATAACCTCAAGAAAATTACATTCAGGGAATGTGAAATGATCGAGCATCTTTATTAAAAATAATCTCAGTTTCTGTGTGGCTGCAATTCAGAAGTTTCGAATCGCTGGCCAGACTGGGAACTATATATGTGCTTTTTATTCATGTTCGACTTGGGGTGGAAGATTGCAACCTCAAGTGGTCCGCCCTGTTTCGACAAACCCAGCGTACACAATCAAATAAGATAAAATAGAACAAATTACAACTTTAGGCTGTGCACGCCTTACGCAAGAAGAAGAAGATGTTCGACTTGGAATTGTGTTTTCTTTGCTTCACAATCGTACGATTATTATTAGCTCTATTTTTTTTAAATGTGTTCTTCTTCAAAGGTTATACTTGTGCAATAAGCATGAGGTGAAAAATATCATAAAATATCTATGTTTGCAATCTTCAAATATTATAGCCTTTCTCTGTCGACACAAGAGACTGCAGGTACTGGAATCTGGAGCACAAAAGCACTGGGAGGAAGGTGGTGGGTCGGTCAGCATCTGTGGAGTAAAACTAATGTTCGGTGTATCAGGGCCCATGCAGGTCACAACTCGAAATGTTGACCTTCCCTTTACCTCTGCAGATCTGCTGAGTTCCTCCAGCTGTTTGTTTTTTTGTGAATTAACTTTCTATGTCTCTTTGTGTGCACCAGATTAGCTGCCCCATAATAATTTTCACTACAATAAATGACTGTGCTGGAGTATAGTGATATGCATTTAATGCTTCCATTAAGCTCCATGTTATTCTACTGTGGCATCAATGAAACCTCAGCTGTAAGAGCAGGTCTGTCAGCCCACAATGGCCCTACTGAATGAGATACGAAGTGAAACTAATCTTCTCACTTACCTCTCCATGCTGTGCATATGATGTGCTTATCTAGAAGCCTTTTCTATAAGGATCACGTGACAATAAACTAAACTCAAATTATCGGATCTGTCTCCACCACCGCCACCACTGGCTACTCATTCCAGGCATAAACTGATTTCTATGTAAAAATAACTTGTCCTGCAAATCTTTTAAATTTCCCCCTCTCAAACTTAAAGCTATGCTCTCAAGTATTTAACATTTTCACTCTGGCAAAAATATTCTGACTATCCTATCTTTGCCTCTCATAATTGTATATACCTCCATCATGTAGCCCTTCAATCTCTGGCATTCCAGAGAAAACAATCCAAATCTGCAACCTCTCCTTGTAGTTAATCCAGGCAGCATTCTGGTAAACCTCTTCTGCGCCCTCTCCAAAACCTCTGCATTCTTCCTGTAATGGAGCGACCAGATCTGCACCCATTTAATTGTAAATTCCTTTTGAAATCAATGGAAATGAAGCTCATAGATTTGTACAGCACAACAACAAGCCGGCCGACTATCCATGTACTTAATTGCACCAATCTCATTTATCAGCACATGGTCAATAGCCTGCTCTGTCTTGGCTTATCCAGATACATGGTAAATTTTGTGAGAATACTTGCCTCCACTCCACCATCTCCTCAGACAGTACCTTCCAGGTGAACTCTAAATCAGATTAGTGAAATTATGCATTAGTTTGGTGCCCTAGTAGATTACCACCATCATCTACCCCTTCCCCCACCATATCAATTCTACCAACCATTAACCCCAAGAACCTACCCAATTATCTTTATGTCCAATAGTGACAGTCTCCCCACATAAAAAATGCATCTTTTCGCTTCAAATCCGTGAAACTTGTTATTTTAAAGACTTTTATGTTTGCCTCAAATTGTTGAAGGCTTTGGAACGCAAAAACCCACAGATGCTGGAAATTTGAGATAAAACGTCAGCCAAGTCAAACAGCATCTGTGGAAAGAGAAACAATGTTAATATTTCAAGTCAAGGATTTTTCATCCATAGATCTTCCACCTTTTTTCTCTTCCAATGTTTGGGGAAAAAATTTCTGCGATCAATAATTTTTTGGTTGGTAAAAATACATAACAAGAAGCTGCATGATCTCTCAATTTCAGGGGGCAACATGCAAATAGCAGTAGAGTTGCTGCCTTACCGTGCCAGAGACCTGGGTTCAATCCTGACTAATGCCCCTGTCCCACTGAGGAAACCTGGACGGAAACCTCTGGAGATTTTGCGCCGCACCCAAGGTTTCCATGCAGTTCACGGAGGTTTTTGTCCTCCGGCAACCACCTTCAACTAGCATCGCAACCGGCTTTGACTAAAAAATCACCAATTTTTTAAACGGAAACCACTTTCGACCATTAGGGAGACTGTCAAAAGCCTCCGGGAACCGCACGGAAACCTTGGGTGGGACGCAAAGTCTCCAGAGGTTTCCGTTCAGGTTTCTTAAGTGGGACAGGGGCATTAGAGTGCTCTCTGTGTGGCATTTGTACGTGCTCCCCGTGACCATGTGGGTTTTTTTCTGGCAGCTCCAGTTTCCTCCCACTCTCCAAAATTGGTGAAATGGCTTCTGTAAATTGTCCCTACAGTTTAGGATAGAACTAGTGTGAACGGGTGATTGTTGGTTGGCGTAGACACGGTTGGCCAAAGGGCCCATTTCCGCGCTGTATCTCTAAACTGTATCTCTAAATTGTATCTCTAAACTAATCGAGAGCACTGAATGCATTAGATGAAGTGGAGGAGATGAGAATCTCTACCTCCCCAATGTAGATTAATCATATTAGCTTACTTAATTATATCTGCCATTCATATTACACATCCGGTTCATACAAACCAGACCAGGTTTTCTGCATGTTAGTAACCATTTAAACTGTCATGTCTAGTGGACACAGGGATGAAAGCACGTTCAGTGTTACCTCTGTAATAATAAAGAACTTGCACTTCTACTTGATTCATAGTGGTTTAATGAATCATGAACACCTGGGAAAAACTATTTAGGTGCCTGGATGGCGGTGAGGGAGAAGGTGTTGGGTCAGGTGTTGCATCTCTTACCGTGGCAGGGAAACTACAGTGGGGATGTGGCGAGATGAGTAAACCACGAGCCATGAAAGAAAGTGGTTGCTGCAGAGAGATGAAAAGGATGAGGAAGTGAAGATGTGGCCAATAGCAGTGAAATGTGAGGACGAAGGCCATTCCATCCCTCTTCAGACTGGCAGTAGGGTGAGAGCAGAAGTAAATGGGGAAAATATGGGTGAGGGCATCATCAACAACAGTGCAGATGGGGTGAGGGCTGAGGTGGAGCCATGTTTCCTGAAAAAGAAGGACATTTCAGACTGTTGGGAGCTTCTTCATGAGAACAGATGCTGCAGAGACGTAGAATTGCCTGACATTCTGGCAAGAGCCAGTTTGAAAACATCATTTTCAAACATGTTTGGTCAAAGTTATAATGTAGAAAATGCAACATTAATTTGACTACAGCAAGCTCACATTGAGATAATAATTAATAAACTGATATTTTGCTTATATTTGTTTCAGGGATAAATATTGGCAAGAACCACGGGTATAACTCTTCCAAATAGTTGCATAAATATTTTTTACGTATACCTAAGAGTGCAGACATGGACCAAGTTGAATAACTCATCAAAAGATATATCACTTCTAATTATTTGGAGGCCCCTCAGTAGCATGGAAACAGGCCCACCTGCCCGTGTTTGACCTTTTTCCCTCCAAACCTGTCCCATCCATGTACTTGTCTAACTGTTTCTTAAATGTTGGGATAGTCCCAGCTTCAACTACCCCCTCTGGCAACATGTTCCATACACCCACCACTCTTTGTGTGAAAAAGGTATCTCTCCAATTCCTATTAAATCGTACCCTCTTCCCCGGTACAGCATCTCTAACATGTTGGAATGACTTTCTAGTTTTTTTGTTTTAATACCTGGTGGGATTCGAATGCAAGATGTTCTGTCTCAGAGATAAAGAGGCTGACCTTAACTAACATTAACCAAGCTACATCTGATACTGTCACCACAAGTCTTGTCATCTACTGCACAGCGATTGTTTTTACCGCATTTCAATGTTCTTCGGTTATTCACTGTTAAGTATCCAGTAATCAATATGACAATGTTCACTGCTAGTTTAATTAAACATTTAAGCCATACTTATGTAGGAATCCTTGTTTATTGGCGAAAGTATAAGCTGTCCCCAAATAAGAGGCTAACATCCAAATAAAGTCTTAAAATTAAACTTTAACTTAACATGAACGGGGACCTCATTGAAACGTACAGAATCATGAAAGGCTTGGATTAAGTGGATGTGGAGAGGATGTTTCCACTAGTGGGAGAGTCTAGGACTAGAGGTCATAGCTTCAGAAGGACGTTCTTTTAGGAAGGAGATGAGGAGGAATTTCTTTAGTCAGAGGGTGATGAATCTGTGGAATTCTGTGCTACAGAAGGCTGTGGAGGCTGTCAATAGATATATTTACGCCAGAGATAGACAAATTCTTGATTAGTATAGGTATCAGAGGTTATGGGGAGAGATAGATCAGCCATGATTGAATGGCTGAATGGCCCAATTCTGCTCCTATCTCTTATGATCTTATGATCTAAAGTGTTAAAATCCTTCTTTGTTTTAGTATTTGTGAAAGCCAGTTGTGTGGGAGCCATGGATTTAATTAGAATCTTGACAGGGTGAAAATCCCTATTGAGTATGATTCAAATGGAAATTAAAGTTTACAGTCTGATAGAGCTAATGCACACATTGTAATTAGGTCACTTTTATTTTCAGAGCTCAATTCCTTTCATTTACAAAGAATTACGATGTAGCACACATTAATTCAGTTATCAGCGGCAGAGAGAGAACTGCTGATAACTGAATTAATGTGCTCTGATTTAATTGGAAAATTTCTCAATCTCAGTTCATACATTTCCGTTAGTTTTACCATTTAGCAATGGTGCTTTCAAATTTTATATCAATCAAAACCCATAGCATCAAAAGTTCATTGTTTTTAAGTTTAAGTAAGTGCAGTCTAATAAACAGGAAATTAGATGAGCAAAAGTGAAGGTTTACTCAAGTGTCACAGGCACCAGAGAGGACTGATACAAAGCATGCTAATTGGTAATAAGAATTAAGTATTGGTGGGAGTAAAACTCAATCACAAACAAATTCTCAGCTCAATGCTTATGGGGACTAAAGGGAGTAGAAACTCATTTTCTGGAGTATGTGCTAAAGTGTAATGCTACAAAATGCACATCAAATATCACTTCAAATTTAGAAACAAGGTACTGCAAATGCTGGTTAATACACAAAAGGACAACAATGCTGGAGTAACTCAGCGGTTCAAGCAGCATCTCTGGAACGAAACATCACCTATCCATATTCTCCTGAGATGCTGCCTGACCTGTTGAATTACTCAAGTACTTTGTGTCCCTTTGCCACGTACAATTTGATATGTTTGATTACAGTACAACTGAATTACAGAAGTTGGGGTCAGCATGCCGAGATTAATAAAATGTTATTTCACTAATATTTAATTTAAGGATAAATATTGGCAAGGTAACTCTGCAAAATAGTTGCATAATATGTATTTACAGGCACCTAAGTTAGCAGAGAGGTTCCTAGTTAAAAACTCATTAAAATATACCACTTCTAATAGTGTGAGATCTCTCAGTACAAGATCTTGACCACACATGAATTACTTTCCAGCTTTTTTGTTTGAATATCTGGTGGGATTCTAACACACAATGTTCTCTCTCAGAGATAAGAGCGCTGACCTAACTAACATTAACCGAACTACAGCTGATACTGTCACCACAAGCCTTGTCATCTACTGTTTTTGCCTGATATCAATTTCTTCAGTTATTCGCTGTTAGTCATCCATTTGACAATGCACATGGCTGATTTAATGTTACCACTCCATATACATTGCTCATACAACTAACACAATAGTTTCAGTTTAAAAACAGTGTCTCAGTAAAAATCAGAGGTGGAAAAACATTGATATTATGGTAGAGTAGAAGGAAAACTATTACTTTTTATTATAGGCTCAAGGTCCAGATGAAAGGCAAGATATTGCACAGAATAAATTGCATACAAAGGCACAATACATTACAGACACAAGCACGGTAAATTACTTACAAAAGCACAATAAATTACATACAAAAATAGAATATATGGTTTAAGATCAAGAATTTAAAAAAAAATCAGTGTCCTACAACGAGACAACTATACCAATGTCTCCACAACTAGGATTGGTAGCGTGTAGTGCTAAACCTTCAGTTTGATAAGGCCAAGATGGTTTCATTTTCAGAGTTATTAATCTGGCAAATAAATTTATACATAAGATTTCTTAAGACAGTTTGTAAAGTATTGACTCCTGCAGCCACAAACATTTCGCTTGTTATACACTATCTCGGTCTCTTCAGTAATATTCTCATGGCATCATTATAAGCTACTTTAAATCTCTGCAAGCTTGCTTTTCTGTAGCTTGACCACAAGTGTGCAGTATGGAGTGGTGAACAATATGCTCTGAACAGAGATAGCTTCATTCTATCTGTATAGGCACTAAACTTAAAAGAATGTTTATGCAATTAAACCTGGCTCAGACAAAACTCTGATCATTAATAACCCATTATCTGTTATTTGCACTTTATCAGTTTATTTATTCAT
Source organism: Raja brachyura (assembly GCA_963514005.1). Next base: position 43,603,093 of record OY740782.1, read on the forward strand.
GTGTGCATGTATTTATATATAGTATATGGACACACTGATCTGTTTTGTAGTAAATGCCTACTATGTTCTGTGTGCTGAAGCAAAGCAAGAAATGCATTGTCCTATCAGGGACACATGACAGTAAACTCACTTGAACTTGAACTTGCTTGTGCACACATCATACGACATTGTCTATAAATATCCTCATCATCTGTCATTTGTTCCGTAATAAAATGTCCAAGATATTTTACCTTACTGCAGACACTAAGATTATTATCAGACAATTTAATATCAGGAAATTTTAGACATATCAGGAAAATGAGTGAAATCCATATGAAATCTACACCTCTCAGCACAAGTAGTTCTGCTATAACAATGTAGTTGCATTGCTAAGAAACCTTGTGTTATAGAAATTGTAAAGCCAATTATGTCAATAAGGGTTTGGGGCAAGGGAGTTTCAGACTCACAGTAACAAAATTATTTTATCCCTGAAGATTTTTTTTAACATAAAATCCTTTTTAATAATTGTAAGCTTATTTTTGTTACTACATGCTAAAAATACAAGAGATGGTACGTTACATTGTTTGAATAAACATTGCACAAGTGTCAATAGAACCTTGTCAAATCCCATGGCATCCCACCATGAAAGTATCCCAACACGATATGATATAATAAAACAATGATGTTGGATTACTGCGGGGAAGCTACATGTAAACGTTTCTTTTCCAAGACATCTTTTTCCCCTGCGATCCAAATTCCAAAATAACTTTTAAGTGGTTCTCGACTGATAACCCTGTCCCACGGTACGAGTTCATTCCAAGAGCTCTCCTGAGTTTAAAAAAAAATCAAACTCGTGGTAAGCACGGAGAATGAACGTAGCGGGTATGTCGGTGCTCGGGGACGTCTCGTAGTGGCTTGTAACGCTAACGGCAGGTACTCGGGAAGACTTGTGAAGATTTTTCAATATGTTGAAAAATGTCCACGAGAGCCCCGAGTACCGACGAGTGGCTATTGCCGTAAATCTCAGAGTTCGAATCAGGGCAAACTCGGGAGAGCTCTTGGAATGAACCCGTACCATGGGACAGGGCTTTAAAATAGTGTTTTCACCAATAAGACCTGCATAATACAAATTGTGTTACAATTTTAACCAGCATCTCCAGTTCCTTCCAACTCATAGTAGAAAAAACTGCACACCTGGAGTATTGTTTGCAAATTTGGTCCCCAAATTTGAGGAAGGACATTCTTGCAGGAGTGCCCTGTAGGTTCACAAGCTTAATTCCTGGGATGGTGGAACTGTCATGTTGATAGAATGGAGCAGCTGGGCTTGTATACGCTGGAATTTAGAAGGATGAGAGGGGATCTTATTGAAACATATAAGATTATTAAGGGATTGGACATGGTAGAGGCAGGAAACATGTTCCCGATGTTGGGGGAGTCCAGAACCAGGGGCCACAGTTTAAGAATAAGGGGTAGGCCATTTAGAATGGAGATGAGGAAAATCTTTTTCACCCAGAGAATTGTGAATCTGTGGAATTCTCTGCCTCAGAAGGCAGTGGGGGCCAATTCTCCGGATGCTTTAAAGAGAGAGTTAGATAGAGCTCTTAAAGATAACGGAGTCAAGGGATATGGGTGAGAAGGCAGGAACGCGGTACTGATTGTGGATGATCAGCCATGCTCGCATTGAATGGTGGTGCTGGCTCGAAGAGCTGAATGGCCTACTCCTGCACCTATTGTCTATTGTCAAAACTACCTACACGTCAAATCTATTAATGAATTAAAATCTATTAATGCCATAAAAGCAAAGGTCCAGACATAAACCACAAACTGTGATAAAAAGTTGTCTCAGTGGCCTCAAACTGGTAAATGGATTTCAGGAACAAACAAACAGTCGATGAAAAGCAACACTCAATCCTGTATGACAATCAAAGCATCTTCTTCACAGGGGATCTCCATGGATAATGAGTTTGTCAGCCAGAACTCATTTGAGATGAGACAAAAACAAAAAATGAAATATACAAACTATATCAGGACTGGGAACTTATTCAACACCACAAGATGCCCATCAGTTGACTGTGCTTGGCGAGGCGCATAATGAGTTAGTTATTTTGTTAGTTATAATGGGTTAGTTATTTTTCCACTCAGGGGTTCAAGAATTTCCATAATTTTTAAAACCAAATTTACAGATGCAATTTTCCATCTACTGGAGATACAGTGATTAGATATTTAAAGCTCAAAGCTTTCAGGTTGATTATGAGGTCAACATTGTTTGATTCACATGCGCAGTGAGATGGGGGAGTTTGGATTTCAGCTTGAAATTCAATGGAATTATTTTAGAGCTCCCCAGCAGGCTGAGAGATAACGCCATTGTAATATTTTGTTCTAATGTTTTACCTCTTGTGGTCTGAAAAGACACTCGGTAGAATGTCCTTCAATTTTCTTCTGCCTTTTGATTAGTGGATTCAATAATGAATAACTATGTCCAGTTCAATAGTTCTTGGCTTCAATTATTTTTTAAGTCTCAACTTAGAACATTTCTCAGAGGTATTGCTCAAATATAAAATTGTATTTGAAGCCTTTTGACTTTAAATGAATGTACGTGGCCAACACTCCACGATGGGAGATTGAAGGTGTGTGTGAAAATAACGGCTCATGGATAATTTACCCATCTGACATAATACATTTCTAATCTAGGCTTTGTATATAGCGCGGGAACGCTGAGATTCGACTGAGAAATCAACAGTATATCTAATGGAAACATACACTGTAATCCTCAGGAATGTCGTATTTGGATTATTAATTGTGCCATTCACATGACTATGAGCATTTATTCTAATTTGCATGTTTTTAGCCCAGAAATTTTAATATGCTTAAAAGTCTACTTTAAGGAAACATTACGGGGGAAGGAGCCTAGCAGTTTTGTGGGAAGCCAGCCGTGGGCATTGCAGGCCAGCTGCCCAAACACAAGAGACCTAAATTCGATCCTGACCTCAAGTGCTGCCTGTGTGGAGTTTACACGTTCATCCTATGACCACGTGGATTTCCTCCAGGTGCTCCAGTTTCCTACCACATCTCAAAGACCTGTGGGTTAATTGACCTCTGTAAAATTGCCCCTAGTGTGTTGGGAGTGGATGGGAAAGTGGGATCATAGAGAATTTGTGTGAATGGGTGCTCTGTGGTCGGCGTGGAGTCAGAGGGCCGAAAGGCTTATTCCCATGCTGTATCTTTAAACTAAACTGAACTGTTAAAGTCAGATGCTTATAGAGGGCAGCCATAGATGTCTATGGTTGAGAGAAGTCAATCATAGCCATAAGAGATTTGAAAAAGTTGAGTGTAAACATAAAGGGTTTGGGGCGATCCAACATAGATATAAGGTTCTGACCCTCAACGTCGCCTATCCATGTTCTCCAAGGATGCTGCCTGACCCACTGAGTTACTCCACCAATCTTTGTCAATTGTAAACGTAAGGGGGCTCATGGAGACTATCCACTGGCATTGGATGTTTCGAAAAGCTAGCTGTTGAATTACTTTAGAACATTTCAAATCAAAATATGCATTCAAAGTTGCTTAATTATTCACACAGACAGGCAATTTTTTGTTGTTTTCAGCTTGGATTCTGTGATCGATGTGCACTGACAAGGTGGTGGTAGTGTTTAAGAAGCTTTTAGAGAGCCAGGTGGATACGCAAGGAAAGGAGGTATAAGGATCACGTGTAGGCAGTGAAGATTAATTTAACTAGGCATCATGTTGAGCATGGACCTAGTGGGCCGAAGGGCCTACTCCTGTGCTTTACAGAGAAGGAATGGGAGAAGTTTTGGGTCGAGACCCTGAAGGGTCCTGAAGAAAGGTCTCGAACTGAAACATCACCCATTCCTTCTCTCCGGAAGTACTGCCTACCCCCCTAGTTACTCCAGCATTTTGAGTCTATCTTCAATGTAAACCAGCATCTGCAGTTCCTTTGGGAATGGCAAGTGATATTTTATGAAATTATTTTACTTTAGTTGATTGAATTAATGATTTTTTCAGGAAGTGTAGTATCTATGAATTAATGTTTTCCTTTTTTTCTTTTTATTGACATAAATTTGGGACTTTTGACCTGAATTTGGATGCTGGAGATATGTAAACATCTGTGAGAGCTTTGACAGAAAATTACCATATTGCATTCAATCAAAAATATACTTGAACGGGGAGTGGGGTTCTCAGGATCCCACCACTTGAGGCCAGTTCACTACTAACATATCTCTGCACCTCCAGGGCCCCTGAATAATCTATCTCAATATCTATTCTGTTTAAGTAGCACCTTCTCTGTGGTTAAGCAGCATTTTAGATGGCATGAAGGTCTAGTCCAGCGGTTCGTAACCTGGGGGGGTCAATAGACAATAGGTGCAGGAGTAGGCCATTAGGCCCTTCAAGCCAGCACTGCCATTCAATGTGATCATGGCTGATTATCCCCAATCAGTACCCCGTTCCTGCCTTCTCCCCATATCCCCTGACTCCGCTATCTTTAAGAGCCCTATCTAGCTCTGTCTTGAAAGTATCCAGATAACTGGCCTCCACCGCTCTCTGAGGCAGAGAATTCCACAGACTCACAACTCTCTGTGAGAAAAAGTGTTTCCTTGTCTCCGTTCTAAATGGCTTACCCCGCATTCTTAAACTGTGGCCCCTGGTTCTGGACTCCCCCAACATCGGGGACATGTTTCCTGCCTCTAGCGTGTCCAAACCCTTAACAACTTATATGTTTCAATAAGATCTTCTCTCATCCTTCTAAACTCCAGAATGTACAAGCTCAGCTGCTCCATTCTCTCAGCATATGACAGTCCCACTATCCCGGGAATTAACCTAGTAAACCTATGCTGCACTCCCTCAATAGCAAGAATGTCCTTCCTCAAATTAGGGGACCAAAGCTGCACACAAATCTCCAGGTGTGGTCTCACTAGGGCCCTGCACAACTGCAGAAGGACCTCTTTGCTCCTATACTCGACTCCTCTTGTTATAAAGGCCAACATGCTATTTGCTTTCTTCACTGCCTGCTGTACCTGCATGCTTATTTTCAACAGACTGATGAACAAGGACACCTAGATTGTTGTACTTCCCCTCTTCCCAACTTGACGCCATTTAGATAGTAATCTGCCTTCCTGTTTTCGATACCAAAGTGGATAACCTCACATTTATCCACATTAAACTTAATCTGCCATGCATCTGCCTACTCCCCCAACCTGTCCAAGTTACCCTGCATTCTCATCGCATCCTCCTCACAGTTCGCACTGCTGCCCAGCTTTGTGTCATCTGTAAATTTGCTAATGTTACTTTGAATCCCTTCATCCAAATCATTGATGTATATTGTAAATAGCTGCGGTCTCAGCATTGAGCCTTGCAGTACTCCACTAGTCACTGCCTGCCATTCTGAAAGGGATCCATTTGAGGCTTTATCGGGGGACATCAAGTGATCATAAATAATATATCCATTTGTTGAGCCCATTTTAAGGAACCTAACAAAGGTACATTCCACTTACAGTATTTTGTTCACGTATAAACCACTGGTCCAGCCCATCAACTAGCACCTAGGCAGCACTTTGTTAAAAGGCATGGACGACCCAGGGGAGCAAATAATGCAAAATCTCAGAATTTTGAGATTTACTCATTACCTGCTCTCAGGCCCCATTGTACCATTTGATTTACAGTTGTATCAATGGTAGTTTCTATCATACTCCCCATTACTGGAGAAAGGGCATAGTCTTTACATTTTATTGGTATTTGGAGTAGCACATAGCCATTTGTTTTCATCAGTTTTACACCTGACATAAAAGTAAATTACACGTGAAAAATGTTATTTTCAGTTCCATGTTTCAGGATGATCATCTGGAAAAAATGAGGTTTGTTTCACACTGAAACTATGCAGTGTGGCATGATGATAAATTTGAAGATATAATCGTCATTGTTTTTTCTGAAATATTAACATTTATGACAAAGTAATTCTGATTTCAGAAATATTATACATAAGCATCATATCTTGGAGAGCCAGGTTTTAAATAAAGGTTGGATATTGAACTGAGTTGGAACTGCATTTTTAACTCTGGAGCATAGAATTACACATAACCTTTCCTGATATATGCATATCATGTTGGCTATGTACAGTACAAGACACGTAGATAGAGTGGTAAAGAAGGTGTAGGGCTGGTTGTCTTCATTGGTCGAGACATTGAGTATATGAATCAGGAAGACATGTTGTGACTTTGTAGGACTTTGGTTAGGCTGCATTTTATAAGTCATAGGAGCAGAATTAAGCCATTTGGCCCACCAAATCTACTCTGTCATTCAATCATGGTTGATCTATCTTTCCATCTCAACCCCATTCTCCTGCCTTCTCCCCATAACCTTTGATACCGTCACTAATCAAGAACTCGTCAATCATTTAAAAAATACCCAATACACAAAGTTGGAGAATTGCATGCTCTTCTGGTCATTCCATTACAAGAAAAATGTGGATGCTTTGGAGGGGGTGCAGTAGAAATTTACCAGAGTGCTGCTTGGATTAGAGGGTATTTGCTATAAGCCGTGGTTAGTCAACCTTGGATTTTTTGGGGGGATCATTGGAGCTTCAGGGGAGACCTCATGGAAATTATATAAAATTATGAGAGGCATAGATAGGGCAGGAAAATACTGCAGATGCTGGTTTAAATAGACACAAAATGCTGGAGTAACTCTGCAGGTCTGACAGCATCCCTGGAGAGAAGGGATACAGAAGGGTCTTGACCTGAAATATCACACATAGATTGGGTAGACAGTCTGAATCGTTTTACCTGGTGGAAAGGTCAAGGATTAGAGGGCACAGCTTTAATGTGAGTGAGAGAGGAAAAGTTTAAAGGAGATATGACTGGCAAGTTATTACACAGAGTGTTGCGGGTGGCTGGAACACGCTGCCAGGGGTGGTGATGGAGGCGGATTTGATGATGGCAGTTAAGTGACTTTTAGACAGGTGCAGATATATACAGGGATTGGAGGGATATGGATCACATGCAGGCAAAGGAGATTAGTTTAACGTCATCATTTTCATGTAATGGATCAACTAGAACTATACACAATTCTAAATGCAGACGCTCGACCAGAAACGTCACCCATTCCTTCTCTCCAGAGATGCTGCCTGTCCCGTTGAGTTACACCAGCATTTTGTGTCTGCAGCCGAACCAATATCTTGCGGTCCATGGATCCTGTTCCTACTGTTCTACATTCTGTGTGTAAAATACCAATGTAAAGGTATTCTGGACATCATTTTACAACTACACAAAATATTGACTAGGCATTGCTTGGAGCACATGTTGCGATTCTCGTCATCACACTTTTGGAAGGATGGGTTAGGGCTATGGAAGTTGCAGAGAAGATTCATCCGAATGTATCCAGGGATGTGATGGCTGAGTTAAATGGACAGCTTAGACAGGCTTTATCTACTTTGCGAGGAGCGGAGGGCTGTAAGGTGATCTGATAGAGAGGGAGAGATTAACAGATATTAAGAATCTTTTTCGTCGGATGTGAATATCTAACAACTAGGGTGAGATGTATGAGGTTTGGAAGGGATCTGAGGGGGGGAATTGTTTTTAAACAGCGAGAGGCTGAAATCTGGAGTATATTGCCTGAGAAGATTGTAGCAGCAGGTACTGTTACAACATTTGATTAAATATTTGACTCCCAGGGCATGGACAGTCTGTGGGCCACATGTGTGTAAATTGAACTGATAAAGGTGAGTACATTGGTTGGCATGGATATGGTGGCCCGAAAGGCCAATTTCTACACTGTATGTCTCTATGATACTGGTACAATAAGAGTGTTTTGATATCCTGAATAAAAGCTTAACACTAAAGGGCCTGTCCTACAAGCATGCAACTCTATGCGATGAACGCGATCAAACTAGAAGCGGGGGCCGCGCGAAGGTCGGGTGATCCCTGTACAGGGCTGTTCCCACCAGCATGCGCCTGCATGCGGCAAGCGAGACCAAACCGGCAGCATGGGCCGCGGTGAAGTCGGGTGAGTGGCGCAACGCGGCGCAAAGTGAGGCGAACATGGAGCGAAGTCTAAGGCAAGTTCGCCAGGACAGAGAGGGGCACAGAGGCACACACACACAGAGGGCCACGGAGCCACACACATAGAGGGTCACGGAGGCACTTACAGATAGGTTCACGGAGGCACGATGTCGGGGCAGTGTGTAAACGTCGAGGCGACTGCGAGCCGACAAGCCGTTGCCGCGCCGAATTTTTGAACATTGTCAGTTTTTTAGAGGCCCGCACGATGTCGGGACAAACTCCGCACAATTCCGCACGGCTCCGGCGATCGAAGTAGGACCGGCCCCGCGACGCCGGACGGCTCAAGCGACCACGTTAGGTCGCGCTAATCGCATAGAGTTGCATGCTGGTGGAACAGGCCCTTTAGTCAAACATATAAACTCATCCCATTATGTCAATTTAAAACATAGAGAGCTTGAGCAGCAGTGGAAAATGTATGCAGTTAAATCTGTCCTAATATGTTACTCAAATAGAGCACTCTCCGAGCTTTTAATTAGTGAACATTTGAATGAAGCTCTCCTGTTGTATCAAGGTCATTGCCTTATTTGCTTTGTGTTTTTTAATCTTATCTTGGCAGCTTGCAATGTTTACTCGGTTCTTTTAAATTGCAGAAGGGTTTCAATTTAACTCTACTTGTGCTCTGTTCCAGCTATTTATGAACAGTCCTGTGAGGCATATAAGCACCTCGGCAAAACATCTGATGCTTACTGGATAGATCCTGATGACAGTGGCCCTCTAGGACCATTCAAAGTCTACTGCAACATGACAGGTAACACAATAACACAATACCAGCACCAACATTCTCCCAATCGTTATGAATAACCTTGAACAACCTTCCACCCTTTTCGTCAATGTTCTTTTTAATATCCAATAATTTGTTATTTTATCAAAACACATATTTCAAGACTTTGAGGCAAAATACTTCATTGCGCAACACATGTTTTTTATTGTATACTGTGAATAATTAAGGGTTACTCATTGATTAATTCTGACATGAATTAGTGTTTTAAATAAAATCAATCAGTTGCCTTTCACCTGAGTGAAAAATATCCCAGTTACAATTAATCCAGATTTTTTTTAAATGGTAAATTTTGTTGGTGTAACAATTTCCATATATTTTCAGATCTCTTTGTTCAGTTTCTTCACATTAGGAAGTGAGAGTGAACGCTGGCACGATTAGCTGCCTCTGCTCTCTATTTAAATTGTGTATTGTTGATGTCCCTACTACTTTTTTGTTTCATTTTGTTTATATGTTTGTAATTTGCTTGTTTTAATCTGTAAGGTGTCCTTGAGAGTCCTGAAAGGTGCCCGTAAATAAAATGTATTATTATTATGTATTACAGCCAAAACTATTCTCAATAGTTCAAGAATAATAATTCAGTCTTGACTAAATCAAAATAAAGTGTCATGCTTTTTGGGTATACTATTGGTTACGGACTCTCTGCAGTGATTTTTGAAGGGAACTTGGATTCAAAATAAAAGCAGCAAATAATGAAAATAGATAGAAATCAACTTGAATCTGAATGTGAAAAGAGCCTTCATGTCCGGAGGAATCCTTCAATTAATATTTGAGGCAGGAGATCTTTTTTTCTTTAGATCTGACCCGAACAATAAGAGAAGGTGAAGGAATTCATAAAACTGAAATGTAAACTGAGCAACCTGCTGTTGAATAGAGAAGATACTGATGCAGTATATTTATAATTTACATTCAGTACACTGGAAAGAAGTAGAAACTATTGACCTGCAAAAAGATCATCGCAGATGGACACGTGGCAGGGCAATGGAAAAACAATCTGATAAGTAGAAGGGGGATAGATAAGAATGGAGAGGGAAACCGAAGAATCCAACAGGGAAATAAACTGGCATTGGAAAATGTGAAACTGACCTTTAGATTTCAGCTAGATGTCCCAAGTGCAGTTGTCCAGTTCCTGAGAAAGGGCTTTTCTTCTGATGGTTCCCTGGCAATTACTTCAAAAGCGAGCAATACTTAGTATTTTTTAGAGGAAAGGAAATTGTGGTCACAGTCTGAAGAAGGGTCTCGACCCTAAACGTCACCCATTCCTTCTCTCCAGAGATGCTGCCTGTCCTGCTGAGTTACTCCAACATTTTATGTCTATCTTTGGTTTAAACCAGCATAGACATAGAAACATAGAAAATAGGTGGAGGAGCAGGCCATTCGGCCCTTCGAGCCAGCACCACCATTCAATATGATCATGGCTGATCATTCAAAATCAGTACCCGTTCCTGCCCATTCCAACTTTTTCCACATAACCCTTGATTCCCTTAGCCCTAAGAGTTAAATATCTCTAGAGAGCATCTGCTGTTCCTTCCTAAACATATCTTTTGATATGGCATCCTGTTGATCCTGCAGGGATCCTGCAGTTTAACTGCTATACCGAGCTCCGCTTGGAACTTGGAGCTCCTGTGGAATCTTCAAGGCCCCAAGCGCAGTGGACACTCATGTCTAAGTTGGTGTCCCTGAAATACTAGATCAATTGCAGACCTGTACCTTTGGTATTTGGGATGGAAGGATGTAGCATAAATAAATCAGAATGAGTAGTGGAAGCAATCAAATGCCTGGCATTGGTATTTTCATCTGGAATGTTTGAAGACACGAATAAAATAGCTTTAGAGTCTGCAATAGGAGGCTGGGAATTACTGAATGATTGGCTCATTTTGGTCCATCATAGTCTCTTTCCAATTTTCAAAGCTCACCCAGAATGTGATGGAATACTTTGCACAAACTTAGCCAAATGCACCTTCAGCAACATTCCAGCAGTTCAACATCCAGGCCACAGTAATATGTTGGAGCAAAGCCCTTAGCTGCTTGAATCAATATCCAGAGCCTTTATCACAATGACACTATCCTTGTTCAGTTTATCCAATCAGAGAATGCTTGGCAGCAACCCATTAAATATATCTTGACATTTCTGCCCTTATGATTTCTCCTCCCTCAGTAAGCAAAAATATAATCACTGACCAGACTTCTGATGCTTTTTTTGACAAAAATGTGTTGAATTTTGCTGCTTTTCTACCACCTGTTTAGTTCATGAACATGTCTTCCACGTCACTGAGCTAAGTACAGGCGATCCCTGGGGAATGAACTGTTTCCATTTTTAGACATCTACAAGTGAATTTTTGTCTGTAAATCAGAAAATATGCAAAAAAACATCTGATTATGGTAACCAAAAACTCATCAGAATTGTAATGAATGGCATCATAAGCAGATAGATAAGATTGAGAAAAAAAAACTATTACTAAAATAGTTAGTTAAATAAATAATAGGGACAGTTTCGCACAGCTGTTATCGGGCAACTGAACTGTCCTCTCACCATCTGGAGTGTGCTCTTGACCTCTACCATATCAGAGATCTTTGAACTATTTTTTATGGGACTGTCCTGACTAAATGTTGTACCCTTTATCCTTTATCTGTGCACTTTGCACAGCTTGATTGTGATCATGAATAGTCTTTACTGCGACTGGATAATGCATCAAAAGCTTTTCACTGTACCTCGATACACGTGACAATAGAAAACTAAATTATGTGGAAGGAAGATTGGTTCCCCTCTTCATAGGAACAATCTTATATTGGTATTTGGGACTTTTGCATTTAATAATATTATGGAAGCTCATTTCATAGGTTGGGTGTTTATAACTACAGAGATCCCTGTACATTGACCTTTGCAACACTGTTGTTATCTCAAACTACTGCTGTGGGGGCATGAAAACCTACAGTCAGTCGTCTTGCGATATGCAAAGTCCATGTATTCAATACATGTGCTCCAGACTTTACATCTGTGCCATCATGCACAGAATTCCCCACTTGCAACTGTATAGTGGTAGATTTGGCCATTAGAGTATGAGGCAGTATGTGAGTTATGCATTGAGGTGGTGGGCCATGATAATGGAATTGGTTTGAGGGACAGTAGTTAATGTCATCCCTCTCAAGGCCTTCCTGCAGTTGCCATAAGGCTGCCGAGTACCTTGCAGCAGATGTGTAGAGAGTGAGTGAGAATGTAGGTTAACATAGACCAGTGTGAACGGGAGACCCGATGGGCCGAAAGGCCTGTCTCCAAGCTGTGTTCTGAACTAAACAATGTACATGAACTCATCAGTTTTCAAATTTAATTTAATGGCAGAATATGAAAAAAAAAATTATTCTAGATCAGTTAGTGATAGCCAAACTTTCATTCGAGTTTTTGATTTTGCAATTTTTATCAAGATTTTGAAATAATATTTAATCTTGAAACATTCTGACGTTGGGTTCAGATACCACATTACATTCTCCACATTGTGATACTCTTGCATGAGTTAATGGTTGTGGATTGGAAAAAGAACATACCCAACAGAGCCAAATCTGAGAATTAACCTGATGTAGAAAAGATTAGTTTGGAATCTATCTCAACAGTTTGTTGTCTAAAGTGTACCATTTGTTTTACTGACAAGGTTTTGTTACGTGTTATCAACCTATAGCAATGTTGCAGTAGTAGAGCTGCTGCCATACAGTGCCAGAGACCCGGCTTCGATCCAGAGTATGGGTGCTATCCGCATGGAGTTTGTACGTTCTCGCTATGACTGAATGGGTTTTCTCCGTGTGCTCCCACACTCTAAAGTTGTACAGGTTTGTAGGTTAATTGACCTGTAAAAACTCTGTTGCATTTCGAGCAGTGTCTACTTCTCAGCATCCATCTCTGATCACTCTTGAAAAGAGGAGCAAGTTAAGAATCAACCATGTTGGTGCACCTGGAGTCAGGATATTTGACAGGGTAAGGATGACAAATTTGCTTCTCTGAAAGACATTCATGACCAGATGGTATTTTGTGACAATCTGCACAGAGCTAAGTTTAGAGATACAGTATGGACTCAGTCCCTTCTGCTCCACGCCAACCTTTGCTCCCCCGTTCACACTGATTCTTTGTTATCTCACTTTATAATCCACTCTTAGCATACTATGGGCAATTTACTGAGGCCAATCAACCTTAAAACTCGCACGTCTTTGGGATGTGGGAATAAACTGGAGCACCTGGAAGAAACCGGTCAAACAGAGAATGTGCAAACTCCACACAAATAGCACAAGGTTCGGATCAAACTCAGGGTCTCGGGCACTGTGAGGCCGCAACTCTACCAACTGTGCCACTGCACTGCCCTTTGTCAGAAATCTGTTTGCTATTCCAGGAACCTGATTCTATGATACCACATCCACTATTGTTGGTTTGAAAAAGTAATAAGCTATCACTAGCAAACCTCATGATAAATAAGTAGCATTTTATTTTCAAACTGTTTCATAATCACACATCTTTTCTATCTCAGTAAAATATAATTCTTAAATTGTATATTTTCTTAGTCCAGAGCTTATTAAGCACTAAATAATAATTTCCTGAAAGCTCAGACCAAGTTTCATCAAATACCAATAAAAGGTTAAAGAGCAATGGCTGCAATAAAAAAAATCCCTGGTCCGCTTTGAGATAAGTGAGGATTTGAGAACTGTTTGAGAGCTGTTTGCCTCCCATGGCACGCAGATGTTTGTGCCCTTACTGATTAAATCTTCAGACATTTTTTATCACTTTGAGACAGAACATGTCAGGTTCTGTGTTGGGAGAGATTGCTGTGTGGAATCCCATTTCAAAAAGCCGTAATTAAAACAGTCACCATTACTAAGGACAGGCAGTACACGGAATACTTAATGGATAAGCACACAACACAAAATTACTAATTTTACTAAAAATTGTAAAGTGCTATTGTTTTCTCTCTATAATTCATTAAGAGTTGTCATTGCCTCCTGCTGAGAGGGTAGACAGGGAATCTGCTTCCACATCTTCGCTAAACCATTAATGGATAACAAAGGGGATCAATAGCACGGTGATTAAGTTCTGGATCACTGACCCAGTGACATGAGCAGGAGTCCCACCATTGTAGCTGGTAGGAATTTCAATGAAAATAATTAAATTGATCTGGATTATATCAAAAACTCATATGTTCAGGGAGTAAATCCACTATATTTCTGCCATCTGACCTGAATGTGATTCAAGACTCACCATGTGACCTCCTCATTTCAGGATCAGTGGTACTGGGGAGGTTTAATCTAGAATAGCTAGATTAGGAGGGTGAGGGATTGGGGAATGGGTGGAGGAGAGTTTATGGAGGTACCAGAGCAGAAACGAGGCAGATGAGAAATTGTGGGCTAAAGAGTTTAGTAAACAGCACAATGAGGAGCACAGCAAATACAGAGAAAAAAACGGTCATTTAATCTACATTTGTTTCAAGGCAAGAAGCTTAGCAGATGATGCAAATGAATTCAGGGCTTATATTGGTTCAGGGAACTTGGGCATTGCAGCCATAACGGAAACTTGGCGGAGAGAAGAGCAGTGTGTGTCGGAAGGAACTGTAGATGCTGGTTTACACTGAAGATAGAACACAAAATGCTGGAGTAACTCAGGGGGTCAGGCAGCATCTCTGGAGAAAAGAAATAGGTGATGTTTTGGATTGAGACCCTTCTTCAGACTCTTGCTCAGAAGAAGTGTCTCAAATGGAAATGTCACCTATTTAATTTCTCCAAAGATGTTGCCTGACCCGCTGAATTACTCCGGCATTTTGTGTCTATCTTTAAGCAAAGGGCAGGATTGGTTGATTATCATTCCAGGCTATATATGCTGCAGATATGATAGAGGTAAGTGCAGAGTGTGAAGAGAGGGGTGGGGGTAGAGGGAAGATCTTGACTTCTTGATGGGGGAGAACATAGCCATAGTGCTGAGAGGATATTCTTAGGAGATTAGGCTATGTGGGTGGAATGTAGAAATGGGAAAGGAGTATTATTTTGAAGGGACTAAATTATAGGCCCCCAACAGTCAGTGGGAATAGTAAGATTGAACGAGAACTTACCAGTTCGAAGGTTGATCTTTATTTCATGAGGAGTCGAAGTGAGGGATTTCGTGAAGAGCCCGCCGGCGCGCATGCTCGACATACTTCAAAGTAGCGGCGTGGAATCACAGAAACCAATGAAAAGAAATGACTTCACATAGTAAGAATGAAAACGACTAAGATTACCAGATGAAGGTGATTGAGGGTTGGGCGAGGAGGGCACGAAATCCCTCACTTCGACTCCTCATGAAATAAAGATCAACCTTCGAACTGGTAAGTTCTCGTTCAATCTTACTATTTCATTTCGGAGTCACGTGAGTGACTTCGTGAAGACTTCAAAGCTTCTGTGATGACACGCCCTGGACCACGTCCATGCTGTCACACCACTACCAGGGATGGATGGGAGGAATAACGTGCTGACTAGTCCATACTGCAAAACAAATCATATTTATTAACAACAAATCAAAAACCCCTTATTCGGGGACATCTCCACGTTCTTGCCCCGCATCTAATACGGCTTCTGCGAACTGTAGAGGCGCAGCGACGGGCCGGTTGTAGAAACGCTGAAACACCGCTTCATTAGCCCATCCTGCTGTGGCGAGAATATGGTCCATGGGCACCTCCATGACCCTCGCCGCCGACGTCGATGCAGCCCTGGTGGAATGAGATTTGAACACATTAGTGTCGATACCTGACTTACCCAAGACGACTCGAAGCCACCTGGATATCGTCTGTGTTGTCACTCGATGGTGAGGTCTCTTATGAGTGACAAGCAGGTATCTCTCTTTTCCTCTGATGCTTACCGTCACCTTGACGTAGTAACGGATGTGGGAGGCTAAACATAGCCTAGCATCTGCGGGGTATGCCGGGAACTTCAGCTGCAGCCCTGTGCACCCAGGTCTATGCTGCTTTAGTAGCTCGTCAACAAAGAAAACTACTTCTGTGGGGGTAGACATCATTCTGTCGACACGTAGTTTATGGAGTGTCTGTACCCTCTGTGCTGAAGTCAGCGCTAGTAACATCACCAGCTTCATGGTGAGTTTGTCCAGCTGGAGCCCTTCCATGGGGGACCACGTCCTGAGCAGAGCTAAAACTACCCTGACATCCCAGGTGATATTGTAGCGTGGTGTAGGCGGATTCGTATTGAAAATACCCCGCATGAGCCTGGACACTAGCTTGTTGGATCCCACCTCAATATTGAGGTAGAATGATAGAGCGCTCCTGGCGCTGTTGATGGCACTGTAGCTTAAGTGTTCATCATGGTGCAACCCCGCGAGGAATTCCAGGACGTCGGTTATAGTCACGGCATCGTACGTGATGCGAGAGCGGCTGCAGAAGGCTTCCCACTTCCTGATGTGAGAGCGGTATCTTCGCCTTGTAGACTCTCGGCACGACGCTGCAATGGTATCCATGGTCCGGGTAGAAAGGCCGTATCCAACTAAAGGCCGATTCAGAATCTGCAAGCCAACAAATTTAAATAGCCATGGCAGCGATGTGGCTCCCCTGATACAGGGTGAGTAACTAATTCTGGGCTACCCTGCAAACGGACCCAAGGTTCACTGAGCGTGTCAAAGACCATCGGATACCACGGCTGTGTAGGCCAGTCGGGTATGATAAGGATGCCCTTGGCACCATCCATCTGAATTTTTCGTAATACCCGACTGATGAGGCAAAACGGAGGGAATGCATAGAAAAAGCAATTCCCCCAGTCTAGCGAGAATGCATCTAACGCTATAGCCCCAGGATCTGGTTCCCACGAGACGTAGGTTGGTACCTGATGGTTCAACCGGGACGCAAAAAGGTCAATATCCGGTTTCCCAAATTTGGCTGTGATTTTTGCAAAAATTTCAGGATGTAACATCCATTCAATATTATCATTGAACTTGCGTGACCTGGCGTTCGCCACAAAATTAAGCTCACCTGGCAAATAGGTGGCTGAAATCCAAATGTCTCTCTTGACACACCAGAGCCAAATTGAATTAGCCAATTTATCACATGAAACTGACCTGGTACCGCCCATGTGATTTAAATACGCCACCGCTGCGGTGTTGTCTATTTGGAGCCGGACATGTGCTCCAAAGATCTTGGAACAATATGCACGAAGTCCGTGAAACGCTGCAAGCAGCTCCAAATAGTTGATCCCTTGTGATACCAACATTGTATTCTCAAGGGTATCCCATCGGCCCCCACAACTAGAATGCTGATTCATAGCTCCCCAGCCATCAGAGCTCGCATCAGTTTGTAAGTATATCATCGGTTTCGCCTCAATAATAGTTTTAAACGAGTTACTAATGTGGCAAACCCACCATCGTAACTCATCCAATGCTGCAGGCGGCAGCTGCATTGATCGATCATAATGACCAGCATGCCGCCGCAGCGCAGCAATCTTGGCTCTCTGCAAGTTTTGATAATGCAGAGGTCCATACCGGGCTGCCGGAAACAAAGCCACAATCTTGCCAATGACAGTAGCTGTGTGACGAATCGATGGTATACGAGTATTGATTAAATCTGTACACACCTGTGTTACCTCCTCAACTTTGTTAATTGGTATGGTGACTCTCATGCTAATGGAATTCACCTGGAACCCCAGATAATTAATTACCTGGGTGGGGCAGAACTTAGATTTTTCTGGATGAACAATGAACCCAAGCTGTTGGAACAAATTGACCGCAGCTGCAACCCCTTGTTGAGCTGATTCCAAGGTGTGTCCGATAATTAAAATATCATCTAAATAGGCCATCACGACATGATGTCGTTGTCTTAAATAAGCCATAATTGGCTTCACCAATTTAGTAAATAATCGAGGGGCTGTGGTGAGCCCATTAGGCAACGCCCTATATTGCCACAGCTGGTCCATCCAGATAAATTTTAAGAACCTTCTGTAATATTTTTGCATGGGTACGGTATAGTACACATCCTGTAAATCAATACATGCCATAAAGCACCCTTGTGAGATCAATGATTTGGCCGTTTCAAACGTGTCCATTTTAAAATGAGTATATGTTACAAAGTTATTCAGAGTGGTCAGATCAATAATGACTCTACAGCCTCCATCTTTCTTAGGTCGGGTAAAAATATTGGAAACAAATTCAACGGGCTCATGAACCGTTTTCTCTATGACCCCTTTCTGTTCCAACCTTAAAATTTCCTTATAGCCTACAGACTGTTCCGCAGCCGTTAGTTTAAACATACGACCCGGTCTATGCTGAGACGGAGGGATGTCCCCATGAATAAACTCAATGCTATGGCCCTGAATATTCCGTAACACATACTCATCACTGGTAATATTACCCCATGCACCCGCAAACAACCGCAAACGCCCACCAACATGTGAAGTTAAACAAAGAGAAAAAAGAGAACCAGACCGCCTCACCTCTGTGGTTACCGGCGGTCCCTGACACGAGTGGGTGGACGTAGAGGTGCTGGGTTGGTTTGAGGTCGTGGCGTCCTCATTTTCCATCTCGGCTTCTGCCGAGCCTGTCCTAAAAAAGACCCCTGTGGTTGGGGTGGCTGATATCGGTTTGGACCTGGAGGGTAATTCCTGGTAGACATGCTGGCAGACCCTCGTGAGCGGCCAAGCGAAGCTTTGGAGCTCGATGGCGTGGGGGCACTCTGAGAGCGCATGAGCCCCACGGTCTTGGCTTGTTCATCAAGCTCTCTGACCCTTTTGGAAAGGTCTTCGCCAAAGAGCTGACGGGGCGGCGGCGGCGGCGGTGGTTTGCACAACCCTGCAAATTTGGGGTTGAGCGCTGGGCGGATGCTATTTTTCCGAAAGCCGTTAATTTCGTTTTGAGTAGCGCATAGAAGCGCCAGAGCATCCTCCTGGTCCAAATTAAGCTCCTCTCCATCGACCGACCGCACAAAGGCAGTAATCCCGGCCGTGAGGAGTTTCAGGATCCGCTGAATCTTCAGCTCCTGCTGACGGATAGCCACACTGATGTTGCCCCATATCGGCGTATTGACCATAGGCACGTTGAGGGAGTTGCAGTTTGATGGAGCCTTGTGACGGCTCATGGCTTGTAACAGAACTTCCTCCTGAAGCTGGTGATTATTTAGGAAGTCCACAGTGGCTGCCAGCTTTGTATTGATAGGAAGCCCCAAGGAATGAGGGGCTGCAAACTTGGTGGCCACATCGAGGAGGTCCTCCGCCGGTAATTCAGGCGGGGGTGGGATGGGGTCGCCCACGGCCTCCTCGTCCTGCTGCTCCAGGCTGGTGTATGAAGCTGGTGATGAAGCCCTGTGCCTGTCGCTGCTGGATGCCTGTTGATGTTGGATGAGACGTTCCAGCAGCCGCTCTATACGGTCAATACGCCCTTCACCCTGAACACTCAGGTGGTCGGAGTCCTCCAGCTCTGAAAATTGGCCGGGGCTCCTGTCATCGGCCCGCACCTCGTCGAGGCCCTGCCGGTGCCGGTAGTTGTCGTCGACAGCCGCCGAGGCGAAACTGCGCGATTCCTGCACGGGCGTGTTCAACCGCCTCCGTGTAGCGGGAGCGGAAGCCGTTGCCTCTAAGGACAGATGCGGCATAGTGTCGGCACCAGCCGAAGCCTGGATACCTTGGGCCCGTGCAGGCTTGCCAGCTGCCCACATCGTGGACCTTGCCGACGCATGGTCTCGCCCACCCATCCATGGGGGGCTCGGCGACCGTGACGGGACCCCCAACTGACTCGTCCCGGCGTCGGAAGTTGGGGGGCGACGGCTGGACCTCACAGCTGCCCCGGGTCCCGTCCTGGAACCTGACCGCTCCTTAGCGGCAGGCAGAGCCTTAGCCCCGACAGGGTTAGGCGTCTGGGCTCCTGCCCTTCCCCTCCTCAGGGGGCTTTGTGAAGCGGGCCGTGCAGCCGCACGGACCCGTCTGCTCGAGGCCGTCAGCAAGCCTGCTGACGACCGGACTGCCATGGCAGGGTCGTCCTGCTCTGGCGGCACACCACACTCCTCCTCGTCAAACTCCTCCGAGCTGTGGTGTGCGGGCGGGTCCGGACCTGAAAAGACAGAGCTCACCGACATCTCCGCCCTCGTTCCGGTCTGCGTTGCAGGTACCCCCGACAACTCTCGCTCCGGAACTGCTGGCCGGCGACTTCTTCCCGATCTCCGGCCTCTCAAACTCCCATCCATGTTCTTGCTGTGAAGCAAACACAACAAGAACCACCAACTTAAGGTAGCATACTTACCTGCGTGGTTCCCTTATGAAGGGCTGGCGAGGAGCACGCTCCTCCATCAGCCGTCGCAGCAACGCGTTACGACGATATGTCGAGCATGCGCGCCGGCGGGCTCTTCACGAAGTCACTCACGTGACTCCGAAATGAAATTTGAGGAACGGCTTGTGTTTGATAATTGCACTGATGCAATTATCAAGAAAGCTCATCAGCGCCTCTACTTCCTGAAAAGATTACGGAGAGTCGGTTTGTCAAGGACCCTCTCTAACTTCTACAGGTGCACAGTAGTGAGCTTGCTGACTGGTTGCATCGTGGCTTGGTTTGGCAATTTGAGCACCCTGGAGAGGAAAAGGCTACAAAAAGTAGTAAGCACTGCCCAGTCCATCATCGGCTCTGACCTTCCTTCCATCGAGGGGATTTACTGCAGTCGCTGCCTCAAAAAGGCTGGCAGTATCATCAAGGACCCACACCACCCTGGCCACACACTCATCTCCCTGCTACCTTCAGGTAAAAGGTACAGGAACCTAAAGACTGCAACAACCAGGTTCAGGAATAGCTACTTCCACACAGCCATCAGGCTATTAAACCTGGCTCGGACAAAACTCTGAACATTAATAACCCATGATCTGTTATTTGCACTTTATCAGTTTATTTATTCATGTATATATTTATATAATGGTATATGGACACACTGATCTGTTTTTGTAGTCAATGCCTACTATGTTCTGTTGTGCTGAAGCAAAGCAAGAATTTCATTGTCCTGTCAGGGACATATGACAATAAACTCACTTGAAGTTGAACTTGTAGAAAGATTGCAGATTGCTGTAAAAATAATAGGACATTTTTACTGGGAGAATCCAACTTCCCTATGAGTGCAAAGATTTACGAGAATGTTATTGGGACAAGCACCTGAGCTACTGGGAGATGTGAGCAAGCTAGGACTTCATCCCTTGGAGTGTAGGAGACCGAGGGGGGTGACTTCATAGAAGTGTATAAACACATGGGAAGCCATAGGGAAGTTGAATGTCCATGGACTATTTGCCAGGGAAATGGAATAAAAAAACTGGAGATGGTTGGTTTAAAATGAGAGGCAAAAGATTTAAATGGGACCTGCGGGTCAACCTTTTTACGCAAAGGGTGGTGAATACATAGAATGAGCTGCACGTGAAAAGGATTGAGGGATTTTGGCCAGAAACAGCATAGCAGATTATTTTGATATCTTGGTTGGCAGAAACGAGTTGGATTAAAGCAACTGTTTCTGTACCGTAGTACTCTATTGTCTATGAATCTGATGTTCAGGCAATAAAAGATAGTACAGCTAATGTTGACCACATCTTGCCAAGAGGTTAAAAAAGGGAAGATATATGTGTTAGGTCCTCCAATTTGTTCCAATTTTATGGCGAGTACACATGTATGGATGTGTGAACCTAGTACTCAATGGAAATAAATGAACACTAATCCATGTTTTTCATTCTGTGATACAAAATCTTTTTGGTCAGCATAGATAAGTTGGGCCAAATGCCTATTATTGTGCGGTGTGACTCAATGACTCTAAACGTGCTATGCATTTTGGAACATTCTTAATTAGTGCCTAATGTGATGTAAATTAATCAGTCAAGTTTAACTCTGATCGTTTGAGTTGTTCCATATTTGTTCAGACATAACTAGTATGCCATGCTTACGCAATGGAAATGCACAGAAATTCAAGCACTGTCCATCACTAACTGAACTAGATTCATTCACAGCATGATTAGACTGGGGTTCTTAACGTATTTATTAGTGCCCCGCAACAAGTTCTCTCTTATTTCTCTTGTCAATGATACCAATTTTTCTTGTCAAATTTATCACTGGCAGATAAGCAACAAAAATGTGCAATTCATTAAAATGGCATTTAGTGAAACTATATCTTGGGATACAAATAGAAGAGTGAAGATTCTCAGCTAAAGAAATTAGCCAAAGTTTAATTTTCTACTAACATTGTTAGTTCTCTGCTGGCAGCAATTATAATTAAATCTGCAAAAATTCTGCAGAGGAAATTAAATCCACAGAGTAAATCTTTGTTAGCAATTAAATTAGAAAATTAGAGGGTGTTTAAAAGGCCTTCCTTATTTGGTAGGGCATCATAGGTCAGACATCAGAGAATCTTATCAATACTGAGAAGGCAGATAGTCACACAGATGAAGTGAGAGGACACAATGAAACAGACAGTGTCATAGGGGAGGGATTTTCACCTTCACACCCTCGGAAGTAATGTCAAAGTAGATTTTCACTCTCTTTTGAACCTGAATGATGTTCATCCCAATGAGCTATGTCTAAGCCAGGACACTGGATTCCCTCCTCCACCTTCCTTTGCACAAAAATGAGGGTAAAATGGTTTTGATAGACTTTCACTCATGTGTTGGTCTTTTGGAAAAGCTACATTTTGGAAAAGCCACATTTAGGACCAGTTTTTTACACGTCATCTCATCGTAGGGGAGTTGTGGTGGATTTTAACTTTCCCAATGTAGACTTAAACTACCATAGTGCCAAGAGCTTAGACAAGGTGGAATTTGTCAAGTGTGTTCAAGAGCATTTCCTCAAGCAGTCTATGGAGGACCCTGCAAGAGAGAGGGCAAAGCTTGACCTATTCTTAAGGACGTGACTGAAGTGTCAGTGGGCAAGTATCTTGGGATCAGCAACCACAGTTCTATTAACTTTAAATTAGTTATGGATAAGGACAGGACAGCCCCACAAGTTAAAATTCTGAACTGTGGTAAGGTCAACTTTGATTGTAGTAATGCTGATTGGAATATATTGTTTGCAGGCATATGGAAGTAAGGAACTCTGTATGAAGAGGCTCTGGTCAGGTAAAGGCAGCTGGGATCAAGAATATCTTTGGAGGAGTAAGGGGACTGAGCACACTTATGAAGGAAATCAGGAAGGGCGTAAAGGCATCATGTGATAGGTCTGGCAGACAAGGTTAGGGAGAATCCAATAAAATGTTATGTATATTAGGTAAATAGGATAATTAGAGAGAGAGAATATGGAAAAATGTTCTTGATGTTGGGGAAGTCCAGAACCAGGCATCACAATTTAAGAATAAGGGGTAGGCCATTTAGGACTGAGATGAGGAAAAACGTTTTCACTCAGAGAGTTGTGAATCTGTGGAATTCTTTGCCACAGAAGACAGTGAAGGCCAATTCACTGGTTGTTTTCAAGAGAGAGTTAGATATAGCTCTTAGGGCTAATGGAATCAAGGGATATGGGGAGAAAGCAGGAACGGGATACTCATTTTGGATGATCAGCCATGATCATATTGAAAGGCAGTGTTGTCTCTGGGCTGAATGGCCTACTCCTACACCTATTTTCTATGTTCTATGAGAGTTCCATAATTTTGACCCAGAGAAGGTGAAGGAGTGTCAATAGATTCACATGTCAGGATGGTGTGTGCCTTGAAGGGTGAATTTCTGATGGTGGTGTTCCCATATTTTTATCACAAGCAGAACTGTCAGGCAAAGATTCAATTGTAAATCTAATAACAAGTATCATCAAACATATTTTTGAGAGTAGAGGTCGTGGTACTGTTTTATAATATTGTTGAAAAACACATTTATGGAGTCAGTCATACAGCACAGGAACAAGCCCTTCGGCCCAACTTGCCTGTTCTGACCAAGCTGCCCCATCTCCACTCATCCCACCTGGCCGCATTCGGCCTATATTCCTTTAAAACCATTCCTAACCGTGTGCCTGTCCAAATGTCTTTTAAATGCTGTTTCTTGTGCCTGCTTCAACTACCTGGCCTGGCATCTCATTCCATATACCCACCACTCTCTATGTGAAAAGATTGCCCTCAGGTTCCTATTAAATCTTTCCCCTCTCACCTTAAACCTATGTCCTCGGGTTCTTGATTCACCTCCTTTGGTAAAAGACTCTGTGCATTCACCCTATTTATTCCACATTCTATTATCACAAAACGATAAATATTTTAACTCCAGCCTAGTTCACCCCCTATAAGTAAACAGATTTTAAATAAATAAATTATTTTAAAAAATGATACAGTATTAACTATTGATAACATTGGCAAACTGTAGTTAGTTTCTTAGCCTTAGAAAGCTACTCAAGATGCTCAAGATGGCGACTACCTGCGGCGACTTTTGCGGAGCACCAGAACAGAAAAGATTTAACTACAACTTCTATCAACTTACCTGCATCAGGGAAACGGCAGTAATCGGTGCCGTTTCTGACAGGCTGCTTGTGCAGCTGAAAGTGCTGGCAATGTTGCGATCTCCCGCAGCTGCGGGAGCACCGGACTGTAAATTTTCCCACGCTGGCTGTGAAACTCCCGACCCGACTGAAGAACCCAGGTATGGCACCTGGAAACCCCGGGATAACCTCCAGAGCCGACGGGCTGGATATTCCAGAAGAAATGAAGCTGGAGCTGCTGATTCTGAGGGAACCCCCGTTCGTTACGGAGCTGGAGCTGCCGTTTGTGAGGGAATTCCCGTTCCAGCGCTGGTCTGCAGAAACAGCAGGTACAGGAAACACAGTACCTGGAAACAAAGGGGAAGCCTCCATTGAGTCCGGAAACGTGGTCGACGGGCAGGACTTCAGGTCAGAATGAAGCGCAGGGGACTTTGGCCCCCTCTCCCTACTATCCTACTGGCCAACGTACAGTCCCTTGAAAATAAAGTGGAGGACTTAAGGGCAAGGTTGCTTTATCAAAAGGAGCTGAGGGAATGCTCTGTGTTCTGTTTCACAGAGACATGGCTCACCCCCAGCTCCCCAGACTCAGCAGTCCAGCCTGAAGGGTTCTCCATCCACCGTATGGACCGTACACTGGCATTGGGGAAAGGGAGAGGAGGGGGTGTCTGCCTCATGGTCAACTCTGCGTGGTGCTCAGACGTGGCAGTCCTGTCCAACTCCTGCTCTCCACACTTCGAACATCTGGCGGTGAAGTGCCGTCCCTTCTACCTACCGAGGGAATTCACCTCCATCATCCTGACCGCGGTCTACATCCCACCCCAGGCAGACGCCCATCTGGCACTGGAGGAGCTGCACGCCGTGGTCAACAAACACAGACGCCTTACCCCGAGGCATTTACCACCATTGCTGGGGACTTCAATAAGGCAAACCTAAAGAAATCACTCCCCAACTTCCACCAACATGTCTCCTGCTGCACTAGAGGACCAAACACCCTAGACCACTGCTACACCACCATCAAGGATGCCTACCGCTCTATCCCTCGCCCTCACTTCGGTAAATCCGACCATACCGCGGTGCTGCTTCTTCCTACCTACAGGCAGCAATTAAAGAGTGCACCCCCAGAGGTGAGGACAGTACAGAGCTGGTCGGTGGGGGCAGAAGAACAACTACAAGACTGTTTGGAGTCTGTAGACTGGGCTATGTTCAAGGACTCGGCAACGGACTTGAATGAATACGCCACAGTCGTTACAGACTTCATAAAGAAATGTGTGGAGGACTGCATCCCTACAAAAACCTTCCGAGTGTTTCCCAATTAGAAACCTTGGATGAACTGTGAGATCCGCACTCTTCTGAAGTCCAGACACCAGGCATTCATGTCTGATGACACAGTGGTTTACAAGAAGTCCAGATACGACCTTGGTAAGGCCATCAAAAAGGCCAAAAGGGAGTTCTGCTCCAAGCTGGAGGATGAGACAGATGTTCGGCAGCTATGGCGGGGACTGAATGCAATCACCTCTTACAAGGCGAAACCAGGAGGCAGCTCAGATGTCGGTGATACATCACTCCCTGATGAGCTCAATGCATTTTACGCACGCTTTGATAGGGAGAACACGGATGTGCCTTCCCGAGCCCCTATTCGCTGTGATGGTATTTCAGTCTCAGTCACAGAGGCCGACGTCAGGAAATCCTTCAGAGGGGTGAACCCTCGAAAAGCGTCTGGACCTGATGGCATACCTGGTCGTGTCCTAAAAACCTGTGCGGACCAACTGGCTGGAATTTTTACGGACATTTTCAACCTGTCACTTCTGAGGTCTGAGGTTCCCACCTGCTTCAAAAGGGCATCAATAATACCGGTGCCCAAGAAGAGCTAGGTGACGTGCCTCAATGACTATCGACCTGTGGCACTAACGCCTGTGGTGATGAAGTGCTTCGAGAGGTTGATCATGGCGCAAATCAACTCCTACCTCAACAAAAAGCTGGACCCACTGCAGTTCGCTTACCGCCACAACAGATCAACGGTGGACGCAATCTCGCTGGCCCTCCACTCCGCTCTGGACCACTTGGACAACAAAAACTCATATGTCAGGCTGCTATTTATTGACTACAGCTCGGCATTTAACACAATCATCCCCTCCAAGCTGGTTACCAAACTCGCAGAACTGGGTCTTTGCGCATCCCTCTGCAATTGGATCCTCGACTTCCTCATCCACAGACTACAGTCTGTTCGTATTGGTGGAAATGTGTCAGACTCAATAACAATCAGCACGGGAGCACCTCAGGGCTGCGTGCTCAGCCCCCTGCTGTACTCACTCTATACTCATGACTGCGTAGCCGGTCATAGCGCGAACTCCATCATCAAGTTCGCTGACGACACCACTGTTGTGAGACGTATCACTGATGTGGATGAGTCCGAGTATAGAAGAGAGATCGAGCGACTGTCCATATGGTGCCAGCACAACAACCTGGCCTTCAACACCAGCAAAACCAAGGAACTGATTTTGGACTTTGGAAGGAGTAGGATGGGGACCCACAGTCCTGGTTATATCAACGGGTCGATGGTTGAAAGGGTCAAGAACTTCAAATTCCTGGGCGTGCATATCTGTGAAGATCTTTCCTGGTCCGAGAACACAGATGCAATTATTAAGAAAGCTCATCCGCGCCTCTACTTCCTGAGAAGATTACGGAGAGTTGGTCTGTCAAGGAGGACGCTCTCTAACTTCTACAGGAGTACAGTAGAGAGCTTGCTGACTGGTTGCATTGTGGCTTGGTTCGGCAACTTGAGCGCCCTGGAGAGGAAAAGACTACAAAAAGTAGTAAACACTGCCCAGTCCATCATCAGCTCTGACCTTCCTTCTATCGAGGGGATTTATCACAGTCGCTGCCTCAAAAAGGCTGGCAGCATCATCAAGGACCCACACCACCCTAGCCACACACTCATCTCCCTGCTACCTTCGGGTAGAAGTTACAGGAGCCTGAAGACTGCAACAACCCGGTTTAGGAATAGCTACTTCCCCACAGCCATCAGGCTATTAAACCTGGCTCGGAACTCTGAACATTAATATCTCTCCAT
Organism: Raja brachyura; assembly: GCA_963514005.1. Next base: position 43,630,389 of record OY740782.1, read on the forward strand.
CTGTTATTTGCACTTTATTAATTTATTAAGTCATGGGTGTATTTATGTATAGAATTGTAGTCAATGCCTTCTGTTCTATGTTCTGTTGTGCTATGCAAAGAAAGATTTTCATTGTCCTGTCAGGGACACATGACAATAAACTCTTTTGACTTTTTTTTTACTTGACTTTTACTCAAAAAGATCGAAAACACTTTACAATCATTGCGCACTTTTGCAGTCTGGTAATATATGTTACAATATGAATCATGGGACCTTGAGGAACATCACCTCAAATTCCACGTGGGTAGTTTGCAACCCAATTTTATATTTTAAGATAAAAAAGAGAAGACTGAGTTTCATCCTTTCCGAAGTTTGTTTACTTTCTTCTGAGCGCACATCTTCCATTTGATGGGATTGTCCAGTACGTGTGTGATGACAGTTGGAAACATCTCACACTGATCCTCTATTTGATTGATTCATCGGCCCTTGTGCATCTAGCTGGTAGAGGTTGGAGGGTGCAGTCCAAGGAGTCTTGGTGAGTTCATAAGATGATACGTGACAGGAGTAGAATTAGGCCACAGCCCATCAAGTTTACTTCACCATTCAATCATGGCTGATCGATCACTCCCTCCTAACTCCATTCTCCTGCCTTCTCCCTATATCCTCTGATACCTGTACTAATCAAGAATCTATATATCTCTGCCTTAAATATCTCATGGACTTGGTGCTCCACAGAGTAGCTGTAGCGCGTCGTGTAGGTGGTATAAACTCCTGCAATTGTGCATTGGTGATAGTGAGTGAATACCTATCAAGCTGGTTACTATCTCCTGTATGGTGTTGAGCTTCTTGAGCATTGTTGAAACAGCACTCATGCAGGCACGCGGAGAGTACTGGACTAATGCTGGAGTAACTCAGCGGTACAGGCAGCATCTCTGGAGAGAAGGAATGGGTGACTTTTTGGTTCGAGACCCTTCTTCAGATTTCTTCAGAAAGATATAGTTTGGAAACAGGCCCTTTCGGCCCACCAAGTCCATGCCAACCTGATTACTAGTTCCATGTTATCCCATTTTTGCATCCACTCCATGCACATGTGGAGAAGCATGCAGAAGCAAATTGACCTGCAAACTTGTGGAGGATCCTGAGGGATGCAACTGTGTATATGACTATAGACATAAAATGCTGGAGTAACTCAGCGGGATGGGCAGCATCCCTGGAGAGAAGGAATGAGTGACGTTTCCAGTTGAGACCCATCTTCAGACTGAAGAAGGGTCTCGACCCGAAACGTCACACATTCCTTCTCTCCAGAGATGCTGCCTGTGCCGCTGAGTTACTCCAGCATTTTATGTCTATCCTGTGTATATGATTACCCCAGTTGACTTTCTGATCAATGGTGAGCCTCAGGATAATAATGAGAAATTTTCTCATGGACACTTTGAATATGATTGCCAGTCAATCTAACCTGTGTTAAACTGCTTTAATGTGCTATTTGCTTAAAAGGGTGCAAATGGGATCATTTTTAAGATGACACCTGCACATGGTTAATATTTGAAAAATGGCACAAAGTGCTGGAGTAACTCAGTGGGTCAGGTAGCATATCTTGGGAACATTGATAGGTGACATTTTGGGTCAGGAACCATCTTCAGACTGATTGTTGGCGTGGTGGGGTGGAGGAAAAAAGTTGGAAAAGTGGAGGGGCAGGACAAAGCCTGGCAGGCTGTCCTGGTTGCCCATGCAACAGGTTGATATGGGTGAGAAGGATTATTTTGATAGGCTGATAAATAAGGACAAAGACCATATATGAAAAGACAGACGGTAATATGATTGAATAGTTGTGAATTATGAAGCAAGAGGAAGGAATGTAGGTAGAAGGGGTGGGGAGAAACAGGTGCAAGTAGGTGGGGCATGGGAGAGGGGTGTGGGCTAAAGAAGGGGGCTATATGGGGGAAGAATGGAGAGGCGGAGGACGTTGTAGTTACCTAAAATTGTCAAATTCAATTATCACACCGTTGTGATGTAAGCTACCCAAGAGGAATTTGAGATCTTGTCCCTCAATTTGTGCTGGGTCTTACTCTGGCAATCGTGGAGACCTAAAACAGAAAGGTCAGTATGGGAATGGGAAGAAGAGTTAAAATAGTTAATAACTGGGAGATTCAGTAGGCCGTGGTGGACCGAGCGCAAGCATTTCACATAGATGGTCTCACCAATGTACAGGAGGCCACATCGGACACACCTGATGCAGGAGGTGAGTTTAGAGAAGGTGCATGTGAACCTCTATCTCACCTGGAAGGACTGCTGAGGTCCCTGGATGGAGGTGGAGGAGGAACGACAGGGACAGGTGTTATATCTCCTGTGGTTGCAGGGGGAAGTATCTGGGGAGAGGGTGGGGGGTTTGAGATGAATGAGTGTCAAAATTATGAATAGAGTGGTTCATCCTCAGCTGGTGACCAGAGATCCAAAGAGAAAATGGTCGTAAAAGTTTGTAGTGAAGTGTAAAAATGACTGGAGTTTGAAAGCAAAGCCACTTGGTATGTGTTTGTTAAGTCCAAGCTTTGATCAAATGTTACTTAAATGGAATTGCCAGTACCTTTAGAACTCTCTAATTCCTATTTCAAGTGATGAACGGACTTTGAATGCATTGTCATATCACAGAAGGAGGACATTGTGTATTCAGAAGCAGACTATAATCTGTAGATTCAGTCAAATGCCAGGATTGAGATTGTGTGAAATGGAAATTATTGTACATGAACAATTCACTCAAGATGTTTTATTTTTCCTGTCATTGTGGCTGATGTTTTTCTTCAATTTTGCTGTTTTTGCCTCTCGATCACAATGGAATAGTCATCTGTGTGTGGTTTAAATTGCCTTTATTATGACACAAATGCTCATAAGTGGATTTGAAGTTCCTTTTCAATAAAAGTTTTGAAATGCTTTATAGCACTCTTTGGATAACCTGCAGCAATATAAACCACATCTGCAGAAATTAAAATAAAAACAAGTAGAGCCAATTCCATGATAGGGTTCCTGATTATTAGATGATTGCAATGCATTTGTGATTTAAATGATGTATTTAATACTGAGAATGGATTACGCTGCAGTTAGAGTTGTGGAAGTTTTCTTTTGACAAAAATATAGTATGCCTAGAAGGTATAATGTATCAATATTCTTTCTATAAATATATAATAATGAAATTATCTGGCAATTTCAGAAAATATCAGTACCAATGATTATAAACTTAAAGTATTATTAGTTTATTGTTGAGCTGTTAACTCCAAGCTTGATGGCCATATATAAACCAAGCAAAGGAATTTCAACCAAATGTTTCAGCACCGCTGGTGATCAAAGTGCTGTCTCACAGGTTGGAAGGAAAAATGGCGCCAATTGGGGCAATTCCCCGGCTGGGAGTAAAAGGCTTGCCAAAGTCTGTTAGACTTTAGAGATAGTGTGGAAACAGGTCCTTCGGCCCACACAGTCCATGCCACCCAGCGATCACCCGGACACATGCACTGTCCTACACATGTATCAATGTCTGTGTAATTTGAGCATAGGAGCTGTACTTATACTCGAGCATGCTCATACTCGCTTATATAATTATGGAAATGAGGTCAGTGACTTTTGACCTGGAAATAAATCATTCCTGTTTTTGATCCGAACGCGAGTGTGTGTGGAGCCATCTTTCTCAGTCTAATATGTGCTAGTTTTACTTATATCGTAAGTAGACACATATCAAAACATTGTGGCAATGGTGAAAGTGAAAATTTGTGGATCAAATGGACGCTATGATGATTAGCAAAAATGCTTTCAGGAATCAGTGTTTTAACGCTCAGCGACTGGACCAGCTGCATGCATGAGAGGAACTGTATGCAGGTCAGTGCACACACAAAACTAAGACGCAGTGTGTAAATCAGTGCTGTGGGAGTTCAGGGTTGAAACGACACGCTGTGGGAGACTGCTTAAAGATAGCACACGCTGTATGGAAACAGAAATCAAAACTGAGTTTTGTCTTGGCAATATTTTCGATAGTAGTAGAAGATATTAGAGAATATTATGCAAATGATGCAGTCGCACATGGTGCTTATAGCTAAACGATGCATAAGTTATTAAGAGCGAGGATATTTCGAAATGGCACAGGCTAGTCCATCTTTCCATGTGGCACCACCGCCCAATCTAAAGCTCAAAGACTTAAAGAAGGAACTGCAGATGCTGGAGAATCGAGGGTACACAAAAGGCTGGAGAAACTCTTCTTCAGACGAAGGGTATCGACCCGAAACATCGCCTATCTCCTTCGCTCCTTAGATGCTGCTGCACCCGTTGAGTTTCTCCAGCCTTTTGTGTACCCTTAAAGCTCAAAGAGAACCAGGTAGAAGAGTGGAAAATGTTTAAACAAATGTACGAAAATTATGTAGTGATAACAAATCTGGATAGGAAGAAACAGTATCAAAAAGCAGTATTCCTGCATACTGTTGGACCGGAGGGCATGCGAATCTTCAATACCCTGACTTTCAAAATGGTAGCAGATGAGACGGATGTGAATATCATCATCAACAAGATGTCTACCATCATCATAGGAGAGACGAATGAAATGTATGAACGATTTATTTTCAATAAACGAGTCAAGAAACCAGGGGAATATTGACCTGGGGAACGCATAGAATCATAGGTTGCAGAGCTGAAGGAGCTGAAGACATGTAACTTGTGCGATTGCCTGAAAGAAAGCCTCATTCGAGATTGCATCGTCATTGGCATTGCAATCAGTCAACTAGGAAGACTCTCCTTCAGAAGAAGAATCTGACACTGCAGGAGACTGTGGACATATGTAGATCCTCGGAGGTAACAGCGACAAGTATGCAGGTCATTGGCGAAGAGCCGACAACACTCAAGGTGGAACGATTCAAATCGAGGGAAAAGATGGTTCATTTTCCTTCGCAGAGGAAGAATCGGGGACTAGTCAAGTGCAAGTTCTGGTGGGGATGTACAAGTGCAGGAAGGAGGAATAGCCAGCATATGGGAAGGACTGCAACAGATGCGGACGACAAAACCACTTTGCCTGCTGCTGCAAGTAGAGGAAGGAGAGCACGCAGACTTGTGGTCTTCACAAGGTCATGGGACATCTGACTCAACGTTCATTTCCGACGCAGAGTCTGTGAGTTGCACTGAGGTCAATGCAGCTGGAAACAATTCCTCTTCAGGCCTATTCGCTGAGATGCAGGTCAGCACAGAAGCCATCAAGTTTCAGATTGACTCTGGTGCCAGTGGTAATGTGATTCCCAAGGATTTTGTACTCAACAAAGAGGACATTAGGCGAGAGAAAATTATCTTAAAGATGTACAATGGATCCAACCTGCTTGCAGAAGGTTGGATGAAAGTCATATTCCGGAACAAGATGAATAACAAGAAGTACCGTGTTCACTTCATAGTGGTCGAGGAAGGCTGGCTCACACTGCTCCTGAACGGAAAAGCTGCACAACAGATGAAACTCATCACCGATCACTACGAGAACTTCAAGAGCTTGAATACTGTTGGAGAGGCTGACTCATTACTCAAGAGATACAAAGATGTCTTTGACGACGAAAGACTGGGGAGACTACCAGGCATGGTCAAGTTGGTAACTAGGATGGAGGATGTGACTCTATCACAATGTCCTGCAAAACCGGTACCTGTAGCCATGAAAGAGAAGGCCAAGAATGGTCTCATGAAGCTGGTCGAGCAGGACATCTTGACTCATCTGAGTTGTGTACCAGGCTGGTCGGTACGGAGAAAAAGGACTGCACAGAATTGAGGTTCTGCATAGATCCTAGACCTCCCAATAAAGTCCTGAAAAGGGAGATCCACAAACTATCATTCATAGAGCATGTGCTTCCTGAGCTGTCTCCAAGGTTTTCTCCAAATTCGATCTGAAGTCAGGATACCTCCACTGCGAACTAGATGAGGAGAGCAGTTTCCTAACAACCATGAACACCCCTTTTGGGAGATATTGCTGGAAGAGGCTACCATTTGGACTGAAAGTAAGTGCAGAGATCTTCCAGAAGAAGCTGCAACAAGCCCTTGAAGGATTAAAGGGAATGGAATGTGTTGCTGATGATATCATCCTATTCGGAGTAGGGGACACCAGAGAAGATGCAGAAAGGACTCACGATGCAAGACTGCAAGATCTTCTTCAGCGATGCAGAGACAAAGGCATCAAACTGAACCGGAAGAAGTCGGTAGTGAAAACTACTTGTATCACATTTCTAGGATATGTAGTTACAAATCGTGGCCTGAAACCAGATCCGAAGAAGATCCAAGCTATCCTAAAGATGCCCAACCCAACCAATCCAACATAAATCCAAAGATTACAAGGCAGTGTAAACTACTAGGCAAGATTCCTGCCAATGTTGTCGGACACATTCGACCCTTTGAATAGATTGACCCACAAAGAAGTAGTGGGAATGGTTATCAGAACATGACATGGCAATGTCAGAGATCAAGGAGCTGTTGACAACGGCCCCTATCATGGAGTACTACACACCAGATGAACAGCTGACCATCCAATGTAATGCAAGCAAGGCAAGTCTAGGTGCAACACTTATGTAGAAAGAACAGCCGCTGTCCTATGTGAGTCGAGCAATTACGTCAAACAAGCAGAGATATGCTCAGATTGAGAAGGAGGCACTAGCAATAGTGTTTGCCCTCGAACGCTTTCATCAGTACACCTACGGACAGAGAGTGATTGTGATGAGTGACCACAAGCCATTGGAATTCATAGTCAAAGTGCCTCTGCATAGAGCACCAAGATGTCTCCAGGGCATGATGGTGAGGATGCTCCACTATGACATTGAGATCAAATAGGTAAGGGGAAAAGACATATGTCTAGTAGATATGCTCTCCCGGGCACACCTCCCTGACACCACCAGATTCACTGATGTCAACGTAGTTGAGTCCTTGAGCATGGGAGAGGACAAGGTCTTAACGCAACCAAGCCCATACCAGGGAAGACAAAACACTACAAATAGTTAAGAGAGTGATCCAAAATGGATGGCCAGATCACAAAGCACAAGTCCCAAAGGCAGCACAGCCGTACTTCAACGTCAGAGACGAGTTGAGTGTGCAAGACGGCTTAGTATTCAGAGGAGAGATTGTTGTAATCCCTATCACTCTACGCAAAGATATGAAGGAGACACTCCACACCTCTCACCTGGGAGTAGAAGGAACCCTCAGATGTGCTAGAGAATGCATTTTCTGGCCCGGAATGAATTCTGATGTGAAGCACTTCATTTCAAACTGTGAAGCCTGCAGGACGTACGAATAACGGAATGAGAAAGAAACTCTGATGCCACATGACCTCTCAGATCGCCCATGGGAGAAAGTGGAAACCGATATGTTCGAACTTGAATGGAAATATCTTTTTACAGTATTGCAAAAATTCCAGTTGGGAGAACATTTTATTTCATGGATATAAATTGCTGTATGACAATGCGACTGCCAGAATACGGACAATCATGTACTCTCACCTAAATTTCAACTATCCAGGGGTAATAGACAGGGATGCGCATTATCACCCCTGTTATTTGCCCTCGCGTTTAAACCTTTAGCAGAAAGTATAATAGTAAATCCGAATCTTCACGGATACAACACTAAATATTCCTATAATAAAATGTCATTATATGCAGGTGATGTATTACTTTATATCACCAATTCCCAAGTTAGCATTCCAAGTATATTAAAGCTTATAGAGGAATTCAGTTCCTTTTCAGGATATAGAATAAATTGGAACAAAATTCCAATTATGTCAATAAAACCTCAAGAGCCGACACACCTCCTAAAATTCCCTTTTAGAATTGCTGCGGAGAAATGTAAATATCTTCGAGTTCATGTAACTAGAAAATACACTTCTCTATTTCAAGCAAACTTTCCTCCCTTAATTACCAAACTAAATGCCCTTACTCAATTTTGGAAAATGCTTACGATGTCTCTCATAGGCAGAATAAATGCCATAAAGATGATCTTCCTTCCATAAATCTTGTACTTATTTCAATCAATACCGATTTATCTTCCTAGAACATTTTTTTTAAACTTGACCCTCTGATCACAAACTTTATTTGGGATTATAAAACACATAGAATCCATAAAAGACATCTATGCAAACCCAAAGAAATTGGTGGACTAGCTCTCCCCAATTTTTTATATTATTATTGGGCTACGAATATTAAAAATATAATCTATTGGATGGACAACACATGCCAACAGGTAGAATGGTTAATAATGGAGAGAGAGGATTGTTCGCCTTTTAATATAGGCGTGATTTTTCTCTCCCCAATAAATTTGAAGAAAACACTATATGAGAAAAATCTGATTATCCACAGTAACCTATGAATCAGGAAACAAGTGAAGTCAACCCTTAAACTGAGAAATGTATCTCTTCTCTCACCAATTGCCAACAACCCTTCGTTCAAGCCGTCTATTTTAGACAAAATGTTCACAAATTAAGAAAGATTAGGAATTTAAAAACTCGGAGATATTTATGAGATGAGAACTCTTCTCTCATTTCAAGAATTACAGTTGAAATATCATCTGAAAGATAATCAATATTTTAGATACCTTCAAATATGAGACTATCTGAAATGTTATATCCAAGACTATCAATCTATGTTGCCAGACATACTAGACGAATGTATTAATAGAAACTCGGACAGGTTAATATCATATCTGTGTAATACCCTTTTAAAATATAGAAACCCCATCGTCAGAAGTAATAAGAAGATCCTGGGAAGATGAGCTTAGCCTAAACATTTTAAAAGACAGATGGGAGGAAAACCTATATATACACACAACTGTTCGCTTAATGTTAGGCACTCGTTAATTCAATTTAAAATACTACACAGACTATTATTAAAAGTCTAAACTGAATAAGATCTTTCCAAATGTATCTCCTATTTGTGATAAATGGCTCCTTCAGGAAGCAACTATACCCCATTCCTTTACCTCTTGTATAAAGTTACATAATTTCCGGAGAGGAATTTTTGAAAAAATTTTGAAAACACTAAAAATAAAATTGAATCCCAACACGGAACTGATTACTCTAGATACTTCAGAAGCCTTTTCTAAGCTGTCACAATTTCAAAGACGTTTCCTTAATTATGGCATGATTACGGCGAAAAAACTAATACTTAAATTTTGGAAACATACATGTCCCTACTCTTAAAATGTAGATTATAAACATGTCCGAGACACTACATCTTGAAAATATTAGACTTGTCTTGGCAGAAAAACCAGAACATTTTTCCAAGACATGGACACCATTCATTGTTAAAGAAGGAACTGCAGATGCTGGAGAATCGAGGGTTACACAAAAAGCTGGAGAAACTCAGCGGGTGCAGCAGCATCTAAGGAGCGAAGGAGATAGGCGACGTTTCGGGTCGAGACCCTTCTTCAGACTGGTCAGGGATCAGGGAAACGAGAGATATAAACAGTGATGTGGAGAGATAAGGAACAATGAGTGAAAGATTTGCAAAAACGTATTGGTGATAAAGGAAGCAGGCCATTGTAAGCTGTTTGTGGTGTGAAAATGAGAAGCTAGTGCGACTGGGGGGGGGGGGGGGGGGGGGAGATGGAGAAGGAATGTCAGGGCCAGAGGGCTGAGGTACAGGTGGGGGGGAGGCAGTCTGGGTTAACAGAATTGAGAAAATTCAATGTTTAAGCCCAGAGGATGCAGACTCCCCAAGCGGAATATGAGGTGCTGTTCCTCCAACTTGCGGTGTTGATCACTCTGGCCGTGGAGGAGGCCCAGGACCGAGAGGTCGGATACGGAGTGGGAGGGGAAGTTGAAGTGCTGAGCCACCGGGAGGTCGGGTTGGTTATTGCGGACCGAGCGGAGGTGTTCGGCGAAACGATCGCCCAGCCTCCGCTTGGTCTCACCGATGTAGATCAGCTGGCATCTGGAGCAACGGATGCAGTAGATGAGGTTGGAGGAGGTGCAGGTGAACCTCTGTCGGACTTGGAATGACTGCTTGGGTCCCTGAAAGGAGTGGATGGGGGAGGTGAAGGGACAAGTGTAGCATCTCTTGCGGTTGCAAGGGAAAGTGTTACACAAAAAGCTGGAGAAACTCAGCGGGTGCAGCAGCATCTAAGGAGCGAAGGAGATAGGCGACGTTTCGGATCGAGACCCTTCTTCAGACTGGTCAGGGATCAGGGAAACGAGAGATATAAACAGTGTACTTGGACCATTTCCGACATTTCCCTACCATTCCTTGACCACACCATCTCTATTGCAGGTGATACACTCCTGACTGACATCCACTACAAACCAACTGACTCCCACAGCTACCTGGACTACTCTTCCTCCCACCCTGCTTCCTGTAAGGACTCCATCCCCTATTCCCAATTCCTCCGTCTACGCCGCATCTGCTCCCAGGATGACGTGTTCCACACCAGGTCATCGCAAATGTCCTCGTTCTTCAGAGAACGGGGTTTCCCCTCCCCCACTATAGATGAGGCTCGCACCAGGGTCTCCTCCATACGCCGCAACACTGCCCTCTCTCCCCATTCCCCCACTCACAACAAGGGCCGAGTCCCCCTGGTCCTCACCTTTCACCCCACCAGCCAGCGCATACAACAGATAGTCCTCCGCCAGTTTCGTCACCTCCAACGTGACCCCTCCACTCGCCACATCTTCCCATCTCCCCCCCTGTCTGCCTTCCGCAAAGACCGCTCCCTCCGCAACTCCCTCGTCAATTCTTCCATTCCCTCCCGCTCCACTCCTTCCCCGGGCACTTTCCCTTGCAACCGCAAGAGATGCTACACTTGTCCCTTCACCTCCCCCATCCACTCCTTTCAGGGACCCAAGCAGTCATTCCAAGTCCGACAGAGGTTCACCTGCACCTCCTCCAACCTCATCTACTGCATCCGTTGCTCCAGATGCCAGCTGATCTACATCGGTGAGACCAAGCGGAGGCTGGGCGATCGTTTCGCCGAACACCTCCGCTCGGTCCGCAATAACCAACCCGACCTCCCGGTGGCTCAGCACTTCAACTCCCCCTCCCACTGCATATCCGACCTCTCGGTCCTGGGCCTCCTCCACGGCCAGAGTGATCAACACCGCAAGTTGGAGGAACAGCACCTCATATTCCGCTTGGGAATTTGCATCCTCTGGGCTTAAACATTGAATTTTCTCAATTCTGTTAACCCAGACTGCCTCCCCCCCACCTCTCCCTCGGCCCTCTGGCCCTGACATTCCTTCTCCATCTCCCCCCCCCCCCCCCCCCCAGTCGCACTAGCTTCTCATTTTCACACCACAAACAGCTTACAATGGCCTGCTTCCTTTATCACCAATACTTTTTTTGCATATCTTTCACTCATTGTTCCTTATCTCTCCACATCACTGTTTATATCTCTCGTTTCCCTGATCCCTGACCAGTCTGAAGAAGGGTCTCGACCCGAAACGTCGCCTATCTCCTTCGCTCCTTAGATGCTGCTGCACCCGCTGAGTTTCTCCAGCTTTTTGTGTGACACCATTCATTGATTTATTACAAGGATAGTATGGCGCAACACAACTTTGGATTTAAATCTAATTACGGGTTGGGTGAGGTGGGTGGGGAGGGTTGAGAGGCAGGTATATCACCACTTTTTTCTTTCTTTTTCTTTTTGTCCAATTTTTTTTTTCTATCCCTCTTCTTTCTTTTATTCACTCTTTGGCTACACTACTTTGGTAGTCTAGGGGTTCTATCTTTGCACATCTCACTTTTTCTCTTTCTTGCTTTTTCTCCTTTCTTTTCCCATAACTCAAAGCTAAAAAGTTTAAATTGAAGCTACAATAACTGTATAATTTTATATGCCATTGGTTCTATTTCTGTACATTTGCTTCTAATAAATAAAAATATATTTAAAAAATAAATAAATTGAGGGAAAGCATTATTTAATCACAGTGGACTATCTCATTTCTGGGAAATAGACAGACTGTGTGACCTGACCAGCAGGACAGTCATTGTGAAACTCAAGAACCACTTTGCAAGATACGGAATTCCCAGCACTGTGGTAAGCGACAATAGGACACAGTTCTCATCAGAGGAATTCGCCAAATTTGCCAGGAAATGGGAATTTGACCACTACACAATTTCTCCAAGACATAGCCAAGCTAACGGGAAGGTGGAATCAGCAGTCACGGCAGCTAAGCAAGTACTGAGGAAAACCACTCACTCCAAGACAGATGCCTATTTGGCAATACTGAAATTGCACAACATCCCTGCGCAAGGAGTGAACAGTAGCCCTGCACAAAGACTACATGGAAGGAGAACAAGAACGACATTTCCAACCACATCAAACCTCCTCAAATCACGTGGTGCTGAGATACTCACAGAAGAGAAGAAAAAGATGAAGGATTTACAAGCAAAACAGTCAAAGATCTGCAACCAGCATGCAAAGGATCTGACAATTCTGGAAGGAGGTGATGTCGTAAGACTCAAACCCTATAAATTTGGAGATACCAGTTGGCAGAGAGCAACAGTTCAGAAATGACTGGATGAGAGATCATATGAAGTCGAGACAGTCAGGACTTAATCAAGTAATCAAGCGGATCTGAAGAAGACCAGAGAACTACCCCCACACGTAACTCCAGAGAAACCACTAGACGCAGAGAAGATTGAGAAACCTTTGCAACCTCAGCTGACCCAGAAAAAACCAACACAACATGCATCACCAGGAAAAGATGCAGCTCGTGAAACTCAGAACTCAGAGAAAACTAAACAAAAACAAAGTGACACAAGAGAAGAAACTAGAAGTGATGCACAGATTGTACACACTGAAAATAAAGACACTTCTAAAAGAAACACCGTCACAAAGACTAGGGCAGGAAGAGTTGTCAGACTGCCGGAAACATACGGCGAGTATGTCAAGAAGTAAGGTGTTTTATTGTGATGTACCTACATGCTTATGAGAAGAAAGCATGTGAACATTATTTTGTGATATTGAAACAAGTAACGTATGGCTCCGGTTAAAATTGTGAAATCAGACAGAACAGTTTTATTCAGTTCTCTTGTAGGCCCCCTCGTTCATGACTGACCATAGGTGATGCATCCTAGTTGTTGGCTGCTTGCTCCAAACCTCGGCTAGAGCAGAAGGTGATGTGTGGTCAGATGCAAGCCTGGGCGATGTCATATGGAAGGCAGGCTGTTGCCCATGCAGCACGTTCCCTGTCGCTGATCAATCCAAAGGGGCAGCAGGCACAGTTGTTACAGTTTGGCACCAGCGCCGTCGCAGGAGCTGCCAGAGCGAGGTTGTAGACAACAACGAACTGACTCCGAATTTTCTTGAGGTTTACTCCTGGAGCCTTTTCCATGACTGGATATGGACACAAGACAGTGGAGGTTTTAAATCAGAGTTTTCCTTCTCCAAGACGGACTGCTTACCCAGGCAGACAAGCGCAATCTGCCCGAGACTCGTGGGGGCGGGAGCGTCTACCTTCCTGTGCAGGTCTATAGCACCTGCCCACTGCCAGTTAAGTTAAGTGAAATATGACGTGCTGCTCCTCCAATTTGCTCAGCACTTCAGCTCCCCCTCCCATTCAGAATCCAACCTTTCTGGCCTGGGACTCCTCCATGGCCAGAGTGAGTCCCACCGCAAATTAGTGGAGCAGCACCTCATATTTCGCTTGGGTAGTTTACACCCCAGCGGTATGAATTGAATTCTTCAATTTCAGGTAGTCCTTGCTTTCTCCCTCCTTCCCCTCCACTTCCCAGCTCTCCCACAGCCTACTTTCTCCGCCACTTCCTTTCTTCTTTCCGCCCACCCCCACATCAGTCTGAAGAAGGGTCTCGACCCAAAACATCATCCATTCCTTTGTTCCGTAGATGCTGCCTCACCCGCTGAGTTTCTCCAGATATTAATCTATCTTTGCTTTTTCCAGCATCTGCAGTTCTTTCCTAAACAGATACTCTATGCATATCAAATACTCTATACATATATGTGACATAGGATGACAAAGGGGAAGATAACCTGATGGGTCCCGATGGAGAATTTAGACCAACGTGAATTTTGCTTATGTGCATTTCAATATGGTCAGCATTTCTTTGGGAATCTCTTCATGTTGCCTTTGTACCTCAGAACATGCAGAAGCTGCACACACAGAAACAGTGCCCTTTGCTCTTCCCTCCCCCCCCCTCCCCCCCCCAAGTTCATGCTGATCATCAACCAATGATTATCATTTATTTTTCACATATTACCCCCCCCCCCGATGACACCCACGCGGTCATTGGTAAAACCTGCAAACTCCACACTGACAGCACCGAGTCTCTGGAGCTATGAGGCTGCAGCCCTACCCACTGTGCCACTGTACCTCTTGTAATGCTCCAGCATTATGCACCTTAACTCGATGAATTGTTCCAATCAGGAGAGATGTCTTTTACCAGTCTATTCCCAACAGGTTTGATTCAGAGTCTTCCTGTGGTAATGATGTATCCTGCCTTTACCCCTTTTGTTTTGAAACGGCTTTTCACTTCATCCCCACCTGACTTTCGGAACAATAATCTTTGTTGGTGGTTCGTTGTCTCTTGACATACAAAGGAGGGAACAGCTGAGGATCATTTGTTTACTATTTTTTTCAAACTTGCCAAATGCACAAGTATGCGTGCACAGGACGTGTCGAGACTAAACAAAATGGCCTCTGCAAAGGATCAAAAGTAACACAAATAAGCCTGCCAAAAGCACTCCTTTTATTGGAGTAAAACAACTATCAGATATATTGATTCCATTTCATATATTGATATTTGTGACATAAACTATGTCGACTACCACATTTGATATCCACAAACAGCTGGTGATCAGATCCACACCGAGAGATTCTATGTGTGTTCTGCCAGTTTAACCTTTAATCGGGGTGGATAAAAAACACAAAAAATCATGAAATTATAATCAATGTGAGATGCATCCAAAACTTTATTTTAACATTTTTATAACAGACAATTGAGAAATTCATTTCCTGATGCTTACTTTACTCTTACTTAATATACAATGTTGATACATAATATATAAATATAATTTTGCACAATGCTGCATTGAAATTCGCTTTGACATGGCTGCCTCTATCTTTCAGTCTGAAGAAGGGTTCCAACCCGAAATGTCACCAATTTATTTTCTGCAGAGATGCTGCCTGACCCTCTGATTTACTCCAACATTTTGTCTTTGGTATAAACCAGTATCTTCAGTTCCGTCCTACACATAACCATTGGGCTCCTAGTTATCTCCACAAATAAATAAATAAATGTAAAAAGTGGGCAATACTGTGATACCGCTGCCTCACAGCTCCAGCCACATGGGCTTGATCTTGACTTTGGTTTCTTTCTGTGTGGAGTTCAACTATTCTCCCTGTCACATAATGGGTTTCTCTCAGTTTCCCTTGGTTTCCTCCCAAATCCCAGAGATGTGTGGATTGATCAGTGGGTGCTCTTGACTAACGGACAGGTGTCAACGGGCACACAAGAAAGAATAGGTCAAGGGAAATAAGAGGATTGGAATTGATAAGATTACTCTGAGAGCCAGCATTGACCCGATGGTCCCAATGGCTCCCTGCACTGTCATAAGGAAATATGAGGGCAAATTCTTGACATTTCAAGTTTTAGATGAATACGCCATATTAGAAGTACTACCCTGACTAATACACAAGTACTGAGCTACGAGGTCAATGAAAGGAAAATTAATTGGAAATGCAGGAAACTTTTTATGTTGACGTCAAATCAGACCAAAGATTTTTATTGGGGCTTGCAATTATGAAACAATTTGACGATAGACAATAGACAATAGGTGCAGGAGTAGGCCATTCAGCCCTTTGTGCCAGCACCGCCATTCAATGTGATCATCAGTACCCCATTCCTGCCTTCTCTCCATATCTCCTGACTCCGCTATTTTTAAGAGCCCTAACTAGCTCTCCCTTGAAAGTATCCAGAGAACCGGCCTCCACCGCCCTCTGAGGCAGAGAATTCCACAGACTCATAACACATAACTGTGAGAAAAAGTGTTTCCTCATCTCCATTCTAAATGGCTTACCCCTTATTCTTAATCTGTGGCCCCTGGTTCTGGTCTCCCCCAACATCGGGAACATGTTTCGTGCTTCTAGCATTTCCAAACCCTTAATAATCTTATATGTTTCAATAAGATATCCTCTCATCCTTCTGAACTCCAGAGTATACAAGCCCAGCCACTCCATTCTCTCAGCACATAACAGTCCCGCCATCCCGGGAATTAACCTTGTAAACCTACGCTGCACTCCCTCAATAACAAGAATGTCCTTCCTCAAATTAAGGGACCAAAACTGCACACAATACTCCAGGTGATTTCTCACTAGGGCCCTATAAAACTGCAGAAGGTCCTATTTGCTCCTTTATTCAACTCCTCTTGTTATAAAGGCTAACATGCCATTTGCTTTCTTCATTGCCTGCTGTACCTGCATGCTTACTTTCATTGACTGATGAACAAAGACCTCCAGATCCCATTGTACTTCCCCTTTACCCAACTTGACACCATTTAGATAGTAATCTGCTTTCCTGATTTTGCTACCAAAGTGGATAACCTCACATTTATCCTTGATGTATATTGGGAGTGGAAGATTGCAACGTTCACTTGGTCTGCCCTGTTTCAACGAATGCAATCAACCTGGCGTGCACAATCAAATAAGATCAAATAGAACAAGTTGTCCTTCAACCTTAGGCTGTGCACGCCATACGCAAGAAGAAGATTGATGTATATTGTAAATAGCTGCGGTCCCAGCATCGAGCCTTGCGGTACCCCACTAGTCGTACCAGCTCTTGACTTGCTAAAGGAAAGTAGCACCGCAGTCCATTCCGCATGTTAATTCCTTCGAAATGAAAGGCCATTCATCTGTTTCTTTTTGTCATCCTTAAGCTGCCTGCTGCAAGTTGATTGTTGACCACCGACGTTGATGGTTATTATATTATCAAAAAGCAATAGGTTTTTGTAATACAAATGGAGAGTTAATCTGCTAAAGAAAATAGTGTGAATGAATACGCACTACTCTAGCTGTTCCTATACTGCATGAAGCTTGTCCTTATAGGAAGAAGCTGCTAACTGGCACACATTGACTGAGTTATCTCTCCACTTACATTAAATTAGGAATGGACAGATTCATTCGTCTTTCACGGAATGTGCTCATGGCTCACAATTCAGAATATACATGAAATTTAGATCCATGCGATTGGTGATGAATAAATGCTTCCGACGTTGATGGCCATACTTCCATCATTCCTGACAATAAAATGTAACATATTAGAAAGCTCTTTGTATTCTCAGTGAGCCCTGATTAGTTTCAAGCAAAGGTCTATATTTTTAGACACTGCATTGAGATTTGCCTTCAAAATAGCTATCAACATTTGTAGTAATAGCAAGTAAGTATTTTAGAATTAGAATTTGGCAAGTTATTATTCACAGCTCATAAAAGTATGTTGAATTCTACATTGTTTCACTTGTTAAAAAATGATATTGCACACGTTTGCTTTTTAAAGCAAATAGTAGGGGCATTATATGAGTGAAAGATGTTTCTTTGAGAGGGAAGATTTAAAAGCTTGGCTTTATTAATCTCACAATGAACATATAGTGTATATAAAATATGAGATATGGTGTATGAAATTATGAGGCATAAATAGGGTAGACAATCAGAACCTTTTACCCAGGAATGAAATGTCCAACATTAGGGTTGTAAGGTGAGAGAAGGAAAGTTTAATGGAGATGTGCAGGGTAAATCCTTTACACGGAGAGTAGTAGGGGCCTGGAACATATTGGCAGGTGTGGTGGTGGATGCATAAACAATAGTGGCGTTTAGGAGGCTTAAAAGAGAAAGGAATGAAGAGACATGGAACATGTACTCGAGATGAGATTAGTTTAACTTGACATGATGTTCGGTAGAAACATTATGGGCTGAAGGGCCCATTCCCGTGCTGTGCTGTTCTATGTTCTGGAGTAAATAGTAGAATAAGCCATTTGGTCCCTCATGCCTACGTCATCATTCAGTGATCACTTTCCTGTATTAACTCCATATCCTAGTTTATATAATATGTAAAATTCTTTCCATTTCTGTTTTGAATATATCCATGGATTGTGCTTTTTAAATATCTACTTACAAATAATGCATAAAATGTTTTCTAAAACAAATTCATGGTGGTGAATATATATGGTGCTTCCGTCCGCTATAATTCAGAGGAAGAGCTGCTATTTGCTGTGTCACAGATGCTGATTCATTTTCCCCACATCTTCATACATCTTCTGCCAAAAGTTTCATGGCACAAGGCAAAATCCCCAATGAATAATCATACCCTCTGTTCCTTAAAATTGGGGCATGATTGCAGTCTCCACTTAAGCAGAATTGTTTGGTTCTTGCAATGGTCTATAAACGGTTGATGGTTTTCATTCATAAAAGGACACAAAATGCTGGAGTAACTCAGCAGATTGGGCAGCATCTCTGGAGAACATTATGAGCTAAGACCCTTCTTCAGACCCTCAGGGCTTCAAGACTTTCTTCAGGTCTTGACCTGAAATGTCACTTATCCATGGTCTCTCGAGATGCTACCTGACCTGATGTGTTATGCCAGCACTTTGGATCCTTTTATGTATTAACCAGTGACCGCAGTTCCGCGTTTCTACATGATGGTATGACTCGCCTTTGTGTTTTACAGAGGATAAGGTCTGGACGACGTTGTACCATGACTTAACACAGCAGAGAACAATTTTGGGATCTACGTCGGCAAAATCCGTGACTGTGAAACTGAACTACAGCACCTCACTGAATCACATCACCGCAGTTACCAAAAGTGCTGAGTATTGTGAGCAATACGTGTCGTACTCCTGCAGGATGTCACGATTGTTGAACACTCCAGGTAGGACCATTTGTTTAATCACGTACAGTGGTAGACATGCAAAATATTGTGACCGGTGGCTGTATGATTCGTTGTAGCCCATTGGTCTGATGGTGGCGAGCTGTTGCAGTCTGAGCATTTGGCATGATGGCACATTGTGTGCAGATTGATTTTGACGGTAACTTCTCTCTTAAAGATTTACAAAGATCTGGTGAGGTGGGATCATTCATTTTACCTCCAAGCATTTAAATATTTGATAATAACAGACTAAATATGCTGCTTTCTTGAATCTGCATTTCTAACTTAATACACAAAACTGCATGAAATTAAGTTGATTGAAGTAATTCTCTTCTGTTCTCAAAGTAACTTTGAAGTAGTCGCTTATGTTTTGGTGGATGAAGCTAATCGAAGCTAACCTTTGACTTTATTGCAACGTAAGCACAAGCTGTTGCAAGTTCTCTGTTGTGAATCGAACGTAGAAAACAAGTATGATAAACCAAGGTCGCCCAAATAAGTATGTTGCAAATATTGCTGGTGCTCCAAGCGGGCTGATCTGTTTTCTGTTGCTGATTTTCTGGATATATTACAGTGATGCTTGTGCTCATCATATGGTAGAGACTGCGATAGAAGAAATATGATACTTTCTCATCATTGTGTGTCATTTAGTTTGGTATAAAACGATCTCTTTTGCAATTAGAATTTGTTATTGAATCACATTTTGACAGCGATGATCACGACTTAGGATGTAAATAAAAAAATGCTTAGCAGATTAAAAACACTTCCACTTGGCTCTTGCATCGTGATCTTTGGAAATAAGATGTTGGGTTTTGAGGTATATTGAACATATGTTTTAACCTTTAGAGAGAAGGAAGGTGCTGAGAAACAACATTTTTGAATCCTTTTAATTTGAATGAAGTTATCATGGAGCGGTGCTCTAGTTGGATAACCATAAATCTGGCTGTTCGATCATGTTCATGTGGAAGAGGCCTTGTCAAAATGTCAGAACAGATTCAAAAAATTGCTGTTATGTTTTTTCTTTTGGAGTACTGGTGTCAGTTTCAGTTCATGGTAGACTTTGACTGCCGCGTGACCTTGAGCTTGAAGCACTAATTTGCATTATTTCAGTGAGATTTTCATGAAGTTATCAGTGATCAAAATTTATGTTTAAGTTCCCAAATTTGTGGTTAATTTAGTTATATATTGTTGATCCTATTATCGCTATGGCGTATTAATCAACAATGTGTCAAACAAAACTCTAAACCAAGATTTTGTATAACTTAATCTTTATCAGCATTCGAGTTACTTAAGCTTGCATGCAATCCAATGATTTCCAAAAACGTTTTATTTGCTTTGCTATTGCAGCTTATCATTTCTTACATTAAATTTCACAGCTCATGACTTGGACTTGCATATTACCCTTATGAGTAGGCGATATTCATTCTGCTGGAAAGGGTGTAGTCATTTCTGAGCTTCAAACTCATGACCATCCTTCTTGCGATGGTTGTCCCCGAGCTCTCATTGCCAATGTTTTGGGCTGCCCTTTCTTTATACTATTTCCCCCCTCCATCTTCTAAAGGAAGCCTTTGTTCTAAGTGCTGCTTCCTGAAGTTATCTGGCATTACCTCAATGATTTTTAAAATTTATTCTATTTCTGGGTGTGAAATTATTATTACTTAGATTTTAATTCCCCAACACAAAGTATCTTGCTAACACTTTTGCCTGTTCAAACTTCAAGAAGAATTCAAAAAAGACTTTCAACACGATCATTAAGAAATCTTCTGATTATTCCCAGTAGGACTCGGCTGTTAGTGGTTGCCAAATTAAAACTATTGTAATTAATTATTCTCAGCTGTTCCTTGTAATCAAGTAATCTAGTTCACAACAGAATCTCATTTCCCACAAGCTTTTGCTTTAGCTTGAAGTTTTTCACGGGAAGCCGAATGGCCGTCTTTTAGAGTCAATAGCTGAAATTTCAGAAACAGTTAATAATAATGTACTTATGTAAGGGAATGGAATTGTAATGATGCTGCAAAAATGTCAGAAGAGATCAATCACAAAGAGGAATGCACTTGGTGCATTGACATTGTAGCTCAATTACTGGACTAAAAGCTGCTGGTTCATTTATCCAAAGGGATTAGATGAATTCCCAACATGGAGGGTTGGGCATTTAATTTCAAATAATTAATTAACTTTGAAATTAGATAAATAAATCAAATAAATAATACAGGTCCACTACTGATTTCCAGAGATTATGCCGCATTATCCATTTCGGAAGTCTCGGAAGTTTCACCTTGAAAGTCGTCTGTGGGAACAGATCCGTTGGCTCTGAACGGGTGGGAGTTCCAAAGCCCTGGGCACAGGGGACAAATTTGACCCGGCAATTGGACTCAAAAGTCTCTATGAGGTCGAGATCGGTCACCTCGCTCGGCCGAAGCACCCCTTTTTTGTGGGAGGGACATCCAATGGTATGGGGGGGGGGGGGGGGGGATTTTCAAGTGCGCTCTCATAATTTTGTCCAGATTAAAGGAGCTGCCGGACCACCAGTTGCCAGAAAATCGCTGGTGAACCTGTAATAAATAAATTAATTCTCAGTAACAATCACCCACAAAACTATGATTTCATGTTAAAACCTATCTGGTTTGCAAACATCCTCCAGAGAAGGTCTTACTGCTTTCCTTGCCACGCTTCACCAATAGGGCAGCACAGTGGTGCAGTGGTGGAGTTGCTGCCTTACAGTGCTTGCAATGCTGGAAACCCGGGTTCGATCCCGACTACGGTGCTGTCTGTACGGAGTTTGTACATTCTCCCCGTGACCTGCATGGGTTTTCTCCGAGATCTTCGATTTCCTCCCACACTCAAAAGAAGCACAGGTATGTAGGTAAATTGGCTTGGTAAATGTAAAAATTGTCCCTAATGTGTGTAGGATAGTGTTAATAACACTAATATCGGTGGTCGGCGCAAACCCGATGGGCCGAAGGGCATGTTTCCACGCTGTGCCTCTAAACTAAACTAAAGGTAATCTAGATCGACAAATGTTAACTGGCTCCTCATTTCAAGTACAGTGAGGCATGGGCAATGAAATGCCATAATTGCCAGTGATTTCCATATCCCAGAATGAACTAATTTAAAAATAAAGTTTCATGCCAGATTTGGTTCCAGAAAGCAGCTCTTTAGTGTTTTGCAGCAAGTCTCTTTGTAGAAAATGACGCTGTGAGAGAGTGTTAAAGAACTATGGGTCAAAATACCACAAAACCTCCCCTCGTACCATGTGTAGCGAGAGATAATAAAATGCTGGAGTTGGATTTTAAGCTGATTTAAAATCCACTAGAGAAATATGGAAAGACTATTGAGATAAGTAAACTGCAAGCAAGGACATCTACGCATTAGGAAATATCAACACTGTGCATATTGATAAAGGCAACAAAGTAAGGACATAATTAGTACAAGGAATAAATTATAAATGTCCTTTGGACAATATGTAGTGTTAATATTTAGTTCAGTTGCTGCATATACAATAATAGATGTTTAGAAATTGCAGTTACTTCACATACATAATTATTATCATTTGTATGTTGTTATTTGACCTGGAGCATCCCATTTTTGAACGGAACTTTTCTTTGAATATATTAAATTAAAATAGAATGTTTGAGAATGCTCGGCAAGTTAGGTAGCATCTATGGAGAGACAGTTAATCTCTCAGTTCAATGACCTCTCGCCAGAATTGGAAAAGTGAGAGGACAAGCATTTTGCATAAGGGGAGGGTGGTGAACACAGGGAATATCTGAGATCAGGTGACACAATTACCTTCAGTGCTCCCGAAGAGAAGGTAAAGAATGCATGTTAATCCTAGTTGAATGACTGGATACACTGTGAAAGCCGAATGAGGACCATAGAGGGAAAATGAAATTATGCTAGGATCGTGAGTGGCTGTTCGCAGCATTGCTGGAAATCTGAAAATTAAAGGTGATTCTGTAGGAAGGAACTGCAGATGCAGGTTTAGACCGAAGATAGACGCAAAAAGCTGGAGTAACTCAATGGGTGGAGACTTCAGACTGGCAATCAGGGTAAAGGGAAATGAGAGATATAGACGGTGATGGTGATATGGAGAGTTATAGAACAAATGAATGAAAGATATGCAAAACGTAATGATGATGTTGGATATATTCAGCGTACCAGACAGTGTCTATGTAATGAGAACATCTAGGTTACTGTTACAGGTAGGTGTCGTTACATTTGAACTGGATAGTTCTTTCACCAATTGGAATTCATAATTATGTGAAATTGTTGATTTAAATATTGAGTCCTGGGAAATTTAATGAGTAAAAAGAAATGCTGTTCCTTCAGCTTGCTTTGGGCTTGATTGGAACAATATTGGAGGCCAAAGGGAGAGAGGTCAGAATGGGAGTACAAAGGGGAATTATAATACCATGTAAAAATCAGACAAATGACAAAATATCAGTTCTAATATATTTGATTTATCGTCTCTTGCTCAATCCTGAGCTAAAGTAATTGAACCTTATCGAATCTTATATCAAACATGGAAACAGACCCTTTGGCCCAATTCAGCCCTGCTGACCAAGATGCTCCATCCAAGCTAGTCTCATTTGGCTGCATCCCTCTAAACTGTTTCTATCCATATACCTGTCCAAATGACTTTTAAATACTGTTATTGTACCTACCTCAACTACTTCACCTGGAAACTCTTTCCATATATCCATCATCCTCTGTGTGAAAAGTTATTAAATTATTCCTCTCTAACCTTAGTTCTTGATTCCCCCACTCTAGGAAAGAGTATCTGTGCATTCAACCTCTCAATTCCCCTCATGATCATAAACACCTCTATAAGATCATAAACACCTCTATCTCTCCCTATAGTTCAGGCTCTCTAGTCCTAACACCATCCTTGTAAATCTTCTCTGCATTTTTACAGCTTAATGGCATCTCTCCCGCAGCAGGGAGGCAAATACTGAAGACAATAATAGCATGGCCTCATCAATGTCTAATACATCTGTCACATAACGTGTCGGAATGAACTGCAGATGCTGGTTTACACTGAAGATAGACACAAAAAGTTGGAGTAACTTAGCGGGTCAGGCAGCATCTCTGGAAAAATGGAATAGGAGATTTTGTACACTGTCCCTGCCTGATAAAGGCCAGCATGCCAAAAAGCCTTCTTCACCATCCTGCTACCTGTGACACCACTTTCAGGGAACTATTTCCTTGTACTACTAGATCTCTCTGCTCTACAAAATCAAAGAAGAAATTGCAGGATCCCTGGTGTGATGTATAAATCATCGTTTGACACGATTTTGGAAAGACGGGTTGCTTCGGGATGGTATGGTTTTGTGTGTGGGAGATCGCGTGTTACGAATTTGAATACATGTTCATGTTATAGAAGTAAAATTAGGCCATTTGACCCATTGAGTCTACTCTGCCATTCAATCATGACTGATCTCTGCCTCCTAATCCCATTTTCCTGCCTTCTCCCCATTACCCTTGACAAGAACCTAAACAAGAATTTGTCTATCTCTACCATAAATATACACTGACTTTGCCTCCTCAGCCCTCTGTGGCAATGAGTTCCACAGAGCTTTGAAGAAGTAACCAAGAAGGTCCTGTCCTGATTTGACTCCACAAAATGCAACACCTCACATTAAATTCCTGTTGTCATTCCTCAGCCAACTTTCCCAACTGATCAAGATCCCGTGGCAATTCTTGATAAGCAGCTTCAATGTCTTTGGTACAGTCTATTTTGATATTATCTGCAAATGTACAACTCGCTGCCTCGTACATTCTCATCCAAATGGTTGATGTAGATGACAAATAGTAATGGGCACACCACCATCCCTGAGCAACACCACTAGTCACGAGCCTCCAGCTCTAAAAACGACCTTCCATTAACACCCACATATTCCTACTGTTTAGCTAATTCTGTATCCAGCTCTCTTCCAGATTCCATGCAATCTAACGTTGCAGAGCAGGGTCCCATGTAGAGCCTTTTCAAATGCAGGCTAGGACTTTACTCCTTTAAGCGCAGGAGAATGTGGGGTGTCCTTATAGAAGTGTATAAGATCATGAGGGGAATAGATAGGGTGAAGGCACAGAGTCTTTTACCCAGAGTAGGGGAATCAAGAACCGGAGGGCATAGGTTTAAGGTGAGGGGAAAAATTTAATAAGACCCTCAGGGGCAACTTTTACACTTAAAGGGTGGTGGGTGTATGCAACAAGCTGCCAGAGAAGGTAATTGAGGCAGGTACTATAACAACATCTAAAAGGCATTTGGACAGGTACATGTATAGGAAATGTTTAAAAGTTTACAGTGTCTGGGCCAATCACAGGTGGGATTAGTGTAGCTGGGACACCTTGGTCAGGGGCAAGAGGTTTTGCCGAAAGGCCCGTTTTAATGCTGTATGAGTCTATGGCATTATGACTCCATCAACGTACTTTTAAGTATGGGCGGAATAAAAAATATATTCTGCCACAATTTATCTCAAAGTTGTACATTTATTTTGCAAACTCCACCAACTCCTGGTATTACCACTTTTTTTCCATTATTTGGTTTATTTGTGTTTTTCAAAATGCAAAATATGAGGGCCATTGTTCTTTTTCTGAGAAAGTAATTTCACTAAACAAATTGTGAAATGTATTTTTCTGTCATATTGTTTGCAGAATTTGAGGTCCAGAATCCAATACTATTTTGAATTCCCCCAGAGGAGATGTTACCAAATCTTTGAGTGGTAACAGTGGGAAATTACTGCCAAGGCTTAGTGAAGATAATGTTATTTTTGATAAGGGTGAAAACTGGCAGCATTAGCAACCATCTGTCCAAGGCCTGATATGTTCATGCGTTTGTAAGAAGCAGCTGGTGTTAAGAGCTCTGAGAGAATGTATGTAGAGAACAGGATGCTGAAGTACTTTGCCTTACCAAATCACATTACACAAAGTTTTTCAGTGTAAAGATAGACACAAACTGCAAGAGTAACCCAGCGGGTCAGGCAATACCTCTGGACAAAATGGATAGGTAACATTTTAGGTCAGGACTCTTCTTCAGGCTGAAGAATGATCCCGACCCGAAATATCACCTATTTGTTTCCTCCAGAGATGCTGCTTAACCTGCTGTGTTACTCCATCATTGGGCATATTTCATTGGAATAAACCAGCATCTGCAGTACTTTATTACATTGGGTCTTTCAGCGTGGTCCTGTTTGTGAGAAGTTGCCTGTGTAGAGGCACCTGACCAAACTTCAAAAGTGAATATGCATTTGAAAGAATAATAACAAACTTTGCTTGCTTACATTTTTCAAAATCATTGAAAAGTCAATATTTAGGTTATTTTCCTCCAGATGGACCTGAAAACCTAGACTGGAGGTGATTATAGAATATGTGTTACCCACTTTTTCAACCCATTAGTTTTAATTCAGAATTTTGCAACGGCAGTCAAAAAAATATCTGAAGTTTGCAATCAGATTTAGTTGTGGAGCAAAGAATCACTTGCACTCTGCTCTCAGATCAAGAAGAAGGGTGTTAATGTTGATGGATCTTCCACCTGCAGGAGTGAGTGGGCCCTGTTCATCTGATGAGCCTTGAACCTCACATCTCTCCTTGAGTGGTACTCTTTGATATGTTTGGAGAGAAGATGCAGCACCTAATTTGAGGAAGGACATTCTTGCTATTCAGGGAGAGCAGCATAGGTTCACAAGGTTAATTCCCAGCATGGTGGGACTGTCATATGATGTAAGAATGGAGCAATGGGCTTGTATTCACTGGAATTTATGAGAGGGGATCTTAAAGAAACATAAAAACATAGAAAATAGGTGCAGGAAAAGGCCATTTGGCCCTTCAAGTCAGCACCACCATTCATTGTGATCATGGCGGATTGTCCCCAATCAATAACCCGTGCCTGCCTTCTCCCGATATCTCTTGATGCCACTAGCCCCTAGAGCTCTATCTAACTCTCACTTAAATCCATCCAGTGACTTGGCCTCCACTGCCCTCTGTGGCAGGGAATTCCACAAATTCACAACTCTCTGGGTGAAAAGGTTTTTTCTCACCTCAGTCTTAAATGGCTTCCCCTTTATTCTAAGATTGTAGCCCCTGGTTCTGGACTCACCCAACATTGGGAACATTTTTCCTGCATCTAGTTTGTCCAGTCCTTTTATAATTTTATATGGCCACTAGGGGCGCCGCATTGATGGCAGCATCAGCCTCTGCCTACAGTCTGTCTGTTTTTCTGTCTTTTTATATTTTTAATCAGTTTTAAAAGTTTGTTTTGGAGATTTCTTTAGTTTTTTGATGTGGGGGAGGGGGATGGGGTAAGGGGGAAACCGTTTTCCAGTCTTTCAGAGGACGCTGCACCAGTCTTTTCCTGGTGTGAACCTATGCTGCACTGCCTCAATCACAAGGATGTCCTTCTTCAAATTAGGAGACCAAAACTGTACACAATACACCAGATATGGTCTCACCAGAGCCCTATACAATTGCATAAGAATAAAATTCTTCATGCAATAAAACATGTAAAATTATTAAGGGATTGGACACGCTAGATGCAGGAAACATGTTCCCGATGTTGGAGGAGTCTAGAACAGGGGCCAGTTTAAGAATAAGGGGTAGTCCATTTAGAACTGACTAGAGGAAAAACGTTTTCGCACAGAGAGTTGTGAATTTGTTGAATTCTCTGCCTCAGTAGACAGTGGAGGCCGATTCGCTGGATGCATTCAAAAGAGAGTTAAGGACCTGTCCCACTTGGCTGCCTTTTTGCACACCATTTATGCGACCTGCTAGCGTGTGGGTATCGCATGGGTAGTGCGGGACGGGTGCATGGAGTGGTGTGGAGTGGCGTGGAAGAGTGTGGACTTCGTCCTGCACTCAATCTTCGCGTGAAACCGGCCTGTCGCGTAACTGATGGGCAAAGTGGGACAGGCTCAAGACCCTGGCGCAGCGCAACGTCTCACCTCCAACAGCAGCAGAAGCAGGGAAGTGATCGTCGAACTCAGCCTGGGGCTCACGGCCATTGCGGATCCAGATCTGCCCCCACTCCTACTCCGAGAGCGGGGTCAAGACAATTGAAGATAGACATAAAATGCTGGAGTAACTCAGCGGGACCGGCAGCATCTCTGGAGAGAAGGAATGGGTGACGTTTTGGGTCAAGACGCTTCTTTCAGACTGAAGAAGAGTCTTGACCCGAAACATTATCCACACTGTGTCAATCTATGACTCTATGACTTCCCACCTCACTCACCCTCTACCATCCTGCATCCCTGCCACCTTCCCCTGTGGTCTTCTGATCACCTCTTGGGGATGTTATCAACCAAACAAGAACCTTAAAATGAGACATCCTGACTGCATGTTCCATCTCACCAAGCGCGTTGCCTTTCCGTCGATCATTCATTGATTGGACCCTGAAAGAGAACATGGGATTTGTGTTCTCCTGATGGTTTGGTATCTCTCTGTGATAATGGGACTACTTGTGAGGCAGACATGCTCCGTCATCTTACTAGATGTATTATTAGTTAGCCTTGAGAGGGCTTATGCTTTGCACAATCCACTGTTCCAGACAGCTAATCCGGTGCTCGCACAATTTAGGTTATTCTTCTGCTGTTCATTTGGTTGCTTTAGAAATAACCCTGTCTGCAGCTTCTTTATCTTTCTTTGTCATTACAGAAGCACAGTGTTTCAGGCTTCCAAGACTGGCATGGATATGCAAGGTCTACTGTTGAGTACATTGTTGTTTATCTTGTACGAGCAAATCCTGTTAATTCATTCCTCGCTGGGACCCCCACATCTGCAAAATTAAAAAAAATCAACAGGTTTATATTGCTGTCTTTAACCCTCAATGTGTGCAGGTGCTATAGACATGCACGGGAAGGTAGACGCTCCCGCCCCCACGAGTCTCAGGCAGATGGGAGTCATCAGCCTGGGAAGGCAGTCCATCTAGGTGAGGGAAAACTCTGATTTAAAACCTCCACTGCCTTGTGGCCATATTCAGTCATGGAAAAGACTCCAGGAGTAAACTGCAAGAAAATCTGGAGTCAGAGTCGGAGCCCCTAAGGCAATTCGTCATTGTCTACAACCTTGCTCTGGCAGCTCCTGCGACGGCGCTGGTGCCAAACTGTAACGGCCCTGCTGTTCCTTTGGATCAATCAACGACGTGGAGAGGGGGGACGTGCTGCATGGGCAACAGCCTGTCCTCCATATGACATCCGACCAGAATGCATCAGCCATGGTCAGTCATGACCGAGAGGGGCCTTCTACTAACCCTCATTGTTTCAATTTTCCTATTTCAAGTTGAAACCCAGAGATGAAACAAGCGCTTTAACCAATTGCGAAACATAACCACAATATTCCATAGTGACCCTTTCTTTAATAGACAATTTAATTTAGAAAGGTTTTACAAACTTGGGTTGCTTTCTCTAGAATGCTGGAGTTTGAAGGCAGACCTGGTTGAAGTATAGAAAATCATGAGTGGCGTCAACAGGGTCGACAGTCAGAACTAATTTCCAAGGGTGGAAATGCCAAAGTCTAGAACGCAGAGATTTAAGGTGAGAGGGGTAAAATTGAAAAGATGTGTTGGGCGGCAAGTTTTATTTGCACAGGTGTTGGATGTCTTGAACAGGTGGTGGTGGAGTCAAATACAAAAGTGGCATTTGAGGATTTTAGATAGGCACGTGGCTATGCTGGGATTGAAGGAATATGGATCTGTTGCAGGCAGATAAGATTAGTTTATCTTGGCATTATATTTGGCACAGATGTTCTAGGTTGAGGGCCTGTTCCTGTGCTGCACTGATCTGTTCACATAGAAAACTGCTCACTTTATTGTCTTTTTTGGGATGTAATGATTGTGGACTTGGCATATCGAATTATACTGAAGAGTGCCAGCTTCTATTAAGGTGGCATGTCTATTTTTTTTTATTACTAACTATTATAAAAAGATCTCCTCTTCTAAAAGCAAACTGCCTGCTACTAAATTTGGTGAACATTTGTATTCTGGAGAGAATTCTTCACTGTGGACTAGTTATTTCTTTACTTGCACATGACTACACACAATAATACTATTCCCACCAGAGCTCCTTTTACCCAAGAAGAACTACTATGATTGCTGCTCTTCACAAAACCAACACGTATCTGTCTGGATAGTACATCCACCAACTCTTGTTTATCAATTGAGTGCTTGTCTCAGCTCAGCAAACACGTTCTCTTTGAGGGTCAGCATTCATGAGTTACAGTCATACACACAGTGGATGCTGGAATTTGGAGCAAAAGGATAAACTGCTGGAGGAACTTGGCAGGTTGAGCAGGATCTGTGGGGGTGGCACTGTGGCGCAGCAGTAGATTTGCTGACTTGTAGCTGAGACTCGATCCTAACTACGGGTGCCGTTTGTACGGAGTTTGTACGTTATCTCTGTGACTGCATGGGTCTTCTCCGGTTACTCCGGTTTCCTCCCACATTCTAAAGACATACTGGTTTGTAGGCTAATTGACTGGACAAAAGTGTATAGGATAGTAGTGCTGGTGTATGGGGTGATTACTGGGCGGCGCAGACTCGGTGGGTCATAGGCCTGCATCCACGCTGTATCTCTAAAGTCGAAAGAATTGGCGATGTTTCAGGTTGAGACCAGTGTTAGGACTGAGAATGGAGATAGCTAGTATAAAGAGGAGGTGGGAGTGGGGGTGGAAGGCAGAGACCATTGGGTAATAGATGGGCAGAGGAGCGGTGAAGGCTGAAGGAGACGTCAGGTGGTGAAGGGGAGGCATGGAGTTGGCAGACAGAGGCTGGTGGGTGGAAGCAGACAAGGGGAATGAATGGCAGATGGAAGTTGGTAAGAGAAGAGGATGAAGGTGGAGACATCTATTAGAGGATGATGAGAAAGGACACAAAGGCTACCAAGTGCACGTGCACCTCCACCAACACTGGTTGCTACATTCACTGCTCCCAATATGCTCTTCTCTACGTCAGCAAGACCAAACGCAGTTTGTAGTACACCTTTGTTCTGTCTGCAATTCATCCAGAGATAGAACATAGAACCGTACAGTACAGGAACAGGCCTTCGGCCCACAATGTTCATGCCGAACATGATGCCGTTAAACTGATTCCATCTATCAGCACAATCCGTATCCCTCTATTCCTTGCACTCCCATGCGCCTATCTAAAAGCCTCTTAAACACCATGATCGGTAATGACGCTACCACCACCACCATGCCTGGCAATATGTTCCAGGACCCAACTACCCTCCCCAACAAAATACTTGCCCCACACATCTCCATTAAAATTTCCCTTTCTCATCTTCTAGCTTCAGTGAAGAAAGCAAATGGTATGTTAGCATTCATAGCGAAAGGATTTGAGTATAGGAGCAGGGAGGTTCTACTGCAGTTATACAGGGTTTTGGTGAGGCCACACCTGGAGTACTGCGTACAGTTTTGGTCTCCAAATCTGAGGAAAGACATCCTTGCCATAGAGGGGGTACAGAGAAGATTCACCAGACTGATTCCTGGGATGTCAGGACTTTCATATGAGGAAAGATTGGATAGACTCGGTTTGTACTCGATGGAATTTAGAAGATTGAGGGGGGATCTTATAGAAACCTACAAAATTCTTAAGGGGTTGGACAAGCTAGATGCTGGAAGATTGTTCCCGATGTTGGGGGAGTCCAGAACAAGGGGTCACAGTCTAAGGATAAGGGGGAATTCCTTTAGGACCGAAATGAGGAAAACATTCTTTACACAGAGAGTGGTGAGTCTCTGGAATTCTCTGCCACAGAAGGTAGTTGAGGCCAGTTCATTGGCTATATTTAAGAGGGCGTTAGATGTGGCACTTGTGGCTAAAGGGATCAGGGGGTATGGAGAGAAGGCAGGTACGGGATACTGAGTTGGATGATCAGCCATGATCACATTGAATGGCGGTGCAGGCTCGAAGGGCCGAATGGCCTACTCCTGCACCTATTTTCTATGTTTCTATGTTTCTATACCCTCTAATGTTGGACATTTCCACCCTGAGCATCCAGAGCAAATCCGTGCAGTAACAGGGAAGCCATGCATACTCCACACAGACAGCACCCGAAGTCTGGATTGAGTCCGGGTCTCTGGCGCTGTGAGGCAGCGCCTCTAACAGCTGCGCCACTGTGTGCCACTTTACCGCCATTTATGATACAATGCTTCTACTAAATCTGTAGTTTTTGGTAAACATACTTATTATCCATGTCTCTTTGAATCTTGATTGGAGAATCCAATCAGATTAGATCGTACTGTATACATTCAAGCCAAACACAAGTACCCATATGTAGAGCAAAGGGGAAGATAGCGTGCAGATTATAGTTCTCAGCATTGTAGTGTATCAGTTCTATAGACAAAGTCCAATGTCAGCACTGAGGTAGGGGTGAATTGGACAGTACCCTAGCTGAAGGAAGGACTGTTCAGTAGGCAGATAACAGAGGGGAAGAAGCTGATTCTGCATTTGGTGGTGTGTACTTTTAAGCTTCTGTACCTTCTGCCCAAAGGGAGAGGGATGAACAAGGAGTGACTGAAATGGGCCATCTTTGATTATGTTGCCTGTTTTCCGAGGCATAGTGAAGTCTAGATGGAGTCAATGGTGGGACGTCTGTTCTGTGTAATGGACTGGGAACATCCACCTTTCTTGCAGTCTTGAGCAGAGCTGTTCCCAAGCCAAGCTGTGATGCTTTCTATGGAGCATCTGGAGAAGTTTATAAAAGTAATTGAAGACATGCCGAATTTCCTCAGTCTCCTGAGTACGTAGAGGCTTTGATGTGCCTTCTTGGCTGTTGCTTCAAAGTGGTTGGTACGACAGATTGTTACTAATATTCACACCAAGGAATATGAATATCTCAACCATTTCCACTTCAACATCATTGATGCTGATTGGGGAAAGTATCCAACCTCACTTTCTGAAGTCAGTAAGTAGTTCCTTCATCTTACTGACATTGAGGGAGAGGTTGTTGTCCTGACATCATGTCACTAAATTCTTTATCTCCTTCCTGTATGTCACCTCATCGTTGTTTGTAATTTTGTCTTGTGGATGCATTCGTTTCTCTTCATAATTGTTTTGCTGAATGATTTGATTATTTGAAATAATTGGTTATGGATGTAAAAGGCAGTGTATCTGTCTCACGGAGGCAGCAACATGGATTTGATCTTGATTTTTGGTGCTGTCAGTGTGGAGTTTGCACCTTCTCTCTGTGACCATGTGGGTTTCTCTTGGGTGCTCCATGTCCCAAAGCCATGTTGGTTGTTAGGTTCAAGGTTTCAAGGTCAGTTTATTGTCACATGTGTCAATTAAGGTACAGTGAAGTTTGAGTTACCATACAGCCATGCTAAATCATAGGCAACAAGACACACAGCCACATAAAATAAATGTTAACATAAACATCCACAACAGCAGCTGCCCACATTCCTCACTGTGATGGAAGATGATAATGTACAATCTTCTCCCTCTTTATTCTCCCGCGGTCCGGACTGTCGAACCATCTGCAGTCGGGGCGATCAAAGCCTCCGCAGTCGGCGATCTGAAGCCCTCGCGTCGGGGTGATCGAAACTCTCTCATCGGGATGGTTCAAACTCTCTGCAGCTTGGAGTTCCCGAATCGGTCTCTAACCAGGGACCGCGGGCTCCACGTTGTTAAAGTCCACAGGCCCGCGGTTGGAGCTATCCAAAGTCGACCCCAGGCAATGAGAGCGCAAGCTCAACGATGGTAAGTCCGTGCTGTGCACACAGTTGAAGCAATGGGTCGGTCTCCAGGAAAAGCTGCACCACTCCATGATGTTAGGCCGCAGTGGGGATGGAGATACGATACAGAAATAAATCGTATCTCCGTCGAGGCAAGAGATTGAAAAAAATGTCCCACCCCCCCTTCCACATAAGACAAACCAAGGAAAACTAAACCATACTCTTTAACACATACACGTAAACCAGGAAGATCAAACTCACCATTTTTGCAATACTTAGCACTGGGCTTCACCCATAATCCTGCTTTTTGTCAATTAATTTCAAGAGATTAGTGAGGGGATGTATAAAACAGTGTGGGTTTTACAAACAAAGTTCAAACTGTGAAGTAATTGTGCTAATTTCTTTTAAAATTACCAGCTTTTAAGCATATTAAATTACTTTGAAGTGAGTTAATATTGTATGCTTGTGATAAAGCAGGCAGGCAAATTATTTCTGACACTTATTAACCTCTATTAATTTCAGCTGAATGAACTGCTGCCTGTTCATATAAAATCCATTCTGCAAATAATAGAATGCTTTTGTTGTGCATCTGTGCAATGCAGTGTTATCAATCTGCGACCCTTGTAATATTTATCTTTTGACTGACTTAAAGATATTGTCATTAGATAAAAAATACCTTTGGAAACCTTTGAGATCTTGATAAGTAATGCTTGTGTTTTCTAATTTTGGAGTTTTTAATTGAATTAACTCAATGATTTATAAAAGACAAATAGTTGGTCTCTGTAGCAATAACTTTTCATTTGCATGTTATTGGCACTACTGGAATGTTTGTAAGTAGATTTGAAGAAAAAAAACAAGAGCATATGAATGATGTTAAGCACTAAAATGGAATTGAAGTTAGTGGTGAAAGTATATGAATGATGCATATTCTTTGCCTTCTCTTGTATGTAAACTAGTGTAAGTTTAACAGTGTACACAACTGTTCACATAGAGACCTTCAGTGAATTCCTGACACTCTATTGAATTGAATATGAAATGGACTTGTGCACGAGGACATTTTATGTAAAAATGTTGGTGCCTCTGAATAAGTGGCAAATTTACTAATGACGTTGAATCTTAATCATTTTTAATATGATATCAAGTGAGGGTACATGGTGTCATATTAAATAAATCATGCTGAAGAAACTATTTATAATTAGAAATGTTTTGGCCATAAAGACTTTTGAGGAACTCTGTGATATTTAGAACTTCGAAACTTGCAGAACACCTTGCACAAATTATTTTGAAAAATGCTTTTGAGAAAAGAATGTGCTAAATAATTAGACTTCCAAATAGAAAATCATTCAAGCTCCTATTTCATGTGAATTGAAATGTGCCACATTGATCCTTACAGCTGTAATGATTTTCAGTGATATTGTTGCTGACCTCTGTCCTAGCTCCATTGCCCCTTTCTCTTAATACATCTGTTAACAAAACAACACAAATCTTAGATTTAAATTTAAAATTAATTATTGACATCATTCTACTTAAATTTGTGCGTTTGTTCCAAGGTTCTACTCCTTGTACAGGAGTATTACCTAACTCAAGAATTTCCAAATGTCAGCTGAAATTGTGAAAAGCTAGAAATCGTGAAGTTAAACAAATTGGAGATTGGAGGCACATATATTGGCATGTTACCGGTATTTTTATTAAAAAATATTCAAGCAGGCTAATAGAGTACTGGCCTTTTCACCCAGACGAATGGAGTACAAGGGTTTGGTACAACTTATAAAGCACTGATTAATTGACATCTTGAATATTGCAAGCAGTTCTGGGCACCACATTTCACTAAAAATATACAATAACCTGATAGGGATTAACTCAAATCATGCTGACAGCAGAGTAATATTACGATGGCCAGACTTAAATAAATTAGATTGCATTCCCCAATATATATATTATTTAGCAATGATTTGATGGGATTTCTATATTCTCGCAC
The DNA here is from genome assembly GCA_963514005.1 of Raja brachyura. Next base: position 43,665,846 of record OY740782.1, read on the forward strand.
TTGTGCTGTCCTGGCCAACATAACATTTTCCCCAAATTTATTCTGGTTCCCTTAATATTAATTAATTTAAAGTCATTTGATCGAAATTCCACAGGCTTATGATAGCAGCTGAATTTAACTTCCTATTCAATATTCATAAATTCATGTTCATAAATTGTAGAAGCAGTATTCGGCCCATCAAGTCTACTCCGCTGTTTAATCATTGCTGGTCTATCTTTTCCTCTCAACCCCATCTCCTGCCTTCTCCCCATAACCCCTGACGCCCTTACTGATCAAGAATCTATCCATATCCGCCTTCAAATATTATCTGGGACTTTGTCAGTGCAAAAAGCTGAAATGGGGCAGAACTTATGAGGTGTTACCAAGAGGGTTTCCTAAAACTGTATGTGGATAGCCCAATTAGGGGAGGGACTATATGGGCCTTGTATTGGGAAAGGAGCCTAGCCAGGTGACTGGTGATTCATTGGGAAAGCATTTTGGGAACAGTGATCACATTCCTTTATCATTATGAATAAGGGTAAGTCTAGATATTAGCAGAAAGGATTAAATTAGGTAAGGGCAAATTATAAATTTATTTGGCTGGAGATAAGGAGACTGATTTGCGAACAGCCAATATTGTGTAGGTCCACATTTGATAAGTGGGAGTCATTTAAAGACCAGCTGATTAAAATCTAGGATCAGCATGTTCCATTGAGCAGGGACAAAGATGGCAAGATGAAGAAACTTTGGATGATAAGATAGGTTGCAAATTTGGTTTAAAAGGGAAAAGAAGCATGTTTAGTTTTAGCAACATGAAATCAGTCAGGTCACTTTGCGTACTATAAAGAAAGCAGGAAAGAACTTAACTTGTTCAGTGTCAGTTCAGTTTAGTATATTGTCATGTGTACAGAGGTGCAGTGAAAAGCACTCAGAAAACACTAAAGATTAATAATAATAAGACATTAATGATAAAACACCATTGAACAAGCAAGTGAACCAACAAAATACCCGATCAAATCTGTAGCCTCCCTTTGACCTGGTATTTTGTTGGTTCACATGCTTGATCAATGGTGTTTTTTTCATTAATGACTTATTATTATTAATCTTTAGTGTTTTCTGAGTCATTCGTAACTGTCACTGTATGTCATGTCGTTACTTGCGGGCGGAGCACCAAGGCAAATTCCTTGTATGTGAATACTTGGCCAATAAACTTACTTACTTAAAAAAAAAAAGCTTTTGTTGCATGCTATCTAGTCAGCGGAAAGTCAATACATGATTACAATTGAGCCATTTACAGTGTGGATACATGATAAGGGAATAGTGTTCAGTGGAAGGTAAAGCCAGCAAAGTCTGATCAAGGATAGTCCGAGAGTCAGGGAATGAACAGGGAATTAGAAGGCCCAAAAGGAGCCATAAAATGTTCTTGGCAACTCAGATTTTAAAAATATCCCAAGGAATTTTCTAATACATTGAAAATAAGAGGGTAACTAGGGAAAGGGTAGGACCGCATGAGGATAAAGAAGAGAAGTTATGTTTGGAGTCAGACGATGAAAACAACAAGTCTAACAAGTTCTTTGCATTTATATTCACCAAAGAGAAGAACATCAAGGACAGTGAGATCAGTGTGGAGTATACTCATATGCTGGGAATTTTTAGATCAAGAAGGTGGTGGTGTTGGGTTTCTTGAGGCACATTAAGGTGGACAAATTCCCAGGGCCTGATGGGATCTATTCCAAGTTATTGAAAGAGGCAAGAGAGGTGATTGCATGGGGCTTGACAAAGAATCTTGTACTCTCTCTAGCCACAGGTGAGGTCTCTGAGGATTGGAAAGTGGCTGAAATTGTTCTTTTGTTTAAAAAAGGAAATAAGGATAATGGAGGATTTTATTGTCTGGTGACCTTTGCATCAATGGCAAGGAAGGCCCTGGAGAGGATACTGGGGGATAGCATTTACTCACTTTTGTCAGAGAATTGGCTAATTTAGAAGCCATCACCATGGCTTTGTACAGGGCAGGTCATATCTTACAAAATTGATTAAGGTTGGTCAATGGATGTTGTCTACAACACTCTAGCAAAGTATGTGACAATGTCCCTCATGGTAGACTGATCCAAAACATTAAGATACATGGGATCCATGGTGACTTGGTAGTTTGGAACTAGTTGTTATCGGTCGAAATAGAAGCATATCTTTCTGCTTGGAAGTTTGTAAAAGGTGGTATTCCGCAGGTATTAGTTTATGATATCTATAAATGTCTTGGACAAATATGTGGATGGGTTCATAAGATCACAAGATCATGTGAAAGGAGCAGAATTAGGCCATTCAGCCCATTGTTACTCCGCCATTCAATCATAGAAACATAGAAAAATAGGTGCAGGAGTAGGCCATTCGGCCCTTCGAGCCTGCACCGCCATTCAATGTGATCATGGCTGATCATCCAACTCAGTATCCCGTACCTGCCTTCTCTCCATACCCCCTGATCCCTTTAGCCACAAGTGCCACATCTAACGCCCTCTTAAATATAGCCAATGAACTGGCCTCAACTACCTTCTGTGGCAGAGAATGCCAGAGACTCACCACTCTCTGTGTAAAGAATGTTTTCCTCATCTCGGTCCTAAAGGAATTCCCCCTTATCCTTAGACTGTGACCCCTTGTTCTGGACTCCCCCAACATCGGGAACAATCTTCCAGCATCTAGCTTGTCCAACCCCTTAAGAATTTTGTAAGTTTCTATAAGATCCCCCCTCAATCTTCTAAATTCCAGCGAGTACAAGCTGAGTCTATCCAATCTTTCCTCGTATGAAAGTCCTGACATCCCAGGAATCAGTCTGGTGAATCTTCTCTGTACCCCCTCTATGGCAAGGATGTCTTTCCTCAGATTTGGAGACCAAAACTGTACGCAATACTCCAGGTGTGGCCTCACCAAAACCCTGTACAACTGCAGTAGAACCTCCCTGCTCCTATACTCAAATCCTTTCGCTATGAATGCTAACATACCATTTGCTTTCTTCACTGCCTGCTGCTCCTGCATGCCTATTTTCAATGACTGGTGTACCATGACACCCAGGTCTCGTTTCATCTCCCTTTTTCCTAATCTGCCACTAATCATGGCTATCTCTCCCTCCTAACACCATTCTCCTGCCTTTTCCCCATAACCTCTGACACCCGTACTAATCAAGAATAGTAAGATTGAACGAGAACTTACCAGTTCGAAGGTTGATCTTTATTTTATGAGGAGTCGAAGTGAGGGATTTCGTGAAGAGCCCGCCGGCGCGCATGCTCGACATACTTCAAAGTAGCGGCGTGGAATCACAGAAACCAACAAAAGAAATGACTTCGCATAGTATGATTGAATTGACTAAGATTACCAGATGAAGGTGATTGAGGGTTGGGCGAGGAGGGCACGAAATCCCTCACTTCGACTCCTCATAAAATAAAGATCAACCTTCGAACTGGTAAGTTCTCGTTCAATCTTACTATTTCATTTCAGAGTCACGTAAGTGACTTCGTGAAGACTTCAAAGCTTCTGTAATTACACGCCCTGGACCACGTCCATGCTGACACACCACTACCAGGGATGGATGGGAGGAACAAACTTGCTCAATAGTTCATACTGCAAAACAAGAGCATATTTATTAATAACAAATCAAAACCCCTCATGCGGGGACATCTCCACGTTCTTGACCTGCATTCAGCACGGCTTCTGCGAACTGTAGAGGAGCAGCAACAGGCTTGTTATAAAAACGCTGGAACACAGCTTCATTCGCCCATCCTGCTGTGGCGAGAATTTGGTCCATGGGCACCTCCATGACCCTCGCCGCTGACGTCGATGCAGCCCTGGTGGAATGAGACTTGAACACATTAATGTCGATATCTGACTTACCCAAGACGACTCGAAGCCACCTGGATATCGTCTGGACTGTCACTCGATGATGAGGTCTCTTATGAGTGACAAGCAGGTATCTCTCCATTCCTCTGATGCGTGCCGTCACTTTGACATAGTGGCGGATATGCGAGACTAAACATAGCCTAGCATCTGCGGGGTATGCCGGGAACTTCAGCTGCAGCCCTGTGCACCCAGGTCTATGCTGCTTTAGTAGCTCGTCAACGAAAAAGACTACTTCTGTAGGGGTAGATGTCATTCTGTCGACACGCAGTTTGTGTAGTGTCTGTACCCTCTGAGCTGAAGTCAGCGCTAGTCACATCACCAGCTTCATGGTGAGTTGGTCCAGTTGGAGCCCTTCCATGGGAGACCACGTCCTGAGCAGGGTTAATACGTCCCTGACATCCCAGGTGATATTATAGCGTGGTGTAGGCGGATTCATATTGAATATACCCCGCATGAGTCTGGACACTAGCCTGTTGGATCCTACCCCAATCTTGAGGTAGAATGATAGCGCACTTCTGGCGCTGTTGATGGCACTGTAACGTAAGTGTTCATCATGGTGCAACCCCGCGAGGAATTCCAGGACGTCGGTTATTGTCACGTCATCGTACGTGATGCGAGAGCGGCTGCAGTAGGCTTCCCACTTCTTAATATGCGAGCGGTATCTTCGCCTTGTGGACTCTCGACACGACGCCCCGATGGTATCCATGGTCCGAGCCGAGAGGCCGTATTGGACTAACGGCTTGTTCAGAACCTGCAAGCCAAAAAATTTAAATAGCCATGGCAGGGATGTGGCTCCCCTGAGACAGGGTGAGTAACCAATTGTGGGCAACCCTTCAAAAGGACCCAAGGTTCGTTGAGCATGTCAAAGACCACCGGATACCAAGACTGTGTGGGCCAGTCGGGTATAATAAGGATGCCCTTGGCAGCATCTGCCTGAATCTTTCGCAATACCCGACTGATGAGGCAAAACGGAGGGAAGGCATAGAAAAACCAATTCCCCCAGTCCAGCGAGAATGCATCTAGCGCTATTGCCCCAGGATCTGGTTCCCATGAAACGTAGGCTGGTACCTGATGGTTCAACCGTGACGCAAAAAGGTCAATGTCCGGTTTACCAAATTTGGCTGTGACTTTAGAAAAAATCTCAGGATGCAACATCCATTCAATGTTGTCATTAAATTTGCGTGACCTGGTGTCCGCCACAGTATTAAGCTCACCTGGCAAATAGGTAGCTGAAATCCAAATGTCTCTTTGAACACACCAGAGCCAAATTGAGTTAGCCAATTTGTCACACGAAACTGACCTGGTACCACCCATATGGTTTAAATATGCCACAGCTGTGGTGTTGTCTATTTGGATACGGACGTGTGCTCCAACAAGCTTGGAACAATATGCACGAAGTCCGTGGAATGCTGCCAGCAACTCCAAATAGTTAATCCCTTGAGTCAACAACATCGATGCCTCAAGGGTGTCCCATCTGCCCCCACAACTAGAGTAATTATCAGTAGCTCCCCAGCCATTGGAGCTTGCATCAGTCTGTAAATATACCACCGGATTAGCCTCCCTGACAGGCTTAAATGAGTTGCTAATGTGACACACCCACCATTGCAACTCAGTTATCGCTTCGGACGGCAGCTGCATTGATCGATCGTAATGACCAGCGTTCCGTTTTAACGCAGTAATTTTAGCTCTTTGCAAATTCTGATAATGCAAAGGTCCATATCGTGCTGCCGGAAACAAAGCCACTAGCTTGCCAATTACTGTGGCTGTATGCCGAATCGATGGTATATTGGTGCCAATTAAATCTCTGCACACCTTAGTGACTTCCTCAATTTTGTTAATTGGTATAGTTATCCTCATGCTCATTGAGTTCACCGTGAACCCTAGGTAATTAATTACCTGGGCAGGGCAGAACTTCGATTTCTCTGGATGGACAATGAATCCTAATTGTTGAAATATATTGACAGCAGCTGCAACACCCTGTTCAGCCAATTGCAGGGTGTGGCCCACAATAAAGACATCATCTAAATAGGCCATAACTATATGATGTCGTTGTCTCAAATAAGCCATGATTGGCTTCACCAATTTAGTGAACAATCTAGGGGCTGTAGTAAGCCCATTAGGCAAAGCCTTATACTGCCAAAGTTGCCCCATCCAGATAAATTTCAAAAACCTTCTATCATCTTTCTGGATGGATACTGAATAATATGCATCCCTCAAATCAATGCATGCCATAAAGCAGCCATGAGAAATCAATGATTTGGCTGTTTCAAACGTATCCATTTTAAAATGAGTATATGTTACAAACGTATTCAAACGGGTTAGATCAATAATGACACGACAGCCTCCATCCTTCTTAGGTCTAGTAAATATGTTCGAAACAAATTCAATTGGCTCATGCACCGTTTTCTCAATCACACCCTTCTGTTCCAAACTTAAAATTTCCTTGTAACCTGCTGCCTGTTCTGCAGCAGACAATTTGAACGTACGACCAGGCATGTGCTGGGATGGAGGAATGTCGCCATTAATAAACTCAATTTTATGCCCCCGAATATTCCGCAACACATACTCATCACCAGTAAAATTACCCCATGCATCCAAAAACAACCGTAAACGACCACCAACATGGGAAGTTAAACAGAGAGAAAAAAGAGAACCAGACCCCCTCACCTCCGTGGTTACCGGCGGTCCTTGACACGTGTGGGTGGCCGTGGAGGTGCTGGGTTGGCTTGAGGGCGCGGCGTCTTCGATTTCCACAAAGGTCTCTGCCGACCCTGTCCTAAAAAAGACCCTTGGTGCTGGTTCTGGTGCTGTTGTCGTTGTGGAGCTAGAGGGCGAGTCCTCGTCGAGGCACCGGCCGACCCTCGTGAGCGAATGTATGGAGCTTTTGAGCCTGACGGTGTGGGGGCACTCTGAGAGCGCATGATCCCCACCGTTTTGGCTTGTTCGTCAAGCTCTTTGACTCTCTTAGAGAGGTCCTCACCAAAGAGCTGACGGGGCGGCGGCGGCGGCGGTGGTTTGCACAATCCTGCAAACTTCGGGTTGAGTGCTGGGCGGATGCTGTTTTTGCGAAACCCGTTGATTTCGTGCTGGGTCGCGCACAATAAGGCCAGAGCATCTTCCTGGTCCAAATTCAGTTCGTCCCCGTCCACCGACCGCGCAAAGGCGGTAATACCGGCCGTGAGGAGTTTCAGGATCCGCTGCAATTTTAGCTCCTGTTGACGGATAGCCGCACTGATGTTGCCCCATATTGGCGTATTGACCACAGGCACGTTGAGGGAGTTGCAGTTTGATGGAGCCTTGTGCCGGCTCATAGCCTGGATGAGGACTTCTTCCTGCAGCACCTGATTATTAAGAAAGTCCACTGTGGCTGCCAGCTTTGTATTTAGAGGAAGACCAGCCGTATGTGGGGCCGCGAATTTGGTCGCCACCTCCAAGAGTTCTTCCGCTGGCACCTCCAACGGAGTTGGTACGGGATCCACCAGAACCTCCTCCTCCTGCTGCTCCAAGCTGATAGTAGATGTTGGTGAAGACGCCCTGTGCCTGTTGCTGCCCTGCTGTTGTTGACGTTGAAGCAGGAGCTCCAGCAGCCGCTCCATACGGTCAATACGCCCTTCACCCTGAACACTCAGGTGGTCGGAGTCCTCCGGCTCTGAAAAGAAAACCGGGCTCCTGTCATCGGCCCGCACCTCGTCGAGGCCCTGCCGGTGCCGGTAGTTGTCGCTAACAGCCGCCGAGGCGAAACTGCGCGATTCCTGCGCGGGCGTGTTCAATCGCCTCCGTTTAGCGAGAGCTGAAGCCGCTGCCACTAAGGGCACTCGCGGCGAGGTGTCGGCACCAGCCGAAGCATGGCTGCCTGGGGCCCGCGCAGTCTTGCCGGCTGCCCACATCGTGGACGTTGCCGACGCATGGTCTCGCCCACCCATCCATGGGGGGCTCGGCGACCGTGACGAGACCCGACTCGACCGACCCGTCCCGGCGTCGAGAGTCGGGGTGTGCCGGCTGGACCTCACAGCCGCCCCGGGTCTCGCCCTGGAACCTGACCGCTCCTCCGCTATAGGCAATGCCTTAGCCCTGACAGGGTTAGGCTTCTGGGCTCCTGCCCTCCCCCTTCTCGGAGGGCTGAGTGGAACAGGCCGTGCAACGGCACGTGCCCTGCTCGAGGTCGCCAGCGAGCCCGCTGACGACCTGACTGCCATGGCAGGGTCCCCCTGCTCTGGCGGCACACCACACTCCTCCTCGTCGAACTCCTCCGAGCTGTGGTGTGCTGGCGGACCTGGACCTGTAATCACAGGGCTTACCCACATCTCCGCCTGAGTCCCGGCCTGCGCTGCAGGTATTGCCGATGGTAAAGGCCCCGGAACTGTTGACCGGCGAACTCGTCCTGACGTCCTCCGGCCCTTCGAACTCCCATCCATGTCCTTGCTGCAAGACATAATCAGACAACAAGGACCACCAACTAAAGGTAGAATACTCACCTCCGTGGCCCCTTATGAAGGGCTGGCGAGGAGCGCGCTCCACCGCCAGCCGTCGCAGCAACGCGTTACGACGATATGTCGAGCATGCGCGCCGGCGGGCTCTTCACGAAGTCACTCACGTGACTCCGAAATGAAATCTATCTAGCTCTGCCTTAAATATACGTATCCACTGACTTGGCCTTCACAGCCTTCTGTGGCAAATAATTCCACAGATTCACCACCCTCTGTGATTAGTTCATTTGAGGAGGACACAAAAATCAGTGCAATTGCAGACAGTCAAGGAGTTCGTCAAACAACACAGTGAGGTACAAATCATTCGCAGACATGAGTGGATAAATGGCAGAAGGAATTTAATCCGAGCAAATGTGAGGTGTAGCACTTTGTGAGGTAAAATGCAAGGGGAAAGTATGTACTTAATGACAAGATCCGTAACAACATTGATATGCAGACTTACAGTATCTGGAGGTTCAATTCCATAGCTGCCTGAAAGAAGTAACATACGTAAAGAAGGTGTATGGGATTCTTGTCTTCATCGGTCGGGGCATTGAGTGTAAGAGTCAGCAAGTCATGTTGCAGCTTTATAAAATTTGATTAGCCACATTTGGAAAATCGTGTGGAGTTCTATTCGTCCCTTTATAGGCGGGATGTGGAAGCATTTGAGAGGGTGCAAAAAAACAGTTTTGTCTGCCTGGATTGGAGAGTATTAGCCTTAAGGAGAATCTGTTCAAATTCGATTTGTTTTCTCTGGCGTGTCGCAGGTTAAGGGGAGACGGGATAGATGTTTGGGAAATTATAGGAGTGATCGGTTAGACAGACAAACAGACAGTGGAAATGTCAAACACAAGAGGGGATGGGTGAAAGTGAGAAGGGAGAAGTTTAAGTGAGATTTGTGGAGAAGGTTTTCTGCAGAGTAGTGGGTGCCTGGAAGGCACTGCCGGAGTTAGTGGTGGAAACAGTGGCATTTAAGAAGCTTATAATGAGGCACATAGGTATATAAGGATGGAGGGATATGAAGCCCGTACAGGCAGAATGGATTACTTTAATTTGGCCTCATGTTCAACACAGAGAGTTTTGTACGGAAGAGGATTTTTCGGTGCACTGTTCTATGTTCTATGTTGCCATGACCTGCATAATTTCCATCTTTTCACCATTTCAGCTGATATTTGGAGTACATCTCTTGAATTAACTTCACCACTTGAGCTCAGCTGTGAGTGGGAGGAAATGACAACATCTACAGTCGGTGGTCAATTCTTAGAAACATAGAAAATAGGTGCAGGAGTAGGCCATTCGGCCCTTCGAGCCTGCACCGCCATTCAATGTGACCATGGCTGATCATCCAACTCAGTATCCCGTACCTGCCTTCTCTCCATACCCCCTGATCCCTTTAGCCACAAGTGCCACATCTAACGCCCTCTTAAATATAGCCAATGAACTGGCCTCAACTACCTTCTGTGGCAGAGAATTCCAGAGACTCACCACTCTCTGTGTAAAGAATGTTTTCCTCATTTCGGTCCTAAAGGAATTCCCCCTTATCCTTAGACTGTGACCCCTTGTTCTGGACTCCCCCAACATCGGGAACAATCTTCCAGCATCTAGCTTGTCCAACCCCTTAAGAATTTTGTAAGTTTCTATAAGATCCCCCCTCAATCTTCTAAATTCCAGCGAGTACAAGCCGAGTCTATCCAATCTTTCCTCATATGAAAGTCCTGACATCCCAGGAATCAGTCTGGTGAATCTTCTCTGTGCCCCCTCTATGGCAAGGATGTCTTTCCTCAGATTTGGAGACCAAAACTGTACGCAATACTCCAGGTGTGGCCTCACCAAAACCCTGTACAACTGCAGTAGAACCTCCCTGCTCCTATACTCAAATCCTTTCGCTATGAATGCTAACATACCATTTGCTTTCTTCACTGCCTGCTGCACCTGCATGCCTACTTTCAATGACTGGTGTACCATGACACCCAGGTCTCGTTGCATCTCCCCCTTTCCTAATCTGCCACCATTCAGATAATAGTCTACCCTCATGTTTTTGCCACCAAAGTGGATAACCTCACATTTATCCACATTATACTGCATCTGCCATGCATCTGCCCATTCACTCAGCCTATCCAAATCACCCTGTAGCCTCCAAGCATCCTCCTCACACCTAACTATACCCCCCAGCTTGGTATCATCTGCAAATTTGGAGATGTTGCATTGAATTCCCTCGTCCAAATCATTAATATATATTGTAAATAGCTGGGGTCCCAGCACTGAGCCTTGCGGCACCCCACTAGTCACTGCCTGCCATTCTGAAAAGGACCCGTTTACTCCTACCCTTTGCCTCCTGTCTGCTAGCCAGTTCTCTATCCACATCAATACTGAACCCCCAATACCGTGTGCTTTAAGTTTGTATGCTAATCTCTTATGCGGGACCTTGTCGAAAGCCTTCTGAAAGTCTAGATATAACACATCCACTGGTTCTCCCTTATCCACTCTACTAGTTACATCCTCGAAAAATTCTATCAGATTTGTCAGACATGATTTACCTTTCGTAAATCCATGCTGACTTTGTCCAATGATTTCACCACTTTCCAAATGCGCTGCTATCCCATCTTTAATAACTGACTCTAGCAGTTTCCCCACTACCGATGTTAGACTAACTGGTCTGCAATTTCCCGCTTTCTCTCTCCCTCCTTTTTTAAAAAGTGGGGTTACATTAGCTACCCTCCAATCCTCAGGGACTACTCCAGAATCTAAGGAATTTTGAAAAATTATCACTAATGCATCCACTATTTCTGTGGCTACCTCCTTGAGTACTCTGGGATGCAGACTATCTGGCCCTGGGGATTTATCGGCCTTCAATCCGTTCAATTTACCCAACACCACCTCCCGGCTAACCTGGATTTCACTCAGTTCCTCCATCTTATTTGACCCCCGTTCCACTGCTATTTCCGGCAGATTATTTATGTCTTCCTTAGTGAAGACAGAACCAAAGTAGTTAATCAATTGGTCTGCCATGTCCTTGTTCCCCATGATCAATTCACCCGTTTCTGACTGCAAGGGACCAACATTTGTTTTAACTAGTCTCTTTCTCTTCACATATCTATAAAAACTTTTGCAGTCAGTTTTTATGTTCCCTGCCAGTTTCCTTTCATAATCTATTTTCCCTTTCCTAATTAAGCCCTTTGTCCTCCTCTGCTGGATTCTGAATTTCTCCCAGTCCTCCGGTAGGCTGCTTTTTCTGGCAAATTTGTATGCCTCATCTTTTGTTTTTATACTATCCCTGATTTCCCTTGTTATCCATGGATGCACCACCTTCCCCGGTTTATTCTTTTGCCAAACTGGTATGAACAACTTTTGTACTTCATCCATGCAGTCTTTAAATACCTTCCATTGCACATCCACTGTCAATCCTTTAAGAATCACCTGCCAGTCTATCTTGGCCAATTCACATCTCATACCTTCAAAGTTACCTTTGTTCAAGTTCAGAACCCTTGTTTCTGACTTAATTTTGTCACTCTCCATCCTAATGAAGAACTCAACCATATTATGGTCACTCTTTCCCAAGGGGCCATGCACAACAAGACTGCTAACTAACCCTTCCTCATTACTCAATACCCAGTCTAGAATAGCCTGCTCTCTCGTTGGTTCCTCCACATGTTGGTTGAGAAAACTATCCCGCATACATTCCAGGAAATCCTCTTCCTCACCACCCCCGCCAATTTGATTCACCCAATCTACATGCAGATTGAAGTCACCCATTATAACCGTGTTACCCTTGTTGCACGCATTTCTAATTTCCTGTTTGATGCCATCCCCAACTCCAATACTACTGTTAGGTGGCCTGTACACAGCTCCCACTAGCGTTTTCTGCCCCTTAGAGTTTCGCAGCTCTACCCATATCGATTCCACATCCTCCACGCTAATGTCCTTCCTTTCTATTGCATTAATCTCCTCTCTCACCAGCAACGCTACCCCACCTCCTTTTCGTCTATCCCTCCTGAATATTGAATATCCCTGGATGTTCAGCTCCCAGCCTTGGTCATCCTGGAGCCATGTCTCCGTGATCCCAACTATAGCATAGTCATTAATCGCTATCTGCACCTTCAACTCATCCACCTTATTACGAATGCTCCTCGCATTGAGACACAAAGCCTTCAGGCTTGTTTTTACAACACTCTTACTCCTTATACAATTATGTTGACAAGTGGCCCCTTTCACATCGATCCCTATTACACTTGGCCATACTCTCCTATCCCTTTGTGAGCTTTCTTTCCCGTTAATTCTGGGCTCATTAACCCTTTACTCTCTTTCCCTTTAACTCCGTTCTCGATTATCCCATTTGACACCCCACCCCCCTTATTCAGTTTAAAACCATCCGTGTAGCAGTGGCAAACCTGCTGGCCAGAATGCTGGTCCCCCACCTGTTAAGATGCAATCCGTCCCTTTTGTACAGTTCCCCCTTACTCCAAAACAGATCCCAGTGATCTAAGAATCTAAATCCCCGCCCCCTGCACCAGTTCCTCAGCCACACATTCAGGTCCCGTATCTCCCTGTTCCTGCTCTCGCCAGCAAGAGGAACTGGAAGCAAACTGGAGATAACAACCCTGGAAGTCCTGCTTTTCAGCATTTTTCCAAGCTCTCTGAAGTCCCGCTGCAAAATATTCATCCCCTTCTTTCCAACATCATTTGTGCCAACATGCACGACCACTTCCGGCTGTTCACCTTCGCCCTTGAGGATTGTCTGCACTCTGCCCGTAACATCCTGGATCCTGGCACCAGGAAGGCAGCACACCATCCTGGAATCCCGTCTGTTGCCACAAAAACCCCTGTCCGTACCTCTCACAATGGAGTCTCCAAATACAATGGCGTTGCCCGACTTTGGCCTCTTTGGTTTTGGCCCTTTTTGTTTTGCAAGCCAGTCCGCCGCTCAGTGAGATACCGTCTTCTGTCCCGGCAGCTTCCACGTGGGTGAACCTGTTCACAAGAGGTACAACACCCGGGGACCTTTGCATTCCATGTTTTCCTCCCTTTCTCACCGTCACCCACCTTCTCTCTTCTAGTGCCTTGGGTGTAACAATCTTACTGAAGGACTTGTCGAGGAACGACTCAGTTTCTCGGATGAACCTGAGGTCATCCACTTGTTTCTCCAGTTCCCCAACACGGTCCTTCAGGAGCTGTACCTGGATGCACTTCTCACATTTGTAGCATCCAGAGGCACCAGCAGTGTCCTTGACCTCCCACATACTGCAAGTATCACACTGCATCAGCTTGCTTGACATCATCTTTTGCCTCAGTCTCTCCCTATCCAGTGTTTTGCGCAGCCTCCTCTCCGAAGACTCTCGAGCCAAAGACTCACACTTTACTCACAGGGCACTTCCCTCACAAGGCTGCTCCCCAAGAGCTGCCTTGCTTATATTGACTGTTCAATTGCCTAATTTACAAACCAAATTCCTCGGTTTTCAACTTTCCCCCTCTGACTCACTGAGAACTCTCCTCCCACTTGGGCTAGAGCCAATCAGTGCTTTCTCCTGCTTCTCTTTGTTGCTGTTGCTTCAAAATCCACGGGAAGACTGAGTAAAGTCTGCCTGTGCTTTGTCTCTCCTTTTCAACTGCTTTCCCCCTCTGACTCACTGAGAACTCTCCTCCCACTTGGGCTTGAGCCAATCAGTGCTTTCTCCTGCTTCTCTTTGTTGCTGTTGCTTCAAAATCCACGGGAAGACTGAGTAAAGTTTGCCTGTGCTTTGTCTCTCCTTTTCAACTGCTTTCCCCCTCTGACTCCTTGTTGTGACTCCTTGTCTTGTTGTGACCAAGTAAATTAACTAAGCTGTGCAGTTCTCAGTGCTTGTGAAAGCACTGTGCACTGACCCATTCTATCCTCCTCATATGGTGGCGAAAATGACAGTGATGTTGCTACGGGAACTTATTTCAGATTTGTAATGAGGTAGAAAATGTTCTATTCAGATAAAGAACTCATTCATCATTGAAATGAAATGGTTCACCCGTTGTCCTGGGCCAATTGTTCACTAACCTTAAACATTAACAACATAATGCATACGCGATAACGCATGTAGAAGTTTGATATCTGTGCTTAAAAAATAAGGCAGTTGCTCATAGTAACAATTCTGTGACTATAACAATATCTACAATCACGTTGCTATTTGAACCTTAAGTGTTTGGAGTTCCTTTGAAAATGTAGGTGAAAGATTCTGAGATTTTTTTGGCAGATTTGAAGCTTGATTGCAACTGAAAGCATGGTATGATATGACACCATTTATTACAATGGCTATGAAAAACTGGCACAGAAAATAATTTTAAGTCCACAACATCAAACACGGTCATATTGAATGGTGGGGCACGCTTAAGAGGCCAGGTGGCCTATCCATGCTCCTATTGTGTAGTCTTTTTTTTTATCAGTTGAAATATATGGCCTCAAAGGGAGGAGTTTCTCTACTAACATGGCAACTCTTTCTCCTCCCCAGCTAGCCTCTGCTGTGGGGTTCCACAAGGTTCCATCCTTGGCCCCATTCTCTTCTCCCTGTATATGCTCCCCTTAGGCTAAGTCATTGAAAGGCATGGCATTTCCTTCCATTGCTGCACAGACGATACACAACTGTACCTCGCCCTGAAGCCCAAATACCAATCAAATCTACTTAACCTTACCCGCTGCCTCGAGGATATAAAGTGCTGGATGGCCCAGAACTTCCTCCAACTAAACGAGAGTAAGTCTGAGGTCATCCTTCTCTGCCCCTCGGACTCAATCAAAATGATAGCAGGCAGCCTTGGAAGCCTTACCCCACTACTCAAACCTCACATCAAAAACCTTGGCGTGATATTTGACTCAGCACTGAAGTTTGACAAACAAGTCAATGCCATGGTAAAAGCTAGCTTCTTTTGGCTTCGGATGATAGCTAAAATAAACCAATTCCTCCAGTTTGATGACCTCGAAAAGATCATCCATACATTTATCTCCTCCCGCCTAGATTACTGCAACTCCCTTTACACTGGCATCAGCCAATCTGCCCTGCCCTGCCTGCAATTGGTTCAAAACACCGCAGCGAGACTCCTGACGAGCACCCGAAAAAGGGACCACATCACCCCGATCCAGGCCTCTCTCCATTGGCTCCCTGTGCAGTTCTGAATAAATTTCTACAAAATTTCTTACAAAATTCTACAAAAATGGCTTTTTGTCTACAAAGCCCTCAATGGGCTTGCACCCACCTACATTAAAAGTCTTCTCACCCACTACACCACCTCCAGGTCCCTCAGATCGGCCGACTTGGGGTTGCTGAATGTCCCGCCGTCTAGGCATAAGCTCAGGGGCGACCGCGCCTTTGCGGTCGCAGCTCCTAGACTGTGGAACAGCATCCCCCTCCCCATTAGAACTGCCCCCTCCATCGAATCCTTTAAGTCTAGTCTAAAAACGTATCTGTTCTCCCAAGTCTTTCCTGATGTCCTCTGAGCGAGGGCTATTTGTATATATGTATGTAGCCTGCTTGTATATACTACTCTTACAACAAATGTAAAGCACTTTGGTCAACGAGAGTTGTTTTTTAAATGTGCTATATAAATAAATGTGACTTAACTTGACTGAAGTCAAGTCGCACAGAGTACTGTGTGAAAGGAGGATGGCTTTTCTGCCTGTTATGTGGAAGAAGGTACATTATCAGCAAAATCGACTGTTAGATAACCAGTCAGGCATTCCAAGAATCAAAAACACAATTGATTACTTGTGGAAACAAAGAACTGCATATGCTGGTGTACACCAAAGATAGGCACAAGGTGCTGGAGTAATTCAGCGGGTCAGGCAGCATCTTTGGAGGAAAAGGATGGGTGACATTTTGGGTTGGGAATGAAGAGTCCCGACCCGAAACGTCACCTCTCCTTTTTCTCCAGAAATGGGCCTGACCCACTAAGTTAGTCGAGCACTTTGTGTCTACAATTGATTCATTCTTATCCTTGTCAAACTCTGACATGAAGATGTAGAATTTTTGTATGTTAAGATTTTGCCTAACATTAATGGTAATCATTGCTCAGTCGCTCAGTTGCAGATTTATACTATTCCTTTCCCCGTTTGGTGAACTATAATTTAGGTTAGTGCTAGAGCATGGAAACAAGCCGTTTGCCCCCCCGATGGTGGAGCAGACTCGATGAGCCAAATGGCCTAAATCTGCTCCTATGTCTTATGATCTCCTGATCTTAGAACATTGGCACCATCCAATGCAAAAATGGCATATCTAAAGTTTGAAATCTGTTTATCTTGAGAATTTAGTCAGGTCTCTATGATCGCATTGAATTGCAAAACAAGCTTGAATGACAGAATCACCTCTTGTTCCGATGCCTTCCACAAAATAGATGCAGAGCACTGTGTTCAGGAGGGAAATCAACAGCATGATTCATGCAAGGCCACAAGCCAGTTTGGCCTCCAGGAAGTACATGTCCATGTGTGTTTGCGTATGCTTGTATGCACATTTGTGTGAGCAAGTGAGTGATGTTAGGCAAGGATTAAAATCAGACTGATCTGTGATGTCTCCATGCTTCAATTACTTCGCTTCACACTCAAAATGAACAGCTATTCAAATGGGATATTGAAAAACTGCTTTTTTTTTAAAACATAAGCCAGCATAAACTGACAGCCCGGCAAAATGCCAGAGCAGTCTTCCAGTAGGAAGCTGGTACCATCTTCTGTCAAGGTCTAGCGCAGTGCTTGGCCTGTGTGATTGAAATTGACAAGCTCCATCTCCAGCCCATAATGTCCCTCCACAGGCATTACCAGTCATCAATCCTATTGAGGACTGAATGTTTGTACAAATCTTTGCATGTACACACATCCAAAATCTATTAAAAATTAAAACAACATTAAAATTCTTCACATAATATAAATTTTATTAAATGAAAGAATGAAAAGCTTAAAAACTAAAGAAGGAGTTAAATAAATATATTTCAATTCAAATACTTAATCTTAATGCACTGAAGTTCTTTCAAATTAGCCCAATTAAGTTAATTAATGGAAACTAACTATTTTATCTACAGATATTTCTTCCATTTATATTTAATGGGACGTAGACTTTTCCTCCAGATTTTCCAGTAGTACTAGCACACATTTGTTGGAATATAGAACATAGAACAGTACAGCACACGAACAGGCCATTCAGCCCACAGTGTTTGTGACAAACATGCCAAGTTAAACTGCCCTCTTCTGCCTGTACATGATCCATATCCCTCTATTCCCTGCATTTCCATGTGCCTATCTAAAAGCCTTGTAAACACCACTATTGTATCTGCCTCCACCACCACCCCAGGCAACAAATTCCAGGACTCTACCACTCTCTCTGTATATAAAATTTGCCCTGCACATTTACCTTAAACTTTGCCCTGCTCATATTACAGTTATTATAGTTGGACATTTCCACCCTGGGGAAAATGGTTCTGACTGTCTACGCTATCTGTGCCTCTTATAATTTTACATAGTTCTACCAGGTCTCCCGTCAACCAGTGGCGTTCCTGAGAAAACACTCCAACTTTCTACTCCTCCTGTTGGACTGAGTTATATTGAGAATCTGCAGGCGTATTGACTTTTAATTGGAATATCCAAGACTACTTCTGATCTTAAATCGATTTTGTTAGTACTGTACTCTTCTACAGTATTGTTGCAGGTCCATGTTTGCTCTGAGAAGAGTAATCCCATTGTTAAATTCCCCCTCCTAAATCAGAGGGTGGTGAATCTGGGGAATTTATTGCCACAGACGGCTGTGGAGGCCAAGTCACTGGATATTTTTAAAGCAGAGGGTGACAAGTTCTTGATTAGCAAGTGTGTCAAAGGTTATTGGGATAAGGCAGGAGAATGAGAGGGATGAGAGGGAAAGATAGATCAGCCATGATTGAATGGCAGAGCAGACTCATGGGCCGATTGGCCTAATTTTGCTCCTTTGTCTTTTGAGCATGAACGTATTTCTCAGTATCCCTGCAAGCTGTTCTCTCACATCCTTACCACTTCAGCTTTCAAACTTTCACTGTTTATCAACATTAAATGGTAGGTTACAGCAGCCAATTAACCTACCAGAACACCTTTGGGATATTAGAGGAAACCAGAGAATTCAGCAGAAACACATTTGGTCATGGGGAAAATGTGCATCCCCACACAGCAACTGAAGTCACACCTCCATAACCAGAAATGACAACTCAATTTGTCTGGCACATATGTGATGCAAAGTTCCATGCCATTTTTCATTTGTATCTCATGGTCTACATGTTTTGATAAAAGTTGAATGTAGCCACTGATAAATAGTTTTTATAATTATGCAGATAAAATACAGAAGGAACGTATATCTGTATTATACTTGTATATTTAAACCTTAAGACATTAGACGTAGGAGCAGAATTAAGCCATTCGACCCATCGGGTCTACTCCGCCATTCGGTCATGGCTAATCTATCTTTCCCTCTCAACCATATTCTCTTACCTTCGCCCCTTAACCTTCAACGCCGTAAATAATCAAGAACCTATCTGCTTAAAAAACACTCAATGACAGCCTCCACTGCGGCCTATGGCAATGAATTCCATGGATTTAGCAATCTGGCTAATGAAATTCCTCTTCATCGCCATTCTAAAGGTGTCCTTTTATTCTGAGGCTATATCCTCTTGCCCTACACTACTGGATATATCCTCTTCACTCTCTCCAGGACTAACATTATTCGATAGGTTTCAATGAGATCCCCCCTCATCCATCTGAATTCCAGGGAGTGCAGGCCAAGAGCATTCAAATGCTCATCGTACGTTAACCCAATCATCCCTGGGATCATTCTTGTAATCCTTCTCTGGACCCTCTCCAATGCCAACACATCCTTCCTCAGATATGTGGCCCACAACTGCTCACAATATTCCAAATGTGGCCTCACCTGCGCCTTATAGAGCCTCAGTATGCTTGTATACTCATGCAATGATTAATAGATTGGGGACAAATACTAACTAGGTTGCAGTCATTCTCTCAATCAATAATTGTTATCCAACTCCTTTGTCATTAAATCTGAATTCACACACAGCCGAATAAGCTGTACAATAAAGTATGGCAAACTGTGACTTGTGTCTCTATTTCCTGTTACAAAAGAAAGGTAGGCTAGGTCTTGCTTTGTATAGATCCCTGTTTTTCAACAATCCTCCTGTCAGTGTCAACATTCCCATCTCAAACTAAAGGGATTATTCTACTGAGGTTTTGTTTCGTATTTTTGTGACCAACATCATTCTAAAAAGTGTGGTTCAATGGAAGTACAATGAATAAATATTTATACAACTTGACTTAACCCTGGTTCTATCATCTGCAGACTTTTACAGATATTGCTCTCCAATGTGACATAACACAAAGTGCTGAAGAAACTCAGTGGGTCAGGCAGCAACCGTGGAGGGAATGGCCAGGTGACATTCCAGGCCGGGACCCTTCTTTTGCCTACAATGTGGCATCACAACATATGAGAGTCCAAATGTCATTTGCTGTAGTAATTCTTAACTTGCTTGGATCCCATCCGATCCTCTTCCCACATACCCCACTGACAATCCTGGATTAGAATCAAATAGGGTGGTGAATCTGTGCAATTCTTTGCCACAGGAGGCTGTGGAGGCCAAATCAATAGATATTTTTATGGCACAGAGATGGATAGATTCTTGATTAGTACGGGTGTCAGGGGTTATGGGGAGCAGGCAGAGAATGCGGTCAGGAGGGAGAGATAGATCAGCCATGATTGACTGGGGAGTAGACTTGATGGGCTGAATGGCGTAATTCTGCTCCTATCACTCATGAAATAACATTAGTATATAACATACTAAGATAATAAGGAAAAAGTAGATCCTTAAGCATATTCTTCATTCAATAAGATTAGGACAGAATTTTTGCATATATTTTCTTTCCATGTTGTATCCCCCTTAATTATGAAAACTATTTATTTGAATAAAGATCACTAAGTGGATAAATATTGTACCAGGCACACAAATGAAAATGTGACACCAAGTGCTGGAGTATCTCAGCAGGTCAGGCAGCATCGCTGAAGCACATAGATAGATAACATATCCGATTGGGACCCTTATTCAGACTGAGCATTACTCCAGCATTTGTGTCTTTTTGTTTTTTAAACCAGCATCACCAGCTCCTTGTTTCTACAAATTAAAATATTTTGTATTGAAATCCCATTATGTTTTTAGAATTTTGCATTCAATCCCTTAGGTTTAGGGCTCAGAACCCTCCCCCCCCCTCCCCCCACCTCCCTCCTTCCCTCCTCCCTCCCACCTCGTCTCAACCCAAAGAGAGGATAATTCCCCAACTCACCGCCACCCTGCACTGATCATTTGTCAAAAGTTTATTGAAGATAAACATTTCACTGGTTGCCTAAATTAGATGCTTGTTGGAAATTGTCGAACTGTACTCATTCCTTCATGTTTAGTGGATGTGACACAGATAGATAATGCTGGTGAAATTCTCACCTTGTATTGTGAGCATCAGGTGAGGGTGAATTCAAGATCAGATGTGATGTCTCTCAAAGTAAAAAAAAATGTACCAGTGTCTTAATTGCAACCACATGGGAAATGATCACTTGCAAAATGTGCTGACCCCCTATGTCTGTGGAAGCGTATTCAATGTCAGTCACCACCTCAGGAGAGGTGAGGGAAACAAGGGGGAGCAAGAAGGTTGGAACTCACTGTAATATTTTGTTTAAAAGACTCTGCAAGACTATTTTGAGAAAGGTGGCCATTAAAAAGCAGTTGTCATCCATTTTTAGAACTAAAAAGCCCTTTAATAACCTCTAAGTGTCTGTAACTGCGGCCAGAAGTGTGCGAAAATGCAGGCAGATCACTTTTATTGGCTTACCCAACCTACGGGAGTGGATTATGGTCTTGGTTTCGGCTCATCTCCATTTGAAAAAAACCAATAGGAATAATCTTGTGCTTCTATTTTAATTTTAATTGTCGCACACTCTTTTTGCTGTGATGTGATGTCCATTCTTTCCATGAATTGAGTTGAGCAGCTAAATGCTGCTGCCATGTTGTGGCTCAATACATAATTTGGTCTTTCAAATTGTGGGCCATCATACAAAGAGATGTTACTTGGGAGGTCAGATACACAGACATTTTCTGAAGACACATTGCAGCTGAGCAAATAGAATTTGAATAAGAGCCAGGACATGCTGATTGCATATTTGAGTACAAATCATTTGATGCCATCTCTGAAAGTGTGAGAGAAAGATGGACAGCTGGAATAATGGAACATTTTGTAATATTTTAATCTGTGCGAGAATTTGGATTATCCCTTTGGTCTCGCTATATAATGTTAATTCATCATAATTGTATCTCTTGGCATTTGCAAGTCATGCATAACACACTTTCCCCAATAGAGATCATGTTGTTAGCCATGGCTGACTAAATGCCGTGGCAGGTGCATTAGTAAGAGAATTGCTGCCAATAGAGGAAGTTACACGCATCATCATTCCATCAATGAATATCCTTCTTCCAAATAGTCCTGTCCTTCTAAAATGTGTTTGTCCCTCAAGAAATGAGGACTGAATAGTATTATTTTTTAAACAGTGTAAAATCCAAATTAGAGGATACTGGCAAATAGATACACATTGTAAGTCAAACAAATGGCAGGAGAAGTACAAATGTTTGCTTGATTTTAGATACTTGAACAGTGTAGAAACAAGAGACTTAACCGATCAAGCAGTTTCACAATCTGAGATCCACAGAAAAGGAATAGAGTGCTGTACGAACCATTTGATGAGCATTCATTTCAATTTAGTGGAAAGACATCATGACTCTAAAATAGTGGTCACTGCGGGTTACATTTTGTGAAAGATTAGCAAAAGTTCTTTCTCACCAACCAACTTCAATATTTAATAATTTTTGGTTGTAATTTTGTTTTACACACAGGGTTAAGGCAGGTACTATCGCAATGTTCTAGAAAGATTTCGACACGTACATGGATAGGATAGGTTTTAGAGGGATACGGGCCAAACGCAGGCAGGTGGGACACATTGGTCAGTGTGGGTAAGTTGTGCTGAAGGACCTGTTTCCACGCTATATGACTCTATGACGATAGCCACCTTCAAAACTATATTTCCAACCAAACTAATTTCTTGACGTAACACTTAGCATTCCCTTCTGCAACTTTATCCTTGACTTCCTGACCCACAATTATTCGGATAGGAACATCACCTCCTCCACAATCTTTTCCAACACCAGTGCCCCGCAAGGATGCCATCACAGCCCCTGACTATACCGACTATGCACTCACAACAGCACGGCCAAATTCTGCTTTAGCTCCATTTACAAGTTTGCAAATGGCATCACTGCATTTCACCATTTGTATTCCTTTGTTATCACCTCGTCCCCAGCCAACAATGAACCATTGTGGGCTCTACCTTTCCTGTGTCATCGATGCAGGCTCTGCTTTGTTCTTTACCTTCCCATACCTCTTGTTTCTCCTTCCCTGACTTTCAGTCTGATGAAGGGTGTTGACCTGAAATGTCACCTTTATTCCTTTTCTCCGGAGATGCTGCCTGTCCAGCTGAGTTACTCCAGCATTTTGTGTCATCTTCAGTGTAAACCAGCACCTGCAGTTCCTTCATATATATATGTTAGTTTTAGTTCAGATTCGTGCAGATAAAGTCCACAACATTAAACCTTGAATTTGCAAACACCACTAGGTTGAACTTTGAGCTTGGAATTCACAAACTCTATTAGACTAACCTGGGAAACTGTTTTAAGGTCAAAATATAACAACATGGAGCAATATCTATGCCTATATTGAAACCAAGGGGACCAAAATTCAGATCATTAACAGTCATGCGGACTCATTATTAAATTCATGAACTAATTTTTGCGGATTTAAGTGGATACCTTGGGACACCAAATAAACATTGGGATCCCTGCTAGCTTTAACTCCACATGCTATGTAAAGAAACTGCTATCTCACTGCATTTTTAATTGAGGTGAGCCTCTTCCTGGAATGTGTACAGCAGAAGGATGGCTTGAACATTGAGGTGTTACAGGCACTTCCACAAAATTGGATGAAACTATGAAAAAAAAGAACATCACCAGAAATAAAAATACAATTTGCTGGAACCGCACAGCGGGTCATTTACTGTTGATTTTCATTTACCACAGGAAGGTGCATGTGTATTAATGAACTGAGGTGGACAAGAGAAACCTTGTTGTAATACCCCATATTAAATTATCTATTGACAATGGCTATCCACTAGCAATTGGAAATAAAGTGAAGTCAGAATTAGATTTTAATATCACTCATGGTGCAAACCAAATGAAGCGAGACAAATTTTGTGAACTGGTTTATTCAATCATCCGGATTGTTACCAACAGAACTCAGCAAAGAAACTCCATGCAATCTATGCAAGTATAAATGGACCAACTTTTTGTCCTATCTTTGGTTTAAACCAGCATCTGCAGTTCCTTCCTACACTATAAATAGGTCAAATTTGATTTAATGATGGGAGGAAGTGCATCCGTGCAGCTTCCTTGACCTTTCCTTCTGACTGCTCTAACCCAGGACTGTTTTTTGAAAAAGTCAAAATTCAACCATTCATTATAGAACGTAGAACAATACAACACATGAATAGGCCCTTTAGCCCAAAAATGTCTATGCCAACCATGATGCCAACTTAAATTAATCTCTTCCACCTGCACATGATCCCCATTCTTCCAATCCTGCCTATCCACGTGTCTATCCAAAAATCTCTAAAATGCCACTTCGCACCTGTCTCCACCACCCCCATGGCAGCGTGTTTCAGCAGACACGCACTACTACTCCCTGTGTTAGAAAACTTTTGACGCACATCTCTTTTAAATTTGAGCTTAAAGCTATGCCTTCTAGCCTTTGACATTTCTACCCTTGTAAAATGATCTAATTTTAAGGTCAGTCTTAAACTTAAATGTTATACTTATATTTCTATTTAATAATAGAACTTACTACCACCTAATTATTTAAATTGATCTGTGACTGAATATGCAGTATCAGCAATTCCTCCTGCTCTTAGAACCTGATTTTTGTGAATGTCTTGATAATAACTAAACACATCCCTGCCAATTATCTTATACTATAATGGGCTCAAATTCATGACTCCTGTTAATTGATTTCCATTTATTTTGTTTTAATGTACCCTTTCTTCCATAATTGCTATGTTTGCAGGTGAAGAAACTCACATCTTATAGGTCTTCTGTCCCTAGTGAACAACAGAGCAGCTTCCTTCCTGGGGCTGAAATGTCATGTAAAGTTCTCTTGATTAAAAAATGAAAAGCCTACTGATTGTTGCTCAGCAATGTATCAGCATTAGCATTGTAGTAAATGTGCTTCTGTCAAAAACCACACAGCTCCCATGTTTAAGCTTCTTCCTGAGAGCAAACTCTGTTAACATATTTTCTAACATCTTCCCAAATGGTTTGTAATTATTGAGGGAGATCCGTTTTATACTAGCATTAAATGTAACAGTATTTTAGTACACAAACAAAGTGTAAATTTCAATTTTGATAATTTCCTTCTTATCATTTAACCTTTATCAACAATTTTTTCTCTGTTCCTTATCAAGATTTCTGTCAAATGCATTAATGTTATTTGTCTCAACTATTCCTTGTGGTAATCTTTCCGAAGTCCCCTGCACATAATTATTGGATGTGTCACATTTAGTTTTGGATTCTGCTAATTTGTGAACTTGTTTGAACCCTTTCTTAGGGGTGGGAGATTGCAACCATCACGTGGTCTGCCCTGTTTCGACGAATGCAATCAAATAAGATCAAATAGAACAAGTTGTCCTACAACTTTAGGCTGTGCATGCCATACGCAAGAAGAAGAAGAAGAACCCTTTCTTAAATTTAAAGACCCTTGTTAGGCTGCCCTTCAGCCAACTTTTTTTAAAGATAAAATGGCCTGATTTGTTACACTTATTGAGAAATCACAAAGACAAACTGTAAAGCACACAATCGCCCCCCCAGCTCCCTCTCCTTCCGCCATCTATGGTCCCCTCATTCTAGGTCTGCAAAATAACTTTGCATTCCAAATGATAAGGATGGGTTTGCTCTTCTAGGGGCTGGTGTGAACCTGATGGGCCAAATGTCCTCCTCTTGCATTTAAACAGTACAGTGGCGCAGCCTTACAGCGTTGCTGCCTTACAGCGCCAGAGACCCACATTCAATCTGACCATGGGTGCTGTCTATACGGAGTTTGTATGTTCCACCTGTGACCACATGGGTATTCTCCAGGTCCTCCTATTTCCTCCCACACTGCAAAGATATACAGGTTTGAGGTTAAGTAGCTTCGGTAAGTAGTTAAATTGTCGTCAGTATGTGTTGGTGTATGGCGCGGTGATCACTTCTTCTTGCGTATGGCGTGCACAGCCTAAAGTTGTAGGACAACTATTTGATCTTATTTGATTGTGCACGCCAGGTTGATTGCATTCGTCGAAACAGGGCGGACCACGTGAAGGTTGCAATCTCCCAACCCGGGATGATCACTAGTCAGTGTGGACGGTGAGCCAAAGGGCCTGTTTCTGCACTGTATCTCTGAAGTCTTAAGTATAGTGAGTTGCGATGCCTCTAAATCATTTTATTGATGGAGACAAGACATGTTCACAATATAGCCTGATCAAGTTCAACAAATGTTGAACATCACCAATATAGTTTAAATTGATTTCATTTATATTCGTCAAAAAATAAATTATCACATTCAGAACTTCTTTAGAAATAACTGCGAAAAGAAAATTTGTCATTCCATTAGCTCACTGAACAAAAAATATAAAAATACAAAATTCAAAAGGGACATGGGGCTGCAGTCTATTTTTCTACATTAATAATAGAGCACAATTGGCAGCCAAGATACAGAATAGAAAATCCCATTTGTACATTGACTAATATTTACATTAAAACTGACAGAAGGTATTTTCTTCCAATACTGCAAGGCTCATCAAGAACAATAAGAATCAAGGGTGAACAATGTTTCATTACAAAGCAAAAAAATACTGTTTAGCTCCTCAGGCTTATTCCAGGTCTCCTAAATAATCCAGCATCCGATTTCTTTTCTTAAGGCCCCTTTATTTTCGGGGCTTTTTTTTCCCTTCTTTTTTTTAACACTTCTAAGGATGCAGCCTATTTATCTAATTATTAATCATTAACCGTTATTTATTGCGCCCTACACATCACTACTATCCTCAAGCTTTTCTTTTTTCTTCGTTTCTTTTCTATCCAAAAATAAAAAATAAAAGTTGTACATGAAATGTATTATGTTATATACCATGATTATTATGTGTGTGCATTGCTTCTAATAAAAATATTTATAAATAAATAAATGATCCAGCATCCCAGATAATCACTGAGACACCAGAGATTCCAGATGCTGAAAAAGCAATCTGTTGGAGGAACTCAGAGGGTCAAGCATCATCTGTGGAAGGGAATGGACACATTATGTCTTGGATTGAGACCCTTCTTCAGACTCTAAATGATCTGTTAACTCCAACATGGCCAGAAAATCACCACATTTAATGTTGGAATAAAGACCTTGATTGTAATAGATGCCATAAGTAGATCATGACCATAGAAATTATTGATTTGTTGTAAAAGAGAGTAGGCAGAAATTTCAACCATATATTGCGGGATAAGAAATTCCCACCTCTGGTACAATTAATCTACAGCTTTGGATAGAATATAAAAAAGACAAAGGGTGTTTTTTTGTGACAAATTTAAGCACCAGCCCATCTATTTTTCTCATCCGCAAGATTACCATCTCATTTTATTCTTATAGCCCTGCTGAAGAAAGTACTACTGAAGATCAGGATAGAGGATGTCCCTCCAACTGATGAAATATCTAATTTTCAGGCATTTGTCTTGGTTACGGGTCAATTTCCACGAACCTCGATATAAATTAAAAAGCTGTGCACACTCTCACAAAGTGGACCTAAATTAATTGCCTCATCTTGCAACTCCCGTATAAAATTTGAGAGTTAAACACAAAGTGCTGGAGGAACTCAGCGGAATTCAGTATGGAAAAGGGTCGAGAAAGTCACAGTGTGCTTTAATGGAAGTTCTTGCTGCATTTATGTCCAATTCTAATTGCCTTTATAGAACCTGCTTCTGCACTATATCTCTGAAGTCTTAAGTATCGTGAGTTGCGATGCCTCCACAACCACTGCTGTAGTTCCAATTGAACTAAAACAATAAATAAAGTGCTAGAGGCTCAGCAGGTCAGCCTGAAGAAGGGTGATGACCCAAAACATCATCTATCCATTCCCTTCTCAGATGCTGCTAGACCCACTGATTTCCCCCAGCACTTTGTGTTTTGTTCAAGATTCCAGGTATCTGCAGTCTCTTGTGTCTCAAGGTCAGAGAGCTGCTGTGAATGGTGAGCATGTTTCTGTCTCACCTGGAGGATGGTGCAGTTAATGAATAGTAAGACTCCTGACCAACACGGCAAGAAGTGTGTCCACTTACTTGCAACAGCATATAAAAGCTCATGAAACTATCATTCTGAAGAATAGTGCAGTGAGGTAAAATCATTTTCCAGTGAGATTTGGCAAAAAATTCAATTATGTATTGTCCAAATTGCAAAAGGGAAGGTGCTGGAAGGCCTAAAGAATATTGAGGTAGATAAATTGCTGGGGCATCACCAAGTGCAACCTTGGACATTGTAGGTAGCTAGGGAAGAAATTACTGAGGCCTGACAGAAATATTTGCATCATCTGTAGCTGCGGAGGAAGTAGCAGAATACCCAGTATAAATAATATACTGATGCCAGGAGCTAGGGCGTGCCGTAGGAATCTTTCCTGGGTCCACTGTTGTTTGTCATCTGGTAAGTATTTAGATGCTAATATAGTTAACATGGTGAGTAAATTTGCAGTTGACACTAAAATGAATGTTATAGTTGACAGTGGGGAAGACTGTCAACGTTTACAAATAGATATGAATAAAATAGGTAATTGTAATTAATTTATTAGCCAAGGATGCAAAAACATACACTGAATTTAATTTGCCATACAGTCATACCATAAAAGCAATGACACACAACTACGTTTACATAAACAACATTAACAAAAATTAACATAAGCATCCACCACAGTGCACTGTGATGGAAGGCAATAATGTATTGACTTCTTCCCTCCTTTCCTCCCGCGGTCAGGGCAGTCAAACCATCCGCAGTCGGGCAATCGAAGCTCCCGCAGTCGGCGACCGAAGCTCCTGCGTCGGGGCGATCGAAGATTCCGCGATAGGGACGGTCAAAGCTCCTGTGGTTGGAGCTCCCAAAGTCGATCCTTAACCAAGGGAACGCAAGCTCCACAATGTTAAGTCTGCAGGATCCCGCGGTGTTGAAGCTTCCGAAGTCGATCCCTGACAAAGAAGGGTCTCGACCCGAAACGTTACCCATACGTGTCTGAAGAAGGGCCTAGACCCAAAATGTCACCCATTCCTTCTCTCCAGAGATGCTGCCCGTCCCCCGAACTGTCTACCTTATCTGTGCCTCTCATAATTGTATACAATTCTATCAGGTCTCCTCTCACCCTCTGACGTTCCAGAGAAAACAATCCAAGTCTGGGCAACCTTTCCCTAAAACTAATACTTTCTCATCCAGGCAGAATTCTGGTAAACCTCATCTGCACTCTCCTCGAAAGCCTTCACATCCTTCCTGTAATGGGGCAACAGAACTGCACACTATACTCAAATCTTGCCTAAAATGTAGACCAGTTAGCCTTACATTGGTGGTGGGAAAAATGTTGAAGTCAATAATAAAAGATGAAATAGAGGAACATTTGGATAGCAGTAGCAGGATCGGTTTGAGTCAGCATGGATTTACAAAGGGGAAATCATGCTCGATTAATCTTCTGGAAATTTTTGAGGATGTAACCAGGATAATGGGCAAGGGAGAGCCAGTGGATGTAGTGTACCTGGACTTTCAGAAAGCATTTGATAAGGTCCCACATCGGAGATTAGTGGGCAAAATTAGAGCACATGGTATGGGGGTAGAGTGCTGACATGGATACAAAATTGGTTGGTAGACAGGAAACAAAGGGCAGGAATTAATGGGTCCCTTTCAGAATGGCAGGCAGTGATTAGTGGGGTACCGTAAGGCTCGGTGCTGGGTCCGCAACTACAATACATATTAATGACTGAATGGATGAAGGGATTATAAGTAACATGAGCAAATTTGCAGATGACACAAGACTGGGTGGTAGTGTGAACTGTGAGGAGGATGCTATGAGAATGCAGAGTGACGTGGACAGGTTGGGTGAGTGGGCAGATGCATGGCAGATGCAGTTTATTGTGGATAAATGTGAAGTTATCCACTTTGGTGGCAAAAATACGAAAGGCAGATTATTATCTAAATGGTGTCAAGTTGGGAAAAGCGGAAGTACAACGGGATCTAGGGGTCCTTGTTCATCAGTCACTGAAAGTAAGCATGCAGGTACAGCAGGCAGTGAAGAAAACAAATGGCATGTTGGCCTTCGTAACAAGAGGAGTTTAGTATAGAAGCTAAGAGGTCCTCCTGCAGTTGTACAGGACCCTAGTGAGACCACACCTGGAGTGTTGTGTGTAGTTTTGGTCTTCAGATTTGAGGAAGGACATTCTTGCTATTGAGGGAATGCAGCGTAGGTTCAATAGGTTAATTCACGGGATTGTTGTACTGAGCGGCTGGGCTTGTATCCTCTGGAATTTAGAAGGATGAGAGGGGATATTATTGAAACATATAAGATTAATAGGGGTTTGGACATGCTGGAGGCAGGAAACATGTTCCCAATGTTGGAGGAGTCCGGAACCAGGGGCCATAGTTTAAGAATAAGTGGTAAGCCATTTAGAACGGAGATGAGGAAAAACCTTTTCACACAGAGACATGTGAGTATGTGGAATAACTCTGCCTCAGAGGGCGGTGGAGGCTGGTTCTCTGGATGCTTTCAAGAGAGAGTTAGATAGAGCTTTAAGGGATAGCGGAGTTAAGGGATGTGGAGAGAAGGCAGGAACGGGGTACTGATTGGGGATGATCAGCCTTAACCACATTGAACGGCGGTGCTGACTAGATGGGGGCGAATGGCCTACTCCTGCACCTATTGTTTATTGTCTAAAGCTACAACATGACGACTTTTATACTAAATTTAAATTTTAAAATTTGACTTTGAATTTTGAAGTTACAACTTCAAAATCCCAAAACACAATTTGGAAGTCAATGCAGGTTGTTTTGCAAGAAAATCCATGACAATCCTGGTTGATCATCAGTTGGCACACCAGGATTTTACTTTTGGGGCACAGTATCTTTGAATTATTGAAATCATCAGAAAATAGTGATAAGAGGGGGCAGTGCAGATTTTCATGGAATAAAGAAGATTAAATGTTGTATAATCCATCCCATTGAAAAATAATTTAATTTATGAAAAGTATCTGGAAACTATAGATTTCAGGGAGAGGATAATTACAGATTTAATCAGCCTGAGGCAAAATTGATGACCAGAGTTCCCACATATTTAGTGCTCCATGCATTTTAGGTAGCCAAACAAACTACACAAAAACAGGAAAGTTTGTATTCACAGGAACCTAAGAAAATATTTAGTCACAGTTTAGACTATATTTTCTTAGCATGCACACAGTATACTTTGCTTCTTGAGCTGCTGGGACTAAAAACATTCCAATCACAGAAGTTGTGTATTAAGTAATGGTTCTTAATACCTTAATTGGGCAGCAGTGTGGTGCAGCTGGTATAGCTACTGCCTCTCAGCCACCAGAGACCGGTGTTTGATTTCCGACCTTGGCTGCTGCATGTGTGAACTTTTCACTTTCTCCATGTGACCACGTGGGTTTCCTCTGGGTTCTCTGGCTTCCTTCCACATCTAAATTGCCCCAGTGTGTACTGAGTGGAGGCAAAAGTGGGATAACATAGAACTAATGTGAACTAGTGTGGTCAGTATAAACATGGTGGACCAAAGGACCTGTTTCTAAGCTGTATTTTTCAATCAAAACCTAGTTTAAACATGATGATCTATCTACTGCATACCAAAGAACAGGATTTTTTTTTTCTTAAGGAGATTAGATGAGAACTATTGAGGCTTTGTGGGTTTGGTTTGGTTTATTTTGAAACAGTGATCAAAAGTAAATTAGGATTTAAAGTAAATGCACTATAAGATAGGGCATATTTCCCTCTTCCAAATGGCAAGATTTGCTGAATGCAATGAGCACAGAGGAGCCTAGTTGACCAGGTACATTCTGCCAGTTTAGGGTGTCCAGTATAAATCTGTTGTAGGATAACATCAAATCAGAAGGGGTTTGTTGCAGGTCTGGTTACCTCAAGCACAGGACAGCAAAATAAGACTCACTTGTGATAAAATGACTGCAGGCTTATCCGTCAGTTATTTGCATCGGGTTAGAAGACTGTCATATTCTGCACACAATAGCAAGGTTGCCAGAATGGAAACAGCTGGTGCCTTTGTGAGGAGCTGTTTAGTGCTTGTCGGCGATGGTTGCAGCAATGTAATTGTAATTTGATTTTTGTCAGAAGCATTGTGAAAACATTGATTGTAGAATGAATTACGATGTTGGCAGAAACAATTAGCATTGTGAAAGAAAGGTATCCTTTTTACATATGAAAATTAAAAACAGGAAAACAAACAAATTTCACATGATTGCCAAGACTGATTTTTTTCCCTTTAATAGGGAAATCTAACATTGTTAAAATTAATGGGAAACATATTTCTCCGAGATGCTTTCCGGCTTAATTATTTACTCCTTCACTCAAACAGAATAATACAGCATCGAGAACAGCATCTTCACAGGGATATTCATCACAGTTTACATTACCTTCTTGGTCTTTAATTGAGACAAGTCTAATAGTTCTGTGACATTAAATGAATCTCACTCATATGGAATGGATCAATTCATGCAGCAAAGTGTATTCATCCAAACGCTGTGCCCTTCCTTCTTGTTTTACACATTTGAATACCGGTGTTTATGCCGTCTAAAGTACAAGGAGAACTTGAAAATACATATGAGTGATAACAGGGCTACCTAGCTGCTTCTTGAGTACGATCAAGTTCTGTGGCTTCTGGGTTGACTGATGAGCCCAATGTCAGAACTGTAGGCTTTCCCACAGATGGGGCCAGAGGTGCTTGGGGGTTGTGAGGTGGGGAGTTTAAGAGGTTGCACAACTTGCTTGGTTCATTTGGTAATCTCCTCCTTTGAAAGACTTTGTAACAACATACATGTTAAAACAAAATATCAAAATGCCAGTGTGAAACTACACACAAACTGGAGGAACAGCACCTCATATTCTGCTTGGGTTACATAACCCGATGGTGTGAACAATTAATTTCTAGAATTCTTCAATTTGTGGTAAATTACAACTTCTCCATGCTCTTCCCTATGCCCCACCTGGACTGGCCCACACATCTGCCTATCTAAACCAAAGTCTAAAGGTTTCTTAAACATTGTGATAGTCCCTGCCGCAACTACCTCCTCCGCACCCACCATCCTTTGCATTACTCCTCAGGTTCCCATTAAATCTTTCCACCCCTCACCTTCCACCGATGTCCTCTGGTTCTTGATTCCCCTATTGTCAAAAAAGTCAAAAGAGTTTATTGTCATGTGTCCCTGACAGGACAATGAAAATCTATCTTTGCATAGCACAACAGAACATAGAAGGCATTGACTACAATTCTATACATAAATACACCCATGACTTAATAAATTAATAAAGTGCAAATAACAGATGGAGGGATATTAATGTTCAGAGTTCCGAGCCAGGTTTAATAGCCTGATGGCTGTGGGGAAGTAGCTATTCCTAAACCGGGTTGTTGCAGTCTTCAGGCTCCTGTACCTTCTACCCGAAGGTAGCAGTGAGATGAGTGTGTGGCTAGGGTGGTGTGGGTCCTTGATGATGCTGCCAGCCTTTTTGAGGCAGCGGCTGTGATAAATCCCCTCGATGGAAGGCAGGTCAGAGCCGATGATGGACTGGGCAATGTTTACTACTTTTTGGAGTCTTTTCCTCTCCAGGGCACTCAAGTTGCCGAACCAAGCCACGATGCAACCAGTCAGCAAGCTCTCTACTGTACACGTGTAGAAGTTAGAGAGAGTCCTCCTTGACAGACCAACTCTCCGTAATCTTCTTAGGAAGTAGAGGCGCTGATGAGCTTTCTTAATAATTGCATCTGTGTTCTCGGACCAGGAAAGATCTTCACAGATGTGCACGCCCAGGAATTTGAAGCTCTTGACCCTTTTAACCATCGACCCGTTGATATAAACAGGACTGTGGGTCCCCATCCTACTCCTTCCAAAGTCCACAATCAGTTCCTTGGTTTTGCTGGTGTTGAGGGCCAGGTTGTTGTGCTGGCACCATATGGACAGTCGCTCGATCTCTCTTCTATACTCGGACTCATCCCCATCAGTGATACGTCCGACAACAGTGGTGTTGTCAGCGAACTTGATGATGGAGTTTGCGCTATGACCGGCTATGCAGTCATGAGTATAGAGTGAGTACAGCAGGGGGCTGAGCACGCAGCCCTGAGGTACTTCCGTGCTGATTGTTATCGAGTCTGACACATTTCCACCAATACGAACAGACTGTGGTCTGTGGATGAGGAAGTCGAGGATCCAATTGCAGAGGGATGCGCAAAGACCCAGTTCTGCGAGTTTGGTAACCAGCTTGGAGGGGATGATTGTGTTAAATGCCGAGCTGTAGTCAATAAATAGCAGCCTGACAGATGAGTTTTTGTTGTCCATGTGGTCCAGAGCGGAGTGGAGGGCCAGCGAGATCGCGTCCACCGTTGATCTGTTGTGGCGGTAAGCGAACTGCAGTGGGTCCAGGTTTTCCAAAGAACCAAACCGCCCCCCTCACCTGTATCCACCCTATCACTTGACTTTTTTTCCTGCCCCTCCTCTCTTCCAGCTTTCTTACCCCCCCCCCCCCCCACCCCCGATGATAATCAATTTGAAAAAGGGTTCCAAGCCGAAATGTCGCCTATCCATGTCCTCCAGAGATGTTGCCTGACCCACTGAGTTACTCCAGCACTTTGTGCCTTTTTTACCTGACTCAGGTTCTGGTATCAGGCTTGAGGGCAATTTGCCTTGCCAGTCTGAGCTGCCTCTTTGTAATTGGATGCTCAACACTAGAGTAATTGCTGATTTTGATTCACTCAGTCTGTCAGTGGATGTGGGGGATTTTGCTGAGGCATTTTGAGTGGTATCATTCCAATGCCTTCAAGTGCCAGATATAGGTCATTTTTGACTCAGTAGATCGAAGGTCAATGCTGCTTAGTAGCCCAAGAAGCCTTTGGCAGGTTTGATGTCTTGATCTTCAAATACATCTAACGGGGACGTCTCTCAGCAGCTCATAGCGCTAACTGGCAGGTACATGGGAAGACTCGCTAACGGCCGGTAAGCTCGGGAAGACTCGTGAAGATTTTTCAACCTGTTGAAAAATGTCCACGAGAGCCCTGAGTACTGACGAGCGGCCATTACCGTAAATCTCCGAGTTCGAATCAGGGCAAACTCAGGAGAACTCTTGTACAGTGGGACAGGGCTTTAAGGCCCTAGAGATATGGGAAGCAATCACGTTCTCATCACCATGTTATAGGAAAGATGCTGTCACTGGAAAGGATATAGAGATGATTTATGAGGATGTTGCCAGGATTAGAGGGTCTGAGCTATAGGCAGTGGTTGAGAAAGTTGGGGCTATTCCTTGGCGCGCAGGAGGAGATATAGAGGTGTATAAGATCAGGAGAAGGCTCAAGGTAAAAGAACCATTAGGAGGTGGTGACCGTAATATGATGTTTTAATCTGCAATTTGAGAGGGAGAAGGTAAAATCAGAAGTGTTAGTATTGCAGTTGGACAAATGGGACTATGGAGGCATGAGGGAGGAGCTGGCCAAAGTTGACTGGAAAGGGACCCAAGTAGGGATGACGGTATTTCTGGGAATAATCCAGAAGGTGTTGGATCAATTCATTCCAAATCAGGAAGAAATATTCTAAGGGGAGTAAGAGGCGACTTTGGCTGATGAGGGAAGCCAAGGACAGTATAAAAATAAAAGAGAAGACGTATAACAACAAAGATGAGTGAGAAGCCAGAGGATTGGGAAACTTTTAAAGAACAACAGGTAACTAAAAAGGCAATATGGGGAGAAAAGATGAGGTACGAAGGTAAGCTAGCCAAGAATATAAAGGAGGATAGTAAAAGCTTCTTTAGGTATGCGAAGAGGAAAAAAATAGTTAAGAAAAATGTGGGTCCCTTGATGACAGAAACAGGTGAATTTATTATGGGGAAAAAGGAAATGGCAGATGAGTTGAACAGGTACTTTGGTTCTTTCTTCACTAAGGAATACACAAGCAATTTCCCAGATGTACTAGGGGACAGAGGACCTAGGGTATATGGAGGAACTGAAAGAAATTCACAATAGTCGGGAAATGGTGTTGGGTCGACTCATGGGACTGAAACTGATAAATCCCCCAGACCTGATTCGTATGCATCCCAGGGTACTCAACGGGGTGGCTCTAGAAATTGTGGATGCATTGGTGATCATTTTCCAATGTTCTATAGATTGCAGATCAGTTCCTGTGAATTGGAGGATAGCTAATGTTATCCTACTTTTCAAGAAAGGAGGGAGAGAGAAAGTAGGGAATTATAGACCAGTTAGCCTGACATCAGTAGTGGGGAAGATGCTGGATTTGATTATCAAAGATGTAATAGTGGCGCATTTGGATAGCAGTAACAGGATCGGTCCACGTCAGCATGGATTTATGAAGGGGAAATCATGCTTGACAAATCTTCTCGAATTTTTTGAAGATGCAACAAGTAAAATGGACATGGGAGAGCCAGTGGATGTAGTATACCTGGACTTTCAGAAAGCCTTTGATAGGGTCCCACACAGGAGATTAGTGGGCAAAATTAGAGCACATGGTATTGGGGGTAGGATATTGACATGGATAATAAATTGGATGGCAGACAAAAAATAAAGAGTTGGAATTAACGGGTCCCTTTCAGAATGGCAGGCAGTGATTAGTGGGGTACTGCAAGGCTCGGTGCTGGGACCACAGCTATTTATAGTATTCACTCTTAATTTAGATGAAGGAATTAAAAGTAACATTAGCAAATTTGCAGCGGACACAAAGCTGGGTGGCAGTGTGAACCGTGAGGAGGATGCTATGAGAATGCAGGGTGATTTGGTCAGGTTGGGTGAATGGGCAGATGCATGGCAGATGCAGTTTAATGTGGAGACATGTAAGGTGGCAAGAATTTGGTGGCAAGAATGGGAACGGAGATTATTATCTGAATGGTGTCAGGTTGGGAAAAGGGGAAGTACAACGAGACTTGGGTGTCATTGTACATCAGTCACTGAAAGTGAGCATGCAGGTACAACGGGCAGAGAAGAATGCTTGTGGCATGTTGGCCTTCATAATGAGAGGAGTTGAGTATAGGAGCAAAGAGGTCCTTCTGCAGTTGTACAAGGCCCTGGTAAGACCATACCTGGAGTATTGTGTGCAGTTTTGGGCTCCTAATTTGAGGGACATTCTTGATATTGAGGGAGTGTAGCGTAGGTTCACGAGGTTAATTCCAGGCATGGCGGGACTGTCATCTGATGAAATAATGGAGCAACTGGGCTCCCATTCACTAGAATTTAGAAGGATGAGAGGGGAATTTATGGAAACATATGAAATTATTAAGGGATTGGATACGCTAGATGCAGGGAGCATGTTCCCGATGTTGGGGGAGTCCAGAACCAGGGACTATAGTTTAAGAATAAGGGGTAGGCCATTTTGAACCGATGTGAGGAAATACTTTTTCACACAGAGAGTTGTGAATTTGTGGAATTCTCTGCCTCATAAGGCAGTTGAGGCTCAAAGGAGAGTTAAATGGAGGTCTTAGGGCTAGCGGAATCAAGGGGGATGGGGAGAAAGCAGGAACGGGGTACTGATTGTGGATGATCAGCCATTATAACATTGAATGGCAATGCTGGCTTGAAGGGTCGAATGACCTACTAATGCACCAATTGTCTATGTATCTATGTAAGAGTCTTTTGCCAGAGTAGGTGAGGACCAGAGGACATAGGTTTAAGGTGAAGGGGAAAAGATTTAATAAGAATCTGAGGGGTAACATTTTCAGACAAAGTGTGGTGGGTGTATGGAACAAACTGCCAGAGGAGGTAGTTGAGGCAGCGACTATCCCAACATTTAAAAAGTAGTCAGACAGGTACAAGGATAGGACAGGTTTAGAAGGATATGGACCAAATCCTGGCATCTATGTGGATAAATGTGAGGTTATCCATTTTGGTGGGACGAACAGGAAGGCATATTATAATCTGAATGATAGACCTAAAATTGTGGAGTAACTCAGCGAGTGAGCAGCATCTCTGGAGAGAAGGAATGGGCGACGTTCGGGTTGATGCCCTTCTTCTGACTGATGTCAGGGGAGGAGACGGGACAAAGATAGAACGTAGTCGGAGACAGTAAGACTAGTGGGAGAACTGGGAAGGGGAAGGCGATGGAGAGAGAAAGCAAGGGCTATCTGAAGTTGAAGAAGTCAATGTTCATACCGCTGGGGTGTAAACTACCCAAGCGAAATATGAGGTGCTCTTTCTCCAATTTGTGCTGGGACTCACTCTGACAATGGAGATGGCCCAGGACAGAAAGGTCAGATTGGGAATGGGAGGGGGAGTTGAAATGTTGAGCCCCCGGGAGATCAGGTAGGTTAAGATGGACTGAGTGGAGATGTTCATGAGTAGGTAAGGTTGAAGGAGGTGTAAGTGATCCTCTGCGGTTGCAGGGAAAAATACCTGGGGAAGGGGTGGTTTGTGTGGGAAGGGACGAGTTGACCAGGCAGTTTCAGAGGGAACGGTCTCTGCAGAAAGCAGAAAGGGGTGGAAGTGGGAAGATGTGGCCAGTAATGGGATCCTGTTGGAGGTGGCGAAAATGTAGGGGGATTATATGCTGTATGTGGCAGCTGATGGGATGGAAGGTGAGGACAAGGGGGACTCTGACCTTGTTACGAATGGGGGGAGGGGGAATAAGAGCGGAGCTGCGGAATTTTGAGGAGACCCTAGTGAGAGCCTCATCTATAATGAAGAGGGGAACCCCCGTTTCCTAAAGCATGAGGACATTTCCCATGTCCTGGTATGGGACACATCATCCTGGGTGCAGATGTGGCGTAGTTGGAGGAATTGGGAGTAGGGGACAGAATCATTATCTGAATGGTGTCAGATTAGGAAAGGGAGCAGTGCAATGAGACCTGGGTGTGCTCGTACATCAGTCACTGAAAGTATGCATGCATGTGCAGCAGGCAGTGAAGAAAGCTCATTGCATGTTGGCCTTCATTGCAAGTGGATTTAAGTTTAGGAGCAAGGAGGACCTACTCCCGTTGTATAGGGCCCTGGTGAGACCGCACCTGGAGTATTGTGTGTAATTTTGGTCTCCTAAGTTGAGGAAGGACATTATAGCTATTGAGGGAGTGCAGCGTAGGTTCACCAGGTTAATTCCCGGCCTGGTGGGACTGACGCATGATGATTGAATAGGGCGACTGGGCTTGTATTCACTGGAATTTAGGATGAGAGGGAATCTTACAAAAACATAAAATTCTTATAAGATTCGACAGGCGATATGCAGGAAAAATGTTCCCGATGATGGGGGAGTCCAGAACCAGGGGTCACAGTTTAAGAATAAGGGTAAGGCTATTTAGAACTTGATGAGGAAAACGTTCTTCACCCAGAGAGTTGTGAATCTGTGGAATTCTCTTCCACAGAAGGCTGTGGTGGCCAGTTCACTGGATGTTTTCAAGAGAGAGTTAGATTTAGCTCTCAGAGCTAAAGGAATCAAGGGATATGGGTAAAAAGCAGGAACCTGGTACATGATTTTGGATGATCAGCCATGATCATATGGAATGGTGGTGCTGGCTCGAAGGGCCGAATGGCCTACTCCTGCACCTATTTTTCTATTTCTTTGTTTCTAGGTGGGACTGGTATATCTGGGACATGTTGGCGGGTATGGGTAAGTTGGCCGAAGGGCCTGTTTCCACACTGTATCACTCTATGACTCATGGGCCTTTATTGTCAGAGGAACAGCAAAGTGAAGAGTAGCAGATGTATGGACATTACTCTTGGGTGTGATATGCATAATGAATTAGGTTTACGTTGGCAAGGCTGGGCAAGCTCTGACAGGTGATCAGTGACAGACAGTTATGGGAAATCTGGGAGAGCCAAATCAGAAGTATTTTTTTTAAACTGCTCTTCCTTGTGGCAGGAGATGTAGACATTGCACAATGTGGGAGCCAAGGTAGCACTGAGTCAATGCCATATATTTTTGTGAAGCCAGAAGGTGCTTCCAAAATAACACTTGCCACAGTGGTTGTTGTTTGTTGCAATTAGATGTTTTAGTTGTTTTTGGAGCAGCTCTCGGTGGTAAATTTTATATGGATTAAGCCTGTCTACATGACAGTCGTGTTTTAGGTAAAATTATATTGATGTATATATCTTCCCACATTCCCATTTTTCAATTTGAATGGGCAGAGGATACTGTAGGTGAAAATCATCACTTCCGTCCCTGGTAAAAGCTTTTTATGATTTATTATTTTATTAGTGCTTGGTCGTTGCTGGCGTGGTCAGCATTCATTGCCCATCCTTAATAACCCTTGAGAGGATGTTGGATAACCAACTGCCTGAATCAGTCTGAAGAAGGGTCTCGACCCGAAACGTCGCCTATCTCCTTCACTCCTTAGATGCTGCTGCACCCGCTGAGTTTCTCCAGCTTTTTGTGTAACCCTGCCTGAATCAATTCACTGCTTCTGATCTGAGTTTAATTTTTCATATTTTTTTAGTTTTAGTGATACACGGCAGATAACAGGCCCTTCAGCCCACCAAGTCCACACCGACCAGCGATCCCCACACATTTACACTGTCCTACACTCACTAGGGACAATTTTACATTCGTACCAAGGCGATTAACCTGCAAACCCGTATGTCTTTGGAGTGTGGGAGGAAACCGAAGATTTCGGAGAAAACCCACACAGGTCATGGGGAGAACGTACAAACTCCGTGCTTCGAGTGGCTGATCAAGAACCACATCTGCGCCTTCGTCCCTTGCAACATGGACCCACTGCAGTTCGCACACCATCCGAACAGATCCACGGATGATGCGGTCTCCCAGGTTCTGGCACACCGCTCTCTCACCTTGACAGCTAGAAGGGAGGCTATGTGAGGATGCTGCTCATTGACTTCAGTTCAGCTTTGAATACGATAGTCCCCACCAGACTTGCTGAGAAGCTGCTGGAACTGGGGCTCAACACCCCCCTGTGTGCCTGGGTCCTGGGCTTTCTCACCGTCAGGCCCCATGTGGTCAAGATGGGGAGACGTACCCCCAACCCCCTCACCCTGAACACAGGATCCCCCCCCATGGTTGTGTCCTTAGCCCCCTACTGTACACTCTGTACACACATGACCGTGTGGCCAGGTTCAGCTCCAACTCTATCATCAAGTTTGCCGATGACACCGTGGTGGTGGGCCTAATCTCCGATAACGATGAGAAGGCCTACAGGGAGGCGGTGGCTGATCTGGCACTCTGGTGTCAGGACAACAGCCTCCTCTTGAATGTCACAAAAACTAAGGAGCTGATTGTGGACTTTAGAAGGGCACAACACTCGAGGACGTACACGCCACTGGAGATAAATAGGACTACTGTGGATAGGGTGAGTAGCTTCAAATACCTGGGAGTCCACGTCACAGAGGATCTGACATGGACATCACACACTGCCGCACTGGTGAGTAAGGCAAGTCAGCGCCTTTAACACCTCAGGCAGCTGAGAAAATTCAGAGTCTCTGTGAGGACCCTTCAGTGCTTCTATTCTGGGGCTGTAGAAAGCATCTTGTCCGGCAACATCACAATCTGGTTTGGGAATAGCTCTGCCCAGACAGGAAGGCTCTGCAGAGAGTAGTGCATTCGCCCGAACGCACTATGGGAACTGCACTCACTCCGCTCCAGGACCTATACATCAGGAATACAGTTCCAGAGCCAGCAACATTATGGGGGACCCCTACCACCAATCAACGGACTGTTCCAGCTGCTAGGGTCAGATAAATGCCTCCGCTGTCACGTTGTGAAAACAGTGAGGGTGAGACGGAATTTCTTCCCACAGGGCATCAGGACTGTAAACTCTTATCTCACCAGGGACTAATTTACTGCACCAATTTACTGTTGTGTTGTGTATTTAAAAAAAAATTCTAACATGTAAATACTGATTCTGTTCTATTCTATTCTGTAGTTTTTGTACAATCTGCAGGCATTGTCACTTTCATTTCACTGCATGTATGTGTATGTGACAAATAAAATTGACTTGACTTGACTACAGACAACATCCGTAGTCAGGATCGATCCCGGGTCTCCGGCACTGCAACTGCTGTAAGGCAGCAACTCTACCGCTGCACCACCATGCTGCCCAAGTCATGAAATCATGGCTTGTATAATCTCAGCTCAGTAGACAAGTTACCGTGTTTATACAATGGTCAATGAATGAAAGTCTGCATTCTTGAGTAAATTAATTGATATCATCAATTATCTCCTAATACATTTGTTCACTGATAGGTGACTGATTCTGGATGACAGATTCATCCACAGATATTACAGATGTTTCCACTTCGGACTCCTGTCCACTGGTCAGAGTTTCACACCTTACCTTTCTGAGATTTTTTCTTTCAACTTTCTAGTTTTTCTCCAAAACAATTTGATTGAAGTTTTGGTTTTGAACTGATATTTAACATAGAGGTGATGAAGAGGAATGTCTTTAGTCAGCGAGTGGTGGATCTGTGGAATTCACTGGCACAGAAGACAGCGGAAGCCATGTCAATGGATATTTTTAAGGTGGAGAATGACAGATACTTGATTAGTACGGGTGTCAGGGTTATGCGGATTAGGCAGGAGATTGGGAATTAGAGGGTAAGATAGATCAGCCATGGTTGAATGTCAATGTACACTTGATGGGACGAATGACCAAATTCTGCTCCTATAACTTATTTCTCAGCGTGCATTAAATTGACCAATTTTGACATGTCAACTAAACCTGTAATCACTGCTCAATAATTCAAAGGGTTAACAATTTATTCCAAAAATTAACATGTGTCGGATGGAATTGCATCTGCTGGTTGTAAACCGAAGTTAGACCTTAAGAGCTGTGGTAACTCAACAGGTTAGACAGCATACCTGCAGAAAAAGAGACAACCCGAAAATACATTTTGGGTTGAGACCCTTCTTCAGACTCAGAGTCAGGGGAAAGGGAAATATGAGATATAGATGGTGATGTAGAGAGATATAGAACAAATGAATGAAAAATATGCAAAAAAGTAACGACGATAAAGGAAACAGGCCTTTGTTAGCTGTGTGCTAAGTGAAAACAAATTACAGACAATGTGACTCAACAAGATGACTTCAAAGCTGATACGACTATGGTCGTGAGGGATGGTGAGGGCGGGGATTATTGACATTAGAGAAATAGTCATACCACTGGGTTGTAAGGTGCCCAAGCAAAATATGAGATGCTGTTCCTCCAATTTGCCTTTGGCCTCACTCTGACAATGGAGCGGGCTGAGAACAGAAAGGTCAGTGTGGGAATGGGAAGGGGAATTAAAGTGTTTGGCAACTGGGAGATCAGGTAGACTGAGCAAAGGTATTCACTGAAACGATAGACCAGTCTACGTTTGGTCTCGTCGATGTACTAGAGTACACATCTTGAACAACGGATACAGTAGACGAGGTTGAAGGAGGTGCAAGTGAACCTCTGCCAAACCTGAAAGGACTGTTGGTGTCCCTGGACAGTCGAGGAAGGAGGTAGTGGGACAGGTCTTTCATCTACTGCGGTTGCTGGGGAAGGTAACTGGGGAGGGGGTGATTTGGGTGGGAAAGGTTGTTTTAATCTGAAGGGAACGGTCTCTGTGGAAGGTGGGAAGGGGTGGAGATGGGAAGATGTGACTAATGTTAGGATCCCATTGGAGGTGGCGAAAATGTCGGAGGATTTGGTGTTGTAAGCAACGACTGATGGGGTGAAAGGTAAGGACTAAGGGGACTCGGTCCCTGTTGCGACTCGGGGGAGGGGGAGCTGAAGCAGAGCTGCGGGGTACCGAGGAGAAACGTGTGAGGGCT
Source organism: Raja brachyura (assembly GCA_963514005.1). The sequence goes on from OY740782.1 coordinate 43,709,291, forward strand.
GCATCTATGATAGAAGTGGGGATCCACCATTCCCTCAAGAATGAATTAACCACACACACAGATAACGTGCAAAAGTATCCAAAGTTGATAGATTTTTACTTTTAAACGTAGCAAAATTAATGAAAATTTTGATTTGTTTCCAAGAGATTAAAAATCAGAAGGTTGGAGATTTGAAATAAAGGTGGGATATCGCTGAGGATTAACTCTGCATAAAAGAGCAGCAGATTAGAATTGAACTCCTGAGTAATATTTGAAAAGAAGCAACAAAATCAGCAAGAAAGAATTAATAAAAGGTCAGTGAAGATTAAGAAAACAATGGTGCATAGTAGCCTTTAGAAAGATCAATCGATGTAATAGCAAAATATACGATATTCAAATTACTGAAAGTACATCAAAAAACATTTTTTAAACATTTAAAAGTTCCAGAGCATGAAAAGCAATTATCCATTGAACTATTTCCTGACACCTTCATTAACTTTTAATGGGAAGCTAAAGATGGTATTTGATCAAAAGCAAAGGCATTTAAGGTTTTCAAAAAAGCAGTAAACCAGACAATAATAACAAAACTCAGAATTTGCAAAAAAGGGCAAAATTGCGGATAAGAAAAAACAAGCACAGTATGAAAGTAAATGAGTGGGAGATATAAAAGCACTAATAATTATGATTCCATACAAATGCAATAAGAAAATTAGCTGAATTTAATTTGGGCCCTTATAGACTGGGAGAGGAGAAATTATAACAGGAATGAGGAAATAGCGAAAGGTTAAACAACTATTTGCTTCTGTGAACAACATGTCCTGAGTGAATGTGGAGAAGAATTACAACAAATAAAATAATTTAATGAAAATGATAGCCAGTTAACCACAGGGCCTGATCACCATCACTACAGGGTTTTGAAGGAAGTATTCATGATGATAGTAGCACTAATTGCCAGTTTCTAAAATAAAATATCTAAAAGATAATAGAATGCTTCTTATGAATTAGAAATGCTAAAAACAAATAGAAAGGAAAAGGGAAACAATGGATCTGTTAGTCTGGTATTGATAGAAGGGAAATTGTTGGAATCCATCAGATCCGATACAGATTCAGATTATTTATCATTATATATGCCAGGGTGTAAATACATTTCTTGTTAGCGTGAAGCTGATAGAATGAACAGCAAACTTGAAAATGATAAATATAATTAATAATAAATAACTAAAATAAAATGAATTTAAATAACAGAATAATGCACATTGGTGTACATGGGAATCTTGGGGTCCAAGTCCATAGTTTGCTGAAAATGGCAATACTAAGTAACAAGTGGTAAAGAAGGCATGTGGTATGCTTGCTTTCATTGGGCTGGGCACTGGATCAGGAAGTTATGTTGTAGCTTTATAAAATTTGGTTTTGCTGCATTTATAGGGTATTCTGCAGTTCTGGTCACCCCATTAGCACTTGGTAGCATGTGGAGGCTTTGTAGAAATTGTCGGCAAGGGAGGGCTGTTTTCATCTCCTTCCCCCCCCTCTCCCACCCTGCTTCCTTAGGCCAACAATCAACTCTTTTGAGTTGCTGACATTAAGGGTTTGGTTGTTGTTCTTACACCATGACCCAAGTTTCCCAATTTTCTTTCCTGTATTCATTCTCAACCTTGTTGTTATTTTGGGCCAACAACAGTGGTGTCATCAGCAAATTTAAAGATCGAGTTGGCTTTATACTTGGCCAAAGAGTTGTGGGTATGCAGGGAATAGAACAGTGGATTGAAAACACCGCCCAGAGAAGCATCAGTGTTGAAGGTCAAGGTGGAGGAAATATTATAGAACATGGAACAGCTCAGCACAAGAACAGGCCCCTCAGTCCACAATGCCCATGCCGAACATGATGCCAACCATCTCTTATCCATGGTGTCTCTGCCAATTCCAGTATTATTTTAAATGCCCTCCCATTCATTGCCCTGCACAAAATCCATATCCCTCCATTCCTTGCATAACCATATACCTATCAATAGTCTCTAAAGTGCCATTGACATCCACCCCAGGTAACACGTTCCAGGCACTCACCACTCTATGTGTCAAAACAACTTGCTCCACACATCTTCTTTAAACTTTGCCCCTCTCACCTTTAAGCTGTGCCCTCTAATATTTGATTTTTGCATCTCCCTTTGCCAATTCTAACTGACTGAAGTCTAAGGAAGTAATGAGAAGGCATTTAAAATAATAATGGAATTGGCAGAGACAACATGGATTTATGAAAGTGAAGTTCTATTTGGAAGGTTTTTGAGAAGCGGAATGTTTGAGAACAAACCAGGTGACTTTCAGAAGACCTAACATATGATGAGCATTTGACGGCACTGGGCCTGTACTCGCTGGAGTTTTGAAGGATGAGGGGGTACCTAAATTAAATTTACCGAGCAAGAAAAGCCTGGATAGAGTGGATATGGAAAAGGTGTTTCCAGTTGTGGTAGTGTCTAGGACCAGAGGCTATTGCCTCAGAATAAAAGGACATACCTTAATGGGCCTGTCCCACTTAGGTGACTGCCACATGTTCCCGGGTGGTTGCCGGGGAGTCGTCTTCATGGTCGTGAGGAGAACTAGTCGGGGCCTCATTATGGTCGCCGCAAATTTTTCAACATGTTGGAAAATTAGCGGCGTCTAGAGTGAAGCCACAATGGAGAGTAGTGAGAATTCTCAAGCCGTAAGGTGGGTCGCCAGGAGGTCCTAGTGGGTTGCCAAGAGGTCGAAGGTTCTCCAAGGTTCTCGTAGTTTGTAGCTGGTGCTGACCGATGAATTTCATTGACTCATTGGGGAAAAAAAACGTAAGCAGTAGTTTTAAGAACGAAGGATAACTGACTGGTAATGCTAAATGTCCGCCGAGTTTCACTACCATGTATCTCTGGCTTCTTAAAAGTTGTCTCCACTCTTTCTCCCCCCTCCCCCCTCTTTAAAAGGACTTACCATACACTGTGCTTTAGCCGTCTTAATTACAGTGCCAACCTTCCTGTTCATCACGGTATCACCTTAGCTTTGCACTGTGTGAATTTCACTCAGACAGCACTCCCGCCGCTTGCCCTGTCGCCCGCCTGCATAACGGGTTGGTGAAGGAAACGATGCGCGCGTATGCTCCACTCTGACAGTCGCCGTTCCAGTTGCCGGTTTTACAGGCGACTGCCGGCAGGCAACTTGACAGCTTGAAAAATCGCCGAAGTGAGACAGGCTCATTAGAAAGGAGTTGAGGAAGAATTTCTTTAGTCAGAAAGTGGTGAATCGGTGGAATTCATTGCTACAGAAGTCTGTGGAATTTTTCAATGGATATTTTTAAAGTAGAGATTAACAGATTCCTGATTAGGGTGTCAGAAGTTTTGAAGAGAATGCGATTGAGAGGGAAAGATAGATCAGCCACGATTGAATAGTGGAGTAGACTTGATAGTCCGAATGGCCTAATTCTGCTCCTCGAACTTAGGAATTTATGAAGTCCGCTGGTGCTGGAGTGGGGGGGGGGGTATTAAGCAGTATAAGAACATAGCATTGGGAGCAACAAACTGGCATGATTGGGGATTGGTTCATGTACAACAACAGAAAATAGAAATAAAGAGGTCATTTTCTGAATAGGGGACTTTGACTCGAGGCAAGAATTGAGGCTGATGCCTCCACTGTTCACAATTTGTATCACTAATTTGGACAGTGGGATCAAGAATGTAATAATTGCTAATTATACAATTTTTTTGGCAATGTAGGTGGTGAAAGAATATGGAATGTGTTCAGGGGGTTAATTGAGTGATTAATTGAATTGAATGTGGAAAATACAATGTTATTTATTGGCAGCAAAAAAAACAAGAGACAGGTGGATTTTAGAAGAATTGTCCTATTGAAACATACTAAATCATTGATGACATAGATGCAGGTTTTGCTGCTTCCCCAGTTGAGCAGTCCACAATAAGGGATCATATTTATAAAATGTATATATGGGAATGAGGAAATGATTCAGCCATTTGGGTCACAGAATTTGCAAAAATAAAATAACCCAGAGTTTCATGAAACTTTGAAATTTTCCAATCAAGAAGGTGAAGAATTGTTCATGGCTGGGTATATTCAAGCAATAGATTTATAGATATTAAGACAATCAAGGGTTAGTGCAGGAAAGTGATATTGAAGTGAAAGATTATATTGAAATGTGGTGACACAAGAGATTGTAGATGCTGGAATCTTGAGCAAAAGCACAAAGTGCTGGAGGAACTCAATGGGTCAGGCAGCATCTGGGGAAAGAATGTGTAGGACAGAACTGAAGATGCTGGCTTAAACCGAAGATAGACACAAAAAGCTGGAGTAATTCAGCGGGTCTGACAGCATCTCTGGAGAAAAGGAATAGGTGACGTTTCAGGTCGCAATTCTTCTTCAGACTGAGAGTCAGGTGAAAGGGAAACGAGAGTTAGAGACGGCGATGTAGAAAGATATAGAACAAATGAATGAAAGATATGTAAAAAAATGACGATGATAAAGGAAACAGGCCATTGTTAGGTGAGGACGAGTACAGACAATGAGTCTCAACAAGACGACTTTGAAGCTGGTACGACTTGGGGGGGGGGGGGGGGGGATGAAGGGAGAGGGAATGCGGGAGTTACTTGAAGTTAGATAGATCAATTTTCATACCATTGGGTTGTAAGCTGCCCAAGCGAAATATGAGATGGTGTTCCTCCCACTCGAAATGTTAACTCTTCCTTTTCTCCAGAGATGCTGTCTGACCCGCTGAGTTACTACAACTTTTTTTGTCTATCTGGGGAGGGAATTGACAGGCGAACCATTGGGTGGGAACCCTTATTCAGACAGAAAGATTATATTGAAAGATGGAGCAGGCTTTAGAGTCTGAATAGTCTACTCCTGTTTCTTTTTTTATTATAGCTCTTCTACAATTGGAAACAAAAACTGAATGTTACAATCATCCACAAAGCACTAAATATTGAGTTGGTTTAAAATCCAAAGTTAACCTTTACTGTGCAATATCTATTCATCTGCTCGTATTACCTGGGGGCAAAACAATGAAATCCCTCGTGGTGCATTATTTCTATTTTCTGGTGGTGAATAAAAGATATTTGAAAGCCAATTGCAAACCAAAATGCTAATTTATATACAATTAGCTGATTGAAAATACATTTAATGTAAATTTTAATCTATTTCATAACATTCATAATGCTCAGTGAATTCACAGAAATTTCAATATATTACCAAACCTTATCATCCAAATCTGATTTGGTATTATAAAGTGCTAGTCTGGAAAAGCTTAATTTGCATTTCTTGATTATATATTCGGAAGATTTAATCATTTATGAACTTTAGTAATTAGCAGCGATATCTTAATATAAATTACCTAGATTTTTTTGTAGGTTTACCAGGCAAAATTCTCAAAGGGCTACAATTAGGCCTGGGCCTGGGCCTAATTTGCTTGTTCAGAGACCTCACTCTCCTCATTGAAGGTTGATCCTGCAGTTTGGGTAATTGCAATGATCACAGTTTCCAAAGGCACACCAATGACTCCACGCAGCGTTTTCCTCCTCCAGCAGTATGTGCTTGGATGCTTTTTAAAATTCTTCCTACAAAATATGTGGAATTAAATTATAAAACATCGCTTTTAAATTAAATTCATATCTAAGTGTCGTAAAGAAAGATTGTTAACTGGATTCGCCTTGTAAATTGCAGACTCTCTTACACACAATTTGAAGGAAGTATTGACTATTGCATTGTCATTAATCTATTTTGCCCAGTACATAAGTTATAATGTATCAAAGATAGACACAAAATGCTGGAGTAACTCAACGGGTCAGGCAGCATCTCTGGCGAAAATTGAGAAATTAGAAACTCATCCACAGATGCTGCCTGAGTTAAGCCAGCATTTTGTGTCTATTTTTGGTATAAACCAGCATATGCAGTTTATTTTTATAAGATGTTAGTTATCATGTATCACTGTGTAAGATATTATTTCATGTTGATATTGTGTATGATGAAATTCTGTTGATTTTACAACTAAATATTTAAATATTACCCATGCATTTTACTTCAGAGAATATATTCAGCTGGACAGATGAATGTCTTCTCATTCATCATCTTTCATATTTTACGTAAAATGAAAATAATGACAAGAACTTTTGAATCTTCCATGTGAAACAGAAGCACTATGTACTGCTACAGCCATAGGTTGTTGAGAATATAAAGACTTTTTTGATCATGATACGTGAGACCTTTTCCTTATGTTTTTCTGTGATTATGTAGCAATGTTACAAAATTTTGAGATTTTAAAAATCAAGTCTGCAATTTATCCCATCAGATAAAGCATAAAAAGAAGTTTAATTTGACACCTAATTTACTTTCATATCTTCAGTATTAAGAAAGTTATGGCCATTTTCATACTCGGAAATGAGCATCTTGCTTCCCATTGCCTTTCAATTGACTTAACTCAAAAGCTGTGATCTGGAAAAGTTAAAAGTCCATAACATTCTTAAAAATTAAGAGAACTCAATGAAATTTTCAGTTATTATAGATTGAAGCATTCTGAAACAAATATTAAACAATCTTACTTGGATTACCTGAAATTAAAGCATATAATTAGTTAGTTATCTAATTGTAGCTAATAACAAAATTCAATGAGTAGATCTAAACATCTATCAATTTCTTAAGAAAAGATAAACTTTTTTTTAATTGCCTAAGTGTCCAAATAACATTCACACAATAATCCACAATATAACATAATTTTTAAATCTCATTTTCATGAATTTCTGGGCCAAATGGAAGGAATTTAGTGTTTTATGCCTGTAAATTAATGGCCATTTAAATCAACTAGCGAGTGGGTTTTAGTGGAATGCGGTGGATTAGAACGTTGCGGTTTGCGGTGAAGTCGGGGGGAAAAATACTGGGGGTTCATACATTTTTTTAGATCCCATTTCGCAACATAAAAATATTATTAATGCCTCCCGAAAAACCAACTTTTAATATAAAAATAAAGTATTTACCTTTTTTTCTCCCCTACGGAAAATGCTTCCGGTTGTCTGCGCTCACGGCTTTTGAAGGTGATTTTTAAATTACTCTAGTTAATAAATAATGTCGAGTAATTTAAAAATACCACCATTCATGAAATGTCGGAGCGATTTTTCTTCAGCAACCAAATCGCCCGACATTCATCGATTTGTCCTGCCTGTTGAAAAACGGCACTTTAAGCCCGCCCCCCTCTGCAAGGCGCAAATGTCACGCACACGGGGAGTGGCAGAAGTGCAGCGCCAGTAAAGGTACGTTTTGTAACATACCTAGATTATGAACCAAAAATTGCATATCCTCCAATTTACCAAGAGCAACACCAGTGAAGAGAAGAAAGCAAATGGCATATTGGCGTTCAAGAAAGCAAATGGCATGTTAGCGTTCATAGCGAGAGGATTTCAGTAAAGGAACAAGGAGGTCCTACTGCAGTTGTACTGTGCCCTGGTGAGACTATACCTGTAATATTGTGTGCAGTTTTGGTCTCCTAATTTGAGGAAGGACATTCTTGCTATTGAGGGAGTGCAGCATAGGTTCACCAGGTTAATTTGTGGGATGGTGGGACTGACATATTATGAAAGAATGGATCGACTGGCTTATATTCACTGGAATTTAGAAGAATGAAAGGAGATAATAGAGAAACATATAAAATTCTTAAGGATTTGGACAGTCTAGATGCAGGAAAAATATTCCCGGTGTTGGGGGAGTCCAGAACCAAGGGTCACAGTTTAAGAATAAGGGGTTGGCCATTTATGACTGAGATAAGGAAAAACGTTTTCACACAGAAAGTTGTGACTCTATGGAATTTTCTGCAACAGGAGGCAGTGGAGGCCAATTCACTGGATGTTTTCAAGAGAGAGTTATAACTTCGGGCTAATGGAATCGAGGGATGTGGGAAAAAACAGGATCGGGGTACAGGCTTTGGATGGTGGTGCAGGCTCGAAGGGCTGAATGGCCTACTCCTGCACCTATTTTCTATGTTTCTAAGTACGTCGAAGTATGTTTATAAAATAAATAAAGGATAATCTAATCTAATCTAATCTAAAATAGCAGGAGTGGCCTGTTCAGCCTTTGAAACTGCTCAAACATTCAACATGATCATTGCTGATCTTTGACCTCAACGCCATTCTTTTGTTCTGTTTTCGACAAGGCAGAAATTCAATTGCTATCCACTGATTTTCCTATAATTTAGTTTCTCAATCTTACATAACCAATTGGGCAGTCATACGAACTGTATCTCAAGCTCTACCATATTATAGTTACTTTGCTCTGAGGACCCTGTTTCAACACAATTATTAAATAGGCCTTTCCCTTTGTATTGTGCCTGATCTCTTGTAGGTTTCTCAACACTCTGATCTGGAATATTTCAGAAATTCATCCTTGAGACTTTTAGTACGTATTTGATTTGTCGAGTCTATATAAAGATTACAATCTCACTGATTATGGCATTATGTATCCTTGTTATAGACATTTCAAATTTATTTATAGCATACACCATACTACACCACAACTATTATTAGATGCCTATCCACTGATCTATTTTTCTCATAATTGTGTATACTTCTATCATGTCACTACACAGCCTCTGTTGCACCAAAGAAAATGGACCCACCCTATCCAATCTCTTCCTATAACTTCCTATAACTCCAGCTTTCTGATCAAGGCAGCATCCTTGTGATTTTTCTCTGCTCCTTCTCTAGGTTAATGACATAATTCCTGCAGCGAGACACCCAAACCTGCACACAATATTCCAAGTGTGAGGTAACACGCACTTCCAAGCTTCATAACAGGATGTACGCCATGTCGCAGCTGATGATATGCATTCTTCACCACCTTCTTCACCTCCCTATCTATCTGTGGTTGACACAAATATGTGACTATTTGGGCCATTAGTTTGGTCACATTGATGCAAATGTGAGAAGCATTTAGATTTCAAAATTTAACTTGACAGGCATCGATTAAGTTGTGCAGCAGTAGAGTTCCTGCCTTACAGTGCCAGTGTCCCGGGTTTGATCCTGACTACAGGTGCTGTCTGTAGGCAGTTTGCCTGTTCTCCCTGTGACCAGGTGGGTTTTCCCCGGGTGCTTTGGTTTCCTCCCATACTCCAAAGACATTTAGGTTTGTAGGTTAATTGGCTTTGGTAAAGATTGTAAATCGCCCATGTGTAGGATAGTGCTAGTGTACGGGGATTGCTAGTCGGCACAGACTCGGTGGGGCAAAGGGCCTGTATCTGTGCTGTATCTGTAAACTAAACTAAATACTCAAAAATAGTAAGATTAAATGAGAACTTACCAGTTTGAAGTTTGATCTTTATTTTATGAGGAGTTATGATGAGCGATTACGTGAAGAAGCACCGCCAGTCCGCATGCGCGTCAATCTTCAAAGCAGCGGTGTGAAATCACAGATAACATTAGTCGAAGTAACATAGTAAGATTTCGAGAAGACTAGAACTACCAGATGACCTTTGCAATATGAGGGTTGAGAGAGGTGGGCACGTAATCGCTCATCGTAACTCCTCATAAAATAAAGATCAAACTTCAAACTGGTAAGTTCTCATTTGATCTTACTATTTTACTTCGGAGTCACGTGAGTGATTCTGTGAAGATTTCAAAGCTCTGTGATTTCATGCCGTAGATACAGGTCCATACGACACACTGCCTCAGTTGACACAGGATAAATAAATAATGTATTCAACATAGTTCGAATTATACATGCTAATGTTTTAATAAACAAAAGAACAATATCAGCCCCTCTCTCCCAGCGGATAGTTACAAAACAGAACTTAAAATAGTATGTCCAAATACTTCCGGCGTGAGGACAGGTTTATTATAAAACTGTTGGAATGTCCCTTCACTGGACCATCCTGCGGCCCCGAGTATTTGGTCTAAAGGGACGTCCAGTCCCCTCGCTGCGGATGTTGATGCCGCCCTGGTGGAGTGAGATTTAAACACATCAGTGTTCACTCCGGCACAATCCAAAACTTATTGATCTGCGGCTATGTGTAGTTACACACAATCCAAAACTTGTTTCAGCCACCTAGAAGTGGTCTGTACTGATACCTTCTTATGAGGTTTTTTGTGACTGATGAGCATCGTAATTTCTGAGCCTCTAAGGCTCTTGGTGACCTTGACATACTGTGCATGCCAAAGCATCCTGCTGGGTATTAGACAGGGGCGCCCCTTCGACTGATCTTCCAAAGGCCGTAATGCCTGACCCAACCAGTTTTAAGACATTTTGCAGCCTTAATTCTTGTGTTCTCATGCTTGGACCCATTTGCCCCCAGATGGCCTGGTTAACAGTGGGCACTTTGATGGAGGCACATTTGACAGGTGTCTCATACCTTTTCACCATCTCTTCCATGGTTAACTCCTGTAACTGATGGGAAACCATATAATTGATGTTTCTAGCCAGGTTGTCTTCCATTGGCTCACCAGTTCCAGTGGGTATGGCGAATTTGCATGCCACATCCGGCACGTCTAGAGCTTCACCCTCGTGCCTCGGGGTATGCTGCTCCGCAATACCTCCAACCTCAGGGTCAGAACAAATCTGCCCTGGTACGCTCACCTCCTCCATGAGGGAGACATCATGCAGCCTTTCTAAAGGTCCTGCTGCCATGGGCCCATAAGAAGACCCGTGAATATAAGGATCCTCTTCATGGAGCAAATCTTCCCTATGCTGTCCTCTGGTAGAGGCTGCTGCCATGGGCCCATGGGGTGACCCACGGATATATAATTCTTCCTGGTATGTGTCACGATGGAGCATCCTTTCTATTAGGTGCTCCATCTTATCTAGACGTCCCCAGACGTCCCTCATAGTGGGAGGAGAATCCTTCTGGCCCGACTCATCAGAGTCCACGGGCCTTACTGATTTTTTAGTGGCTTTTCTCCCTACAGGAGTAGCCATGGTGCTTAGAATCGCCACCAGAATAGCTGCCGCTGGCTGAACTGCCAGCGGCACCGAAGGTGAAATGGGCGCCCGCCTGCTGACCGCACTCCTGCGGTCTTTTTTGGCTGATTTCCCGGCAGCGCGTTTCGACCTTTTCAGTGACCTTTCCATGGTCCTGCTGGCTCCTATAAACCAGCCTTACAGACCTCCAAAGCCAAGCGCAGTAAGTTTTTTAAAACTTACCTGCTAGTTTTTAACTTACCGCTGGTGGAGCTGCGTCCTGCCAGCCCGTCGTTGCGCCATGCGTCTGACGTAATGACGCGCATGCGGATTGGCGGGGCTTCTTCACGGAATCACTCACGTGACTCCGAAGTAAAATACTTGAGCGCTCTCATATTGTAAAGTCAACATTAATAACCACTGTTTCCAGCCACTATTTCAACAGAAACACCCTTCAAATAGCCCACTGAGCTGCACCTTTTCTGCGGTTGTAGGAAGAGAGTTTTACATTTCCAGTTCATTTGAATGAGATTATCAAAGTGTTTTGCAAATGGGAACCAAATAAAATTGAACCTATTGTAAAGTAATTTATCATTGCTTCTTTATTACCTTATACTTCTGCTGGTAACTAGAAGTTAATATACATATTTTATGCTGCTTTGAGTCAGGTTAAACTGGTATTCTTTGATGAAATGACATGAAATTCAATCAATGTCATTTCAACTTTAATTTTAACTGTCATTATTATTGTTTCTTCTCATTTTATTGAGTGTAGTATATGTAATAAAAAATCTTGGAGAAATACTTGCAGGGCTGTAATTTATTCTTGGCATTTGGATAAGATCCATAAACCTCCCAGGCTTCACTTTCATGGGTGATGCTGTCTGGATCTCTGCTGTAAATTTATGTCAATTGTATCCACAATGAATTCCAAATTATGTGTAAAAATTCTTAGAGTTTCATTTCTATCCTTTGGAATTAGTGTTGTTATTTTTGGACTTTTCTATATACTGTTGTTTTTTTTTAAAATCATTATTCATAACACGGAGTAATCCAAATGCCTTTCAGTGCGCTGGCACCTACCTTATGAGACTGTTTCTAGAGCCACAGCACTGCAAGCAGCATAAAAGAACAAGGTACGACCAGTGGATAATGCACGTTGTCAGATTTTGAGAAATCTATCAACTGAAACCAGTAGTCCAAATTTATTTTGCTGCCATATAGAAAACCAGAAATAATGAGGAAAGTAAATCCCAAGCACAACAATTGAAATCTTATGCATGATCAATCTCTTACATAATGCATGGAGGTTTATGATTCCATTATATAAATTTATTTCTCAACTGAAGATCTTGTTCTCTTCAATGAAGTTCTGAAGTCCAGAAGAACCTGGCAGAGTTTCATGTGCATGTGTGGAGAATCCCATGTAAAGATTATCAGTTTTTAGCAAACTTACTGATGACTGCATTGCTGCATTCTATTTATGAACTTCAATGGAAATGCTTAGTGTGATTCATCAGCAATAATTTCCTGAGGTTTGAGGATGACCCTCTTTCACTGCAACTCAGTGGGTCCTGAAGTGCTTGAAGCAGGTACAGAACACCATTTAAGACATTTTTACATGCACATGAATAGGAAAGGTTTAAAGGGATATTGGTCAAACAAAGGCAAATAGGTCTAGAGTAGATGAGTTGGGCCAAAGGGCCTGTTGCTGTACTTGATGCATCTCTGCCCAATGTCGGAGCGATTACCACTACAAATGTATTTATGATTATTGTTTCTAATGAGATCAGGGGATTACATTTAAAGACACAAAGTGCTGGAGAAACTCAGTGGGTCAGGCAACATCTCTGTAGAAGATGGAAAGGTGATACCTCAGGTCGGAATCCTCCTTCAGACTGATTGTAGGGTTCGGGGAAGACAGCTTGAAATGATGAGAGCATAACAGCCTGGTAGATAATATGTTGATACAGGTGAGGAGGGTTTTTTGATCGGCAATTGGTTGGACTAAGGGCAGAGATGAAAAGACAAAAAGGAACGAAGAGTTGCGAATTGTGAAGTTAGAGGAAGAAACATAGGTATAGGGAAGGGGAGAAATAGGTGTAAGTGCAGGTGGGGCACAGAGAGGGTGGTGGGGAAAGAATGGAGGGTATATGGGGGGAGAGGGAGAGTTATGTAGTTACCTAACATAGGAGAATTCAATGTTCATTCCATTGGGTTGGAAGCAATGGAGGAGGCCCAGCATTGAGAGGTCAGTGTGGGAATGGAACGTGGAGTTAATATGGTTATCAAACAGGAGATCCAGCAGGCTTTGGCAGACTAAGCGTAAGTGTTCATTACAACAGACAATTACATTCATATTTTCAACTTAATATTTGTTTGCTTACCTGATTCCATACATTGTCAATATTGGATCAACAATTCTGCCTTCACCCAGTTTATCACTTACATTTTCTCCGTTTTTCTTCTCCTGAGATTTCCAAGATAGCAGTTCACTTTGATGGTTAACCTTGACTATCTTTTGACAAAGAGCTAGAGCAACTCAGTGGGTCAGGGAACATCTCTGGAGAATAGGAAAAGGTGACATTTCAGGTAGAGACCCTTCTTCACACTGAGAGTCAGGGGAGAGGGAAATGAGGAACATAGGTGGTGATAGAAGGTCAGTCTGATAATACGAGGGGGGAGTTAGTTTGGCAACCAGGAGATCACATAGGCCAAGGTGAACTGAGCGAAGTTGTGCACCAAAATGGTCGCCCTGTCTGCGCTTGGTCTCGCCGACAAAAGGAGTCCACACCTGGAATAGCGGATACAGTAGATGAGGCTGGAGAGGTTGAACATCTTCGCTCAGTTCATTAAAGTAATGTTTAAAGTAATGCTGTTACAACCAAAGAAGACTTTACAAATTAATATTATTAAATAAGAATAAAGCACATAATTCCTGGCTAGTTCTTCTCACATAACCGAAGGAAACTGAGACCATTTGCAGTCCCCACATCTTGCCCTCTTAATTATTTAAAAAACTGCTACAGTGAGTGAGTCACATGTTAGGAATAGACCTGAACATTCCTGGTCTGTGCCATGTGGGGAACCTGTTCTGCACAAGACTACATCACTCAAATATAATATAATATCATAATTATATAATATAATAAGTCATTATAATAAGCCAATATAAGCCAATCAGCCAATATAATAAGTAACCATTCATGATCCATGCCTCAGTCACCCTGTCTCCTCTCAGCTCCTGTCGGGAAGAAAATACAAAAGTTTGAAATCACACGCCACCAAATCCAAAAAGAACTTACTCCACGCAGTTACTCTTGAACGTATCTCTGATGTGCTCGGGATGAATACCCAATCTTCCAATATACCTTGAGGCAGCCTTTGCACTTTTTTCCCTGTCCTTTCTCTGTAGCTATAATGTATTCTGCACTCGCTGTATTTTCTCTGTTTCACTACCTTGATGTATTCATGCATGATGTAGAACACGAACAGTACAGCACAAGAACCATGTCTGTGCCGAACATGATGCCAAGACCATCTCTTACCTATCTGCACATAATCCATTCCCTGAATATCCCTGCATATCCATATGGCCTTTCCAAGAGTCTCTTCAATGTCACTATCACATCTACCTCAACCACCATCCCTGGTATCTCGTTCCAGGCACTCAAGAGTGAAGTCAAGTGTGTTTTATTGTCATATGTCCCGGACGGGACAATGAAATTTTTACTTACTGCAGCACGACAGAATATGTGAATATGTAAACATTGTATATAACGGGGAAAAAAGGAAAAGTTCAATAAATAACAAATATAGTGCAAATAACAAATAATAATATAGTCTTTTGCAGTTCAGAGCTCAGAGCTTATTTGTTGTGTTTAATAGCCGTATGGCTGTAGGGAAGAAGCTGTTCCTGAACCTGGATGTTACAGTCTTCAGGCTCCTGTACTTTCTTCCTGATGGCAGTGGTGAGATGGTGTATGGCCAGGATGGTGTGGGTCCTTGATGATTTTGGCTGCCTTTTTGAGGCAACGACCACGATAGATCCCTTCCACGGTGGGGAGGTCAGAGCCGATGATGGACTGGGCAGTGGTCACAACTGTTCGCACAATTTTTCGCTCCTGGACGTTCAAGTTGCCGAACCAGGCCACGATACAACCAGTCAGAATGCTCTCTACCGTGCCCCTGTAGAAGTTTAGTAGAATCCTCTTCGATATTCCGAATCTCCATAATCTTCTCAGGAAGTAGAGTCGCTGATGTGCCTTCTTTATAATTGCATCGGTGAGCTGGGTCCAGGAAAGATCTTCTGATATATGCACGCCCAGGAATTTGAAATTATTGACCCTCTCCACCTGTTGATATAACAGGATTGTGGGTCCCCATCCTTCCCCTACTAAAATCTACAATCAGTGTCTTGGTCTTACTGATGTTGAGAGCCAGGTTGTTGTGCTGGCACCATTTGGTCAGTCGGTCGATCTCACTTGTATACTCTGACTCCATCTGTGATTCATCCAACCAACCTCTGTGTATATAAAATGTTGCCCCGCACATTTCCTTTAAACTTCACCCTTCTCATCTTAAAGTTAGGCCCTCGTATTTAATTTTGTTTTTCCATCCTGAAAACTATGATTTGTCTGGATAGCACATAAAATAATATTTTTCACTTTATCTTGGTACCAGTGAGAATAATAAACGGTGCAGAGGTTGCATTAAATACACTAAAGTTTCTTTCCTAATCCTGTATTTTTCTTGTGGTCTGTTTTCAGATGATAAATATCGGGATTGTATCTGATTATTGGGACAGATTGGATTGATGGCAATGTTGTGAATGTTGGCAAAGCTCCTAACCTTCTGTACATCGTGTACCTGTTAAAATACATAACCATCAGACTCATGAAAAGACTGTGCACACTGATACTTTTAATTTTCCTCTTTTCCTTTCACTTTCTCCTCCTTAGTCCCATTGTTTATTTTCCACCTCCACATCTAAACATTCTAATGGAGTAATAAACTGTCAAGGCAGGCAAGTTTTGTTGCAGACAACAGTAATTTCTGCCCAGCTTGAATACAATGGGTTTAGCCTGGAAAAGCAATTACCACGGGAGTGTGAATTCCATTAGGTGTACATTGTGGCTCGATAGTGATTTACTGATTTAACCCTTTGTATTCAATGATAAGCAAAATACATTTAACAAACTCCTATTTCTAAGTAAAAGTACCAGACTAAATTCTATGTTTCAAGATGGAATCCATCAATCTTGGATATAATAGAAAACTTCCAACAGTATAATGATATCAAATGGCTAATAACATGAACAAACTGATGCAGCCCAAGAGCATTCCTAAAATTGTGACCTTCAAGTGTGTAATGGGTTTTTGTGCGACATTGGTACTTTTGTATAAGAAATTCTGTGGCTGCAAGATGAGCATTGCCATGAATTCTATTTTGGATCATTTAAACCCAGATTTAGCTGTGTGATATTTTGTACAATGCACTTTACTTTAGACATCTATTACAATGCTATAGTATATTTCTCTAAAATTACAGTGCTAATTATGTTTTCATTAGGACCTGCAGAAAGAACAATGTTTCACAGCACTCCGATTGTCAGCAAAGAGCTTTGTGTAGTTCATTTGTTTTCCATTTTGAGGCATTGTTAACAGGGTTGGCATTTATTGTTTCTCTCTTGTTTCTCATGAGTGCCTGACTAACCTGCTCTGAATGACAATTAGGAGTCACATAGAACAGTCCGGCTAAGGACAGAAGGTTTTCAATTCTAAAGAACATGTATGCTTTCTAGCAATGTGAGAGTTTCATGGTCACCATTAGTAAGACTAGATTGCTTTATTTCTAGACATTGGAAGTTGAATTTAAATGCTTAATCCATCATTTTGTTCCCTGGATAACTCAACCATGTCACAGACCTCCAAAGCTGATAATATAACCACAGAAAACCATGCCTTGAACCTTGTTTCAACACATTAACGTGTACCACTTAACATGTATAGCATACAAAGAGAACATTGTGAGGCATTTCTTAGAAGCCTTATCAAATAAAATGTAATCAAACAAAATGTTCAAAATCATGGTGTACAAAATCATGAGAGGAATAGATCGGGTAGACGCACAATGTCTCTTGCCCAGAGTAGGGGAATCGAGAACCATAGGACATAGGTTTAACCTGAGGGGGAAAGATTTAATGGGATAAGGTGGTGGGTGCATGGAACAAGCTGCTAGAGGAAGTAGTTGAGGGAGTACTATCGCAATGTTTAAGAACCATTTAGACAGGCACAAGGATAGGATAGGTTTAGAGGGATGTGGGCCAAACTCAGGGAGGTGGGACTAGTGTAGATGGAATATGTTGGTCGGTGTGGGCAAGTTGGACCGAAGGGCCTGTTTCCACAGGGCTGTAAGTATGACTCTAAAACGCTCAAGGGACATCAGGGCAGCTGAACAAAAATTCAAAGAGGTAGTTGATAACTGATATCTGGTCCAAAATGTGGCATAAAGTTGTGAACAGTCTGGTTCAACAACGATTTTTTTAATCTAGTACAAAAATTGTTATGCTGCTTGCTATTTAGAGGAAAACGAAAGAGGAGAGGAGGAGTTTAGGGAAAGTAATCCAGATTTTAGGACTTTGGTAACTGGAGTGGTTATTAACAAAGGAAGAAAAATTAACAAAGGAAGAAAATAAAAATATCGGAATGATCAAGAGGTCAGAATGCGAGCAACATAGGGCTGGAGGATTTAGGGCGTGTGAATCAGGAGGGGTTTGTTACAATGAGATATAGATTATCAGGGAAAGGAGATGTAAAGTGAATGGGGAAATCATGAGAATAGCATGGCAGTGGAGTTTTCAATTATCTCATGTTTGCAGTGGGTAGAAAAAGAGAGGCAGGTGGCGGGGTGACGCCTGTTTGGTCATGAATAGTCGTACCTTTTTTCTGGTCGTCGCAGGATTTTCAACATTTTGAAATTTTTCGGCAACCTGCTGCGACTATGACGGGTGTCGGCAAGTCGCGGAAAAAAACGCGTAAGTGGGACAGACCCTAAAAGGTTACGGGATAGATGATTGGGAGCTGGCAGAGAGGAACATTCAAAGCAAATTTGAATGTGTGAAGAAAACAGTGAAGACATTGAGCTTGGAATGATAGGTTGAATGTGGCATTCAACATTGTTTAAACTGGGGCAGGTGGATACAGACATGGATGAATGTGAGGCACGAAGCTCAGCCAAATGTTGAAAGGATTGAGGAAGCTAGCAAAAAAATGCAGAAGTGACCAAAGTTGGAGGTCATATAATAATTGTTGAAGTACTCTGGAAAGTTATTAACTGTGACTATGATGTTTCAGTATTCAGATTGTGGCTTATTTCCACGAGAAAGAATGCACAAAAGTTTACCATTTGTAGTTTGTATCTAGATAACTGCCAGATAAATATGAATATATAGACAATCTCCAGCTAGTGCCGAAAGAGTCCCTAAAGCACTCTGATGTTTATAGATATTGTACCTACCTCTGTGTCAATAGATTAAAATAGTTGCTCAGCGCATAGCAGTGCGAACATGTTTTATTTGACGTATTGTTCCACAGTATTAATGTACTGCTCTCAAATCCATTGAGATCTCCTGCAGATAGGCTAAATATGTATCAAGCCAAACCATAAATGATACAAGGTAATGAAAATGAGAATGCTTGTGTAAAAATAAGATATTGTTGCAAAAAAAAAACAAGTCAGTGGTCGTCTAGTGGTCCTTAGTGTTCTGTTCCTGTGGTAGAATTAAGGGGCGACTTAATCTGCGAATCTTTAGAAGAGTGTCTTCAACCTTCAAACTTGCAGCATGGTCGACACGAGGTCCTATGAGGTCGCTGGAACTCTCCTTCATGCTCGAGGGAAGTACCCGAATACTCGTGGTCTTAGCTAGGTCGCATGTTGAAAAATTTTCCGCGAGTAAAATGTGGTCAGCATGGTTCTTTTTGACTCGTAGTGCAGTGCAGTGGGGTCGTTATTTAGTTACAGGCAGCTGAGGGCAGCTGGAGGCAATCTCCTTCGCTGACCGGGCATTTTGATTGGCTCATTGGAGTTTTCAGGACCAAGGAAAACCGACCGGTAGTTTAAATGCCCGCTAAACTTTATTATACCTCTTAAAAGTGTCTCCACTCCTTCTCCCCCCCTTCTCTCCCCTTCTCTCCCCCCCTCCCCTTCTCTTCCCCCCCCCCCCCCACACCCACCCTCCGCACTCTCCAAAGTACTTACCGTACACTGTGCAGCTGTTTACCTACCTCTTCATTGTTGGTGTGAATTTCAGACAGCGCTCCCTCGCTTTCCCTGGCCCAAGCCTTTGCGATGTGTTTGTGTGTGTGCGGTCGGTCGATCCAGCTTGCGGTTTCAACGCGGATGGTCGATCCAGCTCGAGGCTTTGCAAGCAAATGCCCTCGAGCTTGAAGGTCGAAGACACTCTTCTTAACTCGTGGATCAGGTTGTCCAAGTGGACAGCCCCCTTTAGGGTGATGCAGTCATGCCCATGCCAACCAAAATACCCCATCTTTGCTAGTCCTATCTGTCTGGTTTAAAACCTTTCCCTCTAAACCTTTCATATTAATGTACTTGTTCAAATGTCTTTTAACTGTTATGGTATCTGCCTCAACATGGTGCGTAGCGATAGAGCTACTGCCTTACAGTGCCAGAGACCCAGGTTTGATCCTGACTATGGGTGCTTGTCTGTCCGGAGTTTGTACATTCTCCCCATGACCTGCGTGGGTTTTCTCTGAGATCTTTGGTTTCTTCCCACACTCCAAAGACATACAGGTTTGTAGGTTAATTGACTTGGTGCAAATGTTAAAAAAATAATTGTCCCTAGAGTGTGTCGGGTAGTGCGGGATCGCGGGTTGTTGCGGACTTGGAGGGCTGAAGGGTCCATTTCCGCGTTGTAACCCTAAACTAAACTACCTCCTCTGGCAGCTCATTTCATATACCGTCCACCCACGATGTGAAAAAGTTGATGTCTATTAAATCTTTCCCCTCTCACCTTAAACCTATATCCTCTGGTTCTTGATTTCCCTACACTGGGTAAAAGACTGCATTCACTCTATTTATTCCCCCTCTTATTTTTTTATTCCTCCGTAAAATCCCACCCCCTCGAATCCTGGCAACAATCCCAACCTCGGGAGAGAAATGGTGTGGGGGAGAGAGAAGACTTTGCCTTCCATCACAGTGAGGAGGAGATTCACTGTGATGGATGTTTGTGTGAATTGAATTGTTTGGGTGTTTTTTTGTGAATTGTTCTGTTTGTATGGCTTGTAGAAATGGAGTTTCGTTCGAGCCTCTCTGAGGTTTGAATGACAAGTAATAAAATCAAATCAAATCTTTGCAAATCTTCTCTGCACTCTTTCCAGCTTCATCACATCCTTCCTATAGCAAGGTGACCAAAACTGAACACAGTACAACAGTACAATTAATGTAGCCAATGTACTGAGATACTTCATGACCACCCTATCTACTTGTGACGCCACTTTCAAGGAACTGTGCTCCAGCACTCCTCAATTCCTTTACTCTACAAAGGTCAATTCTTAGTGTTCTTCAGTACTCAATTAACTGCGAGGGTCCTGCTCTGATTTGCTTTCCCAACAGGTAACACCTCGCACTCATCTGCATTATATTTTATTCCTCCTCCCACTTGACCAGCTGATCAAGATCCAGCTGTAATTTTTGATAACATCGTCACCATTTGCGACACTACTCATTTTACTTCCATCTACAAAATTATAAATCATGCCTTGTACATTCTCATCCAAATTGTTGATGTGAACTGCAAACATCGATTAGTCTAGAAGCGATCCCTGAGGCACACCACTTGCCCCTGAAAAATAATGGAATGGAATGGAATACTTTGTCACATGTGACAAGGCACAGTAAAAGTCTGTAAATTATCCCCAGTGTGTAGAGGATAGAACAAATGATAGCTTTGAACAACATGCACCCAATAATCTTCCACAATCACCCTCTCCATCCTTCCATGAAGAAATGGGTCACCTCGCTCTCCCTGGGACTTAACCTTCCAGAGCAGCCTACCAAGCAGAATCGTATCAACGGCCTTGCTACAGTCCATATAAACAATGTCTACAACTGTGCGTTCATCAAGCTTTTTGGTTACTTCAAAAAAACTCAATCAGATTCTTAAGACGTGATCTCCATTTTACAAAACCAAGCTGACTTTCCCTAATCGGCCATGTCTATCCAAATGGATATATCCTATCCATAATCCTCTCCAGTAACTTGCCTACCACAGATGTTAAGCTTATGGTCTACATCTCCCAGACTTTTCCTTGCTGCCCTTCTTAAATAGAGGCACAACATGAGCCACCCTCCAGCCTTCAGGCACCTCACCCATGCGTAATGATGATACATATATCATACCCAGTGCTCTTCCAATTTTTTCCTTAGCTTCACATGGAGTCATCAGATATCTAATTAGGCCTTAGAAATCTACCTCAGGGCGTCCAGCACCTCCTCGACTATAATATGAACTGTCTGCAAGACCTCTCCATTAACTGTCCCAAGTTCCTTAATTTCAGTAATTTTCACCACGGTAAAAACAGAGGAGGAATGCTCATTGAGGAACATGCCCCTCTTCAGCAGCTCCACACAAATATGTCTTTGTATTTGCTTTGATATTATCTGCCATGGGTATCTCCTCCCCTTTTTGCTCTCCTGATTTCCTTCTTAAGAATATTCCTCAGTCTCTGAAACTCCTCTAGGGATACACTTGATCTGTTGTTTACACATGACACATGCCTCCTTTCTCCTGACCAGACCTGAAAATGTATCATCATCTGGGCTTCCTTACTCCTACCTCGATTGGTCTTCATTCTACGAGGAACATGCATGACTAGAATATAGACACAGAATGCTCGAGTAACTCAGCGGGGAAGGCAGCATCTCTGGAGAGAAGGAATGGATGACATAGAAACATAGAAATATAGAAAATAGGTGCAGAAGGAGGCCATTTGACCCTTTGAGCCTGCACCACCATTCATTGTGATTATGGCTGACCATTCACAATCAGTAACCTGTGTCTGCCTTCTCCCCCATAATCCCTTGATTCCGCTAGCTCCTGGAGCTCTATCTAACTCTCTTTTAAATTCATCCAGTGAATTGGCCTCTACTGCCGTCTGTGGCAGAGAATTCCACAAATTCACAACTTTCTCGGTGAAAATCTTTTTTCTCATTTCAGCCTTAAATGGCCTCCCCTTTATTCTTAGACTGTGGCCTCTGGTTCTGGACTCCCCCACGTTTTTCCTGCATCTTATATAAGTATAAGATATCCTCTCATCCTTCTAAATGACAGTGAATACAGGCCCAGTCTTTCCAATCTTTCCTCAGATTCAGCCTGAAGAAGGGTCTTGACCCGAAACATCACCAATTTCTACTCTCCAGAGATGCAGCCTGGTCCACTGAGTTACTCCAGCATTTTGTTTTTAAACCAGCATCTGTAGTTCCTTCCTACATATGCATGCCTAGAACTCTTGTCAACTTTTTAAATGCATCCCACATTCCAACGTCCCTTTGCCCGCAAACAACCTGTTTCGAGTCAACCTTACCAAGTTCCTGTTTAATACCATCTAAGTTGTCTTGCCCTAATTAGGAACTTTAATTTGTGGGCCTGCTCTTTCTTTATTCATAACCAGTTTAAACCTTATGAAACTGTGGCTGGTGGTCCCAAAAGGTTCTGCCACTGACACTTCAGTCACTTGCCCTTCCCAATTTCTTCAGTGTAGACTCAAGAACCTGATAGTTGAAGAAAATTAACTGTTCCTGAAACTGTTGTTATGGAAATCCAGGCCTCTGTACCGAGTCGCGACAGAGAGAAGAGGATATGGCCCAGATGGTGGCGACACCAGATGATAAATGCCACCTTTTTGAGGCAGCGTCTCATGTAGATGCTTTCAATGTTGGGGAAGGCTATGTCTGTGATGGACTGGGCCTTGTTCACCACTCCCTGCTGCCTTGTGCATTTTTGCCAGACTAGGCCCTGATTCAACCAGTCAGAGTGCTTTCTGCAGTGCATCTTTAGGAGTTAGATTGACTATTCAGTGACATTCCAAATTTCTTTAAACTTCTAAGAAAATAGACACACTGGCACACCTTCTTCATGATTACATCCATGTGCTGGGCTCAGGACAGGTCATCCAAGATGTTAACACCCAGAAATATGAAGCTGTTAGCTCTCATCTTAGCAGACCCAACAGTAAATACTGGCATGTTGTCCCACGTTTCCTCTTTCCAAAATCAGCAATCAATTCCTTGCTGTCAGTGACGTTGACCAAGAGGTCGTTGTTCCAACACCACTCAGCCAGGTGTTCTATCTCTCTCTGCTGTGTTGACTTTAGAGATACAGTGTGGAAACAGACCCACCGAGTTCACAATGACCAACCATTACCCCAGAACACTAGTACTGTCCTACAACGAAGGACAATTTACAATTTGTACTGAAGCCAATTCACCTACAAACCTGTGCAGAAATGAACTGCCGATGCTGGTTTAAACTGAAGATAGACACAAATGCATGTGGGACAGGAGGCATCTCTGGAGAGAAGGAATTTGTGACATTTCAGGTCTGAAGAAGGGTCTCGACCCGAAATGTCACCCATTCCTTCTCCCCAGAGATGCTGCCGGTCCCGGGGTTACTCCAGCATTTTGTGTCAACCTACCAAACCTGTACATCTTTGGAGTGTTGGAGGACACCGGAGGAAACCCACATGGTCGCAGGGAGAACGTACATACTCCATCCATACAGCTAGCCCCAGTAGTCTGGATTGATCCCAGTAGTCTGGATTGATCCCAGTAGTCTGGATTGATCCCTGGCGCAGTGAGGCTGCAACTCTACAGCTGCACCACTGTGCTGTCCCTGGAATTCACCCATTTGTCACCACCTGCAATTAGGTCAGCAACACTGGTGTCATCGGCACATTTGTAGATGGCGTCAGAGATGTGCTTAGCCACACAGTCAAGGAAAGAGCGTTCACATCACTGCCCTGTTTCCATCAATCTTTCCACCACCACGCACAAGAAGCACAAGAAGCAACAAGACAGACACCATTGTATGCAAAAGCAGAGAAGTGTGTTCAGCTCTGGCTGAACAGCTTCTAATTTTGTGTGTGGACTCGATAAGAAGAAGATGGGTGTAACATTGCAGCAAATTACATCTCTGCATAACCCATTAAAATCTTTGTTAAGTTAAAGCGTGGCCAACAGTGATTGCACTTCAAAAATGCTTTATTGCCTGGAAAGTCATTTATTTGGGGCTAGCAGTCTGTTCCTTTGGCAGTATATTAAGATTAAATCAGGAGCTACACTGCGTGTCCTTTGGTCATTTTTCTTATGTTCATTATCTTACTCAACTAAATATTCATTCAGTGGGCTAATTGCTGGATTTATAGATTCAAATGGATAAATGCCAAATCTAACGTTAGCAAAGGAGGCAGCTTCATTTTCTGGCAGGTGTACTGAGGCTATTTTGCTATCAGTACACTATCAATGAGCATGATTAGCATTTTCAAGAATTGTTTGGTTTTCATCAACCACTTGACAATTAAATTCACATTGTTTTCTTGAGTTGCATTACCTTTTCGTGGATTTGTTCCTCATTGCTGAGAGTTGGTATATAATGCTAGAAACATCAATGTCTCAGAAGTTATTAATCCTGGCACTTAACTAACCTAATAAACACAGCATACATTATTGATTGTACTACATTTGAGGTTTAATGATTTGTTACCAAATTATCGATAATTATTTGTAATTATTCTGTAACAGCATGCTCCAATCTTAGCTACAAACATGTTGCTCGGCGAAAAGACCAGTCAATTAGATGAGAGAACTGAATGGCACAAAAACACCAGATCAGAATGTTACAGAAAACTGGCACAAAATGCTGAACAACTGAGCAGGTCAGACAACCACCCTGGAGAACTTGGTTAGATAACATTTCAAGTTGGAAACATTCTTCAGATTGATTGTGGGGTTGGAGGCAGGAATGTGGGAGGGGGGTGGAGAAGGCCAGAGAAAAAGTTCCATAAGAGGAGGGGACGGACAAAGCTTGGCGGATAATAGGTGAGGGTTTTTTTTGATAGGCAGATGGTTGGACAAAGCACAGAGACCAAAACAAGGAAAATGTGAAAATTGAAGAGTTGTGAATTGTAAAGCCTGAAGAAGAATGTAGGTGGAGGGCGAGGGGAAAGGGAGAAATAGCTGTGGGGCCAGGTGGGGTGCAGGGGAGTGGAGGAGAGAAAGAAATGGGGACGTAGAGTCATAGAATGATACAGTGTGGAAACAGGCCCTTCGGCCCAACTCGCCCACACCAGCCCACAATGTCCCAGGGAGCCGTGGGGGAGAAAGACGAGGGGCACGGGGGATGTTGTTCAAGGTTACCTAACTTCAGTTAAGTTTAGCTGAGGACGTTAAATGGTACTTTAATGTCACTTGTACCTTGATACAGTGAAATTCTTTGTTTTCAAACAATTCAGTAAAATCGTACAATCCATAAGCACAATCATACAGAGGTGAAACTCCAGAGGGAAATCCTCTGCACAATGTTTACACACACCACAACTTCAAAAAATGGTGATGGCATAAAACCTGCCCCCCATTGTGAGATGAGTGGGCAGTACTGCTTTAAATTATCCACCATATCTTAGTTTCCAATATAAGCAGCCCCCAATCTACAACAGGGTTCTGTTCCTGAGAAATGCTGATAACCCAAACTGTATATAACTCAAAAACTGTGTGGGAGAGGATCATTGAAACAACTGTGACGAGAGAGCGAACAAGCACAGGAAGAGCAGGAGCCAGTTGGCCTCACTGGTTCGTTGAGTGAGTGAATTATGACTGTGAAAAGACATTTAGACAGATATATGAATAGAAATGTTTTCGAGTGATTTAGGCCAAATGCAGGCAAATGAGACCCAGAATGCCAACTTAGTCAGCATGAACAAGCTGAGCTGAAGGGCCTGTTTCCGTGCCTAACAGCTCTATGACTCGATGATGCATTCTGCAAAATTATCTCCCATGGCAGTTTGATCAATCCAATCAATAAATTATCTACGAAAGGGGGGTTGATATTTCTCCCTTCATCCTATGTCTATCACAAGGCAACATATAGCCATATAACAATTACAGCACGGAAACAGGCCTTCTCGGCCCCTCCAGTCCATGCCGACCATTTATTTTCCCCTCGTCCCATCTACCTGCACTCAGACCATACCCCTCCATTCCCTTCCCATCCATTTGGAGGCCTTTCTGTTTTTCCCCAGCTATTCTATATTACACCCAAACCAATTCCATATCTTGATCCACTCTGTGCATATATTAAAAAGCAATAGGATAACTGGTCAGAGTGTACGATCACTCAATGATTAAAGAGGACATTTGTGTTTAGATTCAAAGGATGTATGATAAATGAGTAGCTTGTCTTGGTATTCATTCAGGAGAAAGACATTGAGGATAGGGAGACAAGTGTGGACACAAAAAGTTGGAGTAACTCAGCGGGACAGGCAGCATATCTGCAGTGACTGCCTGTCCCGCTGAGTTACTCCAATATTTTGTGTCTACATTTGATTTAAACAAGCATCTGCAGTTCTTTCCCACACATAATAAGACAAGTGTATGGTGGACTAATATGATAGGATATTTCGAGATCTAGAAGAAAGTGATGTTGGGTCACTTGAAGAGCATTAAGTTACCCAGGTATTTATAAGAGCTATCCCAGATTATTGAGAGAGGTAAGAGAGGAGATTACTAAGGTCTTGAAAATGATCTTTGTATCCACTCTAGCCTGGAGGACTGGAAATTAGCCAACGTTGTTCCTTTCTTGAAGAGAAATAGGGATAATCCAGGAAATTATAGGCCGGCGCGTCTCATATCAGTAATAGGAAAGCCTTTGGAAAGGATTCTTATGAATAGGATTTATTCACATTTGGAAGGGTTATTGATGGCCCTGCCCTGGTGCAAACATTGAGCAAGCACATTATATCTGTTAAACAAGTTCACGTTATAGGAGTAGAATTAGGCCATTCGGCCCATCGAGTCTACTATGCCATTCAATCATGACATCTCTGACACCTAATCCCATTTTCCTGCCTTCTTCTCATAATCCTTGACAACCATTTTAATCAAGAATTTGTCTATCTCTGCCTTAAAAAATATCCACTGACTTGGCTTCCACAGCCCTTTGTGGCAATGAGTTCCACAGATTAACTACCCTATGTCTAAAGAAGTTCCTCCTCACCTCCTTTCTAAAACAATGGTAAGGGTTGAAACTCCTCCAGAACGATCCTTTCGACCACTTCAAGTAACTTCAAGTAAATTAATCTCAGGAGTGTGAGCCCTAGAATACAGCATCTGGCTAACTCTTCCCCTCCTTGATGATTTACAATGTTTGAAGCTTGGATTATATTTCATCAATTCTGAGCAGACAGAAACAGAAAATAAATGAAGACAGAAATTCAAACTGATATATCTCGCAAAAATATTCTTTATTGCTGGAGTGAAAAGTTGTGTTTGGCCCTTAACAGAACATATACACATGTCATTGACTGAAATAAATGTTCCTTATCACAATTTGTGGTGTTTATAGAGTATCTTTAAAAACTGAGTTTACAATATGGTGTGGCTTTGATTCATTGTTGTGCCCAGACAGTGTCGTTTGGTTAAAATTTACTGCCTTCAATAATGGATGCTCTCTTTATAATTCAAGCTTTATCTAATTGCCGATGTTATTTGCAACACAAAGAAAGTCACAGAAACTACATGAGCATTGATTTTAAGATATTTCTGCTTATGGCGAATGGAGAATGGGGATCTTGAGAAGTGAATGGAGTATGGAGTTCAATAAGTAAAACAGTGACAATAACAGACAGTGGATATGTCGGGAATGTGGTAGAACAACAGGAGGCACAAGTGGACTTTGCGCCATCTATGGAAACCATTGAAATGTTCCCCATGGCAAACAATATTATTAAGTCTTCAGGGAGGTGCATAATCGAGAACGTAGTAATTTGCAAAAGGACAAAGACAATATTATTGTTCCTTGTGGGGCTCAAAGACAAAGGGACTTCTGTGACACTCCTGGCAGCATGAACCATAGATGAGATTTCATGATACTGGAGCAAATACCTGCAAGAAATATTTTGAATTTCAAAGCAGCAGGAATTTTTGAGTGACAAGTTCAACACATGCAGTCAGAACCAGACGAAACAGTTGATAAATGCAAGACCAGATTTCAGATTCCGGCAAAGAGATGTAAGATCTTTTAGTCGAGACATTTGAGGCATTGTTTTGTGTGTTGCAGACTGGCTGATCTTATAAATGAGGTGGACACAACATTTGAAGAAGTTTGAAGGATAGTCACATGTTTGGAAAGGATTCCCTGGAGCATGAGGCAGGTTTGCTTGAGGTGTGATTCTAGAGCACGAACATAAAGCAAGCAAAAAAGGAGGGAACGGCAACTCACTTTCTTTTTCACATTTCCGGATCTGTGGTTTGAGAAAAGAACCTTGGTGGCAATTTTTTTTTCAGAAAAGCCAAAACCAGCTTAGCCATGTTGAAAGTGAGCATGGAAGATCTTTATTCACTCTGCAGTGCAATAAGTACAGCAGACAGCCCAAGATTTAATGACACATTCATCAGTCTGAACGTGATCCTAAACCACATTGCTGATTTTGCCATTATTTCAATAAATAGGTCTCTGTATGTATGAGCCATTGTTCAACTGGGAAATACAATACAAGCCCGTCTGAAGAGATGAGTGGACACACGAGTAACTGCAGATGGGTGCATCAGCATCTAAGGAGCGAAGGAGATAGGCGACATTTCGGGTTGAGACCCTTCAATAGCCGAAATGTCGCCTATCTCCTTCGCTCCTTAGATGCTGCTGCACCCGCTGAGTTTCTCTAGCCTTTTGTGTACCCTCAATTCTCCAGCATCTGCAGTTCCTTCTTTAGTAACTGCAGATGCTTGGGTAGGCCACAAAGTTCTGGAGTAACTCAGCAGGTCAGACAGCATCTCTGGAGAACATGGGTAGACGATATTTAAGATTGTGGCATTTCATCATACTCCAGAGTTTGAAATTAGAGTTGGTCGCCTTCATAGTTGCTTCCTTTACCAACATTTACCAGTATTTGCAGTTCTAAAGACAGTGAGAGAATACAGAAGGGGAATATAACAGAGAACATAGAACAGTACAGCACAGGAACAAGCCTTTCGGCCCAGTTTATGTGCTGAATATGATACCTAGCTGAACTGATGTCATCTGCCTGCACATGATCCATATCCCTTTGCTCCCTGTACCACCATGTCATAGTCATAGAGTGATACAGCGTGGAAACAGCCTTAGTGCAAATTGCCCACACCGGCCTACGTCCCAGCTACACTAATCCTACCTGCCTGTGTATGGTCCTTATCCCTGCAAACCCGTCCTATCCATGTTCCTATCCATGTACCTATTTGGATGTGCCTATCCAAAGCATCTTAAACAGCACTGTTGTATCTATCTCCTGGCAATGCGTTCCAGGCCCCCCACCACCCTG
Source organism: Raja brachyura (assembly GCA_963514005.1). Next base: position 43,738,760 of record OY740782.1, read on the forward strand.
TGTGTAAAAAAAACTTGCTCCTGTCATCTCCATTAAACTTACTGCTTTTCACTTTTTCACTGGAGCTAGTGTTGGACATTTCCACTCTAGGAAAAAGGTTTGACTGTCTACCCTATCATGATTTGATATACTCTCTGTAAATAAGCAATTTACAAACTCTAAAAGTGTTCAACACATTTTAATGATAGCACAAGGTATTACATACATCCTCAAATACTGGCTACATTCTTCTAGTGAACCGTATCCAGGAAGGGGAAGGCGTTATGATTGATGTTAACTAGGCGGGGTTAATGGTACTGAGGTAACTATGTTATTGGTTGCATGCAAAACCATCTACATCCTTCCCCTTAGAAAATTTAAAAGAAACAGACCGTTGTCACTACAACAGAATTAAACAGAATTAAACAGAATCGCCATAACGAACAGGTGGCTTGCTGATCCGGCCCGAGCGCGTACGGATGCCTCCCCCTTCCCCCGGAGGAGCAGAAAAAACAGGGGGACCCGAGACAGCAGGGGAACCAGGGAAGGGCGGTGGGGTTGGAGGAACAGGAGAGGGAGAACCGCGACCGCCAACAGGTGACCCGCGCAGAGGGGAACCGGGCGCTCGATATGGGGACCGAGGCATGCAGGGAACGCTGGCTGGGACAGGAGCCGGCTGCTGGTATGAGAGCGGCGGGGCATAGGGGCCCGGGGCCTGCGGCTTCGGCTCATTAACCGCAAGCAGGTGTTGTCGGCTTCTACGGTAGATGGTTCCCTCATAGTCGACCAGATACGAACGAGGTGAGTCGGCCACCCCAACCACAGTAGCCAGACGGGAGTGACCACTGGCGGTTTGCAATCGAACAACCTGTCCAGGCAACAGAGGATCGAGTGGTCTGCACGACCGATCTTGGGAACGCCGCTGGCTGTCATGTTTCTCTTGAATGCGCCTCTGCACAGAGGCAGGCTCCAGCACCCGAGGTTTCAGCTGGCGCTGGGCAATCGGGATGGTAGATCTGGTTGTTCTGGACATCAGACGCTGAGCAGGGGACCCCATGGCCGGATCTCTGGAAACATTCCTGAGGTTCAGGAGATCCAAATACAAATCAGAGTTAGACAGTCTCGCTTGTTCCATCAGAAGCTTGGCGCTGCGGACGGCCCGTTCAGCAAGGCCGTTGCTCTGTGGGTACTCCGGGCTGCTGGTGAAATGCACAAAATTCCATTTGTCAGCAAAACATTTGAACTCACGGCTGGTAAACTGCCTGCCATTGTCAGTCTGCAGCCTGACAGGGGACCCAAACGTGGAGAAGTGTTTCCGCAGCTTCCGGATCACCATCTCCGACGTGAGGGATGTCAGCAAATCCACCTCGAACCAGTTTGAGTACGAGTCGACCAGGACAAGGTAGTGGTTACCACGCCACTCGAAGATGTCGGCAGCCAGCGAGGACCAGGCGAAGGCAGGAGCGGGCTGTTGCAGCAGGGGCTGTCGCTGCTGATGTGGAGCAAGACTGTTGCACGTGGAGCAGGCAGAAACACGGTCTCGAATATATTTGGCCATTCCAGGCCAGTAGAATTGGCACTGAGCATGGGCGAGTGTTGCATCGACCCCGGGGTGTCCGCTGTGGGCTGCGCAGTAGTAAGAATCGAACAGGGAGGACGGGACCACCACTTTATGTCCCTTAACGATAACGCCATTCTGGAGCACCAGTTCGTCACGGACCAGGAAGAAGGGCTGTGTTTCAGGCGGTGCAGCGGAGCGCTTTGTTGGCCACCCTGATTTAATCACAGACGCAAGCCGTTGCAAAACTGGATCGGCAGCGGTGTGCTCGGCCAAAAGCTGCAGCTGCTTGGTGGGAATAAAATTGACGCCCAGTACGAGCAAGTCCTCTGTTTCGTAGGGGTGGCGAGCACAGGAGGCCCGCGGGGCGCGCGATAACGTGTCCGCGATGTGCATCTCGGTGCCTTTCTTGTAGACGATGTCGAAATCAAAGCGCTGGAGCTGCAGCATCATACGCTGCAGCCTGGCAGGGGCAGCATGAATCGGCTTGTTCAGGATTGTCACCAGTGGCTGGTGGTCGGTTTCGACTGTAAATCTGCTGCCAAACAGGAAGTCTCTGAACTTGGAGCAGGCAAACACCACCGCAAGCAGCTCCTTCTCGATCTGAGCGTACCGCTGCTCGGTGTCCGTCATGGTGCGGGAGGCATAGGAGACAGGATGTAACGATCCATCGACAGATTGGAGGCATGCCGCGCCCAGGCCGAACTTAGAAGCGTCACATGAGACGGTGATGGGGCGACTCGCATCAAAAAATCGCAACGTCGGAGTGTTAATCAGTTTCGACTTGAGACAGTCAAACGCCTGCTGGTGCTGTGGGAGCCAGACCCAGGCGATATCCTTTTTTGTCAGCTGCCGCAGGGGAGCACTCAGCTCACTGAGATGTGGTACAAACTTCCCAAGGTAGTTCACCATGCCCAAGAAACGTTGTAGACCTGGCACGTCGGTGGGGGCTGCCATCTCAGAGATGGCCGCTGCCTTCAAAGGGTTGGGTTTTAGTCCGTTAGAGGTGAAAACGTGTCCAACATACGTGACTTCTGAGACACGAAACCGGCACTTCTTTGGGTTCAGCTTCAGGTTGGCCTTTCGCGCCCGATCCAGGATGCGGCGGAGGTTCTGGTCATGTTCGGCAATGTCCTTCCCATAGACTAAGATGTCATCCACGATGATGGCACATGGCAGGCCCGAGAATATCTGTTCCATCGTTCGCTGGAACACCTCACTAGCGGAATTGATGCCGAATGGCATTCGCAGGAATTTGAATCTGCCGAATGGTGTGGCGAAGGTTGTCAGGTCGGAAGATGCTTTGTCCAACGGGATCTGCCAGAACGAGTTCTTAGCGTCTAGGACCGAAAAGACGGTGGCTTGCCCGACCTGAGCCGCCACGTCCTCAACAGACCGCATGGGGTAGTGTGGTCGCCTGATGGCAAGGTTTAAGTCCTTGGGGTTGATACACACACGTATTTCATTCTTGTCTTTCTTTATCGTGGCAACCATGGTGGAGACCCAATCGGTGGGCTCGCTGCACGAGGATGCCATGGTCAGAGAGATAAAGCACAAAAGGCACAAATCAAATAAAAGAAATAAAACCCGATGGACAGGTAGGCGCAAGTATCTTCCAGCTCCGACACCATGTAAATAAGCAATTTACAAACTCTAAAAGTGTTCAACACATTTTAATGATAGCACAAGGTATTACATACATCCTCAAATACTGGCTACATTCTTCTAGTGAACCGTATCCAGGAAGGGGAAGGCGTTATGATTGATGTTAACTAGGCGGGGTTAATGGTACTGAGGTAACTATGTTATTGGTTGCATGCAAAACCATCTACACTCTCCCCTCAACTTCTAATGTTCCAGAGAAAGGAATTCAAATTGATCCATCCTCGCCCTGTAGTGGAAACCCTCTAATCCAGGCTTCATTCTAGTAACTCTACACCCTCTCCAAAGCCTCTATATCTTTCCTGTAAAGGGGCAACTGGTCATTTTTCATTTGGGAAGCAATAATTAGTGGAATACCACAGAGGTTGGTACTGGGGTTCCAGCTGTTCACAGACTTTATCAACGATATCAATGAGGAAACAATGTTTATTACATCCAATTATGCTGATGGAATATCGTTAGGTGCAGTGTCAATTGTCAGGTGGTTGCAAAAATATGAAGAAAGACAGGCTAAAGAAAAAGGGCAGATCCAATGTAATGCAAAGTCATTCACTTTGGTAGGAGAAAAATATTATAACAGAGTATTTTGATGAGGATTGAAAATATTTAGCATTCAGACAGACCTCGGTGACTTTGTACACAAATTGCTGGAAATTAATATGCTGGTAAAGGAAGCAATTATGAAGGTGACCAACTCTTTTTTCAAAATCTGCAGCATGATGAAGGTCCATAACCCTAAACATGTTCTCCAGAGATGCTGCCTGACCTGCTGAGTTACTCCAGCACTTTGTGGTCTGCCCAAGATTCCAAGGATCTACAGTTACTTGTGTGTCCTCGAATCTATTCCTCTGCATATGTTTTTTATGTTGGTGATAATCAAACTTTTAACTTTGATATATAAAAAATGCAGATGTTTTAAAAATAACCAGATGTCACCCCCCATTGTTTCCTGCATAATTATAGAAGCAAGGACATAATTCATTGCAGAGGAAGCAAAAGAAAGAAGATTCATAATTTTGGAATAATCATAAATAATGGGTTGACAGCAAGAAGAGTCCAATCCTTTGTATAATAATACCAGCAGATTAATAGTGCGTAAAACTATTTTTTTCTGATAATAGAACCTATTGTAATTGAACAGAGGTTGACTTTCCAAATAATAATAATGTTGCAGCAATGGTGATTTTTATCCATTTCATGACTTGCCTCATCTTATTCCATTCTTCAGGTAAAACTGAAAAAATACTACATCAGTTCTCTATTTCAATTTTACTTTCAAACTATCTTTTGTGGATATAAGTATGGAAATAGCATGGTGCCACATCGAGGGTTAATTCAGACTGGAAGCTATTTAATTCCTTTCTTATGTAGCAAGGCTAGCTTATTATATCATATCTGTTTGCACAAAATGAAATGGATGCTCCATTTTAAAATTTCTTCAAAAGGCCACAATCCATCTGAGGTCTTTATATTAAAAAAATACATTCATTTAGACTTCAGCAGATCTGGAGCTAGGCTTGTCACTCATTGCACAATTCAAAAGATTGGACATGGAGAAATCTTGAGAAATATTTAACATTGCTATAAGGGATCGTGCAATGTTGAGATTCTTTTGTCAAGATCTATCTGTATACTTTTAAAACTCCGTGTGTGTGTGTGTGTGTGTGTGTGTGTGTGTGGATGTGTGTGTTATTTTGAATGTGAAACGTATCTCCGCGAAAACCAGATGCAAACACGTGGAGATTTTTACAATTTAGGTAGGGATTTAATTTATGAGTTCAGAAATTCACTCCTTGGTCAATAATTTCCCCAGATTTTGAATAAAATTGTTCACAAAACTCAATTTTTTAAATATAAACACCTCTTGCCAGCTGTTGACATCACAATTCCCACATGCCCCCCAATCCAGTCCCACCTGCCTATTGGCCGCCCCGCCGCTGTGGATTAAAGGCGCAGAAAGATCGAGAAAGTTCTGCAGAACAAACATTCTACAGCTCCGTTCCACTATAGCTTCTTTGTTCTACAGATCTCGGAGCAGCGACTCCTCATAAGTTCTGCAGAACAAATATTCTACAGTTCTGTTCCACTATAGGATCACACGCTGAATCTGCTCATCACTGTTGGCGCAGCTTGTGAAGCCCCGCGCTCTGATTCCAGCTGTGGGTTTCCAGAGTCAGAAGCCGCTTTTCTCTTTCTCTCTTCATTTGGCAGCCCGGCTCACCTCCACTCCCCCCCCCCCCCACCCCCCCACACTGATCTTCTTACCTCCTCCCCTCTCATTCCTCCCTCTCTCCCTTCTCTCTACCTGTCATAGGCGACAATCGTCTGTCTCCCCGGCCCGGTCCGGGTCTGTCACGCTGGCGGAAACCACGATTGGCTGGTCCCCCGCTGCTTTTCATCATACTCAGATCACTCCGTGCCCTCTCTCTCTCTCTCTCTCTCTCTCTCTCTCTCTCTCTCTCTTCTCCCCTCTCTCTCTCTTCCCCCTCTCTCTCTCTTCCCCCCTCTCTCTCTCTTCCCCCCTCTCTCTCTCTTCCCCCCTCTCTCTCTCTTCCCCCCTCTCTCTCTCTTCCCCCCTCTCTCTCTCCCCCCCTCTCTTCCCCCCCTCTCTCTCTCTTCCCCCCTCTCTCTCTCTTCCCCCCTCTCTCTCTCTTCCCCCCTCTCTCTCTCTTCCCCCCTCTCTCTCCCCCCCTCTCTCTCTCCCCCCCTCTCTCTCTCTTCCCCCCTCTCTCTCTCTTCCCCCCTCTCTCTCTCTTCCCCCCTCTCTCTCTCCTCTCTCTCCCCTCTGTCTCTCCCCCTCTCTCCCTCTCTGTCCCCCCTCTCTCTCCCCCTTTTTTTTTTTTTTTTCATTTCAAAAACTTTATTCAACACAAATCATAAAATACAACACATCAAAACACAATCAAAAATCACACTATAATGAACAGATCATTGTAGTACAGCAGTACATTCATTTATAATCGCCTCAACCCCACGCGGCGACCAGCGCTGACGGAAGGCCTCCAGAGTCCCCGTGAACACCGCGTGTTCCCTCTCCAGGGACACACGTGCACGGACGTAGGCCCGAAAGAGGGGCAGGCAGCCGACTCTCGCCAGACCGTCGACCGCCCGCTGCCTGGACCCACGAATGGCCATCTTGGCCAGGCCAAGGAGCAAACCGACAGGTAAGTCCCCCCCCCACACTCGGCTCTCCCCACTCCCCGCCTTGTGTCCAAACACCAGGATTGTGGGGCTAAAATGCAGCCAGAACTTGAGGAACAGCCCCTTCAGATATTGGTACAGGGGCAGTAACCTCACACACTCCATATACACATGGAATACGGTCTCCTCCTCTCCGCAGAAAATACATGCGGCAGACGAGCCCGTGAACCGACTCAAAAGTTTATTACAAACCACCGCTCCATGCAGCACTCTCCACCCCAGGTCCCCAATATAAAGGGGTACAACTCCCTTATAGAAGGACCCCCACTGGGGCCCCCCGCCGCCTTCGGATGGTAACACCGTCCTCCATGGTGAGTCAGGACGGGAGACGAAGGCACGGTGGTTCAGAATGTGCAGGAGCATCCTGTACAGTGCGCGTCTCCTTGCATCACAAAATGGCATGCTGGTCATCTCAGAAAGGCAGCTCAGATTATGCGGAGCCGGAGGCCGAGAAATATCCCGAAGCCTAGGCCCGATGAGCAGATCTGACGGAGCAGGGGTAAGCTCTATCTGAACCACTCTAGGCTCGCGCCTCTCCTCGACAACCACCATGACAGGATGAGGACCAGCCACACCCGCAGCCACAACATCCCCCTCTCCTCGTGGAACAACACTCTGGCTGAACACCACCAAATTCCTCACTCTTAACACATCCCTATAGAAAACAGGCAAGCCCCTTAGAGCGGGTCGACTGACACCCGCCACCGGGAGCCGCGAGACCCCCCTTAGGCAACGACCCTGACGAAAAAAATACGTGGCCAGAGCGTGCCATCTGGGAGGGTTCTCTACATACATGTATCTCCGCAGAGTCCTGAGACGGAGAGCCGCCACCTGGGTGCGCACGCACACCAAGGACTGGCCGCCCTCCTCTAACGGAAGACTCAGGACCGCCGCGGAAATCCAATGCTTCCTATTTCCCCAAAAGAAATCCACCAGCTTCTTCTGTATAGCAGTTACAAATATAGAGGGCGGGACAAGAGTAGCCAGCCGGTACCATAACATAGAGGCCACCAGCTGGTTTATGACCAGCACCCTCCCCCGAAAGGAGAGAACTCCAAGCAGGCCTGACCAGCGCCCCAGCCGAGCAACCGCCTTCGTCTCCAACTCTTGCCAGTTTGCCGGCCAAACATCCTCAGTGGGACTCAGGTACACCCCCAGATAGAGGAGGTGCGTGGTACTCCACGCATACAATGCCATCTCCTCCGGCAGGGAGTCTACCCGCCACTGACCCACCAAAAGTCCAGAGCACTTACTCCAGTTAATCCTAGCAGAAGATGCAGCCGAGAATATCTCCTGGCAGTCACGCATCCTCCGCAGGTCACCAGGATCAGTGAACATAAGAAGTACGTCATCGGCATACGCCGATAGAATCACCTCAACCCGCGGGCCAGGTAGGGCCAGGCCTGTCAACCTCCTCCGAAGAAGACACAGGAACGGCTCCACACAGACCGAATACAACTGGCCCGACATAGGGCACCCCTGGCGGACCCCCCTCCCAAAATGAAAAGGAGATAGCACCGCGCCATTAACCTTTACAAGACACTCCGCCGCAGCGTACAAAAGCCGGACCCGGGCCACGAAGTGTGGTCCAAACCCAAACGCTTGCAACGTCCCAAATAGGTATTCATGCTCTACCCTATCAAAAGCCTTCTCCTGATCAAGAGACAGAAAAGCAGCTGACTCACCAGTACCCTGGACTAAATGAATCAGGTCCCTAACCAGGTGGATGTTATCCTGGATGGACCGGCCAGGGACTGTATAAGATTGATCAGGATGAATCACTTGATGCAGCACGGAGCCCAGGCGATTTGCCATTGCCCGTGCAAAAATTTTATATTCTGTGCAAAGGAGAGAGACTGGACGCCAGTTCTTCAACAAACGGAGTTCGCCCTTCTTAGGCAGCAAGACAACAACCGTCCTACGCCACGAGAGAGGCATCACTCCAGTCGCCAGGCTCTCCCCCAAAACCAACATATAGTCACCCCCTAGGACGTCCCAGAATGCTCTAACAAACTCCACCGTCAACCCATCCAGCCCGGGGGACTTACCCCTCCTGAGCTGATGCAAGGCGCAAGTCAACTCCTCCAAAGATAAGGGGCCATCAAGAAGATCAGCCTCCCCCCTATCTACGGCCGGTAGACCCTCCCACAGATCTTGCTGAGCCTCCACACTGAATCCTTCCGCAGAGAACAGGGTCCCATAAAAGGACCTAACCAAGGCATTAATCCTCTCTGGATCAGTGACAGAGGAGCCGTCATCTGCAAGCAACTCCACGAGCTGTTTTCGAGCTCCCCGCCCCTTCTCCAAAGAGAAAAAGAAAGGCGACGCTCGGTCCAGCTCGTGCAGCATCTGGACCCGAGACCTCACATAAGCGCCTCGAGATCGCTCAAGCAGCAGACTCCTCAAAACCTCCTTCTTCCTCTGAAACTCTCCCCATTCGCTGGAGTCTTCACCAAACTGACCCAGGCGAGACTCAGCGTCCTGTATCTCCCTCTCCAGCTTCGCGACCGCTGAGTCCCGCCTCCCAGTCGACCCCCATGTATATTCCTTACAAAAGAGACGGATGTGAGCTTTACCCACATCCCACCACTGCCTAAGGGAAGAGAAGCACCTCTGCCTCTCTCTCCACTTCACCCAAAACCGAGTGAATGACTCCCGGAAACACCGATCCTCCAGCAGCCTGTTGTTAAAGTGCCAGTACGCGGACCCAGCCCGAGCGCACGCTGGATTGAAATCCACACGCACCAGACAATGGTCCGAGCACGGCACCAGCCGCATTGAGGCCGCTGAGACACGGGAAACAAACGCTCGGGAAATATAAAACCGATCAATGCGGGAACCACCACCCTCAGACCTCCGCGAAAAAGCAGTGGAATCAGGGTGAAGGTCCCTCCAAACATCAACCAACTCAAAGGAGTCAATCAAGCCTCTCAGCTTCTTCGCTACAGCAGGCGCACACTGAGTACCAGAACGGTCCCGCACCTCAAGTGTGCAATTAAAGTCCCCACCAAGGAAGACACACTCTCCCCTATCAATAGTGCCCAACAGAGCATTCACCTCCCGAAGCAGGCCGGCCTGCATCGTGCCGGAGCTAGGGGCATACACGTTAATGAAATGCAACGGCATGCCATCCAGGCTCACGGCCAGATGGAGCAAACGTCCTGGCACCACTTCCTGCACTTTTAAAATGCTTGGCAGAAAATTTGGGGCCAACAGAAAAGCCACCCCACTCGAATTTGAGCTGAGATGGCTCATATAAACCCTCCCTTCCCACTCCAGTTGCTAGGTAGGTTCATCACTAGCAACGGTATGTGTCTCTTGCAGATAACAAACTGCAAATCTCCCCTCCCTTAGGGCTGATAAGAGCTGAAATCTTCGAAAACTCGCTCTACTCCCATTTAAATTTAATGTAGCTACTGTGAATGTGTAGACACATTAGATTGTGACCCTCACACTCCCTGTAGTCACAGGAGGTCCTTTTCTGAGGACCTTCAACAAACCCCAAAACTGCCCCAAATCCGAGTCAGAAAGACCACTATCCTTGTTACTAAGGATAGCCTCGAGACTCTCCCGCACATCTAGCCAATCCTCCCATCTCCTTGTAATGGCCCACCATAATGTTTTGGGAGCACGACTTATTTTTAAGAACTCTCGCACCTCAACAATAAGCTTCGCCTCAGACACGGCCTTGGAGTCTGGGCTCTCAGCCAACCCGCTCGCACCTGAATCAACAACCTCAGAAAGACCAGAACTGTCTGACACAACACTCTCTGAGCCCCCCCCACTGGCCGCATCGCTATCCTCCTCCACAGCCATGACACGACCACCCGGATCAATGCTGGGGGTGGGTCCCAACACCCCTACCTGAGACTCGCAGCCCTCTGAATGGCTGGGCTCCTGCCCGCTACCATCACCCTCCTCCTCCGGGCCTGGGGAAGCAACAACAAGAGGCATCCCCAGGGCCTGTGGAACACTGGCACCCTCGGAGTCTGAAAGAGGATCACGTCCCATAACAGCCCTGACCTCCACATCATCCAGAGTGCCCTCTCCACAGGCATCACCCAGAGAATCACCACCTGCCATTAACCTCACCCCAGACAACTCATCCGGTGAGGCATCCCGCCCCCCAGCACCTCCACTGGCACTGATATGGAGCACAGACTTGAACGACAACACCCCCGAAACTCCCCCCTCATCCTGACTCTGCACATCCCCCGTCACAGAGGGCACACTACCAGAGGAGCCAACCACGTCACCTACCGTGCTAGCACCCTCAGTAGGCCTCTGAAACGAGGGGACCTCATCCGACCCAGAGGGTACACACCCAAGGGAGCTAACCACAGCATCCGCCGAGATAACTCCCTCAGAGGGCCCCTGAGATGAAGGGACAGACTCCCGCCCAGTGGACACAACTCCACCGGAATCAACTTCAGCACCCAGTCCGGTGACACCCGCTGTAGATCCATGAAGAGAAGGCCCAACCACCGACCCAGAAGACACCGGGTCAAGACCACTTTCAGCCACCTCAGTGGTGGAAAGCCCGGAGAAAGACATCCCCTTCGCTCTGGACCCACGCCCTTCCTCCTCTTCACCAGGCAAATGCCTCCTTTTAGTCCCACTCGCATGCGGAGGTGCGGTAACCTCCATAAGGGAAGGGTCATCCGCCTCCACATTACCCCCAACCACTTTGCCACCCACACGTTTAGACTTCTTTCCCCCCTTCCGAGCCACCACAACTCCCCCCTGGGCCCCAGCAGGTGCAGTCTGCACCACACTGGAGCCAAACTCACCCGATTGCACTTTCTTCGCTCGGGCAGCCCTATCCCTCTCCTTCTTCTTATTATGCTTCCCCTGCTTCTCCCAAAACCCCCCCTCAACACTCCCCTCCTCCTGCGCCCCACCTCCATCCACCGCCACAGGCGCAAGACGTAGGGGACGTGGGGGGCTTGGGCTCTCACTGCCCAGGGTCCCCAAAGCGGAACCTCTGGACCCAGAAGGCTTAGCACTGCCACCCCGGGTCACCAAGGCAGAACTGGCAACCTCAGCCGGGTCAGCAGTACCACCCCGCGCCGCTGAGGTTTGACCAGCCACCCCAGATGGGCCAGCAGCGCTTTCCTGGGCCACTACACTAGAACCTCTAGCAGTGCCCCCGCGAAAAAGACACTCCCTACGGAGATGTCCAAATTCGCCGCACGCATGACACCGTGCCTTTCCCCAACTCCAACGCACGGTTCTGGGTACACCCTTATGCACCACCTCAAAACACCCCTCGGCACCATCCCCCTCACCCACCTTCATGAACACCCTCCTCTTGAAACTGAAGACCCCTTTTTCCTCCGGGTCCCCCCCGGGATGCAAGAGACGAAAACATTTAGACCGCACCTCCCCAAACTTGGACAGGTGTGGAATAAGCACTGCATCCGAAAAATAAGTGGGGCAGCTCCGCAGGAGAACCGGTCTCACCCTGGATACCCACGGATCCACCTGTACGTGGACCCCCCCCACTGAGATCCCCTCCTCCAACGCTCGGGCCACACACTCCCGGGTCTTAAGTATCATCTCCACCTTTCCCCTTTCGAGCTCAGAAGAGACAATAGCCCCCCTCCCAAGAAGTTCATTCATGGCCTTCGTAATTACCCCCCTCGACATCATAGGCCCAGTTTGAACAGAAATACCAAAACTGTCCCCATCCAAGTCAACATGAGGCTCAAGCTCAGATGGCCTCGCACCCGCCACTGATGCCGTCGCTGCGTAGGTCCGGACCTTCGGCCGCGCCCCTTCCATCGCCATCCTCACAGAGGCACAAACCAGCTCCAAGCACCTCAGCAGCACAGCTCCAAGTTAAGTCCCAGAGACAGTCACAGTCAAAGACAGGCAGCAGAAAACAGAAACCTCCAGCTGAAGCAGGAAAGTCCCCAGGTTCATCCACAGCCAAGAGCAGCTTACGGGAAACTCGATCCCAGTCGCGCTGGACGCAAAAGTACCTTCTTCACATTAAGCCAGGCAGCCGCACTGAGCAAAATGACTTTAGGGCAGAGAAGCGGAGCCAAAAACGACAAAGACACCGCACAACTTCAGCCCACGGAGATCACAGGCACTCTTGGCAATCCGCCAACGCCAACCGCACCCTCGACAATGTGGAGAAACTCAGGAATCTTCACACAGATGGAGGCTCCCCAGACCAGAGAAAAGCTTCAACAGCCCAACAATAAGTTGAACTATGAAGCCCCCCTGGGTCTGTGCCCTCTCCAACGGCAAAATCCTGGAAAGGCTGCTCCAATCCTTCTCAACTGCAGAGCTGAGAAGAAAACACGACCTCTCTCTCTCTCTCTCTCTCTCTCTCTCCCCCACTCTTCCCCCTCTCCTCTCTCTCCCTCCCCCCTCTCTCTCTCCCACTCTCTCCCCCCCTCTTTCTCTTCCTCCCCTCCCTCTCTCTCTCCCCCCTTCCTCTCCCCCGTTGGGTCCCGTCCCCTCAACGCGCGGTTGCGGGGGGATGGGGGGGGGGGGTGGTTAATGTGTATGTGACGCCGAAAGACGTCCGTCCGTCGTTCCCCCCCCCCCCCCCCGCCATGGGGCCGCAACTCATCAGACATTTGTGGCATTGATAGAAAGAGTCAAAGAGTCAAAAGAGTCAAGTGAGTTTATTGTCATGTGTGCCTGACAGGACAATGAAATTCTTTCTTTGCTTAGCACAACAGAACATAGTAGGCATTGATTACAAAACAGACCAGTGTGTCCATATACCACTATACACGTAAATACACATTAATAAATAAATTGATGAAGTGCAAATAACAGATAAAGGGGTATTAATGTTCAGAGTTTTGTCCAAGCCAGATTTAATAGCCTAATGGCTGTGGGGAAGTAGCTATTTGCACTTCCTGAACCTGGTCATTGCAATCCTCAGGCTCCTGTACCTTCTAACTGAAGGTAGCAGGGAGACGAGTGTATGGCCAGGATAGTGTGGGTCTTTGATGATGCTGCCAGCCTTTTTGAGGCAGTGACTGTGACAGATCCCCTCGATGGAAGGGAGGTCAGAGCCGATGATGGACTGGGCAGTGTTTACTAGTTTTTGTAGTCTTTTCCTCTCCAGGGCACTCAAGTTGCCAAACCAAGCCACGATGCAACCGGTCAGCAAGCTCTCTACTGTACACCTGTAGAAGTTAGAGAGAGTCCTCCTTGACAGATCTACTCCCCATAATCTTCTCAGGAAGTAGAGGCGCTGATGAGATTTCTTAATAATTGCATCTGTGTTCTCAGACCAGGAAAGATCTTCACAGATGTGCATGCCCAGGAATTTGAAGCTCTTGACCCTTTTGACCATCGACCCGTTGATATAAACAGAGCTGTGGGTCCCCATTCTACTCCTTCCAAAGTCCGCAATCAGTTCCTTGGTTTTGCTGGTGTTGAGGGCCAGGTTTTTGTGCTGGCACCATATGGACAGTCGCTCGATCTCTCTCTTCTATACTCTGACTCATCCCCATCAGTGATACGTCCCACAACAGTGGTGTCGTCAGCGAACTTGATGATGGAGTTCGCACTATGACCGGCTACGCAGTCATGAGTATAGAATGAGTACAACAAGGGGCTGAGCACGCAGCCTTGAGGTGCTCCGGTGCTGATTGTTATCGAGTCTGACACATTACCACCAATACGAACAAACTGTGGTCTGTGAAAGAGGAAGTCGAGGATCCAATTGCAAAGGTAAGGAAGAACAAAAAAGGAAGCCTTAATAAGTGCTCCAGATCCCCTTTGCTTATACACTGGATTGAGTTTTGTTGTAGCTATGTAATTTGAGGATTTGAGTTTAGGAGCAGGGAGGTCCTACTTCAGTTGTATAGGGTCTTGGTGAGACCACATCTGGAGTATTGCGTACAGTTCTGGTCTCCAAATCTGAGGAAGGACATTATTGCCATAGAGGGAGTGCAGAGAAGGTTCACTAGACTGATTCCTGGGATGTCAGGACTGTCTTATGAACAAAGGCTGCATAGACTCGGTTTATACTCTCTAGAATGTAGGAGATTGAGAGGGGATCTTATAGAAACTTACAAAATTCTTAAGGGGTTGGACAGGCTAGATGCAGGAAGATTGTTCCCGATGTTGGGGAGGTCCAGGACAAGGGGTCACAGCTTAAGGATAAGGGGGAAATCCTTTAGGACCGAGATGAGAAGGAATTTTTTCACACAGAGTGTGGTGGGTCTCCCAGTTCATTGGCTATATTTAAGAGGGAGTTAGATGTGGCTCTTGTGGCTAAGGGGATCAGGGGGTATGGAGAGAAGGCAGGTACGGGATACTGAGTTGGATGATCAGCCATGATATATTGAATGGCGGTGCAGGCTCGAAGGGCCGAATGGTCTACTCCTGCACCTAATTTCTATGTTTCTATGTTTCTATTTGTGCACTCTGATGAAAGTAAGTATTATGGTTTATTGGTGACTCTGGAAGGACAATGATTGTGCACAAGATTACATATCATTTAAGAATTCCTACTAATGATAAAACTAGAGAATGCTCTGTAGCATATTTCATGATTTAGGATCAATCAATTGTCCATAAACAAGAAAATGACAACACAATATGCATCATTTAGATTTATGATAGCAGTCAAAAGCAGTCTCGATGTGCCTGCGATGCTATCATTGGGAGGTGATGGTGAATAAATGAGGAAGCTGGCGAGTTGATGATAAATTCTAAGCACTGGTCGGTCATTTTAAATTGTAGTAAATTGAATGCCAAAAGGAAATAAACAGCTCTTTCTTTTATTTCACACTTAGTGTAAAGATTGGCTTGATCAGTGGAATGACACAGACAACAAAATATACATGCATTTTTATGCCATCGTTAACATTGCTAAAAGGTCAAGATATTTTGCAGGTGCGTTCTCAGGCAACATTTCACTCCAAATGACACAGGATGATGGCAAATCAGATGCTCAAACGTTTGGTCAAAAGGATAGCTACAAAGACTTATCTTAAAGGAATAGATAGAGGCAAATTAATTTGTAGGTTTAATCCTCAAGTTTAACACTGAGCAGCTGACAGTGAGGCCAAAATTGGGAAAGCACATACACCCAAGAACATTGTAGATAATGTGAGGTTGTCCACTTGGAAGGAGGGAAGTAAAAACAGATTATTATTGTGAGGCTATAAAATGTTATGTTATAAAATAAATGTAGAGGGTCCTGATACATGAAAACCTACAATTAGCATGCAAGCACAGCAAGTAATTAAGAAGGCTGGCCTTTTTTACAAGAAGTATGGATTATAAAAGCAGCAATGTTTAAATGTAATTTTACATGAAGCTGGAGAGACCACATCAGGAGTATTGGGTACAATTTTTGTCTCCATGCTTAAAGAAGATCGTGCCTGCATTAGAGGTAGACCAGAGGTTCACAAGGATAACTACCGGGATGGAGGACTAGGTGCATGAAGCAGGGTTAAGCAGGTCCATATTTAACCCTGAAATTGGTGGATCATGGGATAATGAGATTTTACTTAAGCATTTACGATTATGATGGGATTGACTGGATGGATGCGGAATGGATGTTTCCTCCATAATTTACGATTATAACGGGATTGTCTGGATGGAAGCGGAAATGATGTTTCCTCCAGTGGGGATATCTAGATCTGGGAGAAATTGTTTTGGAATAATTAGTCATCCAGTTCAGGTGGCAATGAGAAGGAATTTTCATCAGTGGATCAAATATCTTTGCCATTCTCTGCTTCACAGAGTTGCGGAGGTAGAGTCCTTAAAAATATTAAAAGCAAAGATTGACAGACAATTAAAATATAGGAATGTTGATGTGTTTGGGGGAGATTGTGAAAGTGGCATTGAGCCTGTGTGTTACGATCTTATTGAATGGTGGAGCAGGTTCAGAGGGCTGAATGGACATTCGTTCTTTCTCGTGTATTGGCACATGAAACTTAGATCCACAGTCTCACAGTTCCCTCAAGATGCTATCGATCACAGTCCAGTTATAATAAGGTTGATATACTTACAGAGTGGACTATAGTGAGACTACTGTTGCTTCTCTTCATCCGATTGAAAGAGTCCCTCCCACCAATAATAAGCCCCCCTCCCACCCACCCCCGCCCATTGACTCCATCTAATCTTCATGTAACCTTGGGAAAGTGACCAGCATAGTTGATGACCATTCATACCTTACTCATTCCCTCTACCCCACTCTTCCATCGGGTAGAAGATACAAAATCACGAAAGCACATACCATCAGATTCAGGAACGGCTTCTTCCCCACTTTTATCAGGCTACTGAAGGTCCTGTGATAAGCTGAGGGTGTAGTCCGATATCCCATCATTTTGGTCGTTGCACTTTTTTTTATCTGCACTTTCTCTGTAACTGGTATGCTATAATGTTTTAAAACTCTATTCCGTACTCTGGTATTTTTGTACTTGTGTAATGGCTTGATTGCACACATGTTTTGTAAGATTGGACTAGATATCAAACAAACAACATTACGACATGCGAGAGTAATTATCCAATACTAATACTAACACCAGGAAAGCAATCCTATGACGAGATGGCACAACAGTGAGGAAGTTTGTGCTGCTTTAACAGCACACAGGAGGAAATGGAGAGCACACAGAAGGCTGTAATGACTCTTGGATATAGAAATTGTACAAGCATTACTCTTCAATTGTGTACTTTCGAAGTGCATCTTGTGGGGGTCCAGCAACAGATGAACAAGAGGAGAATGGCCAAAGGCAAGGATAACTTGTTAGTGGAGCTCAAAGAAGGACTCTGGCGATGAGATCCTCCCTGACCCACATCTACTGGCTGTCTGAGATGTGGTGGTTACAATTGGCTTTACAGTCTTGATCTGGCATTCACGGCGGGACGAACTCCAGCTCTGTATTGATGCCTGAAGTCCTCTGACCTTGGCGTTAAAAGATAGCTTAACTTAGCCTCGGGATTAGCTCAGCCTTCATTGGTTGATTACTGCCTGTTTGCCACTCCTTGGGTCACTTTTATTTCTTTCCCCTTGAATGGAGAGCTGCATTCATTGTAAACATGCAAACCTCGCAGGGTTGCAGGCTCCCTGACATGTCAAGGGGTGGTAGTTGGTATGTATTGCCCTGGGTTCCATGTGTGAGCTTGGAGTTCTCATGAACTGAGAAAGCTCTCAGTCACTGAATGTGGCTAACCACAAAGAGAAAATCCTCATTGTAAAATGTGTGTATCTGGGGAGGATGCATGGCATGTGAGCTCTCTCTAGAATGGTTCCTGGGGATTGGAAGTAAATTATAACCACATTTTTCTAAGAAAGGAGGGAGAGAGAAAATGCAACACTTCAAACAAATTAGTCAGACATCAGGAGTTTGTTTGGGCCAACAAGGAACTGCAGATGCTAGTTTTCACAAAAGGACACAGAGGGCTGGAGTAACTTGGCAGGTTAGACAGCACCTCGGGAGAACATGGATAGGGGACTGAACCCTTCTTCGGATTCTAAACTTATCCATGATCCCCATGGATGCTGCCTGACCTAGTAAGTTTATCCAGCACTTTGTGTCCTTTCACTGGTTTATTTTATGTGTCATTTTGTTAACTATGGAAAAAGGAACACATATTCTCCTTGTGTAGGAAGGAACTGCAGATGCTGGTTTAAACCTAAGATAGACACCAAAAGCTGGAGTAACTCAGCGGGTCAGGCGGCATCTCTGGAGAAAAGGAATAGGTTGCATTTCGGGTCAAGAACCTTCTTCAGACTGAGAGTCAGGGAAAGGTAAACAAATGATGTAGATAGAATCCACCTTTCCATGATCATCGTTGCTTTTTGTATACCTTTCATTCATTTGGTTATATCTTTCTACATCACCGTCTACCGTCATTTGGTTATATCTCTCTACATCTCCTGCATTCTCCTAGTTTCTGATTCTCAACTCGTTCCTCTCCACCACTCCACTACTGACCAATCTCCAAGTGTGATAATTCTGAGGCTCCTTTTAGTTCTTTTCAGCACAGCTTTTGTATTTTGTAAGCTGTACTTGAATTTTCTGTTGTTTTGTCATGTAAGCATATCATGGTTATGTGTGACTGAATTAGATGTCATTTACTTACTGTTTGAAGAAAATGCACAAGTGTTTTATTCAATTGTTTATATTGACATTAGGCAATACCAATTACTATTAAAGAAGCATAGAGCTATAGTGTCATAATATTCAGTGGATTGTGATTTTTATGTATGCTAATAAATCTCTCACGGTCTTCACCACAGTAGAAGTGAGGCAATACCATACAATAACACGAACATTACACGCACAATATCTTAGCTTACATTTCTTGCAGATTTGCATGACACTACTTCAAGGGGCAAGTGTGGTTCATTGTCTTTTCATTGCACCAGGAATGGAGCAGTGAAATTCTTACTTGCTGCAGCTCTACAGCCAACAGCAACAACAAAACAAATAATCGATAAGAGCAAGCGTCAAATGTGTTTAATTGGCGCATGTGCTAAAAACGGAATGGTTAAGTTCTTACTTGCAACAGCATAACAGGTCTGTAAAAAAAGTATTCATAGATAATATTATAAACAAAAAAAAGTCCAAAACTCCAATATGATTGCAAAAAAGCCCAAAGTCCTTAGAACAACCAAGACAGTTGGGAGTTCAGAATTTAGTTGGTGTTTGTGGTGTTAAGAACCTTTTGGTTGTTGTGAAGAAATTGTTCCTGAACTTGGAGCTCACTGTTTTCCTACTCCTGCATCTTCTTCCTGATGGCAGGAATGAAATAAGAGCGTGGCCAAGGTGGTGTGTGTCATTGATGATGCCGGCTGCTTTTTTGAGGCAGAGCCTCCTATAGATCCCTTTAATGGTGGGGAGGTCAATACCTGTGATGGACTGGGCAGAATTCATCACTTTCTTTAATCTCCTTCATTCCTTGGCATTCAAGTTGTCGAACCAGGCCGTGATGTAATCAATATTTTCTCTACCATGCACCATTATCGATAAGACAAGGTAATCAGACATAATTGTGTAAACCAACTTACTTAGTGCAACCAATACCAAATCCAATATAGTTAGGTCCACAAAAGTTTGAATTTTGTTTCTTAAGGAAGATTTTCAGATTGGAAGTTGTAAATCTATTTTTGTTTTCTGTTCGGGAAACATTGTATAATGTTTCTCCGTTATTTTGTTTTCTCCTTTAGTTTGTTTTTGCCTTTATTTTGTTTTCAGTGCCTTTAATTGTAAATACTATTCTCAAAATCCTTTATTGATGCAGTTTTTATGTTAAGATGATCTGCTTTCTTAGTAGGAGAAGTGGCTGAGCAAATGCTGATCATGTACTGGTATATCATACTGACTCCAATATGGAGCAGAATATCAACAAGAAGGACTATTTAGGATTAATTGGTAAAACAGTGCCAACATCACCCAGTTTTCCTGACGTTTTCGGCAGATGATCACTTTATTAGAATCCCAAGGAACATGCCTAAATCTATGTAACATTTCCGATAAATGACGGATTCATTTTCAACAAGTACTCCTGGTGGGTTAGTCAGAAATATCGATCAGCAGGTGGTGCTTAAAATATATCCTCAAGCATAATGCATCATTTGTCATCGCAGTGAGTTGTCTTGGTTAGAAGGAACTTTCAAAGAACTAATATAAAATATTGAAACTGTGCTTACAGGGACAATAGTAAGATTAAACGAGAACTTACCTGTTCGAAGTTTGATCTTTATTTTATGAGGAGTTACGATGAGGGATTACGTGAAGAAGCCCCGCCTGGCGCTTGATCGGCACACTTCAAAGCAGCGGCATGAAAAACACAGAACCAATAGCCGGAGTAAGATAGTAAGGCCCAACATAGACTAGAACTATCAGATGATCATTTATATTATGAGGTCTGGGAGCGGAGGGCACGTAATCCCTCATCGTAACTCCTCATAAAATATATTGAAGTTAAGTTATCATTGTACCACTTTATCATTGTACCACTGCTGACAAATTCATTCACCTGCACTTTGTGTGCAATGTGACAAATAAAACTGATTGATTGATTGAGGTAAGCAAAATCTCCGAGGTGCTGACACAGCGTTACTGATAATGCACAAAAAAACACATACAAAAGTGGTACAATGATAACTTAACTTCAATATATTTAGTTAAATGCTTAACTACCCACAACGTTTCATTGACAGGATATGCTTTAAACATTACCTTGGCTCCAGTTTTTCCTGGTCTGCTTTGTTTGGTCAGATCATAAACATAAAACACAATGTTATCTGAAGCCACATGCATGCATTCGAACCGTAACAATTGCAAAGTTTGTACTCTTTGAGCTGACACTAATGCCATTACATTACTACCTTGCAAAGGCATTGAAGTAATTGGAGTCCATTGTCTAAGCAAAGTGAGAACAATGCTAACATCCCAAATTTCTGTATCACTGGGCTTGGGAGGATTTTTATTAAAATTCCTTTCATGAACCAGGATCTTAATGGGTGAGACCCAATTGAATCTTGATCAGAAATTTGTCCTAAATAGGACGACAAAGCACTACGAGCACTATTAATGGCACTATAACTTAAGTGCTCATCAAAATGCAACCCAGCAAGGAACTCCAATACATTTGATATGTTTGCAGTATAATAAGATATCTTTGACTGTCTACAGAAGACTTCCGATTTCATTATATGCGACATATATTGTTTTTAAGTGCTATTTCTCCAAGCTGCAGCTATAACATCCATGGCCCTATCCGACAGTCCGAGCTCTTGCAATGGTCTGGTCAGAACCTGCAGATTAACAAATTCATATGATCATGCAATGGATGAATTTCTTTTGTCACTGTTTGTATCAACAATTGTTGCAACTAGGAATCATCATACATGGTTCAATAATCATTTTAAGCATCAACAGGAACCATGACTGTGTAGGCCAATTTGGCCCCACCAAAATGCCCTAGGCAGCGTCTTGCGCTATTTTCTTGAGACATTGCCCAATCACACATGCATTGACTTCACAGCCTAACCCCCGGACTTTCATCTATCCACCCACTGTAATTTGTACTGTAACTGTAACCCATACTGGATATAGGAATCCTATTATCCATTCTATTTATCCATTGTCTTTTTATAGATGTGTATATAGCGCTGCAGAAACTGTGTACCTTATCTCCCCCCCCCCCCTTTTTGTCTTGTTTTTGCACTGAGTAGAAGCAGTTTTTAATCTCACTGTACATGTATATAGTGACAATAAAAGGCATTCTGATTCTGATTCTGATCAGACAGAATGGGGGAAAGGCATAAAAGAACGTATTCCCCCAGTGTAGCGCCAAAACATCCACCGCTACTGTCCCTGGATCGTGTTCCCAAGACATGTATTTGGTCAATTGGTGATTAAATCTAGATGCAAACAGATCAATGTCCGGTACTCCAACCGACTGACAATATTTTTGAAATTTTTTGGATTTAACATCCATTCTGTATTGCCTTTAAATTTTCGTGATCTTTTGTCTGCCACAATATTGTCTCTCCCTGGGAGATAAATAACTGGAACCCGAATATTCTTACCAATACACCAATGCCACACCTGGTTACCCAGATGATCACATGATAATGATCTTACTCCACCCATGTGATTAATATATGCCACAGCTGTGGTATTGTCTACTTGTAATTGGACATGCAAATCCTTCATAGTAGAACAATAAGCTTTTAATCCATAAAATGCTCCCAGTAACTCCAAATAATTTATACCATATGTTTGGAGAAATACATCCTCTTGGACAGTCCATCTTCCCCCACAGCTAGTATCATTATCCGTAGCACCCCATCCGAGAAAACTTGCATCAGCTTGCAAAATCACTGCTGGCTGCTGAACCAAAACGTTTTTAACAGCTTGTGGAACATTTTCAATCCATCAATACAATTCTAATAAAGTTTCCTTTGGAAATTGCATGGGCCTATCAAAATGGCCTGATCACTGTATTAGCTTGTGGTTTTGCCCTTTTTGGGATTTTGGTAATGCAGTGGACCAAATTCCACTGCAGGGAATGCTGTTACTAACTTCCCAATAACATTAGCAACTTCTCGGATGGAGGGATAAGGTTTGTCAATAAGGCACCGACAAAAATTTGTAATATCAACAATCTTGTCTATTGGTAAAGTTACTAACATGGTAACTGAATTAATCACAAACCCCAAATATTCAATAGTTTGGGATGGCTGTGACTAGATTTTGTTGGATGAATCAGGAAACCTAGCCTTACAAACAGGCTTGTAGTCACCGAGACTGATTTTTCAGCTGACTCCTGATTAGCATTGACAATTAAAATGTCATCTAGATAAGCCATAACGATGTGTTTTTGTGCCCTGAGCAGTGGAAATGCTGGTTTCAACAATTAGTGAACAACCTAGGAGCTGAGCTTAGTCCATTAGGTAATGCTTTGTATTACCACACCTGTCCCATCCAATTAAATTTCAATACCTGCGAATGTGATGATGAATTGGTACTGAATAATATGCATCCTTCTGCTCAAACGTATTAAAAGTGTGAGATCTAAAATGATTCTACAACCCCCATCTTTCTTTGTGCCTGGGGAAAATATTTGATACAAATTGTTGTGGATCCTCACTTGATTTCTCGATACCTCCTTTTACACCAATTCTTAACTTCTTTATCAATTTGATTTTTTTCAAATACAAAAAACACCAAATACAATTAGGCTAATTCTGTCCTTGTGGATCAATACCTTCTACAAAATCAATGGTTGATCCTAAGACAGTACCTAATATAACACGGTCAGATGTTATACAGTCCCATTTGTCATAAAACATTTATAGACTACCACCAATCTGAGGTTCATCCAAAGATTCTTCTGTAATAGGATAGTTTTTGTACCTCTCCAACTGGACGTGGTGGTCTCCTTCTCCCAACATATGGGTAACATTCGGCTGTGCTGGTTGGTAATATTTCCTTACCATACTCCTGCCTCAGCTTGTTCCAGCTCCAAATCAAAATCCCCTTCTTGTTTGATCGGCCCTTTCTTTGGCCAAAACGAAGGGTTTCATGAGGTCAATAGTCTTTGCCTCTTTATCAACCTCTTTATTTATTTAAACAGATTTTCTCCGAACAAATAACCAAGAGCTTGAACATTGCTTGATCTGCACAAACCTGCAAATCTTGGATGTAAAATAGAATGGCAATCTTCCTCATACAATTAATCGTAAATATTGAGTTGCAGAATAATGCCAACATATCCTTCTGAACTTTGGTCATTCCACAATCTTCCACTTGCTTTCCAAAAGCAGTGATCCCAGCCGAAATCATATTTCCTGCGCCCGCATCATTGATGACATTGGCGCCAAAAAGCCGAATTTACCGTAGGTACCTTCAGTGAGGTATAATAATTCTGCTGTATCAACCATAACAGCTTCTTGAAGCTGGTGAGAGACCAAATAATTTATGTTGGCCGCCAGGTTTCTTCCATGGCCTCACCGCCTCCTCCAGGTATAGTAAACTTTGTGCCACATCAGACACACCTGGAGCAATATTTTTGTATTGTGGTGAGTACTCATGACCAAAATCACCACCTTCAGGATCAGTCTCATGCAGCCCTGGTACTCCTGAGAGTTTGCTCAAGGATTTTCTCCAGCCCAATCCCAGGCTCTGGAGTTTCAAATTCCCAATTTAAACTGGCACCATATTCATGATATGGAACCTCCTCAGGGGCTGCCTGGCAATATTCTGGGTTTTTAGACCCTTGGTTGATTATTGTTTGGGGTATTTTCCCCATTTGTATCCATTCTAGGCCATAAGGCTTTTCTTTCTGGAGGACTTTCAGAATTAGATTCATCAGAAACCACAGGCCTTTCAGATTTTCTTTTACATTTTTTAGGCACTGGGTTTTCCTCTGTGGTTTCTGTTTGTGGAGCAACCAAAGGCTCACTAATGGGTATTTCAATGGCTACCGGTATCGGAACAGGCTCCGTAATAATCTGCTGTCCCGACTCTTCTCCACCCCTGGACGCACGTTTTTACCCGCGATTTTTTAAACTTTCTCCATTTTATTTTTAAATTCCTCCTGGTTGACCCACCAGCCTACGGAGTTTTGAAAACACCCTGGAAGTAAAAATAATTTACTTACCTGCGGGTCGTTTCCTTACTGCTGGTGGAGCTGCGCTCTGCAGCTCTTTCCCTACCGACAGCGTCGACGTAATGCCGATCAAGAGCCAGGCGGGGCTTCTTCACGTAGTTACTCAAGTGACTCCGAAGTAAAATTTTATATCGTCAGAGAGGCATACAGCACAGAAATAAGTCCTTTATCCACTGTGTCGGTCCACACTTAAAACCAACATTCTCTGGTTAGTCTCTCTCCATCCCCTTCCCCTTCCCAGTTCTCCCACTAGTCTTACTGTCTCCGCCTACATTCTATCTTAGTTCCGCCCCCTCCCCTGAGCAGGGCTTTAACCCAAAACATCGCCATTCCTTCTCTCCAGAGATGCTGCCTCACCCGCTGAGTTACTCCAGCCTTTTGTGTCTATCTTCTCTTGTTATAGATATCTCGACTACAAAGTGGAAAAGCTTCCTACTATTCCCTCTTAATTAGGTATACAACAATTAGGTCACCCCCCCCCCCCAGTCTAATACACTCCAAGAACATCTAGCCTATCCAGTCTCTCCTCTCAGCCAAAACGTTTCATCCCAGGCAATGTCCTGATGAATCTCCTTGGCACCCTCTCCAATGCTATATTTTCCTATATTCTCTGGTAACAGATATCTCTATTTGTGGGAACAGTCCCCCCCCATCGTCTGAAGAAAGGTCTCGACCCGAAACATCATCCATTTCCTCTCTCCAGAGATGCTGCCTGTCCCACTGAGTTACTTCAACTTTATGTGTCTATTCCTATCTATTTGTTTATTTAACATTGCTAGATAGGAAAACAAATGCTGGAAATTCTAACGTAGGCACAGAAAGCAGTATTTTTTTAATTTCTGACTTTTGGCATCAGCAGCCTTTTACATATGATTTTATTGATATTTAGATTGTTGTGAGGAATTACAAGATCAATCTTATTTTCCATGATTTGTGTGAAAGATTTTGATAATCATGTTCATGATGTTGTACACAAATGAGGATTATGATGAATACCAAGGTTGCTTGGGTGGACATCTTTACACTTTTCATCTTGTCATTCAGTCAGCCATCTTCTGTACTGTGAGAGCTTCAGGCAAGCACAAAAAAATATTAAACCACAATTGCAATTTTTATTCATTGAAATCTGACGGATGTTCTTATGATTGTCTGCAATTTTATCTTTGCATCTGCTTGTCACACAGTGCAAATTAAACAAGAATGATTTTTTAGGACAACCTTGTTTGAATAATTCAAAAGAGAAGATAAAGTATTTTTCTGTTAGAACATAGAACAGAACAGCATAAGAACAGGCCCTTCAGTGTGCAATAGCTGTGCCAAAAATGATGCCACGTTACATTAGCCATGTCTGCTTGCATGTGGTCAATATCCCTCCATTCACGTTCACAAGTAATAAGAGTAGAATTAGACCATTCGGCCCATCGAGTCTACTCCGCTGTCAGAATCAGTCTAAAGAAGGGTCTCGACCTGAAATCAGTCTGAAGAAGGGTTTTGACCCGAAAGATCACCCATTCATTCTCTCCAGAGCTGCTAAGTTACTCCAGCACCTCTGCCTTGTAAAACACAGAATAAATATAAGAAACAAAAACTGCAGATGTTGCAATTCTGAAATGAAGCAGAAACTGTTGGAAACACTCAGATGGTCAGGCAGCATCTGTGGAAAGAGAAACAAGGTTAACATTTCAGTCCAAAACCCTTCAATACAATGTTGAACAATGTTTTATGGACCTAAATTGTTAAATGACTCTGATTCCAGATTTATCATGTTTCAAGCAAATTCCTTTATTTAAAAAAGTTCAAAGTTCCTTCTTCCAGTGTCACGTGAAGAAGAGAATTCACAACCCTTTATCACAATAAAATTCACCTTATCTGTCTTGAAAGAGTTAAATTTAAAATATTATTTGCATTTTAAATCTTATTTGCATTTGTTAAAAAACATTTTTTGCATCTTTAATAAAAAGCTTCAAATGATATAAATATTTTAAAGAATTTAAAGCTGTAGAAATATGTTTAATCTTTTCTAACAAAACGTAATCAAATAATAAGAATAAAGTGACAAGTTCGTGCTAGGGTTACTGCATTCTTCAATGTCTCTTGGAAGGAAACATAACATCATGACAGAAGGTCGGATTGAAATCATTTATCAGTTTAAGGCAATCCAATCTGTTCTGAGGGGTGTTGTGCCGCTGATTTTTGAATGAACTTCAAATGAAAGCCAGTCTAAGCCAGAATGAATTTCCTCAGAGTAAATTATTGGCCTCTGTCAGTGAGAAGGTTACAAACAGGTGAATCCAGCCATTGCTGCAGTGTTTAATGAGTGCAGTAAATATGGGAATGCCACGCTGAATAACAACCACCAAATATGATGCATTATTGAAGTGACTTTCATTGCTCCCATCAGACTCGAGTCTCATGAAATGAAATAACGGGAGTGTAAAGTTAATTGTGATTCTTCATCATCTTTTGTTGAATACCGTTTCCAAGAATGAGAACCTTCTCTCATTCAGTATCTTTTTTTAAAATTATCATTTTTAATTTTATTTTTGTTAGAAGTAAGTACAGTAGTGTGGTACCTAAGTACCCTCATTCAATATCTTGACAAAGCACTAAACAAAGTATATTGAGATAAAGTGATCAAGAGCTTCCACTCTGCGTCTAAAATGCCAGTGCAGTCAAGCCCGTAAAAATGCCCTATGGTGCAATGCCATATGACATTGAGAACCTATAAGCATTTATCAGCAGTGAATTGCCATGTTAGCTTCAATCAATACAACATTTCCAGGTTGCTGATGCATTTTCACCTTACAGGCTGTTTAGAATCTGTGTGGATTTTTTTTTCATGGGGGATTGTCATCAGCCAATTCTCAGCAATGAGCCAATTCTCAGCAAACAACCAACTAAATTTCTTGAAGTTAAAATTCCAGTTTATTCTGGCCATATGTCTGAACTAATATAATAATTTACAAAATGCAAACAATTAAATTTTCATTGAAAATGTAGTTCTCTTTCAATTTAACTTAATCAGGCTAAAAATGGATGGTATGGCAGATTTGACCTCATGCAGGACACATAAAATTTGTGCTGCATTCTCATGAACATGATTTCATAATTGACATTTTCCACATCTGCAAGGCAGATATCGTAGTGGCTATCCAGCTTCAATAAAATCTACTCACCACTAACTGCAGCTATCTCTGCAACCCTTAAAAAAAACATTTGTGACTCAGTGAGTAGTAGGAGTTTGCTGGTAGTCGTGGCTAATCATGGGGATGTGCGAGCAGCATGATTTTCTAATGGAAGTCTGCAGTTGAGAACTTTAAAGTCCCATAGAGCAGTAAGTTGCCATGGCAATGGACACATAGAGTGAGAGAACACAGCATACCAGGCCAATGCAAAGGGTAAAATACAATTTTTTAGGGTGGGGCAGCTGGTAGAGCTGCTGCCTCACCGCGGCAGAGAACTGGGCTCAATCCTGACCTTGGGTGCTGTCTGCGTGGAGTTTAATTATCGGGACTTCTCTCCCCTCAATTGGGGACATTGCGAGCAAGCGTTGCTTGTCTAAGGCCAGCAGTATTATAAAGGACCCCACGCATCTCCATCATGGACTGTCCACTCTGCTGCCCTCGGGAAAAAGATATCGCAGCATAAGGAGCAGAACAGCCAGGTTTTGCAACAGCTTCTTCCCCCGAGCCATCAGACTCGTGAATGCCATGTAATGGGCCGCCACCATTATCTATTTTATTTTTTTAATCATTTTATCTTTTTATCCATTTTATCCATTTTAACTTTCCGTTATTTTTGTGTTGCACGGGAAGCCAGATGCAATGAAATTTTGTTTAGAATTGCATTTACTGGTGTATTTCTGAATGACAATAAAGTTTTGATTGATTGATTGTTTGCACGTTCTCTCTGTGGCTGCATGTATTTCTTCCAGTTGTTCTGGTTTCCTCCCACATGCCAAAGTCAAGCAGGTTTGTAGGTTAATTGGCCTCTGTAAATTGCCCCAAGTGTGTCAGAAGTATGTAGAATGGGTGTGTGAACGGGTGATTTATGGTTGGCACAGACATGGTGGGCCGAAGGGCCTGTTTACTTGCTGTATATCTAACTAAACTAAAGTAAACTATGCTGAACTAAAGTAGAAGAGTGCAGTGCTCCAATTAGGTTGTTTTCTTGAATCGAAGCCCAAAGTCACAATTAAAGCCCATTAATCACCATTAACCTTTAACTCTTTCCATGGAATATACGAAATACCAGTCAATAAGGAAAGGCACAAATGTCCATGTACACTCACACGCCTACCGTTATTCTAAACCTCATTTGCACATTTCACAGGTTCCACCTATTATCCACCATTTAACCATGAAGGGAACAGCACTGAGCCTAAGCGAAACCTAGAAATACAATTAGCTCTCTTTTTTGCAGATAATGGCTTGTAACCAGCCATCAGCAGCAGGGAGCAAGTGCAGCCCCTGAAGGTTAGTGCTGCTGCGGATTCTTGATCTGCCCAACTCTGTTGACTTTCCCTCCTCTCCCATCGTGCAGAAAGCTCAGAGGCGTGATGCTTGTCGACAATAATCGTAAGCCCAAGTTAAACATGACCTGAAATGTTGCAGGCCATTACCTTACTGTTGGCCACAGCTTGACGAATCTCCAGCACTGTTCATCAATCACCAGTCTGCAAGTAATTTAGGATTCCTTCAGTATTGCAGGTTGTGAAGAGCACAGGAGGTTTATTTGAGGGGATCAGGGTGTACTCTCTTGCTTTTCATGATCCATGAGCATTGCTTTATACAGCACATACCCGCTAAAGGATTGTGCAAAGCTAGCCCTTTTATTTCTTTTCCTTCACCCTTTTATTTCTATTATTATGATGCTGGAGAAGAATTCACTTTTATTTCAGTTCATGCCCAAAAGACAGATCTTCCTAGCTTTGTTCTGCCCCTACTCCTCTTTTCTAGCTTTCTCTACTCGACACGTATCCGTCTGAGGAAGGGTCCTGACCTGAAATATTGCATGACCCAACATATTCACAAAATGCTGGAGTAACTCAGCGGATCACATAACATCTTTGGAGAAAATGGATAGGGTGACGTTTTGGGTCGGGACCCTCTTTTGGACTCACTGCATGGCCCACTGAGTTCCTCCAGCACTTTGTGTTGTGCACAGGATCCCAGCATCTGCAGCTTCTTGTGTTTCCATAAACCTTCCGTTCCTTTTTACAGAGGCCAATGTACATTAACAGTGTGTTTATTTTCCCTCTTTCAAATTTACCTGGGCTTGCAGTTAAATGCTTCCACCCAATACTGGTTACAGTATCATCTATCATTACACATCACGCAAACAGGCACGTGTTAATTTCCATTCTATCATTTTTATATATGATATGTACAATGAATGCAGTCCGAATACGTATTCTTCTGAGGCATCATAAACCTGAAATACCTATCTGAGGATCGACACAAATTGCTGGAGTAACTCAGTGGGTCAGGCAGCATCTCGAGATGACATTTTGGGTCGAAAACCTTCTTCATACTTTCAGTCGGGGGAAGGGAAATTAGTGGTATGAAAAGGTTCAGGTGAGGAGTTATCCATTATTCCTACTTTCAAGTCAAGTCAAGTCAAGAGAGTTTATTGTCATGTGTCCCAAATAGGGCAATGACATTCTTACTTATTCTTACTATTCTTATTTATGCTTACAATACAGAGTATTGTAAACATAAATATAGAACAGTTCAGTGTGTCTGTATAGCATAGACCATATATACACACATAAATAAACAGATAAAGTGCAATAGGCTGTTATAATTCGTTTGTTTGTTTGATGGCGAGTTTAATAGCCTGATGGCTGTGGGGAAGAGAAGCTGTTCCTGAACCTGGATGTACCAGATTTCAGGCTCCAGATTTCAGCCTGATGGCAGCGCAGAGATGAGTGTGTGGCCAGGATAGTGTGGGTCCTTGATGATGTTGGCAGCCTTTTTAAGGCAGCGACTGCGATAGATCCCTTCGATGGTGGGGAGGTCAGAGCTGATGATAGACTGGACAGTGGTCACAACTTTCTAGAATCCTTTCCACTCCTGGACGCTCAAGTTGCCGAACCAAGCCACAATGCAACCGGTCAGCATGCCCTCTACTGTGTACCTGTAGAAGCTTGAGAGAGTCCTCTTTCACATACCAACTCGCCGTAATCTTCTCAGGAAGTAGAGGCGCTGATGTGCTTTCTTTATAATTACATCAGTGTGCTGCGACCAGGAAAGGTCTTTGGAAATATGCAGGCCCAGAAATTTGAAGTTCGTGACCATTTTCACCATCGTCCCATTGATATAAACAGGATTGTGGGTCCCTATCCAACCCTTTCCAAAGTCCACAATCTGTTCCTTGGTTTTGCTGGTGTTGAGAGCCAGGTTATTGTGCTGGCACCATTTGGTCAATCGGTCGATCTTACTTTTATACTCGTCCCCATTAGTGATTCGTCCCATAACAGTGGTGTAGTCGGCGAACTTGACGATGGAGTTCGCACTATGTCCGGCTATGCAGTCATGAGTATAGAGTGAGTACAGCATGGGTCTGAGCACGCAGCCTTGAGGTGCTCCCGTGCTGATTGTTATCGAGGATGACACAGTTCCATCAATACGGACAAATTGTGGTCCGTGGATGAGGAAGTTGAGGATCCAATTGCAAGGTATGCGCAGGGACCCAGATCTGAGAGCTGAGTAACCAGCTTGGAGGGGATGTTGGTGTTAAATGCTGAGCTGTAGTCAATGAATAACAGCCTGACATATTAATTTTTGTTGTCCAAGTGGTCCAGAGCATAGTGGAGAGCTAGTGAGATCGCATCCACCGTTGATCTGCAGTAGGTCGAGGTTCTTGTCAAGGTAGGAGTTGACGTGTGCCATAATCAATCTCTCAAAGCATTTCATCACCACAGGCGTTAGTGCCACTGGTTGATAGTTGTTGAGGCACGTCACCTTGCTCTTCCTGGGCTCTTCCTGGGCACCTGTATTATTGATGCCCTTTTAAAGCAGGTGGGAACCTCACACCTCAGAAGTGAGAGGTTGAAAATGTCCGTAAAAACTCCAGCACAGGTTTTTAGAACAGGTTTTTGCCTCCTGTCACCAGAACAATAATGTTTCTTCACTTGCAGCTTCAACCAACAGTTCCTATAAGGGACTTTATCAAATGCCTTATGCAAGATCATGTAAATAACATTCTCTGTCCACTACTTTAGTTGCCAATTTGGAAAAAATCGAACATATCAAATTCTTTACAAATTCATGCTGGTTATCTCTCAGGTATTCAGCCAGTCTGTCTTTGATATCATTTACAGCTCTTCGTCATAATCCTGCAGGTGCCTCTGTTCTGTCACAATCTGCTCAGAACAATCATAGCATCTGCTGCTGGTTTTCAGCAGTGTTTAATGGTGTGGTGTTTGGGAAAAAAAAACCAGTTGTTTGAGATGCACAGCATGAAACAGTTTTTCGTGAAAATACAGAAAGGTCTGTAAAACATTGGATAAGAAATCAGATGCATAATCCTTCCGATTAGGAGCCACTACAAATTTCCATCTGGGATCATCACTTGAAATAACTAACCAGCAGTGTTTAACATTTGAAAACAAAACAAATATGCTTCTAGTTCCAAACTGTTGGTGTTGTCAGTGGTGTTTGGAGCATAGGTTTATAGTTTCTTTCAGATAAATACCTCGGGCAAGTGACTGAGCCAAAAGTGACTGGCTTTGGGACAAGCACTTGCTTGAAAACCAAAAGACTATAATCCTTCACACCCTATATAACGTGACCAATGCCAAAGAATATAATAGCACTGGAACAGGCCTTGTCCCACAATGTCTGTGCCGAACATGATGCCAAGTTAAACTTTTCTCATTTGCCTGCACATGATCCATATCCCCCCCATTTCCTGCATATCCATGTGGAATATCAACTTTCAATGGAGTGTATAATGAAGGATAGAGTAATTGAACGTGTCAGAGCATAGAATTGTAAATGATTGTAACTCAACAGGTCTAAACTTTTGAAAGGATGATTAAGGTAGTGGACAGATCAATGTCTGTATATGCTGCTTCCAATAGTGTAATGCAATGAGCAACAATTAATTATGTAGCTTTGATGTGACTATTTGGTTTTGGAATCAGAGACCACGGAAACAAGGTATCAATCATTGCAAGTTTATTGTATGCTTAACGATGCCAGTCTAGTTTAGTTTAGAGATACAGCATGGAAACAAACCCTTCGACCCTTCGGTGAAAAAAAACACAAAGTGCTTGAGTAACTCGGGAGACAATAACAAGCTGGAGAAAATGAATAGATGACATTTTTGGTCGGAACCTGCCTTCAGACCCAAAATATCAGCTATCCATGTTCTCCAGGGATGATGCCTGACCCGCTGAGTTACTCCAGACCTTTGTCTCTTTTTTTTCGAATCCAGCATCTGCGGTTCCTTATTTCTACTAACACTCGTGAACATTGTTTAAAGATAAGAATCAGGCTTTACAGGAATGAAGTTTGAAGTCAATTCTAATGAACAGAGGAGGTTTCAAATTTGGGAATTAATTGCTCTGTGTAAAGAATATGGTGAGTTTGGTTTTAAACCAGCCACAATCCAATTAAATTTTGCGACATGATTAAAGGGCTAATTAGCATACAATTACTTCTATATTTCCCACCCCCAACCAACTGAATATCTTGAATGATATATTGGTGAACAAAGCTCAACTTGGATTGTTATGGTTGGCATATGTGCTGTTGGACACAAGCCATGTAACTCCATGGTGCTGCTCTTGTTTTATGTGATGAGATGCTCTGCCACCAGAAGGCTCAGTGGGATTTTATTTTATCCTTTTTATATTTAGTACACGTTAAGGTCAATTAACATTCTGTTGCCATATCAAAGTTTCCCAGTTTTTTTTGAGAAAAGCATGATAACCTAGTCTTAATTAATTAAATCATAACATTTTGAAGTACCCAATTAATGCCTGAAACACTTAAAAAGGCCTTTGCAGAACATGCGCAGAAGGTTGAAAGGAATCTGAACGGTTCGTTAATTGACCCCTAAGGTTGAATAATAATCGGAATGTGATACACGTTATTGCGCAAATGCCAGATAAGACTAGTGCCACTGGAACACCATCTGCTCAGGTGTGTGTTATAATGCTCAGCTAAAGAAGTGAAAGGACACAACAGCAATGGGTATGAATAGAAGGGTCTACAACTCGGGGGCTTAAGGAGCAAGGAGGAAAAAGTCATGAAAAAATGTCAACCCAGAGAAATGATAACCACATGGACCTGTTGGTAAACTTTCTCACAGTGGGAAAGTGATAGAGTACTTCTCAGTGGTATAAATACATTTTGCTGATGTCTTTTTAAGTAAAGGTTGCATTTATTTTTTTAAAGTAGACACTGTCATGATATCATTGGAGTCATAATATCATTGGAGTCATTGGGGCAAGTTGGGTTGAAGGGCCTGTTTCTGTGCTACATAACTCTATATAGAACAGAAACGGTTCCTTCAGCTCATCATATCAATGCCAGTGATGTGCAGTGAGGTCAATGGCTGGGGAGGCACTGGCTAGTTCAGAGGTCTTTTAAAATCTCACAGTTTTCCTTTACCTTAGCATTGTGGATGCTGATATTTAATCTCTGCTGTTCATTCAAAGACAGATCTATCCTTGAAGTTCCAAAAGTTTTTAAAGCAATTTGGTTTTGAATGTGAGTTGTCGACTTTTCATGTTTGTTGAGTATCCTTGGTAGATTTTTCAAGTCGCAAAATCCGTGTTAGTCCAAACATTGTCGGTAGTGGAGAACAGGAGGCAGGGAAAGCAGTAAAGGCGATTTTTCGTAGCACAGCCACACAGCCAGTCTTTTCGTTGGTACCACTACATTTCGAAACGACCATCTTTTTTTCTGTCCCTTCGTTTGAAGTAGATCCTTAAACTCAGGCATTGGTCTTCCAGTGTTAAAGAAGGAACTGCAGATGCTGGAGAATCGAGGGTTACACAAAAAGCTGGAGAAACTCAGCGGGTGCAGCAGCATCTAAGGAGCGAAGGAGATAGGCGACCTTTCTGGTCGAGACGGTCTGAAGAAGGGTCTCGACCCGAAACGTCGCCTATCTCCTTCGCTCCTTAGATGCTGCTGCACCCGCTGAGTTTCTCCAGCTTTTTGTGTAACCCTTGGTCTTCCAGTGTTTATCACTCCCTGTTTTGATTGAAATTCCAATGTTGAGACATTTTTAAGGTTAGATATAACGTTTTCCATTTTTGCAGCCACTGGAAATTTTTTGCTACAGCTTGCTAATGTGCAGGGAGAGTCAATTACATGGGCTGAGCCTACGTAATTAACGCTCGCTCTCCCTCCACTGGGCTCAAGACACGCCCCCCCCTCTGTGAGGCAAATGTGTGAGCTGCTTCCCCTGGTGCTTTTTCATTGCAGTTTTATGAAAAGACCAGCGGGCCTAAATATCTTTATACGTGAAATAAGTTACCCGAACTATGGAAGGTGAGGACATGTAATGAAGGGGTCTACAAACATTACATTGGTGACATACAGAGAGATAGTATCAGGCACACGCTTATTGCCCGCGCTCCATCCAGTTTCTGAGGGATTGCGCAATCAGAGGGGAGGCTCAGCTCGTCGCTGCCTCATCTCTCCTCTCTCCCTGTATTTGCAGCGGAGCTCCGCAAATTTGCGATTTTTACTATTAAAAATGATTGGAATCATACAGAAATTACATTTATAACACAGGTCAGTGGAAAGATTTTTATTTTATTATTATTTTCTTTACTTTTCTTAACAGCTATTTTCATTGGAGTATGACAGGTGAAGCCCTGCCACCCCTGCCTCCCCTGACCGCTTGTCCCTGTTCCATGCCAATATCTTTTCCCATCTACCCTAATCCTATTTCCCCGGCCTGTTCCCTTCTATGTTGTGTTTATTTAAGTGCCTATCATCACTTCTGATTTGACAAACATGATCCCACATTATATTAAAAGACATAATCCATTATATAATTGTCTCCACTTTTGTTTATAGCTTAGTTGAGTTTATTATTGTCATGTGTAAGAAGCACACTAAGTACCAACTGCTTTTTGTTTTAACAGCTGTAATATAATATATAATATATTATAATGGCTAATAACATCTGTCATGCCAATTTCTGTCATGCCTACAAGTGGAACTGGATACATGATTTTTCTATACCATAATTTTTTTTTAGGATGTAAGCAGGTTACAATGTAGGTTGTCATATACTCAAGGGTGCAATGAAATTCCGTATTCACCTGTAGCTCACAGCTTTAACGGTATACATCGCTTGACATCATATTGGGCACAGACATTGAGGGCCAAACCACCTGTTCCTGCACTGTACTTTTCTCTGCCCTATACAATAAATATAAATTCAACAATATACACAACAGCAAGGGAAAAACAGTAGAATGGCTCACGATTGCTGTGCTACATGTTTTTTATAAATAATATGAAAGTACGATAATGGAATAACCATCAGAGGTTGAGTTAAGAGTACATGGCAACACCTTCAGGAATACGACGTGAAAGAGGTGATTTGTTCACTGTGGAGAAGAAGCTGTTCTTGTCTGGATATCCAGCCTTTGAAGTTCCTGTATCTTCTCCCATAAGGTATAAGAGAGAAAATGGCATGTCCAGTGTGGCAGGACATTTGATGTTTCTTGCAGCCTTCATGATGCATCTCACTGTGAAGGTGGACTGGATAAAACAAAGTTACGAGCATCTGATGGACTGAACTGTGTTCACCACTCTCTGCAGGTTCAGGTGGTCAAGAGCAGAGCATATGCCATCCCTGGCTGAGATGCATCTCATCAAAATATTCTCCACAGCACTTTTGCAGAGGTTTGAAAGAATCCTCGTAGACGTGCCGAATCTTCTCAGTCGCCAAAGAAAGTAAATAAGCTGATGTGCTTTCTTGGTCACTGCATCAACGACAAGGGACCAGGTTAGGTTGCTGGTGATATTGATTCTCTTTTCATTACTTTGAAACTGATTTTCTGTTGCAATGGAGATAAATCATATCTTCCTGTTCAGGAAGGGATGATGCACGTTCATTACGTTTCAATATCCAGCTTTGGGAGGCCTGATGGAGGAGTGTTGCGAGTAAATCGAATTCCAAGGCTGCTGATCGTAATTTGTCTCTCTTGTTTTTATTTCTTCAACCAAAATGTTACTGTTTTCAACATATCGTCTATTTAGAACATAACTTGCACTTTGCAGACAAACTGAGCTTTCAAAGGTCAAGCAACATACAGCTGGCTTTCAAAGCAGTTACTTTGAGAGGATTTGGTAAATTAAGTAGATGTGTAATCAATTCTAGTTCCCGATCAATCACATTTGAATCTTGCTGCGATGCTCTTATCTTATCTCTAGTGACTAGTGGGGTACCGCAAGGCTCGGTGCTGGGACTGCAGCTATTTACAATATATATTAATGATTTGGATGACGGAATTAATAGTAACATTAGCAAATTTGCAGATGACACAAAGCTGGGTGGCAGTATGAACTGTGAGGAGGATGCTATAAGGATGCAGGGTGACTTGGACAGGTTGGGTGAGTGGGCAGATGCATGGCAGATGCAGTTTAATAGTAAGATTAAACGAGAACTTACCAGTTTGAAGTTTGATCTTTATTTTATGAGGAGTTACGATGAGGGATTACGTGAAGACCCCGCCAGCACGCATGCGTGACATTCTTCAAAGCAGTGGTGTGAAATCACAGATAGTCACGTAGACTAACATAGTAAGATAAGAGAGAACTTTCATACCAGTTGATCTTTATAATAGAGGGTTGGGAGCGGAGGGCACGTAATCCCTCATCGTAACTCCTCATAAAATAAAGATCAAACTTCAAACTGGTAAGTTCTCGTTTAATCTTACTATTTTACTTCGGAGTCACGTGAGTGACTACGTGAAGATTTCAAAGCTCTGTGATTTCATGCCCTGCGTGAAGCTCCATGCTCACACACCGCTATGCTGGGATAAGAGGATGAACGTAATTCAGACATGACACTGGCTGAAAAACAAAAATAGGTATTTATTCATACCAAAACAAATATATATATATCCCATAAGGGTCAATTATTTGGCAGAACTCAAAATCCTTCCTGCATAAGAGTCAGGAGAGGCCACGGGTTTATTGTAGAAGCGATGAAATGTCTTCTCATTACTCCAACCCGCTGTGGCCAGGATGTACTTACATCATCCTAGCCGCCGAGGTGGATGCCGCCCTGGTGGAGTGGGATTTGAATATATTAGTGTCCACCCCCGCCGCATCCAGTACCACCCTTAACCATCTAGAAATGGTTTGCACCGTGACTTTGTGATGGGGCTTTTTGTGACTTATAAGCAATGCTGTCTCCGTGCCCCTGAGACTTTTGGTGACTGAAATATATCGTGAAATTAACGTGACGATGCAAAGTCGAGTATCTGCTGGATATGCCAGAAACTCCAAGGTATGTCCAGACGCTCCGGGTCGATCTTGTTTTAACAGTCCCTGCACATAAAAAGTGATTTTGTCATTGGTGATAGTCATGGCAT
The DNA here is from genome assembly GCA_963514005.1 of Raja brachyura. Next base: position 43,776,853 of record OY740782.1, read on the forward strand.
CCAGATTAAGTTTGTGCAGGGACTGGACCCGTTGTGCCGTGATTAGTGCCATGATCATTACCATTTTGTAGGTGAGCTTTGCCAAAGTGAGCCCCGAGTTAGGTGTCCATCCTCGCAGCATAGTTAAAACTATGCTGATATCCCACGTATGGTTGTATCTGGGCCTGGGGGGATTGGAATTAAATATTCCTCTCATTAGTTTAGATACCAATGGATGTGATCCAATGCCCAATTGGTCACTCCCCTGGCCCAAGTAGGACGATAGGGCACTCCTGGCACTGTTTATGGCACTGTAGCTCAGTCCCTCATCAAAGTGAAGGGCAGCCAAGAATTCCAGCACTTCTGTAATAGTAGCGGATTCATATGTAGTGTTGGTAGTAGCGCAGAATCCTTCCCACTTCCTGATGTAGGTCAGGTACTGCTTCCTGGTGGACTCCCTGCATGCTGCTGAGATGGTGTCTATGGTTCTGCTGGTCAGTCCGTATCTCAGAAGAGGCCGTTTTAGAATCTGCAAATTAACAGGTCCATGCGGTCATGACATGGGTGGTGTTGTCCTGTGACAGGATGTATGAGCAGACTAGGTCGCTTATTGACCCGAATGCAAGGTTCTGTGGCCATCTTCTGTACCGCTGGGAACCATGGTTGGGTAGGCCAGTCGGGCACAACCAAAATACCCGAAGCGGAGTCTTGTTTGATTTTCTGCAAGACCCGACTGATGAGGCAGAAGGGGGGGAATGCATAACAGAACAAATCCCCCCAATGTAGCGTGAAAGCGTCCATCGCTACTGCCCCTGGGTCTGGTTCCCAAGCAACATATGTTGGTAGTTGGTGATTTAATCTGGACGCAAATAGGTCGATATCCGGTGTCCCATAACGTTCTATAATATCTGTGAACACTTTTCGATCCAACATCCATTCTATGTTGTCGTTAAATTTGCGTGACCTGGTGTCTGCCACCGTATTTAGCTTACCTGGGAGGTAAGTGGCTGAAATCCAAATTTCCCTTTGCAGACACCAGTGCCAGATATTGTTGGCCAATTCATCACACGATATCGACTTTATTCCGCCCATGTGGTTAATATAAGCCACCACCGTGGTATTGTCAATTTGTATCCTAACATGTACTTTGTGCATGTCTGTGCAGTATGCCCTTAGGCCGTGAAATGCTGCCAGCATTTCTGAATAGTTAATCCCCAAAGTTATGAATAGGGTTAACTCTTGTGCACTCCATCTACCTCCACAACTAGTGGTAGTATTAGTTGCTCCCCAACCTTTGGCACTGGCATCCGTTTGTAAGATGATCGAGGGATTGATGATAGTGATGGGTTTGGAACAATATTGGGCATTAACCATCCACCAATTTAATTCGGCTTTTGCCTTCTCTGGTATTTTCATAGGCCTGTCGAAATGGCCTGCATGACTTTTGAGAGCTATAATTTTAGCTCTTTGTAGGTTTTGATAATGTAAAGGCCCAAATTGTGCTGCGGGAAAAGCAGCCACTATCTTCCCAATCACCCTGGCCACCTGTCGAATGGATGGGTCCTTGATGCCAGTAAGGCTCCTGCAAGCCTCTATCAAGTCCACCACCTTGTTTGGTGGCAACGTGATAGACATTTGCACTGAGTCGATAAAAAACCCCAAGTAGTTCATGGTGGTAGAGGGTTCTAATTTTGATTTATCTGGATGTATAATGAACCCCAGCTTCTGAAAAAGATGTTTCGTGGCTGAAACTGCCAATGTAGCCATTTTCAAACTCTCCCCAACAATGAGGATATCATCAAGATAGGCCATTACAGTATGATTCTGTTTTCTTAAGTAGGCCAAGGCTGGTTTTAATATCTTGGTAAACAATCTGGGTGCTGATGATAACCCATTAGGCAAGGCTTTGTATTGCCATAACTGTCCCATCCAGATAAATTTTAAGTATTTCCTATGATCCTTGTGTATTGGTACTGAATAGTATGCATCTTTGAGGTCAATGCATGCCATGTAGTACCCATTAGCTATTAACTGTATAGCAGTGTCAAAGGTGTCCATTTTGAAATGAACATACTGAACAGAAGTATTCAGTTCGGTCAGATCTATGATAATGCGGCAACCGCCATCTTTTTTATTTTTGGTGAATATATTAGATACGAACTCCTGAGGTTCTCTGATGGTTTTCTCAATTACCCCTTTTTCAATTAACCTGTATAGTTCAGCATGCCCTGCTGCCTTCTCTTTTTGAGAGAGGATGAATTTTCGGCTAGGTGAATGCTGGACCGGGGTAGGGAGTTCGTGAATAAATTCAATTTTGTAGCCCTGAATACTTCTGAGTATGAAAGGATCAGAGGTAAAAGTGCGCCAAATTTCATAGAACATGTGCAACCGGCCCCCTACATAAAGTGAATTTAGGCAAGATGTGTTCCTGGGGAAGCCAGACCCACCTACCTCCATGGTTAATGCCGGTGTTGCGGTCTCTGTCCTTGTTTCTTCTGTTGGTTCGACGTGTTGTAGGAGTGGCGCATCTTCCAAGAAGGCCGGGCTGGGCCATGGCCTAAAAAAGACCGCTGTGCAGGTTGGCCGGCCTTCGAGCTTTCACCACCGGCAGATCTGTAATGATATCTCTGTCCGGTGGGTGTGTAGGGGTGCTGTCGCTGAGGATAATGAGTTTTCATAGAGCCGGGTACCTTGATCAGGCCCAAGGCCTTGGCCTCCTCGTCAAGGTCTTTTACCTGCTTGGGAAGGTTATCCCCGAACAGCAGGTTTGGAGGCTGAGCGTTCCCAGGCTTGCACAAACCCGCAAACTTGGGGTTGAGTGCCGGCTTAATGATGGTCTTCCTGAAGTTGTTTATCTCATACTGTGTATTACACAGTAGAGCCAGGGCATCTTGCAGTTCTTCCGGCAACTCTATCCCCACTGCAGTTCTGGCCACTGCTGTGATCCCGGCGGTTAAGAGCTTCAGGATCCTCTGTAGTTTAATTTCTTGCCCTCTGCTCATGGGGCTCATGTTCCCCCAAATAGGGTTGTTCACCGCGGGGACATTCAGCGACTTGCAATTCTCAGGAGCCATATATTTATCGGCTGTAGAATTAATAGCCTGCTCCTGTAGCTGGTTAGTAGCCATGTAATTAATGCTGGCTGCCAGCTTAGGGTGGATTGGTAGGCCTTTCTGTATAGGCACTGCATGTTTATTTACCATATCCAGGTATTCTTCACACACCCCTGACACTGATGGTTGTTCAGCCAGCTCCCCTTCTTCTGGGTCAGCCCAGTTCTGACCCTCAATGCTCCCCTGCGAAGAGGGCGAGACATTAGGCAGTCCATGGTAGGAACCTGCCGTGGGCCTGCGAAGAGGCCCAATGTGACTCTGCCCCTGCATTAGCAGGTCACGTTGGAGCAACTGCTCCACCATCCGCTCCATGCGGGCTAGACGACCTCCGTCGCTATCTGCGAACGGGGTGTCCTCGGGTCCGGACCCAGCTGAGTCGGCGGCCCCGTCCGACTTCCGGGTGGATTTGCCGCCCGACCGTCGTGTACCAACGGCCCTCATGGACGAGAAGTCGGGAGCTGCAGGTAAAACCTGTAACTCGGGAGAAGCGGCACGCTGCTGGCTGCTCTCCATAGCAGCTGCTCTCGCCGCTGCTCTCTTTGATTTCCGTGATTCCATGTTTGTAAATGATCCTTCGTCGACGCTCACTCCTTCGGTGAGACTTACCTGGCGTAAGCTTTTTAACTTACGCTGGAGGAGCCCCGCTCCTCCCGACTGTCGCTTCCGCATGCGAACGACGATATGTCGCGCATGCGTGCTGGCGGGGTCTTCACGTAGTCACTCACGTGACTCCGAAGTAAAATGTGGATCAATGTGAGGTTATCCACTTTGATGGCAAAAACAGGAAGGTAGATCATTATCTAAATTGTGTCAAGTTGGGAAAAGGGAAAGTACAACGGGATCTGGGGCCCTAGTTCATCAGTCATGCAGGTACAGCAGGCAGTGAAGAAAGCGAATGGCACGTTGACCTTCATAACAAGAGGAGCTGAGTATAGGAGCAAAGAGGTCCTCCTGCAATTGTACAGGGCCCTAGTAAGACCACACCTGGAGTATTGTGTGCAGGTTTGGTCTCCAAACTTGAGGAAGGACATTCTTCCTATTGAGGGAGAACTGCGTGGGTTCACGAGGTTAATTCCCGGGATGGCAGGATTGTCAAATGTTGATAGATTGGAGCAGCTGGGCTTGGATACTCTGGAATTTAGAAGGATGAGAGGATATCTATTGAAACATATAATATTATTAAGGGTTTGGACACGCTAGAGGCAGGAAACTTGTTCCCAATGTTGAGGGAGTCCAGAAACCAGGGGCCATAGTTTAAGAATAAGTGGTAAGCCATTTAGAATGGAGATGAGGAAAAACTTTTTTACACAGAGAGTGGGGGGGAGGGGGGTCAGAAAGTGAAATTTAATCTCATCAGTCGAAAGGATTCTCTGTACTAATGCAAAATGTGTAGAAATGAACTGCAGATGCTGGTATATAATGAAGGAAGACACAAATTGCTAGAGAAACTCAACAGTCAGGCAGCAACGCTGGAGTAAAAGGATGGGGTGTTGTTTTGCGTCGGGACCTTTCTTCAGTCCGATGCTTTGCATCATGGACAATCTACATTCACCAGTATAAGAACCATATACAATGTATTAAAATGATGGTGGAAGAAACAATCCCATCTCTTCAAGACTATTCAGGAAGACGAAGACGTACTTGAAAAATAAGTGTTACAAGAGCAATTGACAGCAATAATGAAATTGTTTTCCTGTAAGTAATCGAGGCTTCAGAACCACCTACAAAACTTCATGCAGAATGAAATGCAACCTAAAGTAGCTTCTGAAAATTAAATATTTACACTTATTCTAACAAACTATTTTGAGTCTGTCATTAATTCATAGTGGCATCTGGAAGAGCTTGGATTTCCATAACTAGCTTCAAATCCAGGCAAGTCAATGCTACTTGCTGGAGAAAAATAATTAATGAGAATAATCCATATTAGATCACGGGTATGTTACAGTTATACAAGATGTTGTTGAGACTACATTTGGCAAAATGTCATTCTGATGGAAAGCATGCAGAGAAAATAAATGAGGATTTTGCCAGGACTCGAGGGCCTGAGCTATAGGGAGGTTGAGCAGCCTAGGACTTTATTCCTTGGAGTGCAGGAGTCTTGGGTGATCATATAGACGTGTCTAAAATTCATGGGGGGAGTAGATAGGATGAACGCACAGAGTTTATTTTACCCAGTGTAGGAGAATCAAGAACCAGAGGACATAGGTTTAAGATGAGAGGGGCAAGATTTAAAGGGAAACTTCTTCACATTAAGAGGATGGCAAGTATATGGGACAAGCTGCCGAAGGAAGTAGATGAGGCAGGTACTATAACAGCATTTAAAAGTCACTTGAACAATTACATCTATAGGACAGGTTTAGAGTGATATAGGCCAAACACGGGCAAATGGGGCATCTTGGTTGACATGGATGACCTGTTTATGTGCTATATGACATAAAATGAATGAATAAGTTTATTGGCCAAGTATTCACATACAAGGAATTTGCTTTGGTGCTCCGCCCACGTGACAGCATGCCATACAGTGACAATTACGAATGACACATAACACACTAAACAATAATAATAAAACACCATTAATCAAACATGTGAACCAAAAAAAATACCAGAGCTAAAGGAGGCTACAGATTTTTGGTGATTGAGTACAGCTACTACTCGTGGAAAAAAAGTTTTTTGTGTGGGTGTGGCAGCATTGACAGTCCGGAGTCACCTTCTGTCACATGTGAAACTTGCATGGCACAAATGACAATAGACAATAGACAATAGGTGCAGGAATAGGCCATTCGGCCATTCAAGCCAGCACCGCCATTCAATGTGATCATGGCTGATCATCCCCAATCAGTACCCCGTTCCTGCCTTCTCCCCATATCCCCTGATTCCGCTATTTTTAAGAGCCCTATCTAGCTCTCTCTTGAAAGCATCCCGAAAACCTGCCTCCACCACCCTCTGAGGCAGAGAATTCCACAGACTCACAACTCTCTGTGAGAAAAAGTGTTTCCTCGTCTCTGTTCTAAATGGCTTACTCCTTATTCTTAAACTGTGCCCCCTTAGCAATCTTATATGTTTCCATTGGATCCCCTCTCTTCCTTCTAAACTCCAGAGTGTACAAGCCCAGCTGTTCCATTCTCTCAGCATATGACAGTCCCGCCATCCCGGGAATTAACCTTGTAAATTGTCATTGTTTGTTGTGAGAAATTAACTTTTTGTTTTAGTGCAAAATTTCCTTTTTATTGGCTTTCTGAAGTTTGGCTTCAGATATTGATCCATTCCACTGAGTAGCCTGCTGCAAGATATAAACCAGGGCCTTGTGAAGTTGCATTGTAATTTGGTTTGGCCCTGCGGTGTTGTTAATTTTATTTCCCTTATCAACAAAGGACTTATAGCCCTGACCCACAGTACGAGTTCATCCCAAGAGCTCTCCCGAGTTTGAGATTGACGGTAATGGCCGCTCGTCGGTAGTCGGGGCTCTCATGGACATTTTTCAACATGTTGAAAAATCTTCACGTGTCTTCCCGAGCTTACTTGCCGTTAGAAAGTCTTCCCGAGTACCTGCCGTTAGGGTTATGAGCCGCGAAGAGACGTCCCCGAGTTCCGACATACCCGCTATGTTCATTCTCCGTGCTTACCACGAGTTTGATTTTTTTTAAACTCGGGAGAGCTCTTGGAATGAACTTGTGCCGTGGGACAGGGCGATTAGACCTGATGTCTGCCAAAGTATTTTTTATGGATGAAAGCAAAATTTGAGCCACTTCACGTCTTCTTATGTTACTTTTTCAATAGTTTATTCAAATAAAATATATTTCAAATTGCAAATTCTCCTCATTTGCTGTAGTTTCAGCAGAAGCTTGAACATTACCTGTATAGCTTGCTACGGACAATAAGTGGCATCTTAAGGAAAAAGGTATGTGAATGCATAGAATTGGTCTCTGATTATCATCCAAAACATCTGTTGCAGGGAACTGCCTTACACTTTGTTATTTCTAACTGTAAGTTCAGGGAGCAATTCACTTTGATCTTGTTCGACACATTGACCTTCTAATGTTTGCATTATGATACTCTTTCATGGAGATAGCAGTGGTGTCAGATTCAGCAGATGGAGATTTTTTTAAATTACATTGTGCAGATGTTATGCTAAATTCCTGTTTAATCGGCAATGGACTTAGAATACCCATTTTTATGTATTACATGGCCATTGACAATGATTTTCCAGATTTTGCTTGATACAGGGCAGTAAATGCCAACAATGTCATGGCGGAGCCAATAATTATAGAGAAAAGTATTTATTTTATTCGCATATGGGATGTGGGTGTTATCTGAAAGGTTAGCTTTTAATTCAAGTGTGGTCTCGCCAACGACTTGTACAGCTGCATTATGATGTTCCGAGTTTTTTACTCAATGCCCTTCGCAATGAAGGCAAGCATGCCATCATACTGTCCACCTGATACCCCACTTTAGGCACCTATGCTCCATAATCTCTCTGTTCTGCAACACTCTCCTGGACTCTGCCATTTACCTTGTAAGTTCTGCCCTCGTTTGACATACTAAAGTTCAGCACTGCACACTTGTCAGAGTTAAATTCCATTTGTCATTCCTTGGCCGACCTTCCCAACTGATTAAACTTATATATGCTGTCTCACTGTCCATTATTTGTTGTTTGCAAATTTATGAAAGTGTCCTCCAAATCATTAATGTATCATCTATATACAATGTATACACTATCATCCAAATCGTTAATGTATACAGCAAACAGTGGAACCAGGACAGGCAGCATGTCTGGAGAGAAGGAATGGGTGATGTTTTGGGTCGAGGTCCTTCTTCAGACTGCAGAAAGGTCTCGACCCGAAATGTCTGAAGAAGGGTCTCGACCTGAAACTTCACCCATTCCTTCTCTCCTGTGACAGGGCCTTTAGGGTTCCAGGCAATTCTAACCTGCCAAACTAGACGTGTATGAAGAAGGGTATCGACCCGAAACCTCACCCACCATTTTTCTCCAGAGATGCTACCTGGCTCGCTGAGTTACTTCAGCATTTTCTGTCTATCTTTGGTATCAACCAGCATCTGCAGTTCCCTGATTCTACAAACTAAATTCCATGTGGGACCTTGTCAAATACTTTGCTAACGTCCATATAGACAACATCCACTGCCCTGCCATCATAAATTATTTTTGTGAACTCTTTGATAAGCTCTTTCAGGTTTCCCACAGGCAAATCCATGTGACTATCTCTAATCAGTCTATGCCTATCCAAATGCTGGTAGATCCTGTCCCTAAGGATTCCCACAAACAACTTTCCCACCACTGACTTCAGGCTCATTAGTCTTTAGTGCTCTGGCTTGTCCTTGCTGCCCTTCTTAACTAACAATACAATTTTCGCCATCCTCCAGTCTTCCACAAATTCACCTCTGTCCAAAGATGATGCAGATATCTCTGTAAAAGCCTCTGCAATTTCCTCCTGAGCTTCCACAAGGCTGCACTTGATCAGGCCCTGGGGATTTATTCACGTTAATGCACTGAGCATTTGGGATGTGCTGTTGGAGTAGCACGTGCATTTTGTAAGCCCTCTGTGGCCCCTGTACATTAGTCAGCGCATTGAGTGCCAATCAAGTGGACTGCTTCGATCTGGGTGCTGTCAACTTCTTCAATGTTATTATAACAAGCTGCACACACAAGGTAAATGGTAGATGTAGGAAGGAACTGCAAATAATGGTTTACACCGAAGGAAGACACAAAATACTGGAGTAACCCAGCAGGACAGGCAGCATGTCTGGAGAGAAAGAATGGGTGGCGTTTTGGGTCGAGGAACTTTTTCAGTTATGTGTTATAAATGCTGGAAGCCTGAATTCCTAAAAAAAATTACGCAGCAGATCAGTAAGTTTGAGTGGAGTGCAAATTGTAATACTTTCTCAGAACTGGGCTTCTACAGCAATTGCAAGTGCTACATCTAAGAACGGGAAAGGAAGAATAATTCAGACAATATTTCAGTAAAGAATGGGCTCCCAGTAGGTAAAAGATGAGGCTTGATTGTAACTGAAAAGTTGTATTTTCTGGTGACACAAGTGATTGCAGATGCTGGTTATCTGCGACAGAAAACAAACTGCTGGATGAACTCCTGTGGAGGGAAAGAGATGGATGATGTTTTGTTGCAAAACCCTATGTCGACTATCCCTTTTACGCCACAGACACTGTTTGAGCTGCTGACTTCTTTCAGCAGTTTATTTTTGGCTATGCTGGTTTGATGGACTGCAGTTCCTCAATGACTTATGCATTAGCAAAAGCTAGGAAATTCAAGAGGAAGAAACTCTGGGGAATAGTAAATGAGCGGAAAGGAAAGACAAGAATACTGTGCATTATATACATAGTATAAAACAGTGAGCCAAACGATTGCCTGGATTTTTGGATGTGTAGTGTATTTTTTAAGTGATTTGAATCCTCATTAGTGCATACTGTAGGTTTGATGGCAACTAAGCTTATCGAGTCCATCTACATTTTACGCTGCCTCAGAAAATCGGTCAAAATAATCAAGGGCCATCTTCATCCCAAAATGTTCCTCTTCTCATGAAAATATGTAGCACTACATTTAGGAACAGCTTCTTCCACACCACTAATAGACAACTGAATAGTCCTCCTACACATGAGAGGGTAATCCCGATCTTCCAACCTATCTCATTCAGAACCTTGCACTTTTATCTGCACTTTCTGTGGTTTAAGTTTAGGTTTTGGTTTATTATTTTCATGCGTACTGAGTTACATTGAAAAGTTTTGTTTTGCATGCTATCCAAACAAAACAGATCTACTATACATAAATAAATCAAGTCAAACTCGAGTGCAATAAATAGAGCAAAGGGGAAGATATAGAGTGCAGAATATACGATTGTATTTTTATTTTTACATCATCTGTTGTACTTCTGTATGGCCTGACTGTACTTGCATATAGTATTATTTGACTGTATAGCAGACAAACAAAGCTTTGCACTGTACCTTGTTACATATGACAATAGTAAACCAATACTATAGGCAGTGGTGAAAGAAATTTGCCTTTCTCCAGGCTTGTTACTTTCTCCTGCAAAAGAGAAGGAATGGTGTAAACAAATATGTTGTCAGATTTCTTTTAATGTTTATGATAGCTTAAAAATGGGATATGTGGGAAGGGTGTGCATGCATATACTAACGTCCCCACACTGTTTGCATCATTGAAGTGAATCGCTTCACCTTATGGCTGACTGGACATTATTTGAAACTCCAAACTACACCGTTATGCACGGCAGTGATTGGAATCAATGATCATTTCCCACTTAAGAGGTCAATTAGGATCTATTGATATATTAGTCCAGGTTGGTTAGAGCAATTCACCTGAACACATTCACAGTCAGCGTATGTAAACATAAGAGGTTTTCTGGAGTTGTACAGTATTGAAACATCTCCTTGGCCAACAGAGTTTGTGCCAAGCTTTTATCACCCATTACCACCAACCCTACAATAATTGTATTTTTTGCTCCTGACCTACCTATCAACCCTCTCCAGATTATGCAACATATATATTTGGGAGATGCAAGGAAAGTGGAATGCCCACACGATTATAAGGTGACCGTGTAAATTCCACACTGACAGTGCTTGAGGTCAGAATCAATCGTGGGTTGGTGGAGTGTAATCAGCAACTCTATTACCTCTGCCGCCCAAGTCGATGCTCAAAACCTTGTGCAAAGTATGTGTGTGGACCTCGAAAGGGTGCAGAGAATATTTGCAAGGCCTCGAGGGCCTGAGCTTTAGGGAGAGGCTGAGCAGACTAAGACTATTCCTTGGAACACATGAGGATGAAACATAAAAAAATAGAAAATAGGTGCAGGAGGAGGCCATTTGGTCCTTTGAGCCAGCACCGCCATTCATTGTGATCATGGCTAATCGTCCCCAATCAATAACCCATGAGGGGTGATCTTATGGAGCTGTACAAGATCATGAGAGAAATACATTGGGTAGATGCACAGAGTCTTTTGCCCACAAAAGAATGCAATCACCTCTTACAAGGCGAAACCAGGAGGCAGCTCGGATGTCAGCGATACATCACTCCCTGATGAGCTCAATGCATTTTATGCACGCTTTGATAGGGAGAACACCGATGTGCCTTCCCGAGCCCCTATTCGCTGTGATGGTATTTCAGTCTCAGTCACAGAGGCCAACGTCAGGAAATCCTTCAGAGGGGTGAACCCTCGAAAAGCGTCTGGACCTGATGGCATACCTGGTCGTGTCCTAAAAACCTGTGCGGACCAACTAGCTGGAGTTTTTACGGACATTTTCAACCTGTCACTTCTGAGGTCTGAGGTTCCCACCTGCTTCAAAAGGGCATCAATAATACCGGTGCCCAAGAAGAGCAAGGTGACGTGCCTCAATGACTATCGACCTGTGGCACTAACGCCTGTGGTGATGAAGTGCTTCGAGAGGTTGCTCATGGCGCAAATCAACTCCTACCTCGACAAAAACCTGGACCCACTGCAGTTCGCTTACCGCCACAACAGATCAACGGTGGACGCGATCTCGCTGGTCCTCCACTCCGCTCTGGACCACTTGGACAACAAAAACTCATATGTCAGGCTGCTATTTATTGACTGCAGCTCGGCATTTAACACAATCATCCCCTCCAAGCTGGTTACCAAACTCGCAGAACTGGGTCTTTGCGCATCCCTCTGCAATTGGATCCTCGACTTCCTCATCCACAGACCACAGTCTGTTCGTATTGGTGGAAATGTGTCAGACTCGATAACAATAAGCATGGGAGCACCTCAGGGCTGCGTGCTCAGCCCCCTGCTGTACTCACTCTATACTAATGACTGTGTAGTCGGTCATAGCGCGAACTCCATCATCAAGTTCGCTGACAACACCACTGTTGTGGGACGTATCACTGATGTGGATGAGTCCGAGTATAGAAGAGAGATCGAGCAACTGTCCATATGGTGCCAGCACAACAACCTGGCCCTCAACACCAGCAAAACCAAGGAACTGATTGTGGACTTTGGAAGGAGTAGGATGGGGACCCACAGTCCTGTTTATACCAACGGGTCGATGGTTGAAAGGGTCAAGAGCTTCAAACTCCTGGGTGTGCACATCTGTGAAGATCTTTCCTGGTCCGAGAACACAGATGCAATTATTAAGAAAGCTCATCCGCGCCTCTACTTCCTGAGAAGATTACGGAGAGTTGGTCTGTCAAGGAGGACTCTCTCTAACTTCTACAGGTGTACAGTGGAGAGCTTGCTGACTGGTTGCATCGTGGCTTGGTTTGGCAACTTGAGCGCCCTGGAGAGGAAAAGACTCCAAAAAGTAGTAAACACTGCCCAGTCCATCATCAGCTCTGACCTTCCTTCCATCGAGGGGATTTATCACAGTCGCTGCCTCAAAAAGGCTGGCAGCATCATCAAGGACCCACACCACCCTAGCCACACACTCATCTCCCTGCTACCTTTGGGTAGAAGGTACAGGAGCCTGAAGACTGCAACAACCCGGTTTAGGAATAGCTACTTCCCCACAGCCATCAGGCTGTTAAACCTGGCTCGGAACTCTGAACATTAATATCTCTCCATCTGTTATTTGCACTTTAGTAATTTATTAAGTCATGGGTGTATTTATGTATAGAATTGTAGTCAATGCCTTCTATGTTCTGTTGTGGTATGCAAAGAAAGATTTTCATTGTCCTGTCAGGGACACATGACAATAAACTCTTTTGACTTTTTTGACAATAGGGGAATCAAGAACCAGAGGACATCGGTGGAAGGTGAGGGGTGGAAAGATTTAATGGGAACCTGAGGAGTAATGCAAAGGATGGTGGGAGCGGAGGAGGTAGTTGCGGCAGGGACTATCACAATGTTTAAGAAACCTTTAGACAGGTACATGGATTGAACAGGGTTAGAGGGATACAAGGCCAAACACAGACAAGTGGGGCTAGTGTAGATTGGACATGTTGGTCTGTGTGAGCAAGTTGGCCCAGCGGGCCTATTTCCATGCTTTATGACTCTATGAATATCATGTGCAAGGGGTGTGAGAACGCACTGGTATAGGTCCCTTGGGCAGCAGCAAGGGACTGTGTTTCCAGGCCAGGGTTGTCAGAATTTAAATTCCCAGTTAAGTAAATATGTTCTATGCAGCAGTGAGCAGATCTCCAGAATTGTACATCTTGCCTGGATATTTAGCCAGATGTTTCCTGTTTCCCTCATGAATATTTTATTCCCAAAGTGAAATACTAACATATTGCAGAACTGCTACTGCCAATAACATACTATTTTTAAATGTAGTTGGTAGAGGCATAACATCTTGAGTTTTCTACTTCTTAATATCACTGATTTGAACAAAGGAAAACAACTAACCTTCTGGTCATTTGCTCATATTAAATATTACAAAATTGTGAAATGTAATTGTTTTGTGCTATTTTTGAGAAACTATAAATTTGTGCAATAACATAGTCAGTGTTTTCATCATCAATGCATTTTATTTAAAAATATGAGTATAATTCTAATCTAAACAGTTTGTTTGGAGGTCTTTAGGACAAGTGGCTTAATAGATCATTTGCATGTAACATTGTGAATGATTATGCAATGAAAGCTCTTCTCTGAAAGTTATTCAGAAGTTTTCACAATTTATTTTGCTGCATTATTTAAAATTGAAACAACACAGAAGTGCTCTGTTATTTATTTTCTTTCACTTACAACTAAGATTTAATAACACCATGTTATTCCTTAGTTAAATTGTCATAGTTATACAACTGTGGAATCGTACAGCCTGAAAGACCATTCTTCCAAACTTACCCATACTGACCAGCGCGCACTCTTCCATTATCAATGCCACCTCCCAGCTTGGTCCAGAGCCTTCTTTGCCTCAAATGATTCCAGTGCTCCTCAAAACACTTCATAAATGCTTTCACTGACCCAGCTTCAACCACTCTTTCAGGCAGTGCAATCCAGGTACTTATCACTCTCTTGATATAGAGATCCCCCTCAGATTTGGTCTGAATCCATTTTCGCTTACTCTATCCCTATGTCCTCTAGTCGTCCTGTAGGTGGAAAGGCTTCCTGCAGCCTACCCGATCTATCTACCTTATGATGTTAGATACCCCATGCATGTTTCCTCCTAATTTCCTTCACGCCATGGAGAACAGACCAAGTTCTCTAGTTTCTTCTCATAACTGAACCAATACTCTGCAAGCAACATCCGGGTGAATCTTTGGCACTCTCTAAGGCAATATCATATAATTCCTATAGCAAGGTGACCAGAACTAAGTTTATACTTATGCATTACATGTTTTTTTCTCTCTGTGTCTGTTTCTCTCTCTCTGTATCTCTCTCCCTCTCTCTCTCTCCCCCACTCTCCTTTCTATCCTTCCTCTCTGTTTCCCTCTTTCGATTTTCTGTGGGTGCTCCATTTTCCTTACATATTCTTGAGACATATGGGTTTGTAGGTTAATATGCCTCTGTAAATTGTCCCCTCGTGTGTATGGAGTGGATGAAAAAGTAGATTAACATAGAACAAGTGTGAACGAGTGATCGATGGTTGGCGTGGACTCGGTGGGCTGAAGGGCCTGTTTCTATGCTGTATCTCTAAATTAAACTAAACTAAATATTCAATGCTCTTTAATTTTATTTAGTTGCATTAAGAAAATAATTCTCCTCAAAATTAATTGTGGCTACTTGGAATGTCTCAGCTAAAATGCCTAATAGGGACATATAAGAGCCAAATGGATATCGTACTGGGAAGAGGCGATGGGATTTGAAGTACAATAAAACCTGAAGTGGAAAGTAATGATCATCAACCTACGAGAATGATTCACTTGATTTGCTCTTGGAGACCAGGGAACGACGATGAGTCATCTTCCAACAGATGATTCAGAGTTTACTAATAATGCAATGAGATGTAATGTGGCTTCTACATTCTAAGGCTAGAGTTTTGGGCCTGTCCCACTTAGTCGACTGCAGGAGATTATGCAGTCGCCACATGGTCACCACATGTTCACGGGTGGTTGCTGGGGAGTCACCTTCATGGTCGTGAGGAGCTCCCGCATTCTGGGAACGAGTCGCGGCCTCATTATGGTCGTCGCAAATTTTTCAACATGTTGAAAAATTAGCGGCGACTTGAATGAAGCCGCCATGGAGAGTAGCGAGAATTCTCGTGCCCTAGGTCGTTTGCCAGGAGGTCCTAGTGGGTTGCCAGGAGGTCGAAGGCTCTTGTAAATTGTAGCCGGTGCTGACCGGTGAATTTCATTGGCTCATTGGAGAAAAAAAAGTAAGCAGTAGATTTCAGAACCAAGGATAACCAACCAATAATGTTAAATGCCCGCCGAAACTCACAGCTGTGTATCTCTGGCTTATTAAAAGTTGTCTGGCTTCGTAAATGTTGTCTCCACTCCTTCTCCCCCCCTCTTTTAAAGGACTTTACTGTACACTGTGCTAGCCGTCTTATTACAGTGCCAACCTTCCTGTTCATCGCGGGATGTGTCTGTATCACCTTGGCTTTGCACAATGTGAATTTCAGACAGCGCTCCCTCCGCTTGCCCAGTCCCCTGCCTGCGATGTGTTTGTGTTCCACTCGTCATTCCAGTTGCCAGTTTTTCAGGTGACTGCTGGCAACTTGACAGTCGCTGACAATCGCTTGAAAAATCACCTGTGGAACAGGCCCATTAGATTTTAACCTGACTCAGGAGTCAAGTAGTGTGAGTTTCCTTTGATTCAATCCAATTTGACGCCTTGGGGTCCGTGAATCTTAAAATTGGTTTACAAACTGCTGAGCGGATCTAATTAACACTTTATATGTCAAATTAAGTTTTATTGGGAAAAAATATACCCCTCTTTGCTCTTTAATTATATGCATACCTCACGGCTTTGTCCATGCATATATCTCTGAATTAGCAGTCTTCAAACATCCTATCAACAACTAGAGAGCAGTCCTGAGCTACAATCTATCTCATTGGAGTCCCTCAGACGATCTTTATCAGACTTTACTGGACTTTCCCTTCTGCAAAACGTTTTTCCCTTTCCCATGGCTCGATTGTAATCATGTATAGTCTTTCCGCTGACAGGTTAGCCGCGATAAAAGCTTTTCACTGTACCTTGGTACGTGACAATAAATTAAACTGAAACGGAATGGCTCGAATTCCAGCCAGACTGAAGCGAGACAGTGTGAATATGGAAGAGAGTGTGCACCCATCCATGTGAAATGAGAAATTGCAGTGTAAATGTACCTTAACAGATGGGAGAGAATTCACACATGTCGAGGGAAGGAAATGGTTTAATGGACCAAGTAGCTGTTCATCATTCCATGCTTTATGATTAATAGTTTAGTTATCTCATATTATCATCTGGTGACACAACATGTCAACTTGTTGGCTTCTAAAACATTTGCCAGGCACATTGCTCCCCTTGGAATAGGGAAAGAACAAAGGAAATGTTCCCAAGTTCTTGGGCGTTGTATTGCTTTCTCAGTCTACCTGATTCCTTTGCCATAGAAATTCATTGCTTATAAATACAATGAAACCTATTTGTTTTTTCTCACATGCTGGCAAGAAGCACAATTAACATTAGCATTTGGTTCAGTTGTTACTGCGTGATAACTGTGCCTGATAGTAATATGTGGATAACAGACTGCATGCAACATCTAATAGGTTATTTAAACACCTTAAACCACAGTTCATTCTTGTTTAAATAACCAAGAAGCATTTTACTATCCAACCTGAATCCCCATCAAATATATTCTGAACTGAAGACATTCTGGCATGGTATTCTGTCTGATAAACCATTTTTCATCTTGCATTTAATTTTTTTTATGCAGTTGTTCAAAATATGTTTTCTGTCTTTTGGCATGCAGTGAATCTGATTAGTATTGATGGAAATATAAGTAGTTTTACAATTGGAACTTGTGAATGGTCTGTAGGAAAAGGATAAATAAAAATAAAATCTAAGGAAATGATTGCAGAGGACCTGGAAAAACAGATAAAATGCTGAAAATAATTAACTTCCATAAAGGAAAAAGTAAGCTTTACATTTCAATGCCTAATTTTATTTTTTTAAATAATTCTCAACTACTTTAAAGGGGTAGAATTACTTGTACTTGCTGAACATGCAAGAAAGGTAACAATGGACAATCACTGAATTTTGTTTCAGAAGCAGGTTTATGGTATTAAAATAGTTGGTTGACCACATCATTAAAGACGGTAGGATTTGTTTCTCACATCCAGTGGCAATATCCGAATGGGGGTATCATTCACAATTAGTCTGACGAAGGGTCTCTACCCGAAACTTCACCCATTCCTTCTCTCCAAAGATGCTGCCTGACCCGCTGATTTACTCCAGCTTTTTGTGTCTGCCGTCCATTTTAACCAGCATCTGCAATTCTTTTCTACACATTCACAATTAGCTTCTACTTTAAGGAACAAATTGGACAATTTGTTAATTTATTCCATGGAGTTTGTAACTGCAACATTGTGGATTCAGTGGCAGAAGCCACAGCTTTAAGGTGAGAGTGAATGTGTGGGGCATGTTTTTTTTATACAGAGGATGCTGAGTGCCTGGAATGGGCTGCTGGGGGCAGTGGTGGTGGCAATAGTGACATTTAAGAGATTTTTTGATCGGCAATGGAGGGATATGGATTATGTGCATAAGAGTTGGTCATTGTATCATCTTCAGCACAGATATTGTGGGCTGAAGGGCCTGTTCTTCTGCTGTACTATTCTATGCTCTGCTACCATTCTCCTGTAAGAATCGAGTCTCGCAGCACATCTAAAGATCTAAATCCAACCCTCACTTAAATTCATATCCTGCACCTTTGTTTCTAAATAGATTCAAGATGGTGTCAAATTCATGACAAAGATTAATCAAAGCTGGAAATATCTGCTGCCAATTGATCAAGTACACTTCATAAGAATGTGCCTAATATTGATTTGTTTGCATTGGATTATTGTTGTATTGTTGATGTTACGGGTCCCAAGGTTGGGCACCGTAAAGCAGATAGATAACCTGTATAAAAGCAGGTGTGAGAAGGCAAATGAGGACACAGTGCATCTTAATTCATCCCCAGATTGCTTCTGCTGAGATGGGGGGGGAGTGCCTTGCTGTTTCCAGTCCCCGCAGCAACTGGAGTAACACAGAGGTTCCCCCTCACTGCTGCACCTTATAAACTGCCAATACACCATCACATAAATTGAATCAATGTGGGCACACCGTCTTAGATGCGCCACACGCTCCCCAACAACAAAAGTGGCTCCTGACACTTATTTCAAATCGCAAGTGTCCATTGAAAATAATCAACAATCTTTCACAGACTCAAAAATATTTACAATATTCAAAATCTTCAACTATAAAAAAATATATGACTCTAGTTTGATTATATCACCACTGTTCATTCTCAATAACCCTGTACCGTACATGGCAAGTATGAATATTGGACCATGGGTGCATACTGGAATGATGGCCTGTACAGTGGGTGAGTATAGGGCATGAGGTACGTGCCAATAGTGTTCACAGCAGGAAATGGTTGATAGGTCGGATGACCAAGAGATGAGTAGGTGAGCCTTTGGACTGGCCGTCTTTCCCTTGTGGACCGTCTCAGTGTAACAGGGGATCCAGGTTCAGAAGGTGAGAGAGAGTGATGCTCGAGATCTGCAACAATCTTCTCATCTTGTTCAGTGTCATGGGGAATGTCCTGATCATCCTCCTGTTGTGGTTCGCCTTCATCTGTTGAGTGTCTTTTCCATTGATCCTGTGGCTGTATTTCAGCTTCTGGTGGCCTCAAGTCCATTTCAGGTGATATTTGGACCACCATCCGTTCTTGACTTCTTTCATGTTTTCCGACTGATATGAATGAATCTTTATCCCTTTGTCGGGTCACTCGAGTGGGTGTTCTTTGTGCTTGCTCATGTTGGATTCTGGCAGGTTTACTAGGAGTCTGAGCCGGCATTCTCTCAGGCGTAGCTGCTGTCCTTGGCTCAGCCCGACTTAGGGGTATCCTCAACCAATAACCTCCTCCTGACTCATCATCCGAGTCAGATGTCTCTGCATTCTCGGTTCTGTCTCTTATGTCACTCCTTCTCAGCTGAGGTTTCCTTTTCGTCTGTGGCTTTGAAGTTGGTTTGGTCTGCTGCGATGGGAATTCCACTGGTAAATCATTGACCAGTAAAAGCAGGTTTCTATGCAGCGTCCTCAGTCTCCCTTTGCCATCGTTTTCTGGATGAATAACATACACTGGGTTGTCTGAGACTTGCTCTTTCACTACATATATCCTCTTTTCCCAGTAGGAACGTAGTTTCCCAGGCCCACCTCGCTCTCCCAGATTTCTAACCAGCACTCTATCCCCAGGCTTCAGGACCACTCCTCTCACCTTCTGATCATAGTAGGACTTTCCTTTTGCACTTGAAGCCAGACTGTTGTTGTTAGCAATGCGGTATGCTTCCGCCATCCTTTTTTGCCACTTCTCAGCATAACCTTTGTGCGTCACTGGATCTATTTCTTCAGCCAACCCAAACAAGAGATCCACAGGAAGGCGAGGGTGTCGACCATAGAGAAGATAGTGAGGGGAATAGCCAGTGGACTCATGGCGTGTGCAGTTATACGCATGTACAACCTGTGGGAGATGTTCTTTCCATATCTCTTTTTCTATGTCTGTCAGAGTTCGCAGCATCTGCAGCAAGGTTCGATTGAATCGCTCTGCTGGATTACTTTGCGGGTGATATGGAGATGTTCGGGAATGTCCTACTCCAGAGAGCTGGCCAAGGGTTCGAAACAGTTCATTCTCGAATTCACGTCCTTGGTCATGATGGAGCTTGTTTGGGAATCCGAAACGTGGTACAAAGTCATTGTAAATCCGTTCTGCTGCCGTCCGGCCAGACTTGTTTTTTGTAGGGTAGGCCTGAGCAAACCTTGTAAAATGGTCAATTACTACTAGGATGTACTCATAACCGCCTTTGCTCTTTTCCAGGTGTAAGAAGTCGATACAAACCATTTCTAGGGGTGAGTTAGACTTCAGACCGCTCATTGGTGCACGCACATGCACTGTAGGCTTCTTCTGTTTGATGCAACTGCACTTCTTTGTTACATAGTCCTCGACACACCTTTTCATGTAGGGCCAGTAAAACCTCTCCCTGGCGAGGTGAAGAACTCTCTCCATGCCCACATGTCCCATGTTGTCGTGGAGGTGCTTTAATACCACAGGGTGGTATTTCAGAGGTAGTACTAATTGTTTCCTACTTGTTGTTCTTCGGTACAGCAACCCATCCTCGATGTGCAACCTGCTCCACTCATGCAGAAGCTTGCATGCGCTTCCTCTCACAGTCCTTCTGATGTCGTCTGTCAATTTACTGTTCATCTCTTTGAGCTTTAAGATCTTTCCTATCTCGGGATCCTCTCTTTGAGCTTGGACCAAGTCGTCATGACTAATGCTGTGTAGAGGGGCGCGGGGCTGTAGGACAACATCTTGAGAGGAGACAGCGAGAGCGGCTATCCATGCCACATCTTTCCTCTGGGCTGCTTGACTTCCTTCCCAAGCTGCATTCACTACATCCTGCGACAACTCCTCTGTGCATGTTGACATGTACTGGTCAATATCAAGAGGGACTCGGGACAGAGTATCTGCGTCCGTGTTGACTCTTCCTGGTCTGTACCTGATGTCAAAATGGAAGTCTGACAGTTCTCCCACCCACCGGTGACCAACCGCATTGAGTTTGGCAGTGCTCATGATGTAAGTAAGTGGGTTGTTGTCAGTGAAGATGGTAAAGTGTGGAGCATAATAGAGGTAGTCCCTAAATTTCTCGCACACTGCCCACTTAAGTGCAAGGAACTCCAACTTGCCACTATGCATATGGTAGTTCCTCTCTGCAGCTGTCAAAGTCCGTGACCCATACCCAATGACTCGTAGCTTTCCCTCCTGTTGCTGGTAGAGAACAGCTCCTAGACCTTGCTCTGATGCATCGGTATGCAAGACGAAAGGCCTGTCGAAGTTTGGGTATGCCAAAACCGGTGGATGTGTCAACATGTCAATCAGTCTCTCGAGTACACTTTGATGTTCAGCAGTCCACTGTATGGGTGCCCTGGATGACAGTTGGGGTCCCTTGGCTTTACCTTGTCGCGACTGGACTTGAATTGAGGATTTCCCTTGGAGCATCTCATACAATGGCTTTGCTATCTTTGAGAAGTTTTGAACGTATGTCCTGTAGTAACTGAGAAAACCGAGAACCCTTCTCAAATCACCTACCGTCTGTGGTGTTTTGTCTTTCAAAGCCAGCACAGCATTCAGGTCCTTGGGATCAACTCGAATACCGTTAGCAGAGACAAGGCGGCCAACATAGCGAACCTCTTGCTTGAACAACTCACACTTTTCAGATCGGAGCTTTACCCCTTGATGTTGCAAAGCTTGGAGAACCTTGCGGACCACTTCCACATGATCTTCAAATGACCGCGAGTAGCAGAGGATGTCATCGAGGTAGGGTATACAGCACTCATCCCTCAGCGAACTCAACATCTCCTCCATACTTCTCTGGAATGCTGCTGGCGCGTTTGATAGGCCAAACGGGATCCTTACCCACTCATAAAACCCCCAGGGTGTGATGAAAGCAGTGAGATGACGTGAACTTTCAGCCACGAAACCCTGGTGGTAGGCCTTACCCTGGTCAAGGATGCTAAACCACGAGTAACCGCCCAAGGTGTCCAGCAAGTCTCGTATTCGAGGCAGTGGGTGTCTATCCGGCACCGTTTTCTGATTCAATAGACGATAATCTATGCAGAGGCGCAGCGTACCGTCTTTCTTCCGCACACACACAACTGGAGCGGCATAGGAGGACCTAGATTTCACAATCCATCCCTTGACAAGGAGGTCTTGAACATATTCCTTTACTTCTCTCAACAGCGGTTTTGGGATGGATGTGTACGCTCTCTGCACAGGAATGTCATCTTTCAGATTTATCACCATTTGCAGGCTTGGGTTGCATCCAATATCATTTTCATCTCTGGCAAAGGCTTTTGACTCCTCAAATAACATTTTCCTGACAACCTCTTGCTGATTTTCCTCCAGGTGATCAAGGTTCACGAGCGGATGCCACAGTGATGGAGTTGGTTGATGAAGTTGAGAGGTGACCTCGTTGACTGTTGTCATGGATGCCACTTTTCTTGGAGGGTCAGCTTCCACAACCCTTTCAATATGCTGTAAGGTGCCCAGGGCTGTCTTACGTGGCAAGATAATGTCATGGCTGGTGTTGTTGCCAACAGCAATGGTGACATACGGTTTTAAAGGATTCTGCATTTCAACCAAACCTGCTCCTAGATCTAGCTGATCCAAAGGCTGACTGCCTTCGTCTGATTCGAACAATACCAGACGGCCATAGGAGTTCATGGTTGGGGGAACCCGGCATCTCACCCAGCTGACTTGTCCAGCTGGAACGACCACGTCCTTTGCACCAGTTCTTAGGCATCCTTGTGGCATACTTGGCTCCACTGTCTGAATAAAACTCACCACTGCTTCGGCTTTCTCACTTGAAACACCAATGGCATTCTGAAACAACTGTATCAGAGTAGGTACTAACCTTTCTGGCTGTCCCTCAACAAGCTGCTCAAGAACATTAAAACCAATCAACGGTCTTTCCATGGTCAAGCTGCTAACTAAGAATGGGACACTGATGGCAAGACTTGGGTCCTCATTCCCAGGTAGGTTGGTCATTATAGGAACCCATCCATCAAAAGGAATGAGCTCTCCATTGACTGCATATACCTTTAGCTCATCCAGTTCCTCAATGATCTCAGACATTGGTCGAATGTTTAGATCAGGCAGGTGTAGATCTTTCCAGGCACGGCTGATAATACTAACTTGTGCGCCCGAGTCAAGCAATGCAGTTACCGCCAAACCACTTAGATTACATTGTATCAGAGCCTTCTTTCCTATCATGTTGGCGACAGCTTTACGTTTGGTACATTGTGGTTCAAAAGAGAACTGAGAAGATGATTTGCTTTGTTTGTCATTGTACTGTGTGCTCGCTACTTCTGAAGTGGTGGACAAAGGAAGATCTGTATTGTTGTCATCACAATCAGTTTGAGTTTGGGGACGTTTCTCAGATCCGATCACTGGGCGCCCCCCCTGCAGTGACCGGTGCAAGTTTCCCTGACTCTTCTGTTTCTTTAAGCAGCCAACAGCTCTGTGGCCTTCCTCCCCACACGAGAAACAATGGTTACAGCCTGGGCGGTTTTGTTCAACACATTTTGGACAACCGTATGATTTATCTTTCCTGGGTCTCATTTTATATTGAGAATATTGGTTCCTCACATCTGTTGGTTGTGGCTTAATTTGTCGTTTCATGGCCTCAATCATACTTGTGAGCTCATCTACCTTGGCTGTAAGCTCTTTAATTGGGTCTGTCTTTACTTTTGGCGCCACACTCTCTTGCTTGCTACCCTGTTCTTTTGCTGTATTCGGCTCAAACTGTGCACCATGTGCATGAACTGCAGCCTGCCGACGAAAAGGACCTATCCTCTTTTGTCTCTCACTTTCTTCACTGGTGATTTTCATTACCTGGCGCAATATTGTCTCATCACTTACTTCACCACTGGACAAGAGAGGTTTTATTTCTCTGCGTAGCTCACTGTGTTTGTAGCCTAATCCCTGGTAAACTGTATGTAGGAAGCCATCTTGAACAGTAGCTGCACTGTATTTTATACCTGCGTCTGACAGTTTTGATGTGAATAGGACACGTTGCTTCAAACCTATGACACGATAGAGGAATTGTTGTGGTGTCTCGTTCTCCTCCTGCTTGGCACATATTAACTCTTGGAACAACTCTGCACTGCTTTTTTCTCTTAGGTGAGCCTGGAGAAATCCCTTGAGTTCCATCACAGTCAAGTCATCCTTGTTCATTAGCATCTCTTTAAAAATTCCAGGTTTCATTATCCGGAGCACACCACGAACTATCTCTGCATCATGGAAGCCTTCTTTGATCCCTTCTTCTATTTGCTTACAGACATTGCTATAACTGATGTCTGACGAATGATCACCAACCTGGCCCCCTTGTACCTTAAACTCCCTTCTCTGGAGATAGGCGAGATCTCTTATGGAAATCATCCCCTCTCGATTGGGTTGAACAACTGTCGGGTTGTGGTACGATGAGTCACTTCGAGACTTATTAGCCTGTGCTGCTACTGGCGGACAGTCTTCTGGTGACTGAGTTGTCGGTACCATAATGCTTTGTTTCAGCCTTTTACCAAGCTCCTCATAGCTAGTGAGCATTTCGAGTAACTCTACGTTTGTGGAGTCAGATACAGCAGTAGGTAGTACTGGGTCAGTGGTGAAAGCATCACTGTTTGGCAAAGTAGAACTGACTTGGAACATTTGGTTAGTAGTATCTCCATGAGCACCTATGGGTTGTGTTTCTAGCTCTGGCAAACACAATACTTTTCGGGTCTTTACAATATCATCAATAGCATCTTTCAAACCCAACAATTCAGACATTCCACTGTCTTCTGACTCTAACAAATGCTTACTGTACATGAATGAACTGATTTTGTCGAAGCAGCCTTCATGGTCTCCTTCATGGAGTTCAGACAGGTCCCAATCTGACGTTGAACCCATCTCTTTGGCGATGTGAAAAAGCTCTGCAGCTGACAAGGTGAGCAGTGACTTCCGAATGTCCCACACTAGGCTCTTCCTCCCACTCTCTGACATGGCAGCAGCGTTTCACCGTCCTTCACGATGGATCACAGTTCAGCAATGGCACAGTCTCTGCTCCGACTCACCGCTCTCGGCACTCAGCTCGAATCAGCCCTGTCTCGGTCTCAGGTGTCATTAGTTGATCAGCTCCACTCCAACCACGAAGTGGCGCCGATCCCGGACGAGCCCCCACGATCTGTTACGGGTCCCAAGGTTGGGCACCGTAAAGCAGATAGATAACCTGTATAAAAGCAGGTGTGAGAAGGCAAATGAGGACACAGTGCATCTTAATTCATCCCCAGATTGCTTCTGCTGAGATGGGGGGGGAGTGCCTTGCTGTTTCCAGTCCCCGCAGCAACTGGAGTAACACAGAGGTTCCCCCTCACTGCTGCACCTTATAAACTGCCAATACACCATCACATAAATTGAATCAATGTGGGCACACCGTCTTAGATGCGCCACATTGAGTATAAAAAAATATCAGATTTATTAGTTTGCCGCTGAGATCTAAAAAACTAGTTGAAGTTGTTTGTCGGGATTTAATGTTTTTGGCAATTGTCTTCTTTATAATTTATTTCACCCAAATTTGCCTTGATAACATTCTTGAGGCCAGTTCATTGGCTATATTTAAGAGGGAGTTAGATGTGGCCCTTGTGGCTAAAGGGATCAGGGGGTATGGAGAGAAGAAGGCAGGTACAGGATACTGAGTTGGATGATCAGCCATGATCATATTGAATGGCAGTGCAGGCTCGAAGGGTCGAATGGCCTACTCCTGCACCTATTTTCTATGTTAAGGAGCTTTTGTTTTGCTGTAAATACCACGTATAAAAATTGATAATTTGAAATGTTGCCTAACAACAGTAGGACCAGAAGTAATCAATGGTCGGCATGTACTCGGTGGGCTGAAGGGCCTGTTTCCATGCAGTGTATTTCAATCAATCATTCAATTCAAAGTGGAGTCCAACACTGGCATTATGATCCCAAGAGTCATTATTCATTACTTCTGAGATTGGAGACATGTGAATGACTGCAGGATCTACCTGTTGTGAGAATAAACAGGACATACTGAGTTGCTAAACAGAAGTGTAAAGCGCCTGTCTCACTTGGGCATCATTTGCACGTAATTTACGCGACATCATTTACTCATCACGAGGTACGACGCGTGCATCGCGACACGCACGTGACGTGCGCATGGCTGCATGGCGTGGTGAGGCGTGG
This sequence comes from Raja brachyura, assembly GCA_963514005.1. The sequence continues at coordinate 43,802,806 of OY740782.1, forward strand.
TGGCATAGGCAGTGACGCACGGCACCCCAGGATTTTGGGATTGACAAAATCTTCGCCCGCCACCTGCATGACATGCAAATGACGCCCAAGTGGGACAGGGCCTTGTGTGTGCATCCTTAAAATCAGGTCATCCACCAGTTAAATATGCCCAGAGGGTGTTTTCAGTGTCCTCTAATAACATCTGAAGTAGATTCACTTATGGTCCCACAATCATCAAAACAAAATTTGCAACACTTAAGAGCTTCAGCAACAGATGTTATGTTTCTGATCAGATCACCAAAACGGCTGAGAAAATTATCATCCTAACATTGCTGACATCTTCAGATGTAGTGCAGACTAATAGGATACAAGATTTTTCTCCCTCTCGCCACCAGTTGCATATGGAATCATTTTTATACAATCCTAATCCAGTTTTTATTTTGGTTTTAGGTAGAATGGAAACAGGCCCTTCAGCCCACTAAGCCCACGACGACCATCGATCGCCCGTCTGTACTAGTTCTCTGTTATCCCATTTTACCATCCATTCAGGGCAATTTACGGAGTCCAATTAACCTTCACATTTGTATGTCTTTGGGATTTGGAAGGAATCCAGAGCACCTGGAAAAAACCCACACAGTCACATGGAGAACTCCACACAGGCAGCACCCAAAGTCAGAATTGAACCCATTCCTCTGGTGCTATACGGCAGCAGCTGTACCAGCTGTGCCACTGCACCACCCTCATAATTTTCAATAACTATGGATCCATAAATTGGTGCTTAATAATTAGTTTATGGTATGTTTGATGCATGGACTTGGAAAAGTCGATACTCATTTTATTTGGATGCAGTTTAAGATTTGATACTGTTGTGCTGTCCAAATAACTGAAGCGTCACATCATGATAAAGGTCCAAATACTTTATTAACGACATAGCACAGGTAACTTCATACTAGCACGTTTTTATAATAATGCGGGAACCAGGCAGGGAGGGTTACTGTAAAGCTAGTGGGTGTAACTACAAAAGCATGACTCATAACATGAGTGACACTGATCTACACCCTCCCTCTTAAAGAATCAACAACAGTACAAACCCATCAACTAAGTAAGGCATACATAGGAATTGATAATAAACTGGAGGAAAGTCAAACATAGTCAGAGTACTTTACAACCGGCTTACAAACACGACCAGCACATGTACGATAGAGACCATCTCCGTTCTTTCTCCCCGGGGACAGACAGAGCAGTGGGCTGCACAGGAGAAGGAGACTGAACCAGTATTCCTGGAAATGAAGCAGGAGACTGTGACACAGGCGAAGTCGTCACTGGCAGAGGAGCCGTTGCAGATGCGGGTTGTTGTGCTGGTAGAGACGGAAGAGTGCCTCTAGACACAGACGGAAGTGCACTAGTACGGTCTGGATAATACGGAGGAGGAACTGGCTCGTTCATAGGCAGGATATGTTGTCTGTTACACCTATAGGTGCCACCATCAGCACTAACAATATACCAGCCTGGCTCAGAAGCAATTCCAGAAATCACACCAATATGGTCATGGCCTTTGTCAGTCTGTAAACGGACCACCTGCCCCTTGCTCAATGGTGGCAGCGGCCTACTTGTTTTGTCAAACCATTGCTTTTGAATGTCACACTTCTGTTGCAACCTGGATTGAACCTTCTCAGGTGGAATCACCTGTGGGATCAATGCCTGCGAAGAAAATCAATGTCAAACCATCCTGAATACGAATCGACAAGTACCAGGTACTGCTTGCCATTGCCAATCAAATATGTCAGCTGCCACTGTTGACCACGGGAGTGCAGGTACCGGATATGAAAGAAGTGGTTGCTTTTGTTGGTGAGGTGCCAAGCTCTTGTACACTGCACAGGATGCCACATTCTCAGTGATGTAGTCGGCCATGCCAGGCCAGTAAAACATGCTTTTTTCCCGTAGGACAGTAGCATCAGTGCCTGGGTGCCCTGCATGGACAGCGTTAAAATACTGGTTGTGCAGCAAAGCAGGAAACACAGCCTTGTGTCCTTCTGGCGAGGGCGGATTCTCGCAGGTCATCATCTGGCGAGGGTGGATTCTCGCAGGTCTTCCGGGGTGCGCGAGAGAAAGTGTCAGCCAGGTGCATATCCTTACCGAGTTTGTGGATCAGAACAATGTCATATTTTTGAAGTTGCAGCAACATCCGCTTAGGCATGCCAGAGAGGCGTGGATCGGTTTGTTGAAAATGCTGATCAGAGGTCGGTGGTCAGTTTCAATCGTTCAATTTCTTGCAGGCGAAAACAACTGCCAACAGCTCTTTCTCAATTTGGGCATATGGTTATTCTGTGTCAGTCATGGTGCGCGAGGCATAGGCAACAGGCTTATTGCCGTTGCCATCATTTTGAAGAAATGCTGCATCTAGTCCGTATTGTGAGGCATCACAAGTCAGTATAAACGGTAGTTTAGGATCAAAGTAAGCCAGAGTAGGAGCACTAGACATCTGCTGCTTAAGAGTGTCGAACACTTTCTGTTGTTGCTCGTGCCAAGTCCAAGCTGCGTCTTTGTGTGTAAGTTGGCGCAATGGGGTTGATATTTTGCTGAAACCCGGAATGAATTTGCTCAAATAGATAACCATGCCAAGGAATCTCTGCAAACTTAGCACGTCTGTGGGTGCTGCGAGTTCGTTGATAGCACTGGTTTTCACTGGATCCGTTTTTAGGCCATCTTTGGTAAATATATGGCCTATGTATTTCAACTCATTCACTCTGAATTTGCATTTTTGTGGGTTCAGCTTGAGATGGGTGCCCTTGGCACGATCCAAGACCTTTGCCTGATTGGCATCGTATTAGTATGTGCAATTGGAGGCATGGGTTCTAATCCCACTTCTGACACCATGTTGTGTTGCAGCTGTCCAAATAACTGAATCCTTACACCATGATAAAGGTCCAAATACTTTATTAACAACATAGCACAGTTAACTTCATGCTAGCACGTTTTTCTAACAATGCGGGAACCAGGCAGGGAGGGTCACTGTAAAGCTAGTGGGCATAACTACATAAGCATGACTCATAACATGAGTGACACTGATCTACAGACACTGAGGTGAATTTGCATGAGTTTTATTCTCTGCTGTTGGTAAAAGCATAAAAGTCCCATTTGGGTCTAAATAAATATATTAGATGTATCAATTGTAACGATTGTCATGGCCTCAGGCTGAATCAGTGTCTTGCAGAGACTAAAGCTGGAATGCCGTAAACATGCCAGCTAAGTTGAATATTGCTCACAATCAGCAAAGTAAAATGATCAGATAGTTAGTGATAAAGAAGGAACTGCAGATGCTGGAGAATCGAGGGTTACACAAAAGCTGGCGAAACTCAGCGGGTGCAGCAGCATCTAAGGTGCGAAGGAGATAGGCGACGTTTCGGGTCGAGACCCTTCTTCAGACTGGTCAGGGATCAGGGAAACGAGAGATATAGATAGTGATGTGGAGAGATAAAAAACAATGAATGAAAGATATGCAAAAAAGTATGGATGATAAAGGAAACAGGCCATTGTAAGGGTTACACAAAAAGCTGGAGAAACTCAGCGGGTGCAGCAGCATCTAAGGAGTGAAGGAGATAGGCGACGTTTCGGGTCGAGACCCTTCTTCAGACTGCCATTGTAAGCTGTTTGTAGTGTGAAAATGAGAAGCTAGTGTGACTTGGGTGGGGGAAAGATAGAGAGAGAAGGAATGCCAGGGCCCGAGGGCTGAGAGAGAGGTGGGAAGGGGAGGAGGCAGCCAGGGTTAACAGAATTGAGAAAATTCAATGTTTAAGCCCAGAGGATGCAGACTTCCCAAGCGGAATATGAGGTGCTGTTCCTCCAACTTGCGGTGTTGCTCACTCTGGCCGTGGAGGAGGCCCAGGACCGAGAGGTCGGATACGGAACGGGAGGGGGAGTTGAAATGCTGAGCCACCGGGAGGTTGGGTCGGTTATTGCGGACCGAGCGGAGGTGTTCGGCGAAACGATCGCCAAGCCTCCACTTGGTCTCACCGATATAGATCAGCTGGCATCTGGAGCAATGGATGCAGTAGATTAGGTTAGAGGAGGTGCAGGTGAACCTCTGTTGGACTTGGAAGGACTACCTGGGTCCCTGAAAGGAGTGGATGGGGGAGGTGAAGGGACAAGTGTAGCATCTCTTGCGGTTGCAAGGGAAAGTGCCCGGGGAAGGGGTGGAGTGGGAGGGAGGGGAACAATTGACAAGGGAGTTGCGGAGGGAGCGGTCTTTGCAGAAGGCAGACGGGGGGGAGATGGGAAGATGTGGCGAGTGGAGGGGTCCCGTTGGAGGTTGCGAAACTGGCGGAGGACTATCTGTTGTATGTGCCGGCTGGTGGGGTGAAAGGTGAGGACCAGGGGGACTCTGCCCTTGTTGTGAGTGTGGGAATGGGGAGAGAGGGCAGTGTTGCGGGGTATGGAGGAGACCCTGGTGCGAACCTCATCTATAGTGGGGGAGGGGAAACCCCGTTCTCTGAAGAACGAGGACATTTATGATGACCTGGTGTGGAACACCTCATCCTGGGAGCAGATGCGGCGTAGTCGGAGGAATTGGGAATACGAGATGGAGTCCTTACAGGAAGCAGGGTGGGAGGAAGAGTGGTCCAGGTAGCTGTGGGAGTCAGTTGGTTTGTAGTGGATGTCGGTCAGGAGTGTAACACCTGCAATAGAGATGGTGAGGTCAAGGAATGGTACGGAAATGTCGGAAATGGTCCAAGTGTATTTGAGTGCTGGATGGAAGTTGGTGGTGAAATGGATGAAGTCAGTCAGTTGTGTGTGGGTGCAGGAGGTGACACCAAAGCAGTCGTCGATGTAACGGAGGTAGAGGTCGGGGGTGGGGCCCTGGTACACAGAGAACAAAGATTGTTCGACATGCCCGACAAAGAGGCAAGCGTAGCTGGGGCCCATGCGTGTGCCCATAGCTACGCCTTGTGTTTGGAGGAAATGGGAGGAGTCAAAAGAGAAGTTATTGAGGGTAAGGACCAACTCCGCTAGGCGGCGGAGGGTGTCAGTAGACGGGTATGGGTTGCTCCTCTGGTCGAGGAAGTACCAGAGGGCTTTGAGACCATCCTGGTGGGGGATGGATGTGTAGTGTGACTGGACATCCATGGTGAAGATGAGAGAATGGGGGCCTGGGGAATGGAATGCGTGGAACCTACGGAGAGTGTCTGAGGTGTCTTGAACATAGGTGGGCAGGGATTTAACAAAGGGGGATAGGTGGATTTTGGGGAGAAGGTAAAATCGGGCCGTGCGGGGCTGGGAAACGATGAGGTTGGAGACTCAGGGGGTAGGGAGCCGGAGTTGATGAAGTCGGTTATGGTGCTCGAGATGGTCGCCTGGTGCTCGTCAGTGGGGTCATGGTCCAGGGGTAAGTAGGAGGAGGTGTCCGAGAGTTGGCGCGTGGCCTCCGCTTTGTAGAGATCGACGCGCCAGACTACCACGGCACCACCCTTGTCGGCGGGTTTGATAACCCAGTCTGGGTTGTTACGGAGTGAGTCGATGGCAGTACGTTCGGGGGGGAGGGATTGGAGTGAGACAGGGGAGTGGAGAAGTTGAGGCGGTTGATGTCCCGACGGCAGTTCTGTATAAAGAGTTCTAAAGCCGAAGGGCCACGAGGGGGGGTCCACGAGGAGGGGGTTCATGGGAGACAGGAAAAGGGATGATCAGTGGGGGGCGAGGACTTATTCCCGTGGAAGAACGCTGCGAGGTGGAGGCGACGGTAGAAGAGCTCCAAGTCGTGGTGGGCACGGAACTCATTGAGGTGGGGACGGAGGGGGATAAAGGTAAGACCTCTGCTGAGGACCGACCTTTCGGTGTCGGAGAGGGGAGGTCCAGAGGAAGGCAGGTGAGTGGACTGAGGACGGAGCGTAGTGTGGTGGGGGGGTGGAGGGTGGTCAGGGGGTGGGGTGGTATGGAGGCTGTGGTGTGGGTGGGGAAGAGCAGGGGTTACATGGTAGGGGCGGGGATGGGGAAGACCCAGTGGAATAGCCACTGAGGTCACCGGGGCTGGGAAGACGGGCACTAGGACCCAGTTCCGTTAGTTAGTCATGTTTATTGCAGATAGATGTTGTTCAAGGCTCCACCCTGCTTTTCTCTGAAATAATCAGATGGGATCTTTTGCAACTACTTGAGGGAGCAGTCATGGCTGGAGCATTGGCTTTGATATCTGCATTAAGGTCTGAAGTTAGGCTTCTTTTCACAACCTTTCGACTCAAGGTCAAGTGCGCAACCTATTGGTGCATAATTAATACCTTCTGACAAAGTATTGATTTCCAATTTTCTTTCATTCTTTGACCTTTTGTTTGGCCCAAAATGTAAACTTTTAGAAGCATGCATTGGATTGGAGAAGTGCATAAAATATATAATTGTAAGCTGTTTTTAAGACTAGAGGAAAACATTAAGCGAAGAATACTCACTTTAAGTTACAATACCAATGTCCTGTCTAATTTATATTATTGACAAGGCCACATTTGAATTGTTGAATGGGATATTTTACAGCTGATTTACTGCGAGATATTGATTTCATGGAAATCTTGCTGGAGTGAATGGCTGGGAAGATCCAAGAACTGATGGTTGTATGCTATCAAGGGAGCACAGCAATAAACTATCTTCAATAGAGAAACATTATTGTGAATGTCTGACCTAAACCTTTAAAATACCAAAAGTCACTGTTTATTGTAATGTCATGGTCATACAACACTATGCACCTGTCCAAGTGTCTTTTAATTTTGACAATTATCACAATAGAAAATATGGATGTAAGTTGCTATTTTGGTCACATTTGCCCATTCTGGCGCAGATTGCTACCAGAATGGCACCTGTTTTGATAATAGCATTATTCATCCATTTGATCAATTCTAAATAGTCAAAATGTATTCATTAAGGCCTTTGCAACAAAATAGTTTCTCTGCTCTCAGAAATAATTACATGGGATCCTTTGGAGTTCTTTTTGGTGTCGTGTTAAGGACCAGCAAAGTAGTTAAATTTAATGGGAATTTAAATTTAACTACTTAACACGACACCAAATTATCCTTGAAGTATTGCTCATTTTTGGACCAGGACCTATTTCTAATGTGGTTTTTCAAACTAGAACAACAGATCATGAAAATTTGAATCACCCCAAATGCAAATTGTGTTTTGAAATATTTTGCAGCAGTTATGTTCAAAGAAAAACAATGCAGTTCTGCAGAGACTAACATCCATTTGTACAAAGTTTAAAACTCTTAAAGATACCTGGAGATTGGAGGGAGTTTTCCCCTTGTGATACACTGTGCATGTGACACAGATTCATTAAAAAAAAGAGACATGAGAAACTGCAAATGCGGAAACATTTAGTAAAGCACAAAGTGATAGATTAACTCAGTGGGTCTGGCAGCATCTGAGGTGGGAAGGAATAGGCGACATTTCGGGTTGAAACCCTTCTTCAGACTGCTGTACACAGGTTGCGATCTGAAACATCGCCTATCCCTTCCCTCCTCAAATAACTTTGTTATTTAATGTTATGATGTTTTTGAAGGTGGTAATGTGGAACATTAATAAATAGCCCTATTCCTGAGATTTAATGCAAAATTTCCCATTATTTCTGCTTTTGAAATAGTCACCAGGGGATGAATTTGAGTTCTCTCAATGGAAATTTCCTCCAATTTCCATTTTGTTTCATGTCGGAAATTGACTGTTCTTTACTAAGCCTAAGCGCATGTCTAATAGTGGTGTCATGTCAGTGCGCTGAAGGTCAATGTTGCTTGTGTTTCTGCCAAACAACATTTTCATTAAAGCCTGCTAGCCAATGTCAAAAAAATGTTAACCTTAATTAATTTGATTGAGACTCATCCTCAATATGTCTATTTCAGCCCAGAGGCAATTAACAATCTATAGCCATAAGAGTTGCAATAAATTGTTCAAAGACTAAGATTTGATCACTTTTCATGAAGGTCACTTCAGTACTAAACCTTTTCAGGACAAGGTCCTTTTAAATCATTGACATTTTCTTCTGCACATGAGTCAATCTTCAATTCATTCCAGGACAAAACAAACCCCTTATTAAGGAATGTATTACAAATCCAAATATATGTGCAAAAATCACAGCTTGCAACTGAGTCTCATAGGTTCCCGTCTTGAAATGACTTTAACAGATTCTCTAGAAATAAATAGTGAACATTTAAAATCTTTGTAACCACAAATATATGACTGCCAAGGGTTGAATTAATTACTTAGTCGTCTTCTTTTCATGTCCATCTTGTTTCAAATGTTGACCTTGCTGTCATCGTCCGTCCTGAAAAGAATCAGTGGGAGCCATCACTTGCTGCAATAGATGATGGTGGTAGCAGAATTAGCTCAGGATACTTCCAGTTTCCAGCCCCGCGACGTGGACGCTTCCAGTATGGGGCCAATTACTCAGTGATAATTAATAATGTTAATTTAATTCTTGCAGCACTCCTTTCACGAGATTCTACTTTGAGAATCTTGTGAATTGCAAGCTTTCACCAGTGATCCGTTTTTCATTTCAGTAAAGTTTTTCACTGTGACTTTTTGTGACTGAAAGTAAATCATTTAAAACACATAATGAACAACAATTTAAATATATACTACACAGTACTATAAATATTTTTGCTATTAACAACCTCCATAAAAAAATAAACCTGTTAAATTCTGTAAAGGCATTTCTAAAATGGTGAATTGTGGTGAAGAAATAAAAACAAAGTACAATTTCTTCTTCATCAAACACTTTTTCACTCGCGGCCACTCAGCAAATGCTGATGATAATGTAATCAAATGTACAGGATATTCACTATTTTGGGATCTGTGTGACTCAGGGTATCCTTTGACTAAATGTACATTAATAGAGAGGATGGTAAACGAGACAGAAGGAAAGATTACTATGTGCATCAATGATTTATTTCAAGATTATATATTAAAAGATTGCTAAATCTGGTGACATGAAGATTGAATCCTAGAATACAGTCCTATGGTTGAATAATGGTAAATGCTGCTAAATTCATAATTTCAAATTTATTTTGCTGAAGAAGGGTCTTGACCTGAAACGTTAGCCATTCCTTCTCTCCAGAGATGCTGCCTGTCCCGCTGAGTTACTCCAGCTTTTTGTGTCTATCTTTGGTTTAAACCAGCATCTGCAGTTCCTACTCACACACTTATTTTACTACCTGATTTGTGGCTGTTTTAATTGGGGTTAAATGGCGTAGTATATCTTTTTCACTCCAGAGGCAGTTAACAACTGTAGCCAGGGAGGAGTTGTCATAAATTGTTTGGAGGTCTTTGAGGACTGGGGAACTTTTCATAAAAGATACTTCAGTCTTAAGCCTCTCCAGGATAAATTAATTTAAAGTCTTCTGTTACATGTCAATCTCCAATTCTTTCCTGTGTAAAACAATCCTCTAATTCATGTTTTCATCCTTTATAAAGGGCCTGTCCCACTTTCACGACCTAATTCACGACCTCTGCTGAGTTTGCCCTTGACTCATACTCGCAGCATGGTCGTCACAAGGTCGTAGGAGGTTGTAGGAGGTCGTAGGTAGGTCGTAGCAGGTCGTGATGGTAGTCGTAGGTATTCGTGGCATCAAGCAGGTCGCGCCGTTTTTTCTAGCCTGATGAAAAATGTCCACGAGTGAAAAAGGTCGTGAATTAGGTCGTGAAAGTGGGAAAGGCCCTTTACTCTCACAATGTAAGATTAGCACCACCTAGTGAAGGTCTAAGGTTTCATTGCCTGGCAGCCTACTCAGAGGTGCCGAATTTCAGAGCCGAATCTTATATGTTGGATAAAGATCTCATTAACTAAAAAGCAGACACAAACTCTACAAAGCTAGGTGGGTTCTAATGATAAAAATAAAATCCTGCACACTCTTGCCTATTTTCAGCTGCTGTTCCTGGCACCTATATTGTCTAAAAATGTTGACAGAATTATAAATGTTTATAGCCCAAAGATAATAACACACACTTTTTCCATCCAAGCATTATTGTAAGATTTAAATTCCCTCCCAGCAAGATACACATTTTCATACTTTAACATAACCAAATCTTCATGAAAATGCTAATAGAACACACTTGCCAAGTAGTGTAAACCCATTCTTCCCTTCCCCGCCTAGACCTACCTGATCATCCAGCTGCTAAACACTGACCTTTCTGTCCTGGGCCTCCTCCACTTTCAGAGTGAAGCCCAATGCAAATTGGAGGAGCAGCACCTCATATTTCGCTTGGGCAGCTTACAACCCAGTAGAATTAATTTTGATTTCCCTAACTTCAATTAACCCTTGCATTCGCTCTCTTTCTCTCTCCCTCCCCATCCTAGTACTCCGACCAGCCTGACTGTCCTCCTGATTATATTTTACATTGTATGCCTCGTTGTCAACTTCTCCTAGCTAACAATGAGCTGGTCTACATTTTCCTTGAGCTGAGTCGAATTTGAGATAACAAAACTGTTCTTTTGCCTCTTGTGTAGAGATAAGTATAATACATATAACCCTTATTATAATGGTCCAAAGGCGGGAGGAATGGTGTCCGTTATTGTCAATTGTCTGCTATAACCCTGTAAGGGCTTTTTTCCCCTCATCACTGTGCAGGCACCGGGTCAAATTTTGGAACCAAGTGGGACCTCACAGCACAGAACGCAGTGGCCCAAGATGGCCGCCCCCGCACCACCTTGTCCAGCGCTGCCAGGGAATAACAATAACCACTGCTCCTGCTGATGATTCCCACATTCAGAGATTGAGAGCTAAATGGAAACCGTAACGCGCTCGCGGTGAGATTTCTGAAGGGCCTGTCCCACAAACATGTGACTCCATGAGGCAAGCGCGACCTAACATGGTCCTTTGAGCCGTACAGCCTCACGGGGCCGGTCCCACTTCGATTACCGGAGCCGTATGGAGTTGTGCTGAGCTGGTTCGCAACATCGCGCGGGGCTCCGAAAAGCTGACCGTGTTCAAAAATTCCGCGCGGCAACGGCCTGTTGGCCCGCAGCCGTCTCGACGCCGTACGCAGCATCTTGACGCGCGAACTTCCCGCAGACTTTGCTCGAACTTCACGTCACTCACTCGACCTCCACGCGGTCACCGCTTCCGGATGGGTCGCGCTTGCCGCATGCAGGTCGCATGCTCGTGGGACAGACCCTTTAGAGTTAAGGGCTTGTCCCACCAGCATGCAACTCTATGCGATGAACGCGATCAAACTAGAAGCGGGGGCCGCGTGGAGGTCGGGTGATCCCCTGTACAGGGCCGTTCCCACCAGCATGCGCCTGCATGCGGCAAGCGCAACCAAACCGGCAGTAGGGGCCGCGCGGAGGTCGGGTGAGTGGCGCAACGCGGCGCAAAGTGAGGCAAACTTGGAGGTAAGTTCGCCAGGACAGAGAGGGGCACGCAGAGAGGGGCACCGAGGCACACACACACACAGGGCCACGGAGCCACACACATAGAGGGTCACGGAGGCACTTACAAATAGGTTCACGGAGGCACGATGTCGGGGCGGTGTGTAAATGTCGAGGCGACTGCGAGCCGACAAGCCGTTGCCGCGCGGAATTTTTGGACATAGTCAGTTTTTCGGAGCCCCGTGCGGTGTCGGGACGAACTCGGGACGAACTCCGCACAATTCCGCACGGCTCCGGCAATCGAAGTGGGACCGGCCCCGCGACGCCGGATGGCTTAAGCGACCACGTTAGGTCGCGCTAATCGCATAGAGTTGCATGCTGGTGGGACAGGCCCTTTAAGTGTCAAATGGAGCAATTGCTTGTCAATTTGCTTGGCCTCCTGCAGTGTAAAGAGCAGCCTGTGCTCTTAGCGACAGTGGTGTCTGATTACTGTGGGGATGCTCCATCTGTTACATCAAAATCCATGATAAAGAGGTTCATAATAATGAGGGTAGACTGTATAATGACATGATAATTGCTCTGAAATAACACCCTTTTCAAATTCAACTGAAACATTAATAACCCTTGTTTGAAAGAAATTGCACTAAAGGGGAAGTCTAATCTGCTACAACAGTTACACAGTCCGTGGCAATAATGCTTTTGGATTTCATTTGCAAGATGTGGAATTCTTTCATGCCACTGCAAAAAGGACAGTCCTTGCCAATGTCTCAAATTATGATTAAAATGTGTTGTTGATTAGGTTGCTTGGAGATAATTGTAATATTAGGTAGGTGGCCCTAAAGATGGGTCAACCCCTGATATGCTATAAAAGTGGTATGATGTCCTGAAGCATTTGCAAAACTCACAACATTCTTTCAATATACCAAATTCTTGGTTGAGGAAAGGGACAATTTCAAGAGAAATTGTCCTTTTGCCACTTTGCAGTTGTTCTATGGTCTTGAATCATGGCCAACCATTCATCTCTCTGATATATCTGGCTTGGAGGGCAAGTGCAACAAGATGAAAATAAATGAAGGAACATTTAATAGGAATTTGGTTTGACTGCACTTGGAGCATTGAATGCAGTTCTGGTTGCCTTCATTACAAGAAAGATGTGGAGGCTTTGGCGAGAGTGCAAAGGAGGTTTACCAGAGTGCTGCCTAGATTAGCGATTTCAGCTCCAGGGAGAGATTGTAGAGACTTGGATTGTTTTCTCTGAAACGTCGGAGGTTGAAGGCAGGCTTGATAGAAGTATATAAAATCATGATGGGAGAGAGTCAGAATCTTTTTCCCCAGGGTGGAAATATCCAGCACTAGGGGGCATAGCTTTCAGGTGAGAATGGGAAGTTTAATGTAAGTGTGTGGAGCAGGTTTATAACATGGAGAGTGGTGGGGGCTAGGAACACATTGCCACCCATGGGTGGTGGTGAAGGCAGATACGACAATGGCATTCAAGTGGCTTTTGGATAGGCACATGAAGATGCAGGTAATAGAGGGATATAGATCATGTACAGGCAGATAAAATCAGTTCAGCTTTATATCATGTTCAGCACAAACATTGTGGGACAAAGTGCCCAGGGTCTCTTCTATACCCCGTAACTCTGCTCTCACTCCCTATCCCCCCATTCGTAACAAGGGCAGAGTCCCCCTTCTCCTCACCTTCCACCCCACCAGCTGTCACATACAACAAATAATCCTCCGACATTTTGGTCACCTCCAACGGGATCCCACCACTGGTCACATCTTCCCATCTTCTCCCCTTTTGGCTTTCCACAGAGACCGCTCCCTACGTATCTCCCTGTTCAATTAGTCCCTTCCCACTCAAACCACCCCTCTCCTGGCAGTTTCCCTTGCAACCGCAGGAAATGCCGTGTGTGGAATTGGCGTCGAAGGACGAGAAGCCGAAGCAAAGAAGTGGAAGCCAAATAACCGAATGGAAACTAAGACGAAACGCCAAATAACCGAAAGGGTGGGACGCCTAAGTACAAACTAACCAAAAGGGCGGAACACCTAAAAGCCAACTAACCGAAAGGCTGCGTCGCCTAAAAGCAAACTCACCGAATGGCCGCTCTGCGGAAAAGTCAAATAACGGACATGGCGTCACCGGGCGGGTGGGCGGGACTTGTTAGTGATTGGTCCAGACCCCCAGGTCCATCACATCACTGGCCGGTGTTGACGGGAGGGTGGGGGTAATTTTCCCACACAAGCCATAGGTGACTGGGCACTCTGAACCCGAGCACCAAGTTTTTTCTTTTTTTTTATATTTCAAAATAGACTTTATTCGAGTAATAAATATATACAATACATCAACCGTGCGAAAAAAAATCCATCCAACATTTTCGGAGGCTATACAAATGTCTCCATACAGTCTATATACATTTTTCAAAATTTTCAAATTTCACGAATCGATCCCCCACCCGTGCCACTCATGTGGCCCCCCGGCATGGGATACCTTCCCTTATTTTGAGCGGCGTTTCCACCATACAGTGCCCCCCATGTCCAGCAGCGGAAGGACCTTAGACTGTGGCCCTCCCCCACCGAGCCTTGGCGTTGGCTGCACCGAGCTTCAGTGCGTCCCTCAGTACGTACTCCTGCAGTCTGCAGTGGGCCAGTCGGCAACATTCCCCGACGGACATCTCGCTCTGCTGGGTGGTGAACAACGCTCGGGCAGACCAGAGAGCGTCTTTCACCGAGTTGATAACCCTCCAGCAGCACTTGATGTCAGTCTCTGAATGTGTCCCTGGGAACAGTCCGTAAATCACAGAGTCCCAAGTTGTAAGCGGCCAAAAGAGCGCATCCCTCGGGACAGCCCCCACTCTCCCACAGCCACAGCAGCCCTCTGCCTCGCCGTCCCAGTGCGTCCGCATTGTGACGGGCTGTGGGTCGGCAGCGCTGGATGGAGCAGAGGTGTGGGACAGGCTGGTCCTTCCGCCCACCCAGAGTCACTGACAGCAATGCACCGCCATCGGACCCCAACCCCCACACCAGTCTTCAGGTCTGAAGAATGGTCTCAATCTGAAATGTCACCCATTCCTTCTCTCCAGAGATGCTGTCTGTTCCGCTGAGTTACTCCAGCATTTTGTGTCCATCTTCAGTTAGAACAGTTTACAGATTATCTGGTGTTTTGTGCGTGGGAGCTTGTGTGCGTTACGCAGGCAACTAGATGGTAATAAATAAAACGTGTTTCTTGTTGTCGGGGGGGGGGGTGGGGAAGTGGGAGGAGACAAAATAGTTTGTTGTCATGCACACTTGTCATCGGCCCGCCAGGGAATTTGTGTGTCCCCCCCATGTTTTAAAAGCGATTTACTATGGCTGCCAACGCCCCGAGCCGTCTGTCCCCGCGACCGCGGTGGGGGGTGAATCACTCCGTGTGGGTGTCAGAGGGTAAAACCCCGTGCGTGTGTTGGGGTCGGGGGGGAGGAGGCGAATAACCCTGGTTTGGGGGTTGGGGTCCGATGGCGGTGCATCGAGGTCAGTGACTCTGGGTGAGCGGAGGGACCAGCCTGTCCCACACCTCTGCTACACCCGGCGCTGCTGACACACAGCCAGTAACAATGCGTCCGCACGGGGGAGACGAGGCGGAAAGCGGGTGAGTGGAGGCTGTCCTGAGGGATGCACTCCTTCGACTGCTTAGCACTTGATGTTCCGGTTCAGGGTTCGCAGTCACCTATGGCTTGTGTAGGAAAATGACCCCCACCCTCCCGTCTCCACCAGCCAGTGATGTGATGGACGCGGGGGTCTGGACCAATCGCTGACAAGTCCCGCACCCCCTGAGACGTCATGTCCGTTATTTAACTTTTCGATTGAGCAGCCATTTGGTTAGTTAGCTTGTCAACTAAGGCGTCCCACCCTTTCGGTTAGTTGGCTTTTCGGCTTTGTACGCTTTTGGTTATTTGGCCCTTCGGCTTTGGCTTCTCGTCCTTCGACGCCACGTCCGGGTACCAGAAATGCTACACTTGTCGCTTTACCTCCCCCCTTGACTCCGTCCAAGGACCCAAGTCAGCCTTTCTTGGTGCAGCAGAGGTTCACCTGCACCTCCTCCAAACTCATCTATTGCATCCGCTGCTCTAAGTGTCAGCTGAGACCAAACGTAGGCTTGGCAATCGCTTCGCCTAACACTTCCGCTTAGTTCACAATAACCAACTTGATCTCACGCGCCCCCCCCCCACATCAGTCTGAAGAAGGGTCTCGACCCAGAACGTCACCTATTTCCTTCGCTCCATAGATGCTGCCTCACCCGTTGAGTTTCTCCAGCATTTTTGTGTACCTTTGATTTTCCAGCATCTGCAGTTCCTTCTTAAACATTCCTGTGTGCTGTACTGTTGTTCTATGTTCAATAGAACCCCCCCCAACACTTACCTCCCCCCCCCCCCCCCTTCACTTCTTTCAAATGGTGGACCAATATTTTAGGCAAGAATGCTTAATGATCTTTTGCTACTTATCTCTTTGTGGAATGTTTAAACAGCCATTGATCTTATTTTGAATTACTCAACAATTTGTACAGAATATAGCATATGCTACATACTGTGGTGTAACTTTTAACAACACTCATTTCATAACATCAGTAATGGGCTGAAGAAACACACCGGTGTCTCTATGGTGGCTAAGATTGAGAGAATTAGTATTTACGTGTATTTTTTTAGTACATTCTTACTCCCCCTCACATCTGTCAGTGGATAGAATCGTTCATTCAAATCCTAGAAATCATCTTAGCATGTATAAGACAGCCATACCAACAATAAAGTGTAGGCATAAACTAAGATTGAGTATCAAACCCATCTGTGCACGAACCTGTGCTAGCAATATTTTTTTCCAGATTTAGAGATCAGTATATTTGTTTTCCATATTTCAAATAATTGTGAAAATGAAGTTTATTTCCAATGATCCAAAGACAGGTGGGCTAGAAGTGGACTTGGGTATGGAATGGTATGGTACTTTATTTGTGACATGTACCGAGGTACAGTGAAATTAATGTTTGTATACACTTCAGTACAAGTATCATTATGCATAAGCGGCATGGTGGCGCAGCTGCAGTGTTGCTGCCTTACAGCGCCAGAGACCCGGGTTCGATCCCAAATACGGGTCCTGTCTGTATGGAGTTTGGGTTTCCTCTGAGATCTTCGGTTTCCTCCCACACTCCAAAGACGTACAGGTTTGTAGGTTAATCAGCTTGGTATAAGTGTAAATTGCCCCTAGTGTGTAGAAAAGTGTTAACGTGCGGGGATTGCTGGTCGGTGCGGATTCAGTGGGTTGAAGGGCCTGTGTCCGCACTGTATCTCTAAACTAAACTAATAAGCACATAGATACACTTTAGATAATCATCTCAGATACAATATAAGTGTATTGCAGTGGTACACTGAGACAGTATAGAGTTGCCAGTTTAGTGCAATGTTGGTGCCATTTTCAAGTCCCAGTTGTTGTAAGTGCAAGGTCCTTGAGCCCCTGATTTCCCCAACAACTCTCCCACTTCTGCAGTTATTTTCATTCCCTGGCTCATCAAGGTACCCAGTGAAGACTTTGATTGTCAATCCATCCTGGAGTCCCTCACTACATATTTAATTGCCTTCACTGTATCTAGCCCTGGGCATGATAATCGTCCTGGACCATACCACGATACCATTGGGCTTAATCTGTCTCCCCACCTTCTCTGAACTGAGCATTGACAAGCCCCTCTCCCCCATCCCTTCTCCTGCCCCAATGCACAGGTCCATTCAGGTCTGTCGTCATTTCCCAATCCAGACTTGGCCTTGAGCCCAGCTGCTGGGCAGCATATTTTTGTTTGGCCTCGGGTAACTTGGAAGTTTTTCATGAGAGGCAAACAGTGTAAAGTCAGTGCATTTTCATTTATAAATGCTTGTGCTTGTATTTTCTAGATACTTGTTCATTTTATTCTGTGTTACACACTCTTGCAATGTGTCCACAATTTAAGTAACGGGCCAATTAACTACAGCACACGTTCACCAACAACTAGTATGTTCAGTCAGGTCAAATTTCAGAGGCAGGGTACAATGCACTTAAGCTACTATCTAGTGGTGTTAGCCATACCCAGGTTAATTTACCTTTCTCGGCTAATCTGTTGAGCGGTACTGGTTGCCAAGGAATTTTGAACAGAAAACAAATATAATATTTTCTTTCTTTCTTTCAAATCCAAGAACATTGTAGGAAACTAGAGAGGAAATCGAGGGAGCCATGGTTTAAATTTACAAGTTGTCCTTAAATACGGGAGAGGTGCCGGAACACTGGAGGGTGACAAATGTTGTGCCTCTATTTAAGAAGGGCTGCAGGGAAAATGCTGGGAACTATGGGCCGGTGAGCTTAACATCTGTAGTTGGAAAGTTATATTCTGAGGGATAGGTTATACAGTAATTTAGATTGGTTAGGGCTGATTTGGGACAGTCAGCTAGGTTTTGTACGTGGGATGTCGTGTCTCACAAAACTGATTGTTTTTTGAAGACATGTCCAAAAAAGTTGTTGAGGGCAGAGCTGCAACGTGAACTTCAGTAAGGCAGTCGACAAGGTTCCGCATGGTAGGCTGCTCTGGAAGGTTATATTGCATAGGATCCAAGGAAAGATAGCTGAATGGATAGCAAATTGGCTTCATGGGGGGAAGCAGAGGGTGATGGTGGAAGATTGCTTTTAGGATTGGAGGTCTGTGACTAGTGTTGTGCCTCATGGTTTGGTGCTGATTACCATTTGTCATCTACATTAATGATTTGGATGACAACATATAGGGCAAGATTAACAAGTTTGCTGATGATACAAAAGTGGATGGTTTTGCAGATTTTGAAGATGGTTGTGAGAGATTGCAGCAGGATCTGGATCGATTGGCCATGTGGGCTGAGGAATGGTTGATGGAATTACAGAGAAGTGTGAGGTGTTGCATTTTGGGAAGTCTAACATGGGCAGAACCTACACAGTGAATGGTAGGCCTCTGGGGAGTGTTGCTGAGCAGAGGGATCTCGGAGTACAGGTGCATGGTTCCTTGAAGGTCGAGTCACAGGTAGATAAGGTGGTCAAAAAGGCATTTGGCACTTTCGCCTTCATCAGTCAGAGTCCAGAAGTAGGGAGGTCATGTTGCAGTTATATAAGACGTTGGTGGGACCGCATTTAGAATATTGTATTCAGTTCTGGGCACCATGTTATAGGAAAGATATTGTCAAGCTTAAAAGGGTTCAGAGATGATTTACAAGAATGTTACCAGGACTAGAGGGTGAGTTATAGGGAGAGGTTGAGTAGAATGGGTCTCTATTCCTCGGAGTGCAGGAGGATGAGGGGTGATCTCATAGAGGTGTATAAAATCATGAGAGTAATAGATCGGGTAGATGCATAGAATCTCTTGCCCAGAGTAGGGGAATCGATAACCAGAGGACATAGGTTCAATGTGAAGTGAAAAGATTTTATAGTAATCTGAGGGGTAACTTTTTACACAAAGGGCGGTGGGTACATGGAACAAGCTGCCAGAGGAGGCATTTGAGGCTGGGACTATCCCAATGTTTAAGGAACAGTTAGACGGGTACATGGATAGGACAGGTTTGGAGGGATATGGACCAAGCGATGGCAGGTGGGACAAGTGTACCTGGGACATGTTGGCCGATGTGGGCAGGTTGGGCCAAAGGGCCTGTGTCCACACAGTATCACTCTATGACTCTATAAATGAGTTCACCACTGTCCTCTGGAGCAGTTGAATGTGACCTTAATTTAATATCCCAGATGTAGGAAAACGCTTCTGATGACATTTAATGTGAGAACACAAGAAGATAAGAGCTACCAGCCCCCTCCGGTCTTCCCCTCCACTCTTCTCCTCCTCTGTTCCAGTGCCATGTGGCCCTCAATTACATTTTGTTTCAAAAAGATATCTCCCTACCCTTTGAATCGTTAAACCATCCTGCACAACCCTGCGGGGTAAAGAATTCCAAAGATTCATTGTCTTCTGTGAGAAGAAATTCTTATGTATCTCAGTGTTAAATGACCGCACCCCTATCTTGTAATCATGTCCTCTTGTTCAAGATAAACACAGCAGCAGAAACATCTCAATGCCTACCCTGTCACGGACCCTGGCCTCCCCTCTTTCATCAGGCAAAAGGTATAAAAGTGTGAAAACACACACTTCTAGATCCAGGGACAGTTTCTTCCCAGCTGTTATCAGGCAAATGAACCATCCTACCAACAACCAGAGAACAGTCCTGAGCTAGTATCTACCTCATTGGAGACGCTTGGACTACCGTTAATTGAATTGTACTGGACCTTATGTTGGCTTATCCCTTGCACATTCCCTTTATTATGTATCTGTACACTGTGGATGGTTTGATTGTAATCATGTATTGACTTTCTGCTGACTGGTTAGCACACAACAAAAGCTTTTCACTGTACCTCGGTACACGTGATAATAAACTAAACTCAAACATTTGCCCCCTCAGAATCTCATATGTTTGAATAAGATCAGCCATGATCATATTGAATGGTGGTGCTGGCTCGAAGGGCCAAATGGCCTACTCCTGCACCTATTGTCTAGTGTCTATTATCACACTTCATTTTTCTAAATTCCAAAGAATATTGTCCAATGTCTTTGGCCACTCGTGATGGGATAATCCCCTAATCCCAATAATTAGCTGAATCAAATCTATTTTGAATTGCCTTCAATGCTGCCGTTTTCTTTATCAAGTAACGAAACCAAAATGTTTCTACGGTTTGCCACGCGTAACAAATAAACACATTGCACGATTACAATAATGTTTTCCTATGCTCGTCTCAAACTCTCTTGTAGTAAAGGCCAGTTTGCCATTTGCCTCCCTTGCCATTTCCTACATTTGCCTGCTAATTTTTCTGTTTCCAAATTATATATTTTTACGATAATGGCATTTTTGTTTACACTTTTATAAATAAAAGATAATATCCAAATGCAACTGCATTAAGTATCTCATCACTTCTTGGACAGAATACATTTGCATAGTTTGAACATTTATTAATATTAATTATTGCCCGTAACTGGAGAGATTTTGCAAAAAAGCCCCACATGAATTGCTTCAATTTTTATACCTCAGCTTTTAGCCATTTTTTGTGACTAATTAAATAATATAATATTACCTGTTACAATAATGCATGTCCTGAGTGCATTGAAAAATAATGACATATCCTCATCAGATTACAATGTTATTATTCTTTGATAACACATTATCCTTGATAATAAATTGTACAATAAATTAACAATGATACTTCAAATGTTTCTTCCATCATTTTTCCCTTGGATAGTAAACTGCAGGCCAATTGTGTACTTCAGAGATCTTGCACAGAAAATACATTAATTTTTATTGATTCTCTGTTGGTAAGGGAACCATAAATAATGTGCATTATAGAGGTCATGCTTTATCATGAGAATTATGATGTGGGAACTCGTTATAGTAGGTCTGATTAGATGAACAGCATGTCCGGTTATAGATTTCTTTGTCTTTCTTGTTTTGCAAATGCATCCTTCAATGTCTTTCTGTTTGACATCAATTACAAGGGCTTGATGCTGATAGATATAATGCTTTATTGTGGTCATCTATTTAAGGAATGATTGTCCCTTAACTCAGATCTGTGTTTGGCTGATAATAGGATGTAGATAGCATGACTCGCCATGCAAACAAGCGATAAGCTTTTGAAATAGTTTCAGCAGTTGTTCACAAACAGGTTTCCTGCACAGATTCATTCGGCAAACTGTCCAGCCTTTGCATGTGGCAAATATCATTTTTATTTTGTATTTATTCATTTCACAGAATGTAGACAGCACTGCTCATTATTGTCCACCGCTAACTGTGTAGCGTACTGTGCACAGGTATTATGACCAGGTACATTCAGCAGTGTGTGTTCTGTACCAATTGCCCACGAACTGAGTATCTTGTATTGCCAGAGAGGAGTCAGCTGTGTGGGTGGAACTGGATGTGTAGGAAAGAACTGCAGATGCTGCTTTAAATTGAAGGTAGACACAAAATACTGAAGTAACTTAGCGGGACAAGCAGCATCTCTGTAGAGAAGGAATGGGTGGTGTTTCGGGTCGAGACCCTTCTGACTCAAAATGCTAGATTTGACCCGAAATGCCACCCATTCCTTCTCTCCAGAGACGCTGAGTTACTCCAGCATTTTGTGTCTACCTTTGGTGTAACGGGAGTCGCATGCAGGCTGGACTGGAGAAGGACAGCATGAAGTGACTCCAATATGGTTGGCTCTGGAAGAGATTGCTTTGCAGAAAAAAAACAGCACGAGCCTGATGGGTAAAAGGCTCCCCCACCGTGCTGTAATGACTCTCTGACTTTAAATGTATATTTCTTTATTAAATTCCCATCTGTAATTCCTGTCCATAAATCACTCAGCAGTTTTGACTGCTTGCTATAAAGTTTGTGCTAATCAGCATGCATTGGATTCTTCAGATGTAGCAGAGACTTTGGCAAGTGCAAAACCTTTAATTATATAGTTGCCTGGTTTTGAGATGTTTAGAAATGTTATCACGTTTGGTGCTGCTGACATTCCTATTCTTACTGTTGCATTTTATCACTAGTTTGGCACATTAGAGCAAATGATTTGTTTATACAATGCCTTCAAATTAGAACTACAGCTGTCAATATAATTGTTAATTTAAAATTTATTCAATTTTACTCCATAAATGTGAATTAGGGATACAGCGTAAAAACAGACCCTTCGGCCCACCGAGTCTGTACCGTCCGGCTATCCCCGCACATTATCACTATCTGACACACATTAGGGACAATTTACATTTATACCAAGTCAATTAACCTACAAACCTGTACGTCTGTGGAGTGTGAGAGGAAACCTTCGGTTTCTCAGAGAAAACCCATCCAGGTGACGGGGAGAACGTCCAAACTCCGTACAGATAGTACCCACATTGTGTACCCGCAGTGAGGAGCAAACCCAGGTCTCTGGTACTGTAAGGCAGCAACTCCACGGCTGCACCATGTTGATGTTGTATGATTCAAGTTACCAGATAGTTCAGTTATTTAGTGCAAATAGTTATGACTGCGAGTGAACATTTTCCATGCAGTCGGGTCACAAGAGCTTCATAACAAGAATTAAAAAAAATCAAAATCAAATTATTTTTATCAGATATACTTGAATTAAACCTGTTATAAAATGTTGTTGGAACTGTATAAGGAACATTTTTGGGGGCATCACAGTTACGCAGTGGGTTGAGCTGCTGCCTCACAGCACCAGAGATCCAGGTTTGATCCTGACTATGGGTGCTGTCTGTGCGGAGTTTATACATTCCCCCTCTGACCGTGTGGGTTTTCTCCGGGTGGTCTAGTTTCCTCCCACATTCCAAAGATGTGCAGGTTTGTAGGTTAACTGTCTTCTAAAAATTGCCCCGAGTGCGTGGGATGCGGAGGTGGAATAACATAGAAACATAGAATATAGGTGCAGGAGTACATCATTCGGCCCTTTGAGCCAGCACCTCCATTCAATATGATCATGGCTGATAATCCAAAATCAATACCCCATTCCTGCTTTCTCCCTTAACCTTTGATTCCGTTAGCCTGAAAAGCTCTATCTAAAGGGCCTGTACCAGTAACGCCACTTTTCAGCAACTGTCTTCGACCTTCAAGCTCAGGGGCACTCGCCTGAAAAACCTTGAGCTGGATCGACAATCAGTAATGAAACCGCGACCCGGATCGACCGTCTGCACACACACACACCGCAAAGGCAGGGGCTAGGGAAAGCGGGGGAGCGCTGTCTGAAATTCACACCCGCGATGAACAGAAAGGTAAAAGACGGCTGGCACAGTTACGGTAAGTCCTTTAGAGAGCACGGGGGGGGGGGGGGGGGGATAGAGAGAAGGGGAGAGAAGGGGGAACGAAGGAGTGGAGACACTTTTAAGAAACCAGACAACTTTTAATAAAGTTTAGCAGGCATTTATCATTACCGGTCGGTTTACTTACCTTTTTTTTCTCAACAAGCTTTACCTTCAACTACCTTTGATTACCTTTGATTGCCTTTGATTACCTACGATAGCATTACGACCTACTACGACCTACCTCGACTAAACATACAAGTAAAAAATATATTGATTTTTTCCATGGCGACATTTTTTAAAATCGCGGGCAATTTTCAATTTGCTGAAAAAAATGCCGTAACCTAACTGAGGCCTCAAGTACGCGGGGACTACTCTCGAGCATGAAAAAAAGACCTCCTAGGACCTAGTGTCGACCATGCTGCAAGTAGGAGTCGAGGGCAAACTGTTCCAAACACGCAAATTGGGTCCCCGCAGTAGGACAAGCCCTTAACTCTCTCTTCAATACATCTATCTAACATAGAGCTGGTGTATAGATATTTGATGGACGGTGTGTGTCTCTAAACTGAACTAAAGTTTCAATTGCTGTTACTTCATTTGCATCTCACTGTCTTCCTTCCTTGAGACTTGACCTTTTCATCCTCAATTCTAAATGGAAATGCCAGAACTAATTACATTATTCCAAAAAGTGGTTTTGACAGAAACTGCTTCAAAATGGTTCTAAGTACCCACTCAGGGGAAGCTTTCCCCAAATGTGTGCAGTGCTCAACAAAAGAGGATTAATTAGCTTCAATCAGAATGGCTAACTAACTAATCCCCACAATTACACTATCCATGGTTTGTGAATTGTTCAAGGAATCGGAAACTCAGATTTTATTTTCTGAGATTTCTCATCAGAGATGCTGTGTGGATTTTCACCGGGTGCTCCGGTTTCCTCCCAAATTCTAAAGACATACAGGTTGGTAGATTAATTGGCTTCTGTAAATTGCCCCTAGAATGTAAGATATGATAGTGGGATGACATAGAACTAGTGTTTGGGTGATCAATGGTCAGCGTGGGCGTAATGGGCCACAGGGCCTGTTTCCATACTGTATCTCTCTAAACTACATTTTTGCCCAACTTGCTGAATATTTCTCGTAGTTTTTGTTTTTTATTATGGAAGTTTGCAAATGGTAATTAGGCCTTAAGAAGGATGATGATTCCAGAAATTATGTAAAATAGAGACACAATGGAAGCTGCAAATATTGAAATCGTGGAAAAACGCACAATGTTCTGGAAGAATTCAGAGGATCAGACAACACCTGTGGAGGGGATGGACAGACGACTTCTTCAGGCAGCTCATCCTGTGCTCTGCCTACAATTAATCTGTTGTCTTATATCATTAAGGGTCTCTATGACTGTGCATCTTCCCTAATTGCTACTTCTCCTACATCTCATAGATACATAGACAATAGGTGCAGGTGTAGGCCAATCAGCCCTTCGAGACAGCACCGCCATTCAATGTGATCATGGCTGATCATCCACAATCATTACCCAGATCCTGCCTTCTCCTCATACCCTATTGATTCCGCTAACCCGAAGAGCTCTATCTAACTCTCTTTTGAATGCATCCAGTGAACTGGCCTCCACCGCCCTCTGAGGCGGAGAATTCCACAGACTCACAACTCTCTGTGTGGAAAATGTTTTCCTCATTTCAGTTCTAAATGGCCTACCTCTTATTCTTAAACTGTGGCCTCTGGTTCTGGACTCCCCCAACATCGGGAACATGTTGTTAAATATTGTCCAATCCCTTAATAATTTTATATGTTTCTATAAGATCCCCTCTCATCCTTCAACATTCATTTTTCAATCTCAGTGGCAAGTGCTGCACTGGTTCCATCAGCATGTTCATCCATCCAAATCATATAATGGTGAACTTAACAAGATATTTTAAAAAAAAATTGCATGTTGCCATAACTTCGCGCATGACATTTTACCAAGTTGCACTTTAAATTCCAGGCACCTTCACGGCTATACTCCTGCTATGTACCAGCATCATGCCAACAAACCCTCCAATGGACATGTGGTCCCCTAATATACTAAACACTGGTTTAGTATCCATATAATTCATATCCCTCATAATGTGATATGCTCCAAATCCTCTTGTTGACACTATTCTGTTGGGCTTTTACTGTGAATCTAGTTTTACATACAGCTTTAAGAATCTAGCTTCTCTGTGCCCTTCTGCAGAAAATAACATGCCGCATTGCTAGATTGCTGTGTTTTACAGTATTTATAACAATAGACCACTGAGCTCATTATTTTAGTAGGTCCTGCAATAACATAGGGGGAATTTAGTTTGAACAGTAATACATATGCAGAGATGAAAACACCACATGGATACAATCAGAGCCATACAGGAAGGCCATTGGAAGATATGAGATGCAAAAATAGATAATGTTTCTTTCACACACTGAGTTGATAACAGGTAATATTGATAATGTTACTATAATTTATTAATTTTGCAGCTGAGATTGTTAAAAAGCTTTTATATGATCGCTGTTTGCTCCATTTGCCGCATTATTTTTACTTTCTCATTGCAACCATTTCAGTGTCGGTCAAACAGAAAAAGCAGTAAATTCAAACTGAATAATTAACTTATCCTTTGCATCCCCAGTGACTTTGTATGATATTTCCTGAGTTCAGTGAGATTATTATCTTTAGAGTAAACCAGTTACAAAATTATACAGCATAGAAACAGGCCCTTCAGCTCAATTCATCATGCCATGCTGAGCTAGTCCCATCTGTCTGTATTGGACCCATATCCCTCTCTCTCCATGTACCTAGCCAAATTGCTTTTAAACATCATAATTGTGCTCACCTCTGCAGCAACCTCTGGCAGCTCATTCCACATACCCACCGTGGAAAAAACAGTCCCTCAGATCCCTTTAATACTTTTTCATCTCACCTCAACCCTATGCTCTCTAGTTTTAGTCTCCCCTAGTATGGGAAAATTCAATGCCCCTCATAATTTTATATACCTCTGTAAGGTCACCTCTCAGACTCCTTTAGTCAAGGTAAAACAACCCAAGCTCATCTTGTGGCTTCATATAACTTAAACCCTCCAGTCCCAGCAATGTCCTTGGGAATCTTTCCAGCACCTCTCTAGCTTTCTAAAGCTATCACACCCTTCCTAAAGATGGATACAATTACAGTATTTAAAAGAAATTTAGACAGATATATGGAGAGGAAAACGTTTGGAGGGATAGGGCCAAATGCAGGTAAATAGGGTAAATAGGACTAGTTCAGGAGGGCAACTTGATTGTTATGGACAAGTTGGGCCAAGGGCACTGTTTTAATACTGTGTCACTCTATAATTACACCAATGTACCTAAATTGTCGAATACTACCGTCCTCCTCACATCACATAATTACTATTAAGAACTACTTATGAATTCTGTGACCTTTACAGTTAATGATGAAAACCCTATACATCACCTGGTAATGTTACATTGTACATTCATTCCATATTCGTGCCAAACCTGTTTTCCAAAGGCAAAAGGTTTATATTTTCAACCATTTGCAAGCAACTCTTTGGGGCATATGGGACCAAACCTGAGATAATTAATTCAGATTTGATCTCCATATTTAGCTAATGATGTCCTGGCTTTAGGGGACAATGGAAAGAACATTCGTTGGTGTGATTCCTGTGACAAAGGGGTTGACATATGAAGGGAGAAAACCAGATCTGGCTTTACTCACTAGAGTTCAGGGAAATGTGAGGTGATTGTTTTGAAATATAAAAGATTCTTCAGGGGAATGAAAAGATGGATGCAGAGAGCATGGGGAGACGTAGAACTGGGGGATATTATTTCAGAATTCTGCGTCACACATTTAAGAGAAAAATTATTTTTTCTCCGATGGTCATGAATTGATAGAATTTTCTACCCCAGAGACCTGATGAGTCACTTAGTACATTCACATTATCTGAAGAAGGGTCCCGACCTGAAACTTCACCTATTGTATCCATGTTCAGTCTGAAGAAGGGTCCCAACGCAAAACATCCCCTATCCATTTTAACTTTGAAGTAGGTTCCAACCAGAAACATCACCTGTTCATATTCCCCAGAGATGCTGCCTGACCCACTGAGTAACTTCAGAACTTTGTCATTTTTTGTAAACCAGCATCTGCAGTTCCTTGTTTCCCCATCCTTCATATTGACAGATATTTGAACTGCAAGGGAATTATGTGATATGAGAAAGGATCAGGAAATGTTCCTATTCCCTCTCTGTGCACCTCACTGTTCAAGCTGAGGGCCTCGGCCAAAGACAATGTGCCATCAATTTGAAGCCTACATTTGGCAATCAAAGAAAAACAGAGTTAACATCTTTAGTCAATGACCTTTCACCAGAATCCATGGTAATGAAGATAGACACAAAAGGCTGGAGTAACTCAACAGGACAGGCAGCTTCTCTGGAGAGAAGGAATGGGTGAATGTTTCGGGTTGAGACCCTTCTTGAAGACGACAAAAGCTTTTAGACTGACATATGTGAACAAACTTTGTCGTCATGCCAATAGTTTGGAACCATATTTATGGACCTGTCCCACTTACACGACTTTTTAGGTGACTGCCGGCACCCGTCATAGGTCGTTGCAGGTCGGCGAAAATTTTCAACATGTTGCAAATTCAGCGGTGACCAGAAAGAAGCTACGACTCTTTGGGCTACTGAGGAGAATACTCACTACCATACAGGCGACACCCTGGCGACATGTCACGGGGTGAAGCCTGTATGGTCGTGAGTAGTCGCCCAAAACAGTCGTACCTTGTTCTGGTTGCTGCTGGATTTTCAACATGTTGAAAATTTTCGGTGACCCGTAACGACCTATGATGGATGCCGGCAAGTCGCCGAAAAAGTCACGTGAGTGGGACAGGCCCATTAGGCACTACGTTTTTTTTTTCTTGTTCCAGAAAGAGATGACCTTGATCTGCACCACCACTGTGATGGTCTCATTGAATTCTGTGGGGAAAAATATCAAGAATTGTGCAAATTATTTTGCCTACTTGCTATTAGCTTATTATATCATAATACCCGTCAATTTCATGATCAAAGAACTTTAGTATGCAGCAAATTCAAATTGCCTTCAGGTTCATATAGAATCCATCAAAAACTGGTGACTACAATTTAGCAAACAATTTAGGGCCAGAGAGGGCTGTAAGAGTCCCTTGAAAGAGAATAAATAAATAACAAGAGATGCTGGTGGGAATTGTGCAGCAAAGAGGAGCTGTGAAATGAAATAAATTAAACTCTTGATGAATAAGTGAATAATTTGTGTTAATGTGATTTACTTTGCATGTTTTGTTTATACCATGCTCTCGATAACATGACCCTTTCTCTGCCTTTATGTTGTCAGAAGAAGGCAATCGTATTGATGCTGCACTATTTTCTGTTTGCTTGGCTTGAGTTTGCCATTAATGGTTATAGGCTATAGGTTATAGGGTATGTTGAATTAATGTTGCATGGTTGGAGATCACTTTGGAATAAATCACTTTGCAACTGTTGGAATAAATGCTTAACGATGCAGTACAAAGAGGGTGTAGTCCTTCAGAACGGTTTTTTTTTTTCTGGAGCTGCCAAACACATATATGAATATTAACAATTCTCTCCTTGCTGTGGCCATACAATAGTCATTTACAATTCAAGCCTCTATTTTTACTCTAAGTATTTCTGTCAGTCAAGAACTGGTTATAATGAGTTCTTGTTATACCAATATTATGCTTCATGACCTTTCACCAGAAAATTTCCCCTGCTTATTGTCATAAATAAATAAACTAAAGGACTTCAATGTCCTACCACATTTTCTTAGTGTAACTTATTATCATATAAATAGGATCTGTTTTATTTTTCATTTGTTTAATAAACATAATAGTTAATTTATTTTTTCTTTAATAAAAATAATAGTTTAAATCATTAGATGAATACATTTTGAGAGCCAATATATTCTGGTGAATTATAGAGTGACTTTAAGTCCTCCCCATAACTTCCATTATTGTTTGAATCTAATCCACTGATGGATTCAGATTTTCCTTTCATGGATTATTATTGATAATTTTTGAATTATGTTAGGGTAGTCACAACCAATTCTAAATATGAATGCAAGTATTCGTCATAACTTAGCACTTTTACTGCAGAGTTCACAAGCATGTGGGAATTAGAAATATCATAGAGGGCATTAAGAGGAGAGCCTTACTAATGTTGGTATTGAGTTATTTTATTAGAGCAGTGCATGAAATATTCCACTCAGAATCACATCTAATCTTTGAATCGGTGACATTTTCAGTGGCGGCTAATCTCTATCCCATGGGGTACCATAGAATATCTATTGTGCTGGATAAATTAAAATTGCAAGTTCGGGGAAAATAAACTGAAATAAACAATAAAACATTGAATAGTAAACGTATATGTCATTGTGTTACTAAATGGAAAGCACGAAACAAGAGCAAATGATGTACAAATCTCCTGAAAACTAGCAAATATGGATCAAAGCCTTTACATTCCCCTTCCCAAAAACTGCTGACAACTCACATACATTTTCGTCTGTAAGTGATTGCACAAAAGAGGGTGATTTTACTGAAATGTAATAGGGCATATGCTTGCCATATAAGTTGTAGATGTATGGTGATGGTATTGGCTTATTCTTGCCATGTGTACTGAGATACAGTGTCTCCAGGCAAGTTATTCCTTACATATGTGCATCTCGTCACAAAGGGGACTATGAAGGCATGAGAGAGGAGCTGGCCAAGGTCGACTGGAAAAGGATCCTAGCAGGAATGATGGTGGAACAGCAATGGCAGGTATTTCTGGACATAATCCAGAAGATGCAGGATCATTTCATTCCAAAGAGGAACAAAGATTCTAAGGGGAGTAAGAGGCAACCATGGCTGACAAGGGAAGTTAGGGATAGAATATAACTAAAAGAAAAGGTGTATAACATAGCAAAGAGTAGCGAGAAGCCAGAGGATCGAGAAAAACTTTTAAAGAACAAAAGAAGGTAACAAAAAGGGCAATATGGGGTGAGAAGATGAAGTACGCATCGTAAAGACAAATGTGGGTCCCTTGAAGGCAGAAACAGGTGAAATTATTATGGGGAACAAGGAAATGGCAGAAGAGTTGAACAGATACTTTGGCTCGGTCTTCACAAAGGAAGACTTAAACAATCTCCCAGATGTAGTAGAAGATGGAGGATCTAGGGAGACAGAGGAACTGAAAGAAATTTGTTAAAGAAGGAATTGCAGATGCTGGAGAATTTATAATACAAAGAAATACAAAGAAATACAAATTAATACAAATAAATTTGTATTAGGCGAGGAATAGTATTGGGTACACTGATGGGACTGAAGGCTGATAAATCCCCAGGGTACTCAAGGAGGTGGTGTATTGATGATCATTTTCCAATGATCTATAGATTCAGGATCAGTTCCTATGGATTGGAGGGCAGCTAAGGTTTTCAAGAAAGGAGCAAAAGAGAAAACGGGCAATTATAGACCAGTTAGCCTGATATCAGTGGTGGGGAAGATGCTGGAGTCAATTATTAAGTAAGTAATAACAATGCATTTGGATAGCAGTGAAATGATTGGTCCAAGACAGCATGGATATATGAGGGGTAAACCTGCTTGACTAATCTTCTGGACAAGTAAAATGGATGAAGGAGAGCCAGTAGATGTAGTGTATCTGGACTTTCAGCAAGCCTTTGATCAGGTCCCAGAGGAGATTAATGGGAAAAATTAAGCGCAATGTATTGGGGGAAGGGTGTTGACATGGATAGAAAATTGGTTGACAGACAGGAAACAAAGTTGGAATAAACGGGTTCCTGTCACGATGGCAGGCAGTGGTGAGTGGAGTGCCGCAAGTCTTGGTGCTAGGGTTGCAACTATTTATAATATATATTAATGATTTAGATGGTGGGATGGTGGGATTAAAAGAAACACAAGCAAATTTGCAGGTGACACAAAGCTGGGTGGCAGTGTTAACTGCAAAGAGGATGCTAGGAGGTTACAGGATGACTTGGACAGATTGAGTGAGTAGTCAGATATATGGCTGATGCAGTATTATGTAGATAAATGTGAGGTTATCCACTTTGGCAGCAAAAACAGGGGCAGATTATTTACTCAAGTATGTCAAATTAGGAAAAAGGTGACTGCAATGAGACCCGGATGTACTTGTACACCAGTCAATGAAAGTAAACATGCAGGTACAGCGAAGAGAGCTAATGGCATGTTGGCCTTCATAATGAGAGGATTTGAGTTTTGGAGTAAAGAGGTCCTTCTGCAGTTGTCCAGGTCCATGGTGAGACCACACCTGGAGTATTGTGTGCAGTTTTGGTCTCCTAATTTGAGGAAGGACATCCTTACTATTGAGCGTAGGGTTCACAAGGTTAATTCCCGGGATGACGGGACTGTCATATGAGGAAAGATTGGAAAAACTGGGCTTGTATTCACAGGAATTTAGAAGGTTGAGAGGTGATCTTATAATAACAAATAAAATTATAAAAGGACTGGACAAGCTAGATGCAGGAAAAATGTTGCCAATATTGGGGAAGTCCAGAACCCGGGGGCACAGTCTAAGAATAAAGGGGAGGCCATTTAAAACTGAGATGAGAAAAAAACATTTTCACACAGAGAGTTGTGAATTTGTGGAATTCTCTGCCACAGAAGGCAGTAGAGGCCAATTCACTGGATGAATTTAAAAGAGTTAGATAGAGCTCTGGGGGCTAGCGGAATCAAGGGATATGGGGAAAAGGCAGGCACGGGTTACTGATTGTGGATGATCAGCCACGATCACAATAAATGGTGGTGCTGGCTAGATGGGCCAAATTGCCTCCTCCTGCACTTATTTTCTATGTTTCTATGCAATGTTAGTGAGAAAGGAAGCAGAATGCAGAATATATTGTAACAGCTACTGAGAGTACAATAAAGTTTGCAAGACCACAGCTAGATATATAGGTGATCGGAATTTATCCTTAGAGTATGTGGTATTGTATTCAGATTTGGTCACCCGCTGAAGGAAATATGCCACTATGCTGAAATGAGTGCAAAGACAATTTCCGAGGTTGATGCCAAGACTCATGGACCCGAACTCTGGTCAGGTTAAGACTTTATTCATTGGAGCACAGGAAACTAAGGGGTAATGTAATAAAGGTGTATAAAATCATAAGGGGGAATAGATAGGTTGAATGTACAGATTACTTTTCCCAAGGTAGGGGAATCAAGAACAAGTGGGCAGAGGTTTAAGATGAAGGTGGGCAATTTTAATAGGAGCCTGAAGGACAACATTCTCACACAGAGAGTGGAAGGAATGAGCTGCCTGATGAAGTAGTTGCGGCAGGAATATTAGCATTCAATGACATTTAGACTAATACCTGGATTGGAAAGATTTAGAGGAATATAGTCTGGATGAAGCAAATGGGACTAGCTTGGACGGGGTATCTTGGTCAGCATGGGTAAATTAGGCTATCTTTATATATTTATAAATGAAAGGCCCATTCAAGAGTCTGATTACTGCAGGGAAGAAGCTGTTCTTAAATCAGGTGGTTTGTGCTTTTGTACCTTATGCCTGAAAAGAGCGAGGACGGTAGAGAATGATTGGGATGTGAGTGGTCCTTGATTATTTTGGCTGCTTTCCTCAGTTAGAGTGAAGTGTCGATGTAGTCGATGGGGAAAGGCTGGTCTTTGTGATGGACTAGTTTTGGGCAGAGCAGATGCCATACCAAGCTGTTGTGCATTCTCTGAGGATGGTTTCCATGGTGCACCTGCAGATATTGGATGGAGTCATTGGAGACATGCTGAATTTCCTTAGTCTTCTGAGGAAGCAGAGGCATTTATTCGCCATAGCACCTTTGTGGTTAGACCAGGACAAACTGTTGGTGATATTTAGAGCTAGAAATTTGGTATCGACTATCTCCACTTCAGCACCTTTGTTGCTGACTATGGTGTGTGCTCCTTGACTGCCTCCTGAAATTGATGATAAGCTCCTTCATTCTTCTCATAATAGGCAATAGACAATAGGTGCAGGAGTAGGCCCTTCGAGCCAACACTGCCATTCACTGTGATCATGGCTGATCATCCACAATAAGTACCCCGTTCCTGCCTTCTCCCCATATCCCTTGACTCCGCTATCTCTAACGCTCTCTTGAAAGCATTCAGAGAATTGTCTTCCACTGCCTTCTGAAGCAGATTCCACAGATTCACAACTCTCTGCGTGAAAATGTTTTTCCTCATCTCTGTTCTAAATGACATTCTAAATTGTTCTTAATTGTGGCCCCTGGTTCTGGACTCCCCAACATCGGGAACTTATTTCCTGCTTATACCGTGTCCAATCCCTTAATAATCTTATATGTTTCAATAACATTCCACTCTTATCCTTCTAAATTTGTTTCTATAAGCCCAGTCACTCCATTCTTTCAACATATGACAGTCCCGCCATCCCGGGAATTAAACTTGTGAACTTACGCTGCGCTCCCTCAATAGCATGAATGTCCTTTCTCAAATTTGGAAACCAATACTGCACACAATACTCCAGGTGTGGTCTCACTAGGGCCCTGTACAACTACAGAAGGACCTCTTTGCTCCTATACTCAACTCATCTTGTTATGAAGTCCAACACGCCATTAGCTGTCTTCACTGCCTGCTGTACCTGCATACTTACTTTCAGTGACTGATGAATAAGGACCCCCAGATCCTGTTGTACTTCCCCTTTTCCCAACTTGACAGCATTCTAATAATTGCTTTCCTATTCTTGCCACTAACTTGGATAACCTCACATTAAACTGCATCTGCCCACTCACCCAACCTGTCAAAGTCACCCTGCACTTGGCATACTTCACTCTCACATTTAATTTCTAACAGTGGTTTTAATCCATTTAAATTATTTTATAAGAAAAAAAATTCACATTCAGTAAGACGATGTTGTCTTGACCCGCTGCTACTAAGCCCACTATCTTTTTTCTATACTCCGTTTAGTCATTGTTTGAGATCTTGCCCTCTCTGGTGGGATTGCCATCTGCAAACTTATAAATGGCGTTAGAACAGTATTCATGAGTGGAAAGGAATGGCAGCGGCATACTTCACTCTCACATTTACTTCCTAACAGTGGTTTTAATCCATTTTCAATATATTATAAGAAAAACATTTTGCATTTAAAAAGGAAGGAATATTTGCTTGTTATAAAAGAAAAAAATGACATTCTTAACAATATTAGATTGCATCGAGCAATGTATTATTACGAAAAATTAATGAGCATGGAGGTATTGTTGAAATCTCCACAGTTAAAAAGACAATTTCTACAGGCTTATTTTTTTGTGCAAGATTGTCATTTGAGGCATGTACAAAGTTATATCTCAGAACATTTGTTGAAAAGTTCTATCTCAGGATATTTGCCACCAGGGAAAATGAGAATTTGCTGGACAGGACCTACAGTGAGGTTGTCACACCAAGGATACAGGAAGAGCGAAGGTGGGTGACTGAGAAAGAAGAGTAAATGTAGAGTGCAGGAGACTCCGGTGGCTGTACCTACTGATAACAGATACACCCTCTTGGAAGCGGAAGACACATCAAGATTGAGTGGTAGCCAGGGCCGTAATTCCAACCCTGGTGCTGAGGCTCAACGGGGAAGAGTGACGTCGGGCAGAGCTGCAGTGGTGCAAGACTCCATCGCGGAGGTGCGGACAGGAGATTCTGCGGCAACAGGCGAGACTCCAGGATGGTGTGTTGCCTCCCTAGTGTCAGGATCCTCGGAGTGGCTGCACAACATCCTCAAGAGTTAGGGGGAGCAGCCGGGGGTTGTTGTGCATGTTGGCACAAATGATATAGGTCGGAATAAGAAGGAGGTTCTGCCACAAGATTTTACGGAATTGGGCAGCTGACTGAAAAGCAGGAGCTGCAGGGTAGTGATCTCAGGAATGCTTCCAGTACCTCGTACTACTGAAGGTAAGAATAGGAAGATAGAGGATATGAATGTATGGCTGAGGAGTTGGTGCACGGGACAGGGATTCGGATTTCTGGGTCATTGGGATCTCTTCCGGAGCAGGGGTGACTTGTATAAAAGGGACGGGTTGCACCTAAACTGTAGGGGGACCAACATCTTAGTGGGAAGGTTTACTAATGTTACAAGGGAGGGTTTAAACTAGATTGGCGGGGGGGGGTGGGATCTCGTGCAGGACAGAGGCACAGGAGAGGCTAGAAGTTGGTATGGAGAGTGGTGTGGGAAAGGTTAATGGACAAAATAAGCAAGAAACCGGAGGGCAAGGAAGGACGGTTGGTTTAAACTGCACATATTTTAATGCAAAGGGTTTGATGGGTAAGGCAGATGAGCGTCGGGTGTGGAAAGGTATGAGCGACTGGGACATTGTAGCTATGACTGAAACCTGGTTAAGGGAGGGGCGGGACTGGCAGCTCAATGTTGCGGGTTACAGGGGCTTCACGGGAGACAAGAGTGAGGAAAAAGAGGAGGGGGGTTACATTGTTGGTTAAGGAGAATGTCATGGCTG
This sequence comes from Raja brachyura, assembly GCA_963514005.1. Next base: position 43,838,454 of record OY740782.1, read on the forward strand.
TGTTCAGAGGTGACTTTACGGACTAGCGAGGCTATATGAGTCGAGCTGAGGACCAATAAAGGGATGATCACCTTGTTGGGGGTGTACTACAGACCCCCAAATAGTCAACGGATATTAGCAGAGCAAATGTGTCGTGAGATTGCAGACAGCTGCAGGTCGAATAAGGTTGTTGTAGTAGGGGATTTCAACTTTCCCAATATAGACTGGGAAAATCATAGCGTGGAGGGTTTAGATGGAGTGCAATTCCTCAAAAGTGTTCAGGACGGTTTTCTTAAACAGTATGTAGAGGTCCCCACAAGTGAGAGGGCAACACTGGATCCAGTATTGGGAAATTGGGAAGGGCAAGTTAATGAAGAGTGTATGGAGGAGCCTTTTGGGACAAGTGACCACAGTTCGTTTAGGTTTAAGATAGATACGGATCAGGACGGAGAGGGTCTACGTGTTAAAATGCTCAACTGGGGTAAGGCCAACTTTGAGGATACAAGAGAAGGTGTCGCTCAAGTGGACTGGAGCAGGTTATTTGAGGGAAAAATGAACATCGGCCAAGTGGGATGTTTTTAAAAGTGTACTGAAGAGAGCTCAGGATGTGTATGTCCAGTTAGAGGGAAAGGCAAAGCAGGCAAACTTAAGGAAGCTTGGCTGACGAGGGAAATTGAGACGTTAATCAAAAACAAGAAGGATGCATGGGACTGGTATAGGCAGCAGGGATCAAGTGCATCCCTGGAGGAGTTTCGGGAACTAAGGAGCAAACCAAAAAAGGAGATCAGAAGGGCAAAAAGGGGCCAGGAGATAGCTCTGGCGGGTAGTATAAAAGACAATCCCAAATGATTTTATAAATGCGTAAGGGGGAAAAGGGTAACTAGAGAGAGTGGGACCTCTCAGGAATAAAAGCGGTCACCTCTGTGCGGAGCCACAGGAGATGGACAAGGTCCTCAATGAGTATTTCTCCTCGTATTTATAATGGAGGCCTGTGACTAATGGTGTCCACAGAGTTCGGTGCTGGGCCCGTTACTGTTTGTCATTTACATCAATGATTTGGATGAGAACATACAGGGCAAGATTAGCAAGTTTGCTAATTATATAAAAGTTAGTGATTTTGCAGATAGTGAAGAAGGTTGTGAACGATTGCAGCAGGATCTGGATCGATTGGTCAGGTGGGTGGAGGAATGGTTGATGGAATTTAATACAGAGAAGTGCTAGGTGTTGCATTTTGGGACATCGAACAAGTACAGGACCTACACAGTAAATGGTAGGTCTCTGGGTAGTGTTGTAGAGCAGAGGGATCTATTAGTACGAGTGCATGGTTCCTTGAAGGTCGAGTCGCAGGTAGATAAGGTGGGCAAAAAGGCTTTTGGCACTTTGACCTTCAACAGTCAGAGTATTATAGAAGTTGAGAGGTCATTTGTAGTTGTACAAGACGTTGGTGAGACCGCATTTAGAATATTGTGTTCAGTTATGGGCACCATATTATAGAAAAGATATTGTCAATCTTGAAAGGGTTCAGAAAAGATTTAAGATGTTGCTAGGACTAGAGGGTGTGAGTTTTAGGGAGAGGTTAAGTTGGCTGGGTCTTCAGGCCATGGAGCATAGGAGGATGAGAGGAGATCTTATAGAAGCATACAAAATCATGAGAGGTATAAATTAGGTAGATCACAGAGTTTTTTACCCAGAGTAGGGGGATCGAGGACCAGAGGACATAGGTTGAAGGTGAAGGGGAAAATATTTAATAGGAATCCGAGGAGTATCTTTTTCACACAGTGGTGTATGGAGCAAGCTGCCAGAGGAAGTAGTTGAGGCTGGGACTATCCCATCGTTTAAGAAACAGTTGGACAGGTAAATAGATAGGACAGGTTTGGAGGGTTATGGACCAAGCATAAGCAAGTGGAACTAGGGTACCTGGGACATTGCTGGCTGATGTGGGCGAGTTGGGCCGAAGGGCCTGTTTCCACACTGTTGCACTCTATGACTCAATGATCTATGAACATCTAAAGACGCACTTCTAGGACATGGCATAGAACATTTTTATAGACTTGCTGAATTTTAAGATATTTTCAATCATAGCAAAAATCTACATTCAAGACGCATCGACTATAATGCTTCATATTGCAAAACTAAACCAAATCGACAATAATTACAAGGTACTTCAAAACTTAATTTGTACATTGACAAAATCTTCATTTTGGGATAATTCAATGATCAATGAAAACATTTTGAAAGATAGTAGTATTTTTACACCATCAGCGATTTGGATGAGAAAGTATAAAGGAAGATTTGACAAGTTTGAGATTACACTAAAGTCGATAGTACTGTAGATAGCGAAGATGGTTATCAAAGATTGCAGCAGGATCTCTATCAGTTGGGCAAGTGGGCAGAGAAATTGTTGACGGAACTTACTGCAGATTAATGTAAGGTTTTGCATTTTGGGAAGTCTAATCAGGACAGGACCTACACAGTAAATGGAGGCGATCTGGGGAGTTTTGTGGAGCAGAGGGATCTTGAAGTGCAGGTTCACAGTTCCTTGAAAGTGACATCACAGGAAGAAGAAGTGGTCAAGAAGACTTTCTGCACATTGGCCTTCATCAGACAGGCTATTGAGTGTAGAAGTTGGGATGCTATGTTGCAGCTGCACAAGGCGCTGGTGAGGGCACAGTTGGAGTATTTGTGTTCAGTTTTGGTCTTCCTGCTGTGGGAAAGATGTTGTTAAGCTTGAAAAAGTGCAGAGATGATTTATGAGGATGTTGCCAGGACTTGAGGGCCTGAGCTATCGGGAGACGTTGCGCAAGGTAGGATTGTATTCCTTAGAGCGGAGGAGGAAGAGAGGTGATCTTACAGAAGTTTATAAGATCATGAGAGGACTAGATAAGGTATGGTAGATGCACAGTATTTTACCCAGAGATGGGGAATCAAGAACTAGAGGGCATAGGTTTAAGGTACGAAGGGAAAGATCAAATTGGAATCAGAGGGGTAACCTTTTCACACAGAAAGTGGTGGGTATATGGAATGAGCTGCCAGAGGAGGTAGACGAGGCAGAAACTATGACAACATTTAAAATACATTTTGCACATGTACACGAATGGGGAATGTTTAGAGGAATATGGGCCAAATGAAGGCAAGTGGGACTAGTGTCGATGGGACTCCTTAGCCGGCGCAGGCACGCTGGGCCGAAAGCCCTGTTTCCATGCTGTTTGACTCCACTGCAAGGCTGATATTTATTGTCAGCACAAGGCTAAATTAGTAACAATTAATGGAAAAACAGAAAGTCTTTTGAGGCTGTTTTATTTATGTTAACAAAATGAAGCCCAAACTCTGTATTTGCTGCTTTTTTAATTGTTTCAGTATAATTTTCAGACTGACGTTAATGACTGACCTTGCTGATGGCTTGCACAACCTGTGAGAGTAAATAAACATCTTAATGCATTGTCAATGCATGTCTCCATCCCAGAATAATTTATTCATGGGCTCTGTAAATACATGGAGATTTTAAAGTATACACTTTATTGTCTTTTTTTCTCTCTCTTTTTCTCGTCTTTCCACTTTTTTATTTATCTTCCAGTACTCCATTGGACAATAATCATCAACTCTGATTTATCCCTTTTCCTCTCTGTAATTTCTCTTTCTTTCTCAGCCATTATTCCGTTGGTTGAATGTTCCAAGGGACTCTTTTTGTCCTTGCCTATCACTGACAGTAATTTAGAAATTAACGAGTGAAGGAGGGTTCTGACCCAAACCATCACCTATGGATGTTCTCCAAGGATGCTGCCTGACCCAGCAGCCTGACCCTGCCTGACCCAGCAGCAGGATCTTGTCAGTTGGCCAGGTTGGCTGAGGAATGGTTGATGGGATTTAACACAGAGAAATGTGAGGTGTTGTACTTTGGAAGCACTAACGTGGGCAAAACCAACACTGTGCACAGTAGGGCTCGGGGAAGTGTTGTAGAGCAGAGGGGTCTAGGAGTACACGTACATAGTGCACAGATCGAAAAGGATTTTGGCACATTGGTTTTCTTCAGTCAGAACATTGAGTATAGAAGTTGGGAGGCTACATAGCAATTACATAGCAAATATATTGGCTCTCAAAATGTATTCATCTAATGATTTAAACTAACTATTATTTTTATTAAAGAAAAAATAAACTAACTATTATGTTTATTAAACAAATGAAAAATAAAACAGATCCTATTTATATGATAATAAGTTACACTAATAAAATGCGGCAGGACATTGAAGTCCTTTAGTTTATTCATTTATTTACAGTATGTATTTTGCTATGTATGCAATTATATAATGCGCTGGTGGGGGCGCATTTAGGGTATTGTTCTCAGTTTTGGGCACCTTGTTATCGGAAAGATGTTGTCGAACTGGAAAGGGTGCAGAGATATACGAGGATATTGCCAGGACTTGTGGGCCAGAGCTATCGCGAGAGGTTGAACTGACTGGGACTCTAATCCTTGGAGCGCAGGACGATGAGGAGTGATCTTATTGAGATGTATAAAATCATGAGAGGAATAGATCGGGTAGGCACACAGAGTCTCTTGCCCATTGTAGGGGAATCAAGAACCAGAGGACATAGGTTTAAGGTGAGGGAAGAAGGATTTCATAGGAACATGAGCGGTAACATTTTCACACAAATGGTGATGGGAACGAGATGTTGGAGGAGGTAAGTGTGGCAGGTAGGATTGCAACATTTTAGAAACATTTGGACAGGTGCATGGATAGGACAGGTTTAGAGGGAAACAGGCCAAATGCGGAGAGGTGGGATGATTGTAGATGGGACATGTTGGCCAGCGTGGGCATGTTTGGCCGAAGGACCTGCTTCCATGCTGTAAGACTCTTTGACTGCGTTTGAAGGCACTGAGCCTCTTCTCGCTAGAGTTTAGAAGAATGAGGGGGGATTTAATTGCAACGTGCAGAATAGTGAAAGGCTTGGTTAGAGTGGATGTGGAGAGGATGTTTTGACTGTGGAAGAGTCTCAGACTAGAGGTCATCGCCTCAGAATTAAAGGAAGGAGATCAAGAGGAATTTATTTTGTCAGAGGGTGGTGAATCTGTGAATCTTTTTGCCACTTAAGGCTGTGGAGGCAAAGTCAGTGGTTATTTTTAAGGCGGAGATAGATAGGTTCTTGATTAGTATGGGTGTCAGAGATTATGAGGAAAAGGCAGGAGAATGGGGTTAGGAGGAAGAGATAGATCAGCCATGATTGAATGGAGTTTCTCTAGCATTTGAATGGTGGAATAGACTTGATGGGCTGAATCGCCTAATTCTACTCCTATCACTTATGATCTTATGACTGTACGTATGACCTGATGAGTTACTCCAGCATTTCCAAGTCAAAACTTGTTTGAACTGGATGTTGCAGGATAAATTCAAATTAAGAGTAGTTTGCGAACTGATGGAATTAGATCCCTCGTTTAAGAAAGAACTGCAGATGTTGGAACAATCAAAGGTAGACATAAAATGCAAGAGAAACTCAGCGGGTGAGGCAGCATCTATGAAGAGAAGGAATAGGCGACATTTCGGGTCGAGACCCTTCTTCAGACTGTCTTTACTAATCGATGTGATGGGTGCCATAGATGTGTTGGGCCAAAGGACATGTTTCTCAGATGTAGACCTTTAAGATTCTATTTTGGGGTGACAGTGTTGATAGTATATTTCCAGTGGCTTAAGCAGATTGATGAGGGTAATCCAGGTCATGGAAGGAGGAAGGGAGTGAACAATGCCAGAGGTAGACCATGGATTTTATGCCAGGTCTAACTTTATTTTTTTCAGAGTGACACTTCAAATATGTCCATATGGCTGCTCTTTGATAATAATATCATTTGGACAACAAAAACCTTAGTTGCATCCATAATTTTTTTTCTTCAAATAGATTTCTAGCCTTCACCAGAAAATGTTAAGGATAAAAACAGGATACTATAGCAATGTTTAAGAAGCATTTACATAGACAGATGAACAGGTCGTGAAGAGAGGGATATACCATGGTTGCCATAGACGTGGAGGGCTGAAACAGCTGTTACTGTGCTGTATTGCTGTTTAGGTTTAAGTTTATTATTGTCATGTTTACCAACTCCAAATTATGACATATGATACAATTTTTTAATTTTCTGCTTGAGGCAATGAATCCACCAAAATTAGGTACAAGTGATCAACACCAGAGTCATAGAGACTGAGCCGTACAGCACAGAAACAGGCCACTCAGCCCACCTTGTCCATGCCGAACATCATGCTCCATTTAAGCTATGCGACGTTTCGGGTCGAGACCCTTCTTCAGACCCTTCTTCAGTTTGAAGGGTCCGAAACATCGCCTATTCCTTCTCTCCATTGATGCTGCCTCACCCACTGAGTTTCTCCAGCATTTTTTGTCTACCTTTGAGTTAGATCCCTCAACTCCATCAGGATTTATATTATTACAATTTAAAATAGAAACAGTGGGGAAACAGGCACTTTGGCCCGACTGACCAACATGTCCCATCTACATGTCCCACCTGCTTGCATTTGACCCATATCCTTCTAAACCTATCCTATCCAGGTACCTGTCCAAATGTTTTTTTTAAACATTGTTATAGTATCTGCCTCAATGACCACCTCTGGCAGCTTGTTCCATATACGTTTAATTGTACCTTTAATGCCATTAATTGCATATTCCCCCCTTATATTTTACCTCCCAAAGTGCAACGGGTAGCACGTTCGCATATTAGAGTAGATAGAAGTTAAAGGGTTGTAAGAGGTGTAGAGAAGGAGTGGGCGAGAGCTCATGTGATAAGTGAATCCAGATGAGGGAGGGTTTGATGGGCAGATGTGTAAGGTGGGGGTGAGAAGGTTGAGATGAAAGGTATAGGGTTGTTTTCAATGGGTGGCCTAATGACCATGATCGATATAAAATAATGTTCATTCATGAATGTAGGATAGATAGCACTCCTGACATGTAGAGTGAACACATCAGATCACACAATTCCCCCAAAGAACTCTTGGAAAATGTGGTCTAGTTAAAAGCAAGCTTTCATTCATCAGAAGAATGATTTCCGTTTTGTCAATTTGCTTTGATATAACAGTAAAGACTCTGCAGGATAAGATAAGCACAGCTGAGAAAGACTTGGCATTAGACCTATGGAATATTTTCATTACGTTTCATTGGCCCACGGGGTGAGGTGATGAATGGCAACATGTGTTGATTCCGATTGAGCTTGTGTATTCTCTATTGAACAGTTTTAAATGTTACCCTTTTGGTCTTAAATTGTCACATTTTTTTATTTGAAATGTATTAAAAGACATGGCAAGTTTACAGAAATTATGTTTTTCTTAAGTTTATTAATGATAGTAGCAGGGTTTTAAGTTGCAATCATTATATTTTATCTAATACTACTTCCAATAGAAAGGATTAATCATGTCGATCACTTTTGAAGACAGAGTGATGAGTATCTTTTGAAAAGGTACACAGCTACTCTTCATTCTTAAGCCAGTTCTTTGGCCTTCGGAGGAGTTGCACTGCTCCGATTTAATGGGGTCTGAGATGTCTAATGAAGCTAATATGGGAACTGCAGACACTTCATAGTTGGAGCAGGAGTTACGTGATGAGATGGTAGATGGTCAGGTCTCATAAGAGGTGGTCTGAAGGTTAAGCAAAACTTCAGTATTTATTGTTGCTTCGGCTGGAGGTTCTCAATGCCATCTTAAATGTTCCTTATCCACTTACGCGATCATGTGCCATAGATACTGACAATAATTGAAGACACTGTATTTCTTACAGGGGGCTTTGAGTATATCCTTGAGTCTTTTTCTCGGTTTCCTCTGGCTTGAGTCTCCATGAGAGATCCAATTGGCTACGGCTGGATCAAAAGAATCCAAGAGGTGACATGTTAGAGCTAAATAACATGAGGGTGGGGGAGGGCAGGGTGTTGGGGGAGAGGAAAGGGGGAGAGAGAGGGGGGGGGGAGAGAGAGGGGGGGAGAGAGAGGAGAGAGAGAGAGAGAGAGAGAGAGAGAGAGAGAGAGAGGTCGTGTTTTCTTCTCAGCTCTGCAGTTGAGAAGGATTGGAGCAGCCTTTCCAGGATTTTGCCGTTGGAGAGGGCACAGACCCAGGGGGGCTTCATAGTTCAACTTATTGTTGGGCTGTTGAAGCTTTTCTCTGGTCTGGGGAGCCTCCATCTGTGTGAAGATTCCTGAGTTTCTCCACATTGTCGAGGGTGCGGTTGTCGTTGGCGGATTGCCAAGAGTGCCTGTGATCTCAGTGGGCTGAAGTTGTGCGGTGTCTTTGTCGTTTTTGGCTCCGCTTCTCTGCCCTAAAGTCATTTTGTCAGTGCGGCTGCCTGGCTTAATGTGAAGAAGGTACTTTTGCGTCCAGCGCGACTGGGATCGAGTTTCCCGTAAGCTGCTCTTGGCTGTGGATGAACCTGGGGACTTTCCTGCTTCAGCTGGAGGTTTCTGTTTTCTGCTGCCTGTCTTTGACTGTGACTGTCTCTGGGACTTAACTTGGAGCTGTGCTGCTGAGGGGCTTGGAGCTGGTTTGTGCCTCTGTGAGGATGGCGATGGAAGGGGCGCGGCCGAAGGTCCGGACCTACGCAGCGACGGCATCAGTGGCGGGTGCGAGGCCATCTGAGCTTGAGCCTCATGTTGACTTGGATGGGGACAGTTTTGGTATTTCTGTTCAAACTGGGCCTATGATGTCTAGGGGGGCAATTACGAAGGCCATGAATGAACTTCTTGGGAGGGGGGCTATTGTCTCTTCTGAGCTCGAAAGGGGAAAGGTGGAGATGATACTTAAGACCCGGGAGTGTGTGGCCCGAGCGTTGGAGGAGGGGATCTCAGTGGGGGGGGTCCACGTACAGGTGGATCCGTGGGTATCCAGGGTGAGACCGGTTCTCCTGCGGAGCTGCCCCACTTATTTTTCGGATGCAGTGCTTATTCCACACCTGTCCAAGTTCGGGGAGGTGCGGTCTAAATGCTTTAGGCTCTTGCATCCTGGGGGGGACCCGGAGGAAAAAGGGGTCTTCAGTTTCAAGAGGAGGGTGTTCATGAAGGTGGGTGAGGGGGATGGTGCCGAGGGGAGTTTTGAGGTGGTGCATAAGGGTGTACCCAGAACCGTGCGTTGGAGTTGGGGAAAGGCACGGTGTCATGCGTGCGGCGAATTTGGACATCTCCGTAGGGAGTGTCTTTTTCGCGGGGGCACTGCTAGAGGTTCTAGTGCAGTGGCCCAGGAAAGCGCTGCTGGCCCATCTGGGGTGGCTGGTCAAACCTCAGCGGCGCGGGGTGGTACTGCTGACCCGGCTGAGGTTGCCAGTTCTGCCTTGGTGATCCGGGGCGGCAGTGCTAAGCCTTCTGGGTCCAGAGGTTCCGCTTTGGGGACCCTGGGCAGTGAGAGCCCAAGCCCCCCACGTCCCCTACGTCTTGCGCCTGTGGCGGTGGATGGAGGTGGGGCGCAGGAGGAGGGGAGTGTTGAGGGGGGGTTTTGGGAGAAGCAGGGGAAGCATAATAAGAAGAAGGAGAGGGATAGGGCTGCCCGAGCGAAGAAAGTGCAATCGGGTGAGTTTGGCTCCAGTGTGGTGCAGACTGCACCTGCTGGGGCCCAGGGGGGAGTTGTGGTGGCTCGGAAGGGGGGAAAGAAGTCTAAGCGTGTGGGTGGCAAAGTGGTTGGGGGTAATGTGGAGGCGGATGACCCTTCCCTTATGGAGGTTACCGCACCTCCGCATGCGAGTGGGACTAAAAGGAGGCATTTGCCTGGTGAAGAGGAGGAAGGGCGTGGGTCCAGAGCGAAGGGGATGTCTTTCTCCGGGCTTTCCACCACTGAGGTGGCTGAAAGTGGTCTTGACCCGGTGTCTTCTGGGTCGGTGGTTGGGCCTTCTCTTCATGGATCTACAGCGGGTGTCACCGGACTGGGTGCTGAAGTTGATTCCGGTGGAGTTGTGTCCACTGGGCGGGAGTCTGTCCCTTCATCTCAGGGGCCCTCTGAGGGAGTTATCTCGGCGGATGCTGTGGTTAGCTCCCTTGGGTGTGTACCCTCTGGGTCGGATGAGGTCCCCTCGTTTCAGAGGCCTACTGAGGGTGCTAGCACGGTAGGTGACGTGGTTGGCTCCTCTGGTAGTGTGCCCTCTGTGACGGGGGATGGGCAGAGTCAGGCTGAGGGGGGAGTTTCGGGGGTGTTGTCGTTCAAGTCTGTGCTCCATATCAGTGCCAGTGGAGGTGCTGGGGGGCGGGATGCCTCACCGGATGAGTTGTCTGGGGTGAGGTTAATGGCAGGTGGTGATTCTCTGGGTGATGCCTGTGGAGAGGGCACTCTGGATGATGTGGAGGTCAGGGCTGTTATGGGACGTGATCCTCTTTCAGACTCCGAGGGTGCCAGTGTTCCACAGGCCCTGGGGATGCCTCTTGTTGTTGCTTCCCCAGGCCCAGAGGAGGAGGGTGATGATAGCGTGCAGGAGCCCAGCCATTCAGAGGGCTGCGAGTCTCAGGTAGGGGTGTTGGGACCCACCCCCAGCATTGATCCGGGTGGTCGTGTCATGGCTGTGGAGGAGGATAGCGATGCGGCCAGTGGGGGGGGCTCAGAGAGTGTTGTGTCAGACAGTTCTGGTCTTTCTGAGGTTGTTGATTCAGGTGCGAGCGGGTTGGCTGAGAGCCCAGACTCCAAGGCCGTGTCTGAGGCGAAGCTTATTGTTGAGGTGCGTGAGTTCTTAAAAATAAGTCGTGCTCCCAAAACATTATGGTGGGCCGTTACAAGGAGATGGGAGGATTGGCTAGATGTGCGGGAGAGTCTCGAGGCTATCCTTAGTAACAAGGATAGTGGTCTTTCTGACTCGGATTTGGGGCAGTTTTGGGGTTTGTTGAAGGTCCTCAGAAAAGGACCTCCTGTGACTACAGGGAGTGTGAGGGTCACAATCTAATGTGTCTACACATTCACAGTAGCTACATTAAATTTAAATGGGAGTAGAGCGAGTTTTCGAAGATTTCAGCTCTTATCAGCCCTAAGGGAGGGGAGATTTGCAGTTTGTTATCTGCAAGAGACACATACCGTTGCTAGTGATGAACCTACCTGGCAACTGGAGTGGGAAGGGAGGGTTTATATGAGCCATCTCAGCTCAAATTCGAGTGGGGTGGCTTTTCTGTTGGCCCCAAATTTTCTGCCAAGCATTTTAAAAGTGCAGGAAGTGGTGCCAGGACGTTTGCTCCATCTGGCCGTGAGCCTGGATGGCATGCCGTTGCATTTCATTAACGTGTATGCCCCTAGCTCCGGCACGATGCAGGCCGGCCTGCTTCGGGAGGTGAATGCTCTGTTGGGCACTATTGATAGGGGAGAGTGTGTCTTCCTTGGTGGGGACTTTAATTGCACACTTGAGGTGCGGGACCGTTCTGGTACTCAGTGTGCGCCTGCTGTAGCGAAGAAGCTGAGAGGCTTGATTGACTCCTTTGAGTTGGTTGATGTTTGGAGGGACCTTCACCCTGATTCCACTGCTTTTTCGCGGAGGTCTGAGGGCGGTGGTTCCCGCATTGATCGGTTTTATATTTCCCGAGCGTTTGTTTCCCGTGTCTCAGCGGCCTCAATGCGGCTGGTGCCGTGCTCGGACCATTGTCTGGTGCGTGTGGATTTTAATCCAGCGTGCGCTCGGGCTGGGTCCGCGTACTGGCACTTTAACAACAGGCTGCTGGAGGATCGGTGTTTCCGGGAGTCATTCACTCGGTTTTGGGTGAAGTGGAGAGAGAGGCAGAGGTGCTTCTCTTCCATTAGGCAGTGGTGGGATGTGGGTAAAGCTCACATCCGTCTCTTTTGTAAGGAATATACATGGGGGTCGACTGGGAGGCGGGACTCAGCGGTCGAGCAGCTGGAGAGGGAGATACAGGACGCTGAGTCTCGCCTGGGTCAGTTTGGTGAAGACTCCAGCGAATGGGGAGAGTTTCAGAGGAAGAAGGAGGTTTTGAGGAGTCTGCTGCTTGAGCGATCTCGAGGCGCTTATGTGAGGTCTCGGGTCCAGATGCTGCACGAGCTGGACCGAGCGTCGCCTTTCTTTTTCTCTTTGGAGAAGGGGCGGGGAGCTCGAAAACAGCTCGTGGAGTTGCTTGCAGATGACGGCTCCTCTGTCACTGATCCAGAGAGGATTAATGCCTTGGTTAGGTCCTTTTATGGGACCCTGTTCTCTGCGGAAGGATTCAGTGTGGAGGCTCAGCAAGATCTGTGGGAGGGTCTACCGACCGTAGATAGGGGGGAGGCTGATCTTCTTGATGGCCCCTTATCTTTGGAGGAGTTGACTCGCGCCTTGCATCAGCTCAGGAGGGGTAAGTCCCCCGGGCTGGATGGGTTGACGGTGGAGTTTGTTAGAGCATTTTGGGACGTCCTAGGGGGTGACTATATGTTGGTTTTGGGGGAGAGCCTGGCGACTGGAGTGATGCCTCTCTCGTGGCGTAGGACGGTTGTTGTCTTGCTGCCTAAGAAGGGCGAACTCCGTTTGTTGAAGAACTGGCGTCCAGTCTCTCTCCTTTGCACAGAATATAAAATTTTTGCACGGGCAATGGCAAATCGCCTGGGCTCCGTGCTGCATCAAGTGATTCATCCTGATCAATCTTATACAGTCCCTGGCCGGTCCATCCAGGATAACATCCACCTGGTTAGGGACCTGATTCATTTAGTCCAGGGTACTGGTGAGTCAGCTGCTTTTCTGTCTCTTGATCAGGAGAAGGCTTTTGATAGGGTAGAGCATGAATACCTATTTGGGACGTTGCAAGCGTTTGGGTTTGGACCACACTTCGTGGCCCGGGTCCGGCTTTTGTACGCTGCTGCGGAGTGTCTTGTAAAGGTTAATGGCGCGGTGCTATCTCCTTTTCATTTTGGGAGGGGGGTCCGCCAGGGGTGCCCTATGTCGGGCCAGTTGTATTCGGTCTGTGTGGAGCCGTTCCTGTGTCTTCTTCGGAGGAGGTTGACAGGCCTGGCCCTACCTGGCCCGCGGGTTGAGGTGATTCTTTCGGCGTATGCCGATGACGTACTTCTTATGTTCACTGATCCTGGTGACCTGCGGAGGATGCGTGACTGCCAGGAGATATTCTCGGCTGCATCTTCTGCTAGGATTAACTGGAGTAAGTGCTCTGGACTTTTGGTGGGTCAGTGGCGGGTAGACTCCCTGCCGGAGGAGATGGCATTGTATGCGTGGAGTACCACGCACCTCCTCTATCTGGGGGTGTACCTGAGTCCCACTGAGGATGTTTGGCCGGCAAACTGGCAAGAGTTGGAGACGAAGGTGGTTGCTCGGCTGGGGCGCTGGTCAGGCCTGCTTGGAGTTCTCTCCTTTCGGGGGAGGGTGCTGGTCATAAACCAGCTGGTGGCCTCTATGTTATGGTACCGGCTGGCTACTCTTGTCCCGCCCTCTATATTTGTAACTGCTATACAGAAGAAGCTGGTGGATTTCTTTTGGGGAAATAGGAAGCATTGGATTTCCGCGGCGGTCCTGAGTCTTCCGTTAGAGGAGGGCGGCCAGTCCTTGGTGTGCGTGCGCACCCAGGTGGCGGCTCTCCGTCTCAGGACTCTGCGGAGATACATGTATGTAGAGAACCCTCCCAGATGGCACGCTCTGGCCACGTATTTTTTTCGTCAGGGTCGTTGCCTAAGGGGGGTCTCGCGGCTCCCGGTGGCGGGTGTCAGTCGACCCGCTCTAAGGGGCTTGCCTGTTTTCTATAGGGATGTGTTAAGAGTGAGGAATTTGGTGGTGTTCAGCCAGAGTGTTGTTCCACGAGGAGAGGGGGATGTTGTGGTTGCGGGTGTGGCTGGTCCTCATCCTGTCATGGTGGTTGTCGAGGAAAGGCGCGAGCCTAGAGTGGTTCAGATAGAGCTTACCCCTGCTCCGTCAGATCTGCTCATCGGGCCTAGGCTTCGGGATATTTCTCGGCCTCCGGCTCCGCATAATCTGAGCTGCCTTTCTGAGATGACCAGCATGCCATTTTGTGATGCAAGGAGACGCGCACTGTACAGGATGCTCCTGCACATTCTGAACCACCGTGCCTTCGTCTCCCGTCCTGACTCACCATGGAGGACGGTGTTACCATCCGAAGGCGGCGGGGGGCCCCAGTGGGGGTCCTTCTATAAGGGAGTTGTACCCCTTTATATTGGGGACCTGGGGTGGAGAGTGCTGCATGGAGCGGTGGTTTGTAATAAACTTTTGAGTCGGTTCACGGGCTCGTCTGCCGCATGTATTTTCTGCGGAGAGGAGGAGACCGTATTCCATGTGTATGTGGAGTGTGTGAGGTTACTGCCCCTGTACCAATATCTGAAGGGGTTGTTCCTCAAGTTCTGGCTGCATTTTAGCCCCACAATCCTGGTGTTTGGACACAAGGCGGGGAGTGGGGAGAGCCGAGTGTGGGGGGGGGACTTACCTGTCGGTTTGCTCCTTGGCCTGGCCAAGATGGCCATTCGTGGGTCCAGGCAGCGGGCGGTCGACGGTCTGGCGAGTGTCGGCTGCCTGCCCCTCTTTCGGGCCTACGTCCGTGCACGTGTGTCCCTGGAGAGGGAACACGCGGTGTTCACGGGGACTCTGGAGGCCTTCCGTCAGCGCTGGTCGCCGCGTGGGGTTGAGGCGATTATAAATGAATGTACTGCTGTACTACAATGATCTGTTCATTATAGTGTGATTTTTGATTGTGTTTTGATGTGTTGTATTTTATGATTTGTGTTGAATAAAGTTTTTGAAATGAAAAAAAAAAAAAAAAAAAAAAAAGAGAGGTCATGTTTTCTTCTCAGCTCTGCAGTTGAGAAGGATTGAAGCAGCCTTTCAAGGATTTTGCCGTTGGAGAGGGCACAGACCCAGGGGGGCTTCATAGTTCAACTTATTGTTGGGCTGTTGAAGCTTTTCTCTGGTCTGGGAAGCCTCCATCTGTGTGAAGATTCCTGAGTTTCTCCACATTGTCGAGGGTGCGGTTGTCGCTGGCGGATTGCCAATAGTGCCTGTGATCGTGGGTTTGGAATATTGGCGGTGTCTTTGTTGTTTTTAGAGCCGTTTCTCTGCCCTAAAGTCATTTTGCTCAGTGCGGCTGCCTGGCTTAATGTGAAGAAGGTACTTGTGCTTCCGGCGTGACTGCGATAGAGCTTTCCAAAAGCTGCTCTTGGCTGTGGACGTTCCTGGGGACTTTCCAGCTTCTGCTGGAGGTTTCTGTTTTCTGCTGCCTGTCTTTGACTGTGACTGTCTTTGGGACTTAACTTGGAGCTGTGCTGCTGAGGTGCCTGGAGCTGGTTTGTGCCTCTGTGAGGATGGCGATGGAGGGGGCGCGGCCGAAGGTCCGGACCTACGCAGCGATGGCATCAGTGGCGGGTGCGAGGCCATCTGAGGTTGAGCCTCATGTTGACTTGGATGGGGACAGTTTTGGTATTTCTGTTCAAACTGGGCCTATGATGTCGAGGGGGGAAATTACGAGGGCCATGAATGAACTTCTTGGGAGGGGGGCTATTGTCTCTTCTGAGCTCGAAAGAGGAAAGGTGGAGATGATACTTAAGACCCGGGAGTGTGTGGCCCGAGCGTTGGAGGAGGGGATCTCAGTGGGGGGGGTCCACATACAGGTGGATCCGTGGGTATCAAGGGTGAGACCGGTTCTCCTGTGGAGCTGCCCCACTTATTTTTCAGATGCAGTACTTTTTCCATACCTGTCCAAGTTCGGGGAGGTGCGGTCTAAATGTTTTCGTCTCTTGCATCCTGGGGGGGACCCGGAGGAAAAAGGGGTCTTCAGTTTCAAGAGGAGGGTGTTCATGAAGGTGGGTGAGGGGGATGGTGTCGAGGGGAGTTTTGAGGTGGTGCATAAGGGTGTCCCCAGAACCGTGCGTTGGAGTTGGGGAAAGGCACGGTGTCATGCGTGCGGCGAATTTGGACATCTCCGTAGGGAGTGTCTTTTTCGCGGGGGCACTGCTAGAGGTTCTAGTGCAGTGGCCCAGGAAAGCGCTGCTGGCCCATCTGGGGTGGCTTGTCAAACCCCAGCGGCGCGGGGTGGTACTGCTGACCCGGCTAAGGTTGCCAGTTCTGCCTTGGTGACCCGGAGTGGCAGTGCGAAGCCTTCTGGGTCCGTAGGTTCCGCTTTGGGGACCCTGGGCGGTGAGAGCCCACGCCCCCCACGTCCCCCACGTCTTGCGCCTGTGGCGGCGGATGGAGGTGGGGTGCAGGAGGAGGGGAGTGTTGAGGGGGGGTTTTGGGAGAAGCAGGGGAAGCACAATAAGAAGAAGGAGAGGGATAGGGCCGCCCGAGCGAAGAAAGTGCAATCGGGTGAGTTTAGCTCCAGTGTGGTGCAGACTGCGCCTGCTGGGGCCCAGGGGGGAGTTGTGGTGGTTCGGAAGGGGGTAAAGAAGGTTGTGGTGGTTCGGAAGGGGGTAAAGAAGCCTAAACGTGTGGGTGGCAAAGTGGATGGGGGTAATGTGGAGGCGGATGACCCTTCCCTTATGGAGGTTACCGCACCTCCGCATGCGAGTGGGACTAAAAGGAGGCATCTGCCTGGTGAAGAGGAGGAAGGGCGTGGGTCCAGAGCGAAGGGGATGTCTTTCTCCGGGCTTTCCACCACTGAGGTGGCTGAAAGTGGTCTTGACCCGGTGTCTTCTGGGTCAGTGGTTGGGCCTTCTCTTCATGGATCTACAGCGGGTGTCACAGGACTGGGTGCTGAAGTTGATTCCGGTGGAGTTGTGTCCAATGGGCGGGAGTCTGTCCCTTCATCTCCGGGGCCCTCTGAGGGAGTTATCTCGGCGGGTGTTGGGGTTAGCTCTTTTGGGTGTGTACCCTCTGGGTCGGATGAGGTCCCCTCGTTTCAGAGGCCTACTGAGGGTGCTGGCACGCTAGGTGACGTGGTTGGCTCCACTGGTAGTGTGCCCTCTGTGACGGGGGATGTGCAGAGTCAGGCCGAGGGGGGAGTTTCGGGGGTGTTGTCGTTCAAGTCTGTGCTCCATATCAGTGCCAGTGGAGGTGCTGGGGGGCGGGATGCCTCACCGGATGAGCTGTCTGGGGTGAGGTTAATAGCAGGTGGTGATTCTCTGGGTGATGCCTGTGGAGAGGGCACTCTGGATGATGTGGAGGTCAGGGCTGTTATGGGTCGTGATCCTCTTTCAGACTCCGAGGGTGTCAGTGTTCCACAGGCCCTGGGGATGCCTCTTGTTGTTGCTTCCCCAGGCCCAGAAGAGGAGGGTGATGGTAGCGTGCAGGAGCCCAGCCTTTCAGAGGGCTGCGAGTGTCAGGCAGGGGTGTCGGGACCCACCCTCAGCATTGATCCGGGGGGTCATGTCATGGCTGAGGAGGGGGACAGTGATGCGGCCAGTGGGTGTGGCACAGAGAGTGATTTGTCAGAGAGTTCTGGTCTTTCTGGGGTTGTTGATTCAGGTGCGAGCGGGTTGGCTGTGAGCCCAGACTCCAAGGCCGTGTCTGAGGCGAAGCTTATTGTTGAGGTGCGAGAGTTCCTAAAAACGAGCCGCACTTCCAAAACATTATGGTTTGCTGCTGAAAGGCGGTGGGGGGACTGTCTAGATTTGCAGGCGAGTCTCGAGGTTATCCTTAGTAACAAGGATAGTGGTCTTTCTGACTCGGATTTGGGGCAGTTTTGGGGTTTGTTGAAGGTCCTCAGAAAAGGAGCTCCTGTGACTACAGGGAGTGTGAGGGTCTCAATCTAATGTGCCTACACATTCACAGTAGCTACATTAAATTTAAATGGGAGTAGAGCGAGTTTTCGAAGATTTCAGCTCTTATCAGCCCTAAAGGAGGGGAGATTTGCAGTTTGTTATCTGCAAGAGACACATACCGTTGCTAGTGATGAACCTACCTGGCAACTGGAGTGGGAAGGGAGGGTTTATATGAGCCATCTCAGCTCAAATTCGAGTGGGGTGGCTTTTCTGTTGGCCCCAAATTTTCTGCCAAGCATTTTAAAAGTGCAGGAAGTGGTGCCAGGACGTTTGCTCCATCTGGCCGTGAGCCTGGATGGCATGCCGTTGCATTTCATTAACGTGTATGCCCCTAGCTCCGGCACGATGCAGGCTGGCCTACTTCGGGAGGTGAATGCTCTGTTGGGCACTATTGATAGGGGAGAGTGTGTCTTCCTTGGTGGGGACTTTAATTGCACACTTGAGGTGCGGGACCGTTCTGGTACTCAGTGTGCGCCTGCTGTAGCGAAGAAGCTGAGAGGCTTGATTGACTCCTTTGAGTTGGTTGATGTTTGGAGGGACCTTCACCCTGATTCCACTGCTTTTTCGCGGAAGTCTGAGGGCGGTGGTTCCCGCATTGATCGGTTTTATATTTCCCGAGCGTTTGTTTCCCGTGTCTCAGCGGCCTCAATGCGGCTGGTGCCGTGCTCGGACCATTGTCTGGTGCGTGTGGATTTTAATCCAGCGTGCGCTCGGGCTGGGTCCGCGTACTGGCACTTTAACAACAGGCTGCTGGAGGATCGGTGTTTCCGGGAGTCATTCACTCGGTTTTGGGTGAAGTGGAGAGAGAGGCAGAGGTGCTTCTCTTCCATTAGGCAGTGGTGGGATGTGGGTAAAGCTCACATCCGTCTCTTTTGTAAGGAATATACATGGGGGTCGACTGGGAGGCGGGACTCAGCGGTCGAGAAGCTGGAGAGGGAGATACAGGACGCTGAGTCTCGCCTTGGTCAGTTTGGTGAAGACTCCAGTGAATGGGGAGAGTTTCAGAGGAAGGAGGCTTTGAGGAGTCTGCTGCTTGAGCGGTCCCGAGGCGCATACGTGAGGTCTCGGGTCCAGATGCTGCACGAGCTGGACCGAGCGTCGCCTTTCTTTTTCTCTTTGGAGAAGGGGCGGGGAGCTCGAAAACAGCTTGTGGAGTTGCTTGCAGATGACGGCTCCTCTGTCACTGATCCAGAGAGGATTAATGCCTTGGTTAGGTCCTTTTATGGGTCCCTGTTCTCTGCGGAAGGATTCAGTGTGGAGGCTCAGCAAGATCTGTGGGAGGGTCTACCGACCGTAGATAGGGGGGAGGCTGATCTTCTTGATGGCCCCTTATCTTTGGAGGAGTTGACTCGCGCCTTGCATCAGCTCAGGAGGGGTAAGTCCCCCGGGCTGGATGGGTTGACGGTGGAGTTTGTTAGAGCATTCTGGGACGTCCTAGGGGGTGACGAGATGTTGGTTCTGGGGGAGAGCCTCTCTCGTGGCGTAGGACGGTTGTTGTCTTGCTGCCTAAGAAGGGTGAACTCCGTTTGTTGAAGAACTGGCGTCCAGTCTCTCTCCTTTGCACAGAATATAAAATTTTTGCACGGGCAATGGCAAATCGCCTGGGCTCCGTGCTGCATCAATTGATTCATCCTGATCAATCTTATACAGTCCCTGGCCGGTCCATCCAGGATAACATCCACCTGGTTAGGGACCTGATTCATTTAGCCCAGGGTACTGGTGAGTCAGCTGCTTTTCTGTCTCTTGATCAGGAGAAGGCTTTTGATAGGGTGGAGCATGAATACCTATTTGGGTCGTTGCAAGCGTTTGGGTTTGGACCGTATTTCGTGGCCCGGGTCCGGCTTTTGTACGCTGCTGCGGAGTGCCTTGTAAAGGTTAATGGCGCGGTGCTAGCTCCTTTTCATTTTGGGAGGGGGGTCCGCCAGGGGTGCCCTATGTCGGGCCAGTTGTATTCGGTCTGTGTGGAGCCGTTCCTGTGTCTTCTTCGGAGGAGGTTGACAGGCCTGGCCCTACCTGGCCCGCGGGTTGAGGTGATTCTATCGGCGTATGCCGATGACGTACTTCTTATGTTCACTGATCCTGGTGACCTGCGGAGGATGCGTGACTGCCAGGAGATTTTCTCGGCTGCATCTTCTGCTAGGATTAACTGGAGTAAGTGCTCTGGACTTTTGGTGGGTCAGTGGCGGGTAGACTCCCTGCCGGAGGAGATGGCATTGTATGCGTGGAGTACCACGCACCTCCTCTATCTGGGGGTGTACCTGAGTCCCACTGAGGATGTTTGGCCGGCAAACTGGCATGAGTTGGAGACGAAGGTGGTTGCTCGGCTGGGGCGCTGGTCAGGCCTGCTTGGAGTTCTCTCCTTTCGGGGGAGGGTGCTGGTCATAAACCAGCTGGTGGCCTCTATGTTATGGTACCGGCTGGCTACTCTTGTCCCGCCCTCTATATTTGTAACTGCTATACAGAAGAAGCTGGTGGATTTCTTTTGGGGAAATAGGAAGCATTGGATTTCCGCGGCGGTCCCGAGTCTTCCGTTAGAGGAGGGCGGCCAGTCCTTGGTGTGCGTGCGCACCCAGGTGGCGGCTCTCCGTCTCAGGACTCTGCTGAGATACATGTATGTAGAGAACCCTCCCAGATGGCACGCTCTGGCCACGTATTTTTTTCGTCAGGGTCGTTGCCTAAGGGGGGTCTCGCGGCTCCCGGTGGCGGGTGTCAGTCGACCCGCTCTAAGGGGCTTGCCTGTTTTCTATAGGGATGTGTTAAGAGTGAGGAATTTGGTGGTGTTCAGCCAGAGTGTTGTTCCACGAGGAGAGGGGGATGTTGTGGCTGCGGGTGTGGCTGGTCCTCATCCTGTCATGGTGGTTGTCGAGGAGAGGCGCGAGCCTAGAGTGGTTCAGATAGAGCTAACCCCCGCTCCGTCAGATCTGCTCATCGGGCCTAGGCTTCGGGATATTTCTCGGCCTCCGGCTCCGCATAATCTGAGCTGCCTTTCTGAGATGACCAGCATGCCATTTTGTGATGCAAGGAGACGCGCACTGTACAGGATGCTCCTGCACATTCTGAACCACCGTGCCTTCGTCTCCCGTCCTGACTCACCATGGAGGACGGTGTTACCATCCGAAGGCGGCGGGGGGCCCCAGTGGGGGTCCTTCTATAAGGGAGTTGTACCCCTTTATATTGGGGACCTGGGGTGGAGAGTGCTGCATGGAGCGGTGGTTTGTAATAAACTTTTGAGTCGGTTCACGGGCTCGTCTGCCGCATGTAGTTTCTGCGGAGAGGAGGAGACCGTATTCCATGTGTATATGGAGTGTGAGAGGTTACTGCCCCTGTATCAATATCTGAAGGGGTTGTTCCTCAAGTTCTGGCTGCATTTTAGCCCCACAATCCTGGTGTTTGGACACAAGGCAGGGAGTGGGGAGAGCCGAGTGTGGGGGGGGGGGGGACTTACCTGTCGGTTTGCTCCTCGGCCTGGCCAAGATGGCCATTCGTGGGTCCAGGCAGCGGGCGGTCGACGGTCAGGCGAGAGTCGGCTGCCTGCCCCTCTTTCGGGCCTACGTCCGTGCACGTGTGTCCCTGGAGAGGGAACACGCGGTGTTCACGGGGACTCTGGGGGCCTTCCGTCAGCGCTGGTCGCCGCGTGGGGTTGAGGCGCTTATAAATGAATGTACTGTTGTACTACAATGATCTGTTCATTATAGTGTGATTTTTGATTGTGTTTTGATGTGTTGTATTTTATGATTTGTGTTGAATAAAGTTTTTGAAATGGGAAAAAAAAAAAAAAAAAAAAGAGAGAGAGCGGGGAAAGAGTGAGAGGGGGAGGGGGAGGGAGAGAGAGGTGGTAGGGAGAGAAGAGGGAGGATGAAGAGAGAGGGGGGGGAGAAAGAGAGGGGGGAGAGAGAGGGGGGGAGAAAGAGAGGGGGGAGAAAGAGAGGGGGGAGAAAGAGAGGGGGGAGAAAGAGAGAGCGAGAGGAGTGGGGCTGGGCGACAGCCCGAGCGAGGCACAGAGCGATCTGAGGACGGTGAAAAGCAGCGGGGGGGACCAGCCGATTGTGGCTTCCGCCGTGGTGACAGAACCAGGCCAGGGGCGGGGGGGGTGAGGAACAGACGATCGTCCCCTGCGATGGGTAGAGAGCAAAGATCCTATAGTGGTTATAGGATCTTTGGTAGAGAGGAGAGGGGAGAGTGGGAGGGAGGAGATGAGAAGAGTAGGTGGGGGGGAGGGGGGTGGAGAGGAGCCGGGCTGGCAAATGAGGAGAGAGACAGAAGCGGCTTCGGACTGGAAACCCACAGCTGGAATAAGCGCGCAGGCAGGCGGCGCTTAGCGAAGGGAGGGGAAGATTTAGCGCATGAGCTGTAGAATCTTTGTCCTGCAGAACTTTTTCGATCTTTCTGCGCCTTTAATCCACAGTGGTGGGGGGGCGGAGCCAGGACTGGATTGGTGGGCATGTGGGCATTGTGACGTCAGCAGCTGGAAAGCGGTGATTATATTTTAAAAAGTGAGTTTTGTGAACAACTTTATTGAAAATCTGGGGAAATAATTGACCGATTTTAGAAAAGTGCATTTATGAAATCGTAAGTTAAATCCCAACCGAAATTGTAAAAATCTCCGTGTTTTTGCATCTGGTTTTCGAGGAGATACGTTGACACACACGCGCACACACACACACAATTTTAATAGATACTAGACCAAGTGCAGACCCGTTGGGTCTGTTTGAGGGGGGGAGAGGGAGGGAGGGGAGGGGGGAGGGAGGGGAGGGGGGGAGAGAGGGAGGGGGGGAGAGAGGGAGGGGGGGAGAGAGGGAGGGGGGGAGAGAGGGAGGGGGGGAGAGAGGGAGGGGGGGAGAGAGGGAGGGGGGGAGAGAGGGAGGGGGGGAGAGAGGGAGGGGGGGAGAGAGGGAGGGGGGGAGAGAGGGAGGGGGGGAGAGAGGGAGGGGGGAGAGAGGGAGGGGGGAGAGAGGGAGGGGGGAGAGAGGGAGGGGGGAGAGAGGGAGGGGGGAGAGAGGGAGGGGGGAGAGAGGGAGGGGGGAGAGAGGGAGGGGGGAGAGAGGGAGGGGGGAGAGAGGGAGGGGGGAGAGAGGGAGGGGGGAGAGAGGGAGGGGGGAGAGAGGGAGGGGGGAGAGAGGGAGGGGGGAGAGAGGGAGGGGGGAGAGAGGGAGGGGGGAGAGAGGGAGGGGGGAGAGAGGGAGGGGGGAGAGAGGGAGGGGGGAGAGAGGGAGGGGGGAGAGAGGGAGGGGGGAGAGAGGGAGGGGGGAGAGAGGGAGGGGGGAGAGAGGGAGGGGGGAGAGAGGGAGGGGGGAGAGAGGGAGGGGGGAGAGAGGGAGGGGGGAGAGAGGGAGGGGGGAGAGAGGGAGGGGGGAGAGAGGGAGGGGGGAGAGAGGGAGGGGGGAGAGAGGGAGGGGGGAGAGAGGGAGGGGGGAGAGAGGGAGGGGGGAGAGAGATGGAGGGGGGAGAGAGATGGAGGGGGAGAAGGAGGGAGAGGGAGGGAGGGAGGGAGACGGCGGGGAGGGGGGAGAGGGAGGGGTCAGGGGGGACACAGAGAGGGGGCAGTGAGGGGGAGAGGTGGGGGGAAGGGAGGGGGAGAGGTTGGGGGAAGGGAGGGGGAGAGGTAGGGGAAACGGAGGGGATGAGAGGGGGGAGGGGATGAGAGGTGGGGGGGGTATGGATGCGAGGAGGGGAGGGAGGGAGAGAGGGGGATGAGAGCGGGGAGAGAGGGAGGGGGGACAGGGGGAACAGAGGGGGGGAGGGTGGGGAAGACCCCAAGTGCGATGATAGTGTCCAGCCTTTACCCAGCCCGCCCAGCCTTATCTCTACTCCCGATCGGCAGAGCATTTTGAGAAGGCGGGGTGAGAGTGTAGCTGTGGGCTTCTGACTCTCTGGAGCGCGCAGGGGATGGGAGGGGCGCGCAGGCAGGCTGGGCTTTGCGAGCTGTGCCAGCTGTGAGTTCAGCGGAACTTGCGCCTTATCTCTTCTCCCGATCGGCAGAGCATTTATC
Organism: Raja brachyura; assembly: GCA_963514005.1. Next base: position 43,862,049 of record OY740782.1, read on the forward strand.
CCGCCCGCCCGTCGCCTTATCTCTTGTCCAGATCAGCAGAACATTTTGCGAATGGGGGGGGTGGGGGGGTTTGGTGTGGGCGAGAGAGCGCACATGCGTAGTTGGAGGGGGAGGGGGAGGAGAGCCGGGCTGCCAATTGAGGAGAGAGAGAGAATCAGCTCGGATTGGTCGGCATGTGGGGATTGTGAAGTCAGCAGCTTGTGAGCTGTTTAGATTCTAAAATGAGTGAGTGTGAGGGGGGGTGGGGGGAATTTAAAAATACGTACATAAAAATGTCTAAATGCAATGAGGAGTGGATTTGCAAATGTAAAAGCCAAATCGCTGGTGAAATGGAAAAAATCTTGGAGTTTTGCGTGTGGTTTTGGCGGACCAAGGAATCAAAGGCCAAAAATCTTATCTGAACATCGAATCTGACATACAAACACACAAAGTTTTTAAAGTATATAGATATGATGATATATTATAGCATCTGCCTCAACGACCACCTCTGGCAGCTCATTTCATATCCCACCACCCTCTGAGTGAAAACGTTGTTCCACAGGTTCATGTTATATCTTTCTGCCTTCACCTGAATCCTCTGTTAAGGTTCATCCTCTGTTAAGGTTGATCTTTCTGCCTTCACCCGAATCCTCTGTTGATTCCTGGTTCTTGATTTCCCCACTCTGGGTAAAAGACTTTGTGCATTCACTCCATCTATTCCCATTATGTTTTACACACCTCTCCCTCTCCCTCACTTCAAGGAATGAAGCCCTAGCTTGCCCAACCTCTCCTTATAGCTCAAGCCATCAATTTAGTAATTTAGGCTTTAGTAATTTAGTAAACAATCTAGGAGCTGTGGTAAGCCTGTTGGGCAAAGCTCTGTATTGCCAAAGTTGATCCATCCAAATAAATTTTAAGAACTTCCTGTGATGTTTCTGAATGGATACCGAATAGTATGCATCTTTTAAATCAATGCATGCCATGAAGCAGCCCTTGGAAACCAAAGATTTGGCCGTTTCAAACGTGTCCATTTTAAAATGGGTATATTTTACAAAAGTATTCAAATGGGTTAGATCTATGATAACCCGGCATCCACCATTTTTCTTAGTTTTTGTGAAGATGTTGGATACGAACTCAACTGGTTCGTGGATTATCCTTTCTATCACCCCTTTTTCTTGTAATCTCAAGGTTTCAGCATAGCCTTCTACTACTTCCTTATTGGAAAGCGCAAATTTGCGATTCGGCACGTGCTGACGTGGGGGAAGTTGACCATTGATGAACTCAATCTCATGGCCTTGAATACTTTGTAAGATAAACACATCTGAGGTGATGGTATTCCATGCCTCCTTAAACAACCGTAATCTCCCTCCAACATGTGAGGTTAAACATGGAAGTGCATGAAATCCAGACCGCCTTACCTCCATGGTTACCGGCGGTACCTGACATGTTTGGTGGGACGTGGAGGTGCTGGGTTTTGCTGGTGATGCGGTTGCCGCATCTTCCATGCCGGTCGTTGCGGGCCTTGCCTTAAAAAAGGCCTCGGTTGTTGATATTGCGGAGGCGCTGGTATGTAGGTCCTTGCTGGTCTCTCGGTTTGACCCCGTGGTCTGGAATATGGTAATTTCCTGGCCGCTTGTCTGGTCGAGGTGTGTGACCTCATAAGTCCCACCGTCTTCGCATGGTCATCTAGATCTTTGACCTGCTTTGGTAGGTCTTCCCCGAACAGTTGTCTGGGTGGTGGCGTTGGAGATGCTCTACATAGCCCCGCGAATTTAGTATTTAGTGTGGGCTTGATAGTAGACTTACGAAATCCATTTATTTCGTATTGCGTATTGCATAATAATGTAAGAGCATCTTCCTGTTCAGTGTTTAAATCCATTCCGTCCACCGACCTCGCAAATGCGGTAATCCCAGACGTGAGCAACTTCAGGATTCTTTGTAGCTTTATTTCCTGTGCTCTGATGCCCGGGCTTATATTACCCCAAATAGGCATGTTTACTATGGGCACATTAAGCGAGTTACAATTACTCTGCGCCTTGTACCTATTCATAGCTTTCGCAAGGACCTGATCCTGTAATTGGTGGTTCATGAGAAAATCAATGGTGGCAGCGAGCTTGGGTTTGAGAGGTTGCCCCGAAGATTTGGGTAAAGCAAATTTGGTTGCCACATCCAATAGCTCCTCCTGAGGATTCTCAGGTGCCACAGGTTCGTGTACCAGTATATCCTCTTCTTCCCCTGGCTGTCTCAAACTGCCCATTGATGATGGGAATATATCCAATAACCCCCTGGAACAGGAAATTTCCTGCCGTTGACTCTGCTGCAGGATGCGTTCCATCATCCTCTCCATTCATTCGATGCGTCCTTCATTGTATGTGAATGGGAGGTCAGAGCCCTCATGCCCGAAGGAACTGCTGAAGCTCCTATCACTGGCCCGTACCTCGTCGAGGTAATCTCGGTGCCGTGACATAAAGTCGCTGCCAGCCGCCTCAGCGGGGCTGTGTGACTCCCGCGCGGATCTGCTGCTCGTTCGCCTCCTTTTGGACGAGCTTGGTCCGCTTGCCTCAAAGGCCATATGCGGTGTGTAGTCGGTACCTGCCGCCGCAACGTGGTGACCCGACATTCGTGCGGGCTTGCCGCCTGTCCTTCTCCTGGACACAGGCGATGTACGGTCACGTCCTGCCGCTAATGGGGGGTGCGGTGACCATGGTGAGACTCCACCTGCACGACTTCAGCTGGATCTGCAAGGTGGTGAGTCAATACTCACCCTCCCTGGTCTGCCAGTAGACTCGGGTCTCGATAAATCACCAGTCCGCAGTCTTGCGGCTTCTGGTGAGTATTCTGCCCTGGTAGGGCTTGGCTGTTGAGCTCTATCCCTGGCTCTTCCACGAGTACCCGGGGAGAAGGGCCGTGCAGCAGCACTGGTATCCCGTTTGCTCATTTCAGCCAACGTCTCCAGTAGGAGATAGAGAAATGGAGTCAGGGTCTACCTGCTCAGGCGCCGTCCCACTTTGCTGTTCTGCGGGCTCACTGCTTGTACACAGCTGTGTCGGTGGGTCGGGTCTTGTAATCACAGGGCTCCCCGACTTTCGCGCCTTTTTCCTGGCCCGACTTGCGGGTGCTGTCAATGTAGAGAGCTCTGGGAATAGTGGTCAACGACTCCTTTCGGAAGTCCTGCGACCTGTACTCCTTCTATGCATAATCCCTGTGAACAAAAAATGATTCAACAACAGGGACAACCAGCTCAAGGTTGCCTATACTTACCCGAGCGGTCCTTATGAAGGGCTGGTGGTAAGCCGCGCTCCACCTCCAGCCGTCGACTGCAAATGCGAGTGACGATATGTCGCGCATGTGTGCTGGCGGGTTCTTCACGAAGTCACTCACGTGACTCCGAAATGAAATTGGAGATTTCCATGGCATCATTCAAAGAAGCCAACCTTTTATTTGCTTATTTTGGAGCCCTGAAAATTAACATATTTTTCATGTTGTTCCATTGTTTAAAAAGGGTTCTAAGAATAAACCTAGCAATTATAGACTGGTTAGTTTGACTTCAGTGGTGGGCAAATTAATGGAAAAGATACTTAGAGATAATATATATAAGCATCTGGATAAACAGGGTCTAATTAGGAACAGTCAACATGGATTTATGCCTGGAAGGTCATGATTGACTAATCTTCTTGAATTTTTTGAAGAGGTTACTAGGGAAATTGACGAGGGTAAAGTTGTGGATGTTGTCGAGATGGACTTTAGTAAGGCCTTTGACAAGGTTCCTCATGGAAGGTTGGTTAAGAAGGTTCAACTGTTGGGTATAAATGCAGGAATAGCAAGATGGATTCAACAGTGGCTGAATGGGAGAAGCCAGAGGGTAATGGTGGATGGCTGTTTGTCAGGTTGGAGGCAGGTGACTAGTGGGGTGCCTCAGGGATCTGTGTTGGGTCCTTTGTTGTTTGTCAAGTACATCAATGATCTAGATGAAGGGGTGGTAAATTGGATTAGTAAGTATGCAGATGATACCAAGATAGGGGGTGTTGTGGATAATGAAGAGGATTTCCAAAGTCTACAGAGTCTTTAGGCCAGTTGGAAAAATGGGCTGAAAGATGGCAGATGGAGTTTAATGCTGATAAATGTGAGGTGCTACACCTTGGCAGGACAAATCAAAATAGGACATACATGGTAAATGGTAGGGAATTGAAGAATACAGTTGAACAGAGGGATCTGGGAATAACCGTGCATAATTCCTTGAAGGTGGAATCTCATATAGATAGGGTGGTAAATAAAGCTTTTGGTATGCTAGCCTTTATAAATCAGAGCATTGAGTATAGAAGCTGGGATGTAATGTTAAAATTGTACAAGGCATTGGTGAGACCAAATCTGGAGTATTGTGTACAATTTTGGTCGCCCAATTATAGGAAGGACGTCAACAAAATAGAGAGGGAACAGAGGCGATTTACTAGAATGTTGCCTGGGTTTCAACAGCTAAGTTACAGAGATAGGTTGAATAAGTTAGGTCTTTATTCTCTGGAGCGCAGAAGGTTAAGGGGGGACTTGATAGAGGTCTTTAAAATGATGAGAGGGATAGACAGAGTTGATGTGGACAAGCTTTTCCCTTTGAGAATAGGGAAGATTCAAACAAGAGGACATGACTTTAGAATTAAGGGACAGAAGTTTAGGGGTAACATGAGGGAAAACTTCTTTACTCAGAGAGTGGTAGCGGTGTGGAATGAGCTTCCAGTGGAAGAGGTGGCGTCAGGTTCGTTGGTATCATTTAAAAATAAATTGGATAGGCATATGGATGAGAAGGGTATGGAGGGTTATGGTATGAGTGCAGGCAGGTGGGACTAAGGGAAAAAAACTTGTTCGGCACGGACTTGAAGGCCTGAGATGGCCTGTTTCCGTGCTGTCATTGTTATATGGTTACATGGTTATTATTTATTGTTCATGTGCAGCTAAGATAAAATAGTAAGATTAAACAAGAACTTACCAGTTTGAAGTTTGATCTTTATTTTATGAGGAGTCGAGTTGAGGGACTACGTGAAGAACCCCGTACAGCCGTTCGTGCGTCAATCTTCAAAGCAACGGTGTGAAATCACAGCAAATAATAACTGAAGTATAATATAAGATAAAGACTAGAACTACCAGATGAAATCTATGAGGGCTGGGAGCGGAGGGCACGTAGTCCCTCAACTCGACTCCTCATAAAATAAAGATCAAACTTCAAACTGGTAAGTTCTTGTTTAATCTTACTATTTTACTTCGGAGTCACGTGAGTGACTACGTGAAGACTTCAAAGCTCTGTGATTTCATGCCGTGTGAAACGAGTATACACAACCACAGCTGCTTCATTGACAAATGAAGGGAAAACATTCATAATGCATACAGTCATAACATAGATGTAAAACATGCTGATGCTGTTTAAATGAAACAATAATATTTCCATCTCTCACCCAGATGGAACATATAACCAGAACATAAATAGAGTTAACAATACTCCTGGTGCACCAATGGGTCATTACAGATGTTTGGAGATTCATTCGATGGACCATACTCCAGCCGCAACAATGCGACCCAGCGGAACATAAATACCCTTGCTGCTGATGTTGTAGCAGCCCTGGTGGAATGAGATCTGGAAACAGAATCCATTAGTACATAACATAACTCCGTTTTCCTCATCTGGAATGCCATGAACAATACGTTCTCCCAAATTCTTTGTGACTAACAACATTGCTAATCCAGAACTCCAAGGTTCTTGATGACCTTGACATATGGTTGTATACATGTGTGCTTACCTTATCAAAGGTCCCCTGGTATGCCTGTGACTATTTTGAGACCTGACCCCCTTCTGGTCTGCTCAAGTCTTTATAACATATTATATATTATAATTTACAGACATTATCATCCTGTACCATCACAATTATTTAGCGACTGAACCTGCTGCACTAAACCAGAGCCAGAAGGATAACTACCTAATCCAGCCAAATTTAAGGATATAGTTGCTGCCTCCTGGTGAAATAGTGTTCACAAATATCAACATCGCATATGGCATTATACTGGTCCTGGGACCCATGTTGAAGATATCCTACCCCTTGATAACCGGTGTGGACCCGACAGAGTGAGTCTCGTTTGCTACAGCCAATTCAATGAGGAAGCTCATCGAGCCAATTAATGGCCGTATAACTCCATAAGTAACAGACAATCATTAAGCATGAACTTGAAACATTAGCAATCAATACCATTTTCCATGGAACATAAGCATAACAAACTCTTTCATCTCCTGGAAAAGAAATTCAGCCGTTTGGTGCTATGCAAACACTTTGAACACATAGAAGGATAGATGTAACAACCCAAACCTTAGGCAGTTTGTTAGACCTGCAGAACATAACTTTGAGTTTATCATGCAACATCTGATTTCCGAAACCTCAGGCTGAACAAGCAAATTCAAGTTTAAAATAACCAAAAAGGTTATATAATTATTTGCAACAAATCGGGAATCAATTTGCATAATCACACAATAGGAACTTAAAGCCTCTTAATGACTTTATTTGAAACCTTGATTGATGAGACAAAATGGAGGTAGCCATAAAAGACCCTCCTGCTCCTTTTGGCGAGAATGTATCTTTCACCACTGCTATGCCAAATATTTTGCAACCAGTGAAATAAACATGAAACCAACATACATATGTATACACATATACATATATTCATATTAGGTGTTCCATTGAACCAGAATTTCATAATACAGTGCAATTCAACACCAACTGTGTTGCCATTACCCACACTTGATGATTCTCCTGTGGCAACAAAACTATGTAACCATTCCAGTGATTATTTAACCGATTACACCCTCGTGACTAACATATGCCATCATCACAATGCATCAACCTGAACATGAGCATGACAATATGCTTATTTGTCCAATCACTCTATAGCCCATACAATGCCCGTAGAGTCTATAAATAGTTGATACTAATAACAGAACTTTTTCGGCAAGTCATGCAAATCTGTTCCATCTCCAAACTCGAGATGATCTTTCAGCTACTTGGTAACTACCTTAAATAGCAACTGTGGCCCGATTTCCGAGCCAGTCTAGCAAGACAATCTTGGTCCTTATACTGAACCTGTCCACTCTAATCTGCTTGAAAACCAATATTGTACATTTTACATTTACCGTTCAAAGTAGCTGATAATGTCTCAATCATTTGTACTGTATAACTAAGTATACACCTACCAAACTGCAAGTGGTCCCTTAATTGTAGAGTAGCACAAGTCCAGTGCATGGAACCTCTGGCCAGGTTTCATGCTGCCAGCAACTTCAGTGAACCGCTACTGCCAAAAAAGACATGGGATGCATTGTTGCCAAAACTATGAAACCTTGCTTGTTCCAATAGCTTGTGCTTCGCCCTCCAGGTTACTCCTATGGAAAAGTCTTACCTGAATAGAAGATTCGGCAGCCAACTGTAATATCCCCCTGAAAGCGGTGTTCACTGCATATTGTGTTTGGGATGGTAACTTTCTTGCCAGGCCTAGACCTCTGGCACATGCCCCGATCTCTTGGGCATGCTCTATGGCTATACCCTCAGACTCGGCGTTAAACTATACCAATCCCACATGCTCACCTCTTACATGAGGGAGCCATAAAGCAGGCCTGCTACAAAGCCCTGCTGACACCATTTCCCATTTAGGCCATTAGCACCAATTTGCAATAGAATAAAAGGTTTACCTAACAACTACTAGAGCAGTAATGAACACTGTTTGTCCATCATCGTGACATTATTAATTTCAGCTGGCGTTAACAATGACCTAGATGGCACTTACTAATTAACCATTTAACAAAATAACTGTTGCAGGTACTTACACACCTGAATTGCATCTATGCACTTAACAATTAATCCAACGACTATAACTGTTTTATACCAACAACTGTTACCAAAGTCTTATTGACTGCAATCTGTTGCCCAGGCCGGCATCATGGCCAATTGAATACCTAAAAGTAAATCCCAACATCCTACAAATCTATTTGATAGGACTTAATCTAACTGGATAGAGGAGCCCAATTTCTCAAATATAGTTTGAGACTAGACAGCGGATTTTAGCACAAGCGCTTTTAAAAACTGTGTATAGTTTACTTTGAATACTTTTGTCATCATTCTGTTATATTGCCTTAACCTAACAATGCCTCCTCATCCCCCATGATCACTGTGAAAGGGAATACCCTACTAAACTGCTATTCCCATAAAGCAGCCCTAACAAGGTACCCCTGGTGCCCATGAAGCAGCCCCGAACAAAGTAGCTGCTGGCCCGGACTTTCCCATAGCCCAGTATTTGCCATAGATTTGGCATTCTCATCAAGCAGCCCTGAGCAAAGGTGCTGCTGGCATAACCTCTCCAATAGGCTAGCCTACCATAACTTGGCATTCCCTTAGAGCAGTCCTGAGCAAAGGTACTGCTGGCACCGCCTCTGCAATAGGCTAGCCTGCCATAGTTTGGTATCCCCATAAGCAGCCCTGATCAAAGGTGCTGCTGGCACAGCCTCTCCAATAGGCTTGCCTGCCATAGCTTGGCATCCCCATGAGCAGTCCTGAGCAAAGGTACTGCTGGCACAGCCTCTCCATCAGGCGAGCCTACCATAGCTTGGCATCCCCATTAGCAGTCCTAAACAAAGATACTGCTGACACAGCCTTTCCCATAGGCTGGCACTGCCATAACTTGACATTCCCATGAAGCAGCCCTATCCAAAAGTGCTGCTCTCTAAATTAATTCCCAGAGGTGAAATCTCCCAACTTTCCCAATTGTACTGACTATTTTGTCAGTTGTCCCCATATCCTGGGGATTATTGTAGTTTGGGAACCCCATAGGTGAATTTCCCCTCACCAGGAATCCATATAAATATAATATATATATATAAATATATACCCACGGTACCCTCCTGGCACGCAGGCTAATGATTTATGTGAATTAACCCCATTACCTGGGGACTACTGTGGTCTGAGAACCACACATATACCTGGGTTTCCCCTGCACCGGGAACCCAGTTTAACCATTTAAATTAATTTTAACCCCATGTCCTGGGGACTACTGCGGTCTAGAACCGCATATGCTTGAGTTTCCCCTCCACCGGGAACCCAGGCAGACCGTTCAGGTCCGTTAAGCCCCATCCCCTGGGGACTACTGCGGTCTAAAACCGCACTATTCTCGGGTTTCCCCTACCCGGGAACCCAACCTGTGGAGTCACTGACCGCGTTATCAGTGACTCCGATCGCGAACCCGACTTTCCCAGCTCTCCGCTTCCGCGGTCGGACCAGGGTTTCCCCCCCCAAAGCCCTAGGCTGGTTCCCTCGTCGGTCATCGCGAACATCCACTGCAAAAAACCCCGGAGGTTCCTGCAGGAGACCTAGAACAGGTAAGAAAAAATAACACTTACCTGCAACTTTTTTAGACTTACCATGGAGGAGCTGCGCTGCTCCACAGTCGCCTGCACGAAAAACGTCTGACGTAATGACGCACGAACGGCTGTACGGGGTTCTTCACGTAGTCACTCACGTGACTCCGAAGTAAAATCACATGGATGTGTCGGGCAGTTGTATCATACATATTTATTTCATGTAATGGGTAGTAGGTGTATGGAACAAGCTGCCGGAGAAGTAAGTTGAGGCAGGTACTATCGCAATGTTTAAGAAGCATCTAGACAGGTACATGAATAGGGCAGGTTTAGAGGGATATGGGCCAAAAGCAGGCAGGTGGGACTATTGTTGATGGGATATATTGGCCGGTGTGTGCAAGTTGGGCGAAAGGATCTGTTTCCATGCTGTGAGACTCTGTGACTCTATGACGCACAGAACTTTATAAAGGCATTTTAAGAATAGGACCAGTGATTAAAAGGCAGCGTGTAACGCAGGAGCAATAATTGATCCTCTGAGAATGCACAAAGCTTATCATCAAAATGTGATTGCTAACTAGTTGGCTGAATGGTTTAAGTGCAACCAGGTTCCACTGCCATGCAAATTAAGCATTTGAGCCATTCCATGACAGTCTGTCAAGTATAGTCCATGTTGCAGACTTTTTTTAAATAGTTTTTTCTTTGAATGTTTTTGAAGATGAAACATGCTGATGCTGCTGTCCTGTGGCAACCTGCATATCACGTGGTTGGCTGGTGAGACGGTTACAGATTTCTTCAACATCACCGCTTCTACATTGCATTTTAACCCATAAAAATAAATTATGTCACTGTGAGCAATGTACAATGGATTTTTTTTTTAAACAAGATCCTGGATTTTGATAATGTAAAGTAATTTCTTTTAAAATACACGACCAAGACCTGTGAATTGTCCTTTATTCCATCAACAAGTCCAAAGGTCACATCTGAAACTCTTGAGTGTCAAGGATAATGCTTTATCCACACTATTATCTCACTCCTACAGAAAGACGTATTTTACTTTGGTCCCATTGAACTTGTATCTCTCTAAACGGAACGCAAAACTTTGTGTCTTTCCATTGTAGGACTTGTATATTTTAAATGCATGTCACTGTTGTGAATCTGAATTCTATTCACTGAGCCCTGTTGGAAATTTACAGGTGTGGAAATAATAGGCATCAATACTCCTTTGGGCAAATAGATTTTTCACAGTCTTAATCGAGGCTTGGGCATGTCAAATGGTACTTTGAGAGTGCGAGAATGATGAGGGAGCATGGAACTAAGATTAAGTAAGGAAATGGAACAAGATAATTGTTAGAAATAAAGAGAGATTTTAGAAGTATACTAGGTTACTAGAACCTAGCTTTTCGTTCCAGAAATGAAAGTGAGGAAGCTTACCTTTAAACATCAGAGCATATTAAGTTGCCTTCAATGTTTTCAGACTTCTTTCTTGCCTGAGCAATGGGCAATATTTCCTAATCAAATTACGGTATATTGTGCAGAAGGGAGGGGTTTCACCTTCAAAGGCAGAAGCTATCTGACACAGTTATGTTGGAATGTGCCTGCACCTAAGAAAGAATGCTGATATTAGTTGCCTAAGAAACAGAAACGTGGGATAATAATGCGACAGGACATTTTTGAAATAAAAAGAACAAGTGAGCATAAGATTACCAGAGCAGTGATTGATCTGTTAATGTTCATATTTGTTTGATATTGTTTCAGTGTCCCTGTAATCTACTTAAGAGGAACTGTATTCCCCTTTTAATCTGCTATGACAGTTAGCTAAGATTCTTTATGGATACAGTATGCACTCAACAAAATGATTTATAATTATTATTCAGGCCATTATATAATTTGAAACATGCTTTCTTAAATATTCCCCAATACAAGGAATCTTGCCTTGTAAAAGGTAACATTTTCTTACAGTAGTGAATGCTGAAAATTCATTGCAAGCTCATAGTTAACTGAAGAAAATAGTGATTGTGACTGGCAGCTTTGTAATTACGGTTTTGTTCAGGGCTGGGGAGAAGCATGTGGTCTATGGGTCAGTTCATAAAGTTTATCTCATAATCCTTGATTAAAACTTTCAAATGTGTAACCCCACTTCCTTTATGTTAACAGCATTTTATTTTATTTCAGGGTGATGAGCAGTATTTCTTATCTTGTTTATCTGATTTATGGTTTACATTTTTACAGACAATGTGTTCTGTGTTCTGAATCTCTAACTATAGTTATGAGCAGATTTTTTGTTTCTTATCAATCAAGGCTTGCCTTTTCCTGTCCAATATCAAATTAAATGGAGCAAAAACATCAGGTAGAAAAGAGAAATATTACCGTTTCGTTAGGTGGAAGTTGATCTGTTTATATCTAGGCTATAAACTTTTAGATGGTGTATTCAACATTAAAGAGGTCAAGGTAAGAGGTTTGAGTAAAGGTAACACTGCTTAACTAATTTAGTTTTTTTCTTGTAGTGCCAAAAGTATAGAACATTCTCTTGCACTGACCGTCAATGGAAAATGTGTGTTTGAAATATAATTGGTTCTTCCTGCGGAGCCCTGTAATTAGTTTAATATACCTGATAGGCTAATCAACAAAATTTCCAGGCAAAATGACGCAAAGCGTAGCTCAACTTATGTGATATCTTCACAGGAAATTCAGAGCAGGCCAGACTTTCATACAATTCAAGGCAATCTTTACTCACAGTTAAATATAGCTGTGAATAAGTGATGTAAATTGCTGTACAAGATGCTTGTAATTGAATGTAATTGTTTGACACCTGCCTCAGCAACTGGTCTACTCTAACTGCTTTGATCAACCAGTGATTGTGGAAATTAATATGGAAAAGAGGGTGGCTGACTGACAGAATGACACTAATGCTCTCCTCTCAGGAAATATTAACGCAATACTTAGGGGCAACTTTCCCTAAGTTAATGAAACTTTCATTAACCGATGAAAGCACTTAATGAAACCAAAATAAGTTGAGACTGGGCTGTATAACCTCTGCAGCTGTTTGTGACTACTTTTTAACCCTGTCAATCCTGTGATCACTAAAAATAAAACCTGACTTTTTATTGCAGCTAATAATGTATAAGATATCTGGCTTCCAATTTTTTCAATCACTTTCAAAAAATATGCAAATCTCTTCTTCTTTGCTGATCAGTGGAATATGTTATTTAAGATGTTTTTCTACATTTTCTTTCCCTTAACCATCTATTGATCCAATCTGCCCAATTATTTAAAATTGTTTAATTTTCATTTTTTCCTGGTCCAACCACACTGATATGATGGCCAAGAAAACAGACCAATGAGAGACAGATATCGGAGGAAATCGGAGGAAATTTGGCACGTCTTCAATGACTCTTACCAATTTCTACAAATACACTGTGGAAAGCATCCTATCCGCATGCAATACAGCTTGGTATGGCAACTGCTATGCTCAAGCCAGTAACAAATTGCAGAGAGTTGTGAATACAACCAAGTCCATCATGCTTCCCCCATTGACACCGTCTACAATTCACGCTGCCTTCAGAAAGTAGCCAACATAATCAAGTACCACTCACACCTTGATCAGTCTCAGTTGTCCTCTCTCTTCCTATAATTCACACTGCCTTGAAAAAGTAGCCAGCAAAATCAAGGATCACTCACACCCTGGTCATTCTCTGTTATTTTCCACTCCTGTCAAGCAGAAGATATAAAAGCTTGAAAGCACTTGAACATCATCAATTCAAGAACATCATCTTTCCATTGTTTCAGACCTCTCATATGCTAAATGTGTAGGAAGGAACTGCAAATGCTGGTTTAAACTGAAGATAGACACAAAAAGCTGGAGTAAATCAGTGGGACAGGCAGCATCTCTGGAGAAATAGAATCGATGACAAGGGTCTCGACCTGAAAGGTCACCCATTCCTCCTCTCCAGAGATGCTGCCCGTCTCACTGAGTTACTCCAGCTTTTTATGTTTATCTCATAGGCTAAAGATAAATTCCCGATCTTCCACTCTTTGTTGCATTTAAAAAAAAATCTGTTCTTTCTCTTTAGCCACAACTATATTCTACACTCTGTTTATTTTATTTTTATACTACCTGATGTATTCAAATGTGATTTGCCTGAATACCACACAAACCACACCTTTTCAATGTATATTGGTGCACATGATAATATACCAAAACCAATTCCTCCCACCCTGCTTCCTGTAAGGACTCCATCCCCTATTCCCAATTCCTCCGTCTACGCGGCATCTGCTCCCAGGATGAGGTGTTCGACACCAGGTCATCACAAATGTCCTCGTTCTTCAGAGAACGGGGATTCCCCTCCCCCACTATAGATGAGGCTCGCACCAGGGTCACCTCCATACCCCGCAACACTGCCCTCTCTCCCCATTCCCCCACTCACAACAAGGGCCGAGTCCCCCTGGTCCTCACCTTTCACCCCACCAGCCAGCGCATACAACAGATAGTCCTCCGCCAGTTTTGCCACTTCCAGCGTGACCCCTCCACTCGCCACATCTTCCCATCTCCCCCCCTGTCTGCCTTCCCCAAAGACCGCTCCCTCCACAACTCCCTTGTCAATTCTTCCCTTCCGCTCCACCCCTTCCCCGGGCACTTTCCCTTGCAACCGCAAGAGATGCTACACTTGTCCCTTCACCTACCCCATCCACTCCTTTCAGGGACCCAAGCAGTCCTTCCAAGTCCGACAGAGGTTCACCTGCACCTCCTCCAACCTCATCTACTGCATCCGTTGCTCCAGATGCCAGCTGATCTACATCGGTTAGACCAAGCGGAGGCTGGGCGATCGTTTCGCCGAACACCTCCGCTTGGTCCGCAATAACCAACCCAACCTCCCGGTGGCTCAGCACTTAAACTCCCCCTCCCATTCCGTATCCGACCTCTCGGTCCTGGGCCTCCTCCACGGCCAGAGTGAGCAACACCGCAAGTTGGAGGAACAGCACCTCATATTCCGCTTGGGGAGTCTGCATCCTCCGGGCTTAAACATTGAATTTTCTCAATTCTGTTAACCCAGACTGCCTCCTCCCCCTCCCCACCTCTCCCTCAGCCCTCGGGCCCTGACATTCCTTCTCCATCTCCCCCTCCCTCCCCCCCCCCTTCTCCATCTCCCCCCCCTCCCCCCCTCCCCCCCCCCCCCTCCTCCCCTCCCCCCCCCCCCCTCCTCCCCTCCCCCCCCCCCCCTCCTCCCTCCCCCCCCCTCCTCCCCCCCCTCCTCCCCCCCCTCCCCCCCCTCCTCCCCCCCCCCCCCTCCTCCCCCCCTCCTCCCCCCCCCTCCTCCCCCCCCTCCTCCCCCCCCTCTCCTCCCCCCCCCCCCCCCCCCCTCCTCCCCCCCCCCCTCCTCCCCCCCCCCCCTCCTCCCCCCCCCCCCCCTCCTCCCCCCCCCCCCCCTCCTCCCCCCCCCCCTCCTCCCCCCCCCCCCCCTCCTCCCCCCCCCCCCCCTCCTCCCCCCCCCCCCCCATATCCGACCTCTCGGTCCTGGGCCTCCTCCACGGCCAGAGTGAGCAACACCGCAAGTTGGAGGAACAGCACCTCATATTCCGCTTGGGGAGTCTGCATCCTCCGGGCTTAAACATTGAATTTTCTCAATTCTGTTAACCCAGACTGCCTCCTCCCCCTCCCCACCTCTCCCTCAGCCCTCGGGCCCTGACATTCCTTCTCCATCTCCCCCTCCTCCCCCCCCCCTTCTCCATCTCCCCCCCCTCCCCCCTCCTCCCCTCCCCCCTCCTCCCCTCCCCCCTCCTCCCCCCCTCCTCCCCCCCCCCTCCTCCCTCCCCCCCCCTCCCCCTCCCCCCCCCCCCCCTCCTCCCCCCTCCTCCCCCCCCCCCCCCTCCTCCCTCCCCCCCCCTCCTCCCCCCCCTCCCCCCCCCTCCCCCCCCCCTCCTCTCATTTTCACACTACAAACAGCTTACAATGGCCCGTTTCCTTTATCATCAATACTTTTTTGCATATCTTTCATTCATTGTTCTTTATCTCTCCACATCACTGTCTATATCTCTTGTTTCCCTGATCCTTGACCAGTCTGAAGAAGGGTCTCGACCCAAAATGTCGCCTATCTCCTTCACTCCTTAGATGCTGCTGCACTCGCTGAGTTTCTCCAGCATCTGCAGTTCTTTCTTTAACACAATGTATATCCTCATTTTACAATGGAGTCACATGGGTGACTACGTGAAGAAGCTCATCCAGCCGCACGTGCGTCATTATGTCAGACGTCAGATATTTTAACATTGTTGCAGGTCGACCGGTTGGAGCAGCAGAGCTCCCCCAGCGGTAAGTTTAAACTTCAGGTAAGTTGTATTTCTTACCTGTTTTAGGTCTCCTGCAGGAACCTCGGTTTCAGAAATTTTTTTGCCGGATGTTTTGCGACGACCGACGAGGGAACCAGCTAAGGGCTGTGGGGAAACCCTGGTCCGACCGCAGAAGCGGGGAGCTGGCGAATGTCGGGTTTCGCGATTGCGTCACTGATAAGACGGTCAGTGACTCTGGACGTTGGGTTCCCGGGGAGGGGAAATCCAATAGTATGTAGTTCCCAGACCGCAGTAGTCCCCAAGATTAAACTGACCTGAACGGTCAGCCTGGGTGCCGGGAGGGTTACTGCAGGTATGTATATGGACGGGGAGGGGAAATCCAGCAGCAATGCGGTTCCCAAACCGCAGTGGGCCCCAGGATATGGGGACAACCGACAAAAATGGTCAGCCCGGATGCCGGGAGGGTTCCCCTCCAGGAATGTGAAAAATTTTGGAGGTTGGCCAGGATCCAGCTCCTAATGGAGAGGAGGCTCCATCTAGATACACTCCTAAAGCAGGAGTTGTGCCAGCGTGGGTCAATGTGAGAGCCCGCGCCAGTAGCACCTTTGCACAGGGCTGCTTCATGGGGATGCCAAGGCTATGGCAGTACCGGCCTATAGGAGAGACCATGCCAGCAGCACCTTAGACAGGGCTGCTTAGTGGGCTTCCAAGTCTATGGCAGTGTGGCCTATGGGAGAGGCCGCGCAAGCAGCGCCTTGTAACAGGGCTGCTTAAGGTTGGAGGTATTGCAGAGCAGCATACATCAAGGCATGGACATCGCTGGGGCAGTCCAAGGCAACGTCGAGTCCATGGCAAAGTCGGCGTATTGCTGAAGCCGCGCCAGCAGCGCGTTGTAGCAGGGCTGCTTAATGTCTCCCTCACGTAACAGGAGAGCATGCTGGGTCAGTATTAGTCTGACGCCGAGTCTGAGGGTATATCCGTGGAGCATGCCCAAGGGATGAAGGGTACGTACCAGAGGTACGATGCCTGGCAGCAAGGTTGCCATCCCAACACATATGCAGTGAACACCGCTATCAGGGGGACATTAGAGCCGGCCGCCGAATCTTCTATTCAGGTAAGACTTATTTCGTAGACGAAACCTGGAGGACGAAGCACAAGCTATTGGACCAAGTAAGGCCAACATCGAGTAAGGCTTCAGAATTTCGGCGACAACGCACCCCACGTCTTCATCGACAGAAGCAATTCACTGAAACTGGTCGCAACATGAAAGCTGGCCAGAGGTTCCACGCACTCTACCTGTGCTACTCTACAACTAAGGGACCACTTACAAATTGGTATGATGTACACTTGATTGTACAATACAAATGATGAGACATTATCATCTACTTTGATGGGTCTAACCATGTAAAACTGGACAATACTAGCATTCCAAGCAGGTTGGAATTAGGCAGGCTCAGTATAATGGCCAGGATTGTCTTGCAAGACTGGCTCGAAAATCGGGCCAGAGTTGCCGTTCACAGCAGACACGAAATGATGGCAGGCGTGGCCTGTTCATTATGAAAGATGGCTGATTAACAACTGATTTTATAGTGTATCCCATTTACAGTGGTCATGGGGGATATTTGGAGGAGACATTGCTATGATAAGGCAATATAACAGAATGATGACAAGAAAGCATTCAAAGAGGACTACTCGGAGTTCAAAAACACTGGTTATGTATGGTCTCGATATTTTAACACTGTATTTTGCTAAAATCCACTGTTTAAATCTCAAAGTATATTTGAGAAATAGGGCTCCTCTATCCAGTTAAGATTAAGTTGGTATCAAAGAAACTTGTTGGACATTGGGATTTACCTTTAGCTTTTCAATTGTCCATTGATGCCAGCCTGAGCAACAGATTGCAGTCAATAGACTCCTGTAACAGCCTTGTTGTTATAAAGCAGCCTTCTATTCATTAAGACTAATTGGCAATATAATAGATGTGATTCAGCTGTGCTAGTGGGAGAACTGTCATCCTGCTAAAAGTGCCATGTAGGTCATTGTTAACACAACTTTGTTATTATCAGCTGAAGCTCCCAAAGTCACAATGATGGACAAACAGTATTAAGTATTGCTCCAATAGTTTGCTCGGTAAATATTTAATTACGTTGCAAAATGATGCTAATGGCCCTAAGATGGGGAAATTGCGAATATCATCTCTAGTTTGGACGTGGAGCAGATTTGCATGATTTACCATTTCTTCACTTATTGGTATCAACGATCTATAGACCCTACGGGCATTGTATGGGTTAAAGAGTGATTTAGCGAATATGCACATCTGCATGCTCAACTTCATGTTAATATATTATGATGGTGACATATGTTAGTCACGTGGGTGCAATCAATTAAAGACTCCTGTAATGGTTACATAATCTCATTTGCCACAGGAGAATCATCAAGTATAGGTCAATGACAACACAGAATTGGTGTTGAATCACAACGTATTTATGAAACTCTGGTTCAATGGAACACCAAATATAGATATGTTTGTTTTCATGCTTACTCACAGATTGCAAATTATGTGGCATAACAGTGGCGAAAGATACATTCTCGCTACAAGGAGAAGGAAGGTCTTTTATGTCTTCCTCCGTTTTGCTTCACCAATCTGGGCTTCAAATAAAGCAATTAAGAGCCAGCTTTAGGTTCCTATTGTGTGATTGGCTTATGCAACTTTGATTCCCGATTTGTCGGGAACAATAATACAACCTTATATGGTTATTTTAAACGTAACTTTGCTGGTTCAGCCTGAGGCTTGGGAAATCAGCCGTTGCATGTTAACATAAAGTTATGTTCTGCAGATATACTGCCCTACAGATGGGGTTGTTACATCTATCCTTCCATGTGTTCAGAGTGCTTGGATAGCACCAAAAAGCAGGACTTTTATTTTCCAGGAGATGAAAAGTTTGTTTAATGCTCATGTTACATTGAAAATGGTGTAGATTTCTGACGTTTGGTGTTCATGTTAAATGATCTTTTGTCAATAATTGAGTTGTACGGCCATTAACTGTGCCAACATGCCTTCTCATTTAATTGACTGCAGCAAACGAGACCCGCTCTGTCGGGTTCACCCCGGATATCAAGTTTATAAGGATATCTTTAACACAAGGTCTCCCAGGACCAGTACAATGCCGTATGGGATGTCGACATTTTGTGAACACTATTTCACCAGGGGGTCCCAGCTACACCCTTAACTTTGGCCGGAGCTCATAACGTAGTTATCCTTCTGGCGCTGGTCTAGCGCAGCAGGTTCAGTCTCTACATAATTGCAACGGTACAGGATGATTACATCTGTAAATAATAATATATAATATTTTACGTTTATAATTACTTCGGCAGAGCAGAAAGGGTGTCAGGTCTCAAAATAGTTAAAGGCATGCCAGGGGACCTTTGGTACTGTGAGCACACACAATACATCAAGGTCACCAAGAGCTTTTGAGGCTCTGAACTAGCAATGTTTGTTAGTCACAAAAACGTAGAAGAACGTATCTGTTCAGGCCACTCCAGATGATAAAACGGAGTTTGGTTTATGCAGGAGTAGATACTGATTCCAGATCTCATTCCACCAGGGCTGCTACAACATCAGCAGCAAGGGTATTTATGTCCCGCTGGACCACATCCTTACGGCTGCAGCATGGTCCAACGAATGAATCTCCAAACATTTTATAATAACCCATTGCTAGACCAGGTGTATTTGTCAACTCTATTTTATTTTCAAAATAAGTTTCCATCCGGGTGAGAGATGTGAATATTATTATTACTTAATTTAAACAGCATCAGCATGTTTTAAATCTATGTCCATGACTGTATGCATTATGAATGTTTTCCCTCATTTGTCAATGAAGCAGTTGATAAGTGGTTGTGTAGACTAATTTCTCACGGCATGAAATCACATAGCTTTGAAGTCTTCACGTAGTCACTCACGTGACTCCGAAGTAAAATAGTAAGATTAAACGAGAACTTAGCAGTTTGAAGTTTGATCTTTATTTTATGAGGAGTTACGATGAGGGACTATATGCCCTCCGCTCCCAACCCTCATAAATGTCATCTGGTAGTTCTAGTCTTCGGTTATCTTACTATTATACTTCAGTCACTATTACCTGTGATTTAACACCGCTGCTTTGAAGATTGATGCACGTGCGGCCGGACGGGCTTCTTCACGTAGTCCCTCATCGTAACTCTTCATAAAATAAAGATCAAACTTCAAACTGGTAAGTTCTCATTTAATCTTACTATTTTCAGTGTCATTAGAATTGGAGTATAGTACAACCTCTTTTTCCTGAAGGTATGCGTCTACAACCTTTGGATCATTCAGCCACTATGTTAATGTTCCAGTTTGATAACCTATCTGTTGGCTGGATTGCCAAATATTTCCAGCATTTTTCTCCTTCATTTTACTCCTTACAGTTTATTTACTTCAGAAGAGCACTCTAGAACATAGTATCGTGCAGCACAAGATCATGCCCTTAACCCACAGTGTTTGTGCAGAATATGAAACTAATCTTGTTTGCCTACTCGTGACCCATATCTCTCCATTCTCCACATATTCATGTGACTATCTAAAAGTACCTGAAATGCCACTTTTTATAGGCCCCCCTCGGTCATGACTGACCATGGGTGATGCATCCTAGTTGTTGGCTGCCTGCTCCAAACCTCGGCGAGAGCAGTGTCGCTTGTGGCTGAAGAGACTAATGCGGGAGTGACAGTTTCTGTCACAAAGGTCACATTTGTGTGTTGTCTATGGTCTGTTGATGTTGCTGCGCTCCTTTCAGCGTGCCCGCTTGTCTGCCGCTGCAGTCAACAGTTTCTCTTCCCCATTTTGAGATGTTGGTTCAGGGTATTTCTCCACCTCATGCGGTCAGCTGCAAGTCTCTCCCAGGATTCCACATCGATGTTGAGTGCCTTCATATCTCTCATGCAGACATCCTTGTAACGTAGCTGGAGGAGGCCGATGGTTCTCCTCCCAGATGTCAGCTCTCCATAGAGGATGTCTTTTCGAATACATTGCCCAGTCCGTCACGGGTTCCAACTTCCAAACCATCAAAGGGATTTACCGGTCTCTGCATCAAAAAAGCAGCAAGCATTATCAGAGACCCACACCACCCTGGCAACACTCTCATTTCCCTGGCATCGTGAATAAGATATAGGAGCCCGAAAACTGTGACGTCCAGGTTCAGGAACAGCTGCTTCCCTGCAGCCAACAGGCTATTAAACACAACAACCTCAAATAAGCTCTGAACTACATGGACTATTATTGCTATTATCGC
Organism: Raja brachyura; assembly: GCA_963514005.1. The sequence goes on from OY740782.1 coordinate 43,882,986, forward strand.
ACTTATTATTTTTTTTTTATGTGTACGTATGAGTGCGTGTATAATAATGTAGATATATAAATATATTAAATATATATATCTATATTACTAAAAGTCTGATCTTGACCACTTCCTGTTGTTCTGTATATTGATTTTAGAAAAACGCTGCCACTTACGGCTGTGATTTTTGGCCACCTTACTCAGAGTCCCTCTCCGCTGCGCAGGACAAGAGGATTTTTCCCATCGATGAAAAATAAGAGTTATTAGTGTTTAAAAATGTTGAGATTCTCTCTCCTGAAGGCCACGCCCCTTCCAGAGGGACTATAAAACCTGGAAATGTTCAGTGTCTCAGTCAGTCTCTGCAAGATGGGGGAGCAAGACGGTCACGTCTCAGTCTGAGCTGCGAATAACACTGAACACATGTCTACTAAACTGTGAATGTGGCTTTACTGACCTTGAGTGTCCTTAATGTGGTTTGAAAATGAAAATGTGGTTGGTTTGAAATAAAGCACAGCAAATGGTCGCTGGTGGTGGTTGGTTTGAAATCAAGCACAGCAAATGGTTGCTGGTGGTGGTTGGTTTGAAATAAAGTAAGATTAAAAGTCTAAATTTGACAACTTCCTGTTTGCACTGTATATTAATTTTAGATAAAATGCTACCACTTATGGCTGTGCTTTTTGGCCATCTTACTCAGTCCCCCTCTGCTCATCAGGTGCAGAGGATTCTTCCCTTTAATTAAAAAATAAAAGTGTCATTAGTGTTTAAAAAATGTTGAGAAACTCTCCCCTGTCAGTCATGCCATGAAGGTCACGCCGCTGCTGGCGGGAGGGGGGAGGGATTATAAAACCTGGAAGTGTGGGTGTTGCTCAGTCTCTGCAAGTTGGGGGGGGAGAGAGGTCACGACTCTGTCTGAACTGTGAATCAAGTGAACACACTGAATTGCTACTGAACTGTGAGTGTGGTGTCTATGTGATGTTTATGTGGTGTTTTGTGTGGTTTTATGGTGGTTTAACCATGCTTGAAATGGTATGAAACTGCATTTGAATGTGGTGGCCTTGCACCCTGCATGAAATGGTATGAAACTGCATTTGAATTTGGTGGCCTTGCACCCTGCTTGAAGTGGTATGAAACTGCACTTGAATTTGGTGGCCTTGCACCCTGCTTGAAGTGGTATGAAACTGCACTTGAATTTGGTGGCCTTGCACCCTGCTTGAAGTGGTCGGAAACTTAACTTGAATTTGGTGGCTTTGCACCCTGCTTGAAGTGGTAGGAAACTGCACCTGAATTTGGTGTCCTTGCACCCTGCTTGAAGTGGTATGAAACTGCACCTGAATTTGGTGGCCTTGCATCCTGCTTGAAGTGGTATGAAACTGCATTTGGATTTGGTGGCCTTGCAACCTACTTGGAATTTCAAGGAATAGCTGTGAGTCAACTGAGCTGCCACCCCAATAATCCATTTGGCCCACATACTAACCCTTATCATACTAGCCCTCTGGAAACCAGTCCCTTCAGCCCACAACACCCATACTAGCGTTCCAGCAAGCCCCCTCTTCCCACTGCCCACCAATATTGGAATTGGTGGAGAGGTGGAATATTGCGTTGGGAAACCAGCCCTCCCGTGTGAACATGGGACCCAATGGGATATATATATAAGGTTTATATATGTATATATGTGATTATGTGTGTATTTATACACACTGAACATTTTTTCTTGATTATTATATTGTTTACAGCATACTATGTTTACATATTCTGTTGTGCTGCTGCAAGTAAGAATTTCATTGTTCGATCTGGGACATATGACAATAAAACAGTCTTGTATCTTGAACCTTCAAATCTGCATATCTTTGGGAATAAACTGCAGCATCAAGAGGACACCTCCAGGGTCACAGGACGAACAAGCAAACTCCACACAGACAATACCCTAGTTTAGTATCCAACCCAGTGAAACAGTGGCTCCACCAGCTGTGCCATTATGCCATTGTTAATGTTTTGGGTTGATGAACCTTCTGCTGTATGGATTGACAAATATTTCCAGCATTTTTCTCTTCCATTCTGCTCTTTACTGAAACAATTTAACAGGATGTCCATTTCCTGTAGGTTTCCATTAGCACTCATTATGGGCAGTGGGCAGGTACTATAGTTCTGCACGGGAAGATAGACACCCCCACCCCCATGAGTCTCGGGCAGATGGGGCTCATCAGCCTGGAAAGGCAGTCCATCTAGGAGAGGGAAAACTACACCGCCTTGTGGCCATATCCAGTCATGGAAAAGACTCCTGGAGTAAACCTCAAGAAAATCTGGCGTCGAAGCACCTAAGGCAGTTTGTCGTTGTCTATAATGGCAGCTCCTGCGACGGCGCTGGTGCCAAACTGTAAAGGCCCTGTTGTTCCTTTGAATCGATCAGAGACGTGGAGCGAGGGGACGTGCAGCATGGGCAACAGCCTGTCCTCCATATGACATCTCACAGGCTTGCATCCGACCACACATCACCTGCAAACTAGGATGCATTACAAGTCATGACCAAAGGGGGCCTACATTCTAAAGTTACAGAACACCATTGCATACACTATAATTTTGTGAAATATCTTGGTGACTAATTAAAAATAACCAATCTCATTTTATGCAGGGACCGAGTGAGCAAATATGCATCCGGTTACTCAATATTTTAACTCAAGTCCTTCAAATAGAATAGCACTCACCAACACCCACTGCCTACTTTAAAATGTATTTTGTTATTTTGTTTTCCTTTCTGTAAGCACTCCTCAGTAGTTAAGCCCCTATCCCACTTGGGCGACTTTCACCGGGACTTCTGGTGTGTTTGCCCAGCGTGGGAAAGATTGATATTTTCTTAGTTATATGTCTAGTCGAAGCCGGTCATAGTAGGTTGTGATGGTAGTCGAAGGTAATAGCTCCGGGCTGAAAAAAAGGTTCACCCTTGCTCTTCCGTTTCTGCCTTTCTTAAAAGGCTGCTGAAGCAAAAGGACTACTGCAATCAGCAGTAGTGGTATGTTTATTAACATCCTCCAAACTAGTTCCTTCCTTGCTTGCATGGTTCAGAATGATTATAAAAATAAAAAAAACCTGGGAGGCATTTTTTAGTGAGAAAAAAATGCAGACATGACATCATTTTATCAGGTGATCATTTGACCTGCAGACCCCCGTCACTGGTTGTTGTTGGTTTTCGGTATGGTCCTCTGAGGTAGAAGGGGGTCGTGCACATTCACGGACCAATTTACCAGAGACCATCCTTGAGTAAAACGTACATGGTCAAAGCCAGTCATCAACATAGTGGAAGGAGGCCTCCTTCATAGTCGAGGGAGGTCTTCAACATAGTCATAGGAGGTCGTACACATAGTCGAGGAAGGTCGTAGGTCACCGCGACCTTGATTTTTTTTAGTCGATTAAGGTCGCCAGAGGTTGTGGTGGAGGTCTCCCAAATGAGACAGGCCCTTTACTATTTTTGTCTGAAAGGTCAAAGAGTGGCTTGAAATGAATTCTGTCTCAATCCAAAACTTGCTAAAAGACACAATTGGGTCTATCACATGGTGAATATGTGTACTCTCAGTGCCCATAACTTTCTGAAACCCACTCCAGTGTTGCCGACATTACATAATAAGAGATGTACTTTTTAACTTGATTGGAGGTTATCTGCAAAATGTTGTAAAACTGTATAATTGTTTTGTTGATCAACGTCATCATCCTCTGCAAATGGAAACTAATCCACTGAAATACTAACACAGTAAGCCATCAGCTTTTGGTTAAAGTACCAGCGAGATTCTTATGGAAATCCTTTTATTTTTAACGATATTGAGCAAAATTCATTACAACAGCTGTCAAGCTCATAGTTTGTAATTAGATTAAAAATTGGGACGTTGCAAAATACCCTTAGGTATTGAATGGAAGGGCATATTATAATCAAACAGAATGCAAATTACCCTTTGAGCACTGGCAAATGATTTTCTCTTAGGATTATCAAGTACACTTTGTTGTTCCAAAAATAATGTTTTGGATTACAGTGGATCGATACAGTTTTTATTGCATCCTGGTAATCAACAAAATGTCTTCGTTCAAAGCAATAATTGCCGGGCAGTTGTAAATCATCCTCTGTAAAAAATAACCTCACATCATTGTTCTGCTGTCAATGCGGTCAGTTTTTTTTCTTTAAAGAGCATTCTGACCTGAAATGAAGGTACTTTCCTTTTCAAAGGCATGATTAGATAGGTAATGCTACCGCTGAGTAGTTTTCAGTTCGTAGTCTCATCTCTTGTTCAAATGTCAATTGGATCTGATTCAGGCCATATGTGAAGAAAGAAAGTTGTTTTATTCTTGGTGGCAGGAATAGATTTGGGGCCTTTTTAAGGTTGTGCGTCATCTTGTTGCTCATGTCCAGTCCACCTACTTCTAAATTTCTGCCATCGGAGGGCTGGTCCACGAATGCAATATTCCACCGCTCACCCATAGCCCCCAATTACGCAGGCATGGCTGACGGGTTCCCATTGTGATGCCAGAGATCCCCGTTTTGACGCGAATCATGGCAACCCTCCCCAACTGCGCCTCGCCAACCCTCTTCCTACCCCTATCCTCCTCTATTCCCCAGCACTCCCTCCCCCTCATCTTGATCCTCCCTATTCTTTCCCCTCGCCTCCTCCCCTCCCCACTCCCTTCCCTCACCTCTCCCTCCCTCTCATTTTCCCTAACCTCAAGCAATCCCTCCCTCCCTCCATAACCCATCTTTCCTTCCTACCCTCTCCTCTTCCACGCAGATTATGGGTTCCCAATGTGACGCCAGAGATCCCGGTTGTGACACGAGTCACGGCAACCCTCCCCAAGTGCGCCTCGCCATCCCTCTTCCTACCCCTATCCTCCTCCATTTTCCCTCATCTCCAGCACTTCCGCTCCTCCTCCTTCTCCTCACCCTCCCTCTTCTTTCCTCCCCTCCTCCCCTCCCCCACTTCTCCCTCCCTCTCCTTTCCCCTACCCTCCCTTGACGTCATGGTGAGGTGGAAGCTGCTGTGTTTTATAAAACTGATTTATTTTTTATGCAAATGCGATCCTACTGTGATGTCATTATGGGGTGGAACACTGCTGATGGGCAGTTTATGTAAATGAGATCCCATTGTGATGGCTTATCTCATTGTAACATCATACACTGCTAACTGCCAGTGCAGATGGAAGCGATCTTTTCAAAGTGGGGTTTTGTCAAGTTTAAAATGTCAATAACCTGTAAAATATATCATCAGATCGAAACTTGATGCAACACACCACAGGACAATGGTGAGTAAGGTGGGCCATAATGAAGCGCTATCGTGTACCATTTTGGCGTAATTCAGGACATCACAGATACACAGACGGACAGACATAGAAACAAACAAGATGAGAGCTTTAGTAATATACTAGATTAAATTTGGGTACCAAGGAAGAAAATTAATTTCATCCCTGCATGCAACTTGGATAACCAGCTGAATTAAGTTCTGCACATGAGCCATGGTGCTCTTCATACTGACGCACACCTTGACCATGATTATTTCGACCTTAGTTATGAACTCAATCTTTCCCATGACCCTATGGGTATATCAGAAGCAAGGGTGAGAGAATGTCCCCCTGTAGACCTAAGTGCTGATCTGTTTGTGGAGCCAGGGGATGTGGACGTGGTCTTAAATTAATACTACTTCTCTGTATTCACAAAAGCGAAACGTGTGGAAGGCCACGTTCTCAAGGAGGGGTCGTTGATATGTTAGATTTTAAGAAGTAGAGCTGACGAGATCTCCTGGAAAGCATAAGGGTGGATAAATCCCCAGTGCAGAGGAGATCTGTCCCAGGATACTGTTGGAAGCAAAGGAGAAGATTGCAGGTACTCTGAGGGAGGTCTTAGCAGTTGGTAAATTACCAGCTAATGGAGAATAACCAATGATGTTCTTTATTTAAGAAGGGCAGCAGGGTTAGTCTGGGTAACCATAAGGTTGGTGAATTTTACTAGTGGGGTAAGGAAATTATTGGAAAATTTCTAAGTGGTAGGATGTATGTCCCTAGGGGCAGATCATGAATAGTCAGTGTGGCATTGTACAGGGAAAGTCTCACCAGTTTAGTTTATTATTGTCACATATACCGAGGTACTGTGAAAAAAATGTGTTTGCATGCTAACCAGTCAAACGGAAGATTACAATCAAACCATCCACATACCCAGATGAGGATAAAGAGTACACCAATTAGTGCAAAGATTTGGGTTTTGAGGAGTAATGAAGAAGATTGACGAAGACAGGGTGGTAGACCTCATCTATATAGACTTTAACAAGGCATTTGATGTCCTGCATGGTAGATTATTTTTGTCACATGTGCAAAGATACATTCGGAGTGAAGAGCATTGAGGCGTGACCTGATAGAGATGAATGAAATAAAAGATATAAACAGGGTCGACAGTCAGGTTCATTTGCCCATGTCCGGGGTATCAAAAATAAGAGAGTATAGGATAAGTGACAGAAAGGAGTTTTAAAGAGGGTTTGGAGTGATTGACATCTTTAACTTGCTGCCGGGGAAGTTGATGAAATCAAGTACAATCACTATGTTGAAGAGGCATTTAGATAAGCACTTAAATAGGCAAAGCGTACAAGGATGCGGACATAATGCAGCAAACTGGCTTGGTGTAGAATGTTAGCATGATCATGATGTGCTGAAGGTTCGTTTCTGAGCGATGCAACTTTGAATCTATGACTCTCAAAACGCATACCTCTGAATTCAGGCCCACAGGACTTAACTGACGAGATATGTTAAGTCAGTGTGGGCTGTTACATTATAACGCAATCCTTATCCAACAAATTCTCAGAAATCAATAATCCCAAATTATTTTTAGCCGTTATGTAAAAGGAGTGAATAATGTAAATTACTGTCAATGATACACATTTGCATTCGTACAATAAAAGCTCCAGAAAATTACATTGCATGACTTATTTTCTTAACTCAAAGATCTAATAACCATTTGAAAAGATTCATATTTTGATAAAAGATGCAAAAATGGACAAAAATAATCTTGGTGTGCTTATAATGAATGATTCATTCCTTCAGAACATTTTCTCTAAATGAATCATATACTATGCACACAAATTAATTCCCTGAATTCATAATATGCTTGTGGATGACAAAAACATTGTGTGGATGGAGTGGAACTACATTTCCGATATATTAGAAAAGATATGTATATCCCTGCAGTGCGAAAGGACACAAGAATAAAATATATTTGAGGATGTTCCACCAATTCACACGTACCAATTAATTGTTTGAGAAAAATTCCTACTGTGGAAAATCGCATATAACATAAACCATCTTCTCAAAAGGCAATCCATTATATCATGGAAGGAGTTTTTTGCAGATCTTTTCAGTTTTTTTTACTTATGTTTCAATTGAGATGGGGAACATGGGAAGCATTTCAGCACAGGGATAAATCTATGCCTTCCTCATGTTCCATGGTAATTCAGTAGTGATTTTGCATAGCTGTTTAGTTTAGTTCAGAGTTACAGCGTAGAAACGGGTCCTTCGGCCCACCGAGTCCGTGCCAACCAGCAATCCCTGCACATTAACACTATCCTACACACACTAAGGACAATTTATAATTTTACTCAAGCCAATTAATCTATAAACCTGTACATCTTTGGAGTGTGGAAGAAACCCGGGGAATGATGAGAATGCAAACTCCGTACAGGCAGCACCAGTGATCAGGATCCAACTTGGGTCTCTGGCGCTGTAAGGTAGCTACTCCACTGCTGCGCCACTGTGCCGACTAGATATAATGATGAAAATCTATATTTCTATAATGTTTTTCATTTTGGAAAAAAAATTAATTGCTTTGAACAACAGTGTATTTTGTAGCTAAACAAAAGATTGAATATTCTCCTCCATCTAAACCAATGATGAAATGTGGAAAAGGATAGGAATTTTGAATGGATGTCAGAGGTTATGGGGAGAAGGCAGGAGAATGGGGTTAGATAGATCAGCCAGTGGTAGACTTGACAGAGTAGACTTGATGGGCCAAATGGCCTAATTCTACTCCTATCACTTATGATCTCATGATCTTATGAACAAGAGGATAGACACTGGCAGTTCTGTGGTGAGCTGCTGAATTCTACACCCAAAATATCGACCCAAACGTGCTGTCTCATTCCTGTTAATCACTGAGGTTTGTAATGCTGAGTTTCAGTAATAATCTTCTTAGAAATCACTTGGATGGAAAAAATATGTGTGGATCCTTGTCAAATTAAACTGTTCATTGGAAAAAAGTTTTTATAGTTGCAAGTAGGAATAAAAGGTTTTAAATCATGCATTTAGATTTTTTTATAATGTTTTTGTACCTTAAACGTAAATATTGATTAGTTTTGCTTGCTTGCTTTGATGGAGATATAGAGTTGTTCAGCCTATAAATGGGCCCTTTGCCCTTCCACACCCATACCAACAACATGAGCTATCATCTAGTCTCCATCCAGCCTTCTGTCACCTAATCTGTGGCTAATGAAAATCCAAACATTTCCATCAGGACCCCAAATTTATCCTCTCTCCTTAACCGGGTCTTCACATGCACTGAAACTACTTGACAGCTTTGACTTACAGCAAGCCTGGAGCAATGGCTTTGCCTAATGTCAAGTATTTTAATGCTATTTTACATACCAAGTTGATTTATGTCTAGTAACGTGACCCCATTGCATTGTGCAAGGCATTAGCATTAGTCAGGACGTAATCTATTGATTATCCAGGGGTTCTCGTCCAGCAAATAGTCTCTCACAGATACATATATGTTCACGACAGTTACAAATCTCAGTGTCATGTGTAGGTCACAAGCTTGGGAAAGCTTTGGCCAATGTGTAATTAACTGCAACCACAGAAATTCACTAACTAAAGACTATATGTCATTATGGGCTTAGAAGTTCAAAGATCAATATAGTTAATTGCTCCATATTTTAAGACATCTGAACCCTGCTATCCAGCTCCTATCTTTTTCCATAAACTTTTTATCCAGTAAAATAGAATGATTACAACAAAGAAGTGTGTGTTATATAATTTGGTTTTACATAGAATTCACAAATAGGTTGCAGAAGCTGGAAATCTGAAACAAAATCATGCAATACTGGAAACACTCAGTAGGTCAGACAGCATCTGTGCAAAGACAGTTTGAATGAATGTTTCAGCTTCAGGACCCTTCATCAAAAACTTAATCTCCCTTTTCACAGATTTTGCTTGACCTGCTGTATGTTTCTGGCTATTTAACAGCCAGGATAATAGATTGCATTAATTTTCAGTAATAACCTAAAAAATACTAGTTACAGCTTCCAAGTATTGATACATGAGACTGTAGATGCTGGAATCTGGAACAACAGATGATCTGCTGGAGAAATTATCTTAGCAGATATGATACGATAGAACCTTATTTATCCCAGAAATTGATCTGCCAACAGTCATAAAACACAAAATACATGAAACATGAAATTAAATTGACGAGTGGAAAGGATTGGGGATGTGCAAAGATTTGGGGGACGGAGTCAGTCTACCCCACGACAGAAGGGGGAGGAGTTGTGCAGTTTGTTAGCATGTGTACTGCATCTGTGGCATTCTGTACTGCATCTTGGTGGAACCAGTCTGTTGCTGCAGGTACTCCTCGGGTTGACCAATGTGTCATGAAGGGGGTGTCCAACGCTATTGAATTGTCCAAGATGCTCCGCAGTTGGATCAAGCAGGATGCATGGGAGGGAAATGGACAACTGCTGTTTAGGGTCAGGACCTTTCTGCTGGACTATCCTGATGAGCACCACGACCTGGAAATATTGACTGACTATTTCCTTACACAGATGTTGCTTGACCTGTTGAGTTACTCCAATAGATTAAATGTATTAAATTCACATAATTTAGACTCTACTCCAGCTGTTTGAAATCATGTCTTCAAATCATTAGTCCTGGCCTCTGGATTACATGTCCAGTAACATAGTCACCATGCACTTTTCCTAAATTATGCAAAGCAACACTTTACATGTGTAATGCATATGAGCACATTCATGGTGTACAATGAGAATTGCACTTCCAAAAATAACCCATATTTTACACTACTGATGTATTTCTCTGCAAGTACTTACACTGCATGCAGTCTAAGATGGAAAGTTGCACATCTGTGTGACGACCAGCCACCTGTCCTCCATTAAAAATATCACCCAATGGTATTTTTAATGGTATAGATGAGCTGACACTGGAATACCCTAGCCAGCCTTTTTAGATATTTTCATAAACAGCACAAGATAAGTGCTGCAGTTTTTCCTGGCCTTGAGAACTTCATCGAACGTTTTGGATTCCATCGAGTCATACAGCGTGAAAACAGGCCCATGTGCCCAACTTGCCCACATCAACCAAAATGTCCCATCTACACTTATCCCACCTCCTTGTGTTTGGCCCATATCCCACAAAGCCTGCCCTAAATGTTTAGGACCTGTCTAAATATGTCTTTAAGGTTGCAAAAGTACCTGCATCTACTACCTTCTCTGGAAGTTTGTTACCTACACCCACCACCCTTTGTGTAAAATAAGTTACCCCTCAGGTTCCTGTTAAATCTTTCCCCCCTCAAACCTATGTCCTCTGGTTCCCAATTCACCTACTCTGGGCAAGAGAGTCTTTGAGTCTAGCCGATCTATTCCTGTCATGATTTTGTACACTATAAGATCACCCCTCATCCTCCTGTACCCCAATAAATAAAGTTCTAGCCTGCTCAACCACTCCCTGTAGGTAAGGCAACATCCTTGTAAAGCTTCTCTGCACCCTTTTAAACTTGGCAACATCTTTCCTGTAACATGGTGCCCAAAACTGTACACAGTACTCTAATATTGAGGAGTACCTCTAAATTCTCAAAGGCTTTATAGTGATGCTCTCTTCCCTTATGAATATGAATGGGCTTGGTGGCCACAGCAAGGTGCAGACCATTCACTGTGCAACCATGTCCAGTTTTAAAACGTGACAGGCCCCCTTCACCCACTCTACACACTCCTTTGGAGGTTTTGTTTATGTTGACTTTATAGATATCACAGATAGATACAAACTAAATATTGTACATGAGTTACACATAAGCATATTGTGTATGTCATATATCAGCAGTAAAATACATTTAATTAAAAAGTCTTTTGGATTAATTAAATAGTCGGAGCAACTGAATTTTGCCAAAATGATATCACCAAGTTGTCATTCACGTTATCATTGCCAAGTTATCTTTTCCCAAGCTTCTACTATTTTCGAGGGCACTTTATATAATGACAATGGCTTTTCAAAGCTCTGGGTAGCAGCTCTTCCATTGATTTACTCAGATCAAATCAGATCCTATTCAATTTCAAAAGGCAAACCACTAATTCAATGTCACTGTTATGAAAGGAAAAGCTTCAAATCATGTTACTTTTATCAGATGTTCAGAACAGCTCTAAGTGGTTTCCAGCCAATAAATTAATTTTGGAGTGTAGTCACTGTTAGCGTTCTTTTATAATGCTGTGGAAGATTTGTCTCCCAGTTCCACTTTCCCTATTTAAATTCCCACAATGCAATATATTATCTGGAGCACAGCTAGCAGTTCACAAGTTGCAGTGAAAATGGAGCTCTTTTTCTTTCAATGGAGCAAAGTGAGTTGCTTCTGTTATGTTTCTAACTACGACGACCTGTGTAAGAGCTTGAAAAAGATACTATTTAACTTCTGATGTGCGATATGGCAGGGAGATGGGAACAACATCTCGGATTCCAGGTGAAAGTGACGAAGGTGAAAGTTGGTTTTGTAATTATCTTGGTAAAGGAGGACATTTGATGAGAGTAGTCATGCCAGGAGGGCTGGCAGAAGAAGTTCTGCTTTTTTTGGTACATTATAATGGACTTACATATAACATATAACTTTTTCCTGTTTGGCCAAGTTCAGCAATACGGGCCAAATGGTCTCCTTTAATGTAATACATTTTCTAGCTATACCTAACCAGCCACTCCTCACCCTGATGATGCTTATAATCATTCAGATGTTATCAAGGTGCTGGCTTATCCAGGGTTTCTTCTAATGGCCATACTTATCCTGAGTTATTTTCTGATCCAATGCTGCTGTTTGCTTCCTTCAACTGACTGCTTGAAGACTGTATATGATTCATACATCTGAGTTAAACTGATGCTATCCAGTCATGACATTCTAATTGCATAAAGTCTGTGTTGCCCGTGGCGGGAAGCTTCGGCGAATTCAAAACTAAAATGTTCGACAGGAACATGACATCTTCCACCAAACTTCCATGTTAATCTGCACAGTTCCTCTCTAAGCATGTAGCGATGATGTGTAATTTAGACAGTCACAGAGCCACATGCAACAGAAACAGGCCCCTTGACCCAGCATGACAACATTGACTGGCTAGCACCTCTCTAATCTAATTCTGTTTACCAACCCTTGGTCCGTAGCCTGACCTGCTTGGTGATTCTGGTGCTCATCTCTATGCTTATATGCTGTGCTCGGGAAAGTTTATATCCTTTCCCTTTATATGGTGTCAAAGAATATCTACCTCTGCCACTTTGTCAGGCAGTTTATTTCAGATTGCAACCACACTCTTGCAACAATCTTCCTCAGATCCCCACTAAGTTTCTATCCCTCATCTCAAACCCATGCCCTCTGATCGTACACACCTCTGCCATAGAGAAAGGTTCTTACAATCCACTCAATCCATGCCTCTCATAGGTTTATGTATTTGATCTTCCCTTTGCTCCAAGGAAAACAAACCCAATCTGTCCAGTCCCTCCTCATGACTGAAATGTTCCATCCCAGGTAGCATATTCCTTTGTGGGATCTTCAGCCTGTGAAGAAAAGAGTGCAATGGCATTTTAATAGTTCCCAAGGACCTAAACCCAGGTGGTACCCTGAATGAAATATACTCCAGTCTGTACGTCATAAAGCTCTTTCTTGCCCACTTGTCAGTCTTTCAAAACGAGCGCTAAAACATTCTGTATTTTACTTGTGCGATCTCTCACTCCAAAATCCGTTGTGATTATTCAAGTTAGAAATTATGTTTTAAGTGTACAATCTCCATTAAAAATATGCATATTATTAGTGAAGTGGCACAAAGATTGTAATGCAATTACAAAAAAGCCTTGTCTATGTGAGTAAACGTGTTATTAATTTGTCTTGGCAATCATTCTGCAATCCCCACCCCACCACCACTTAAACTTGTCAATTTTGTTCCCTTTGACACCATATAAAAGGGAAAGGATATAAACTTTCCCGAGCACAGCACAATGCCTAACCTCTAATCTGGCAGGTAAAATGGAAGAGATGAAACACAACCGTCCCAAGGGCTCACCAAGTACAAACAGTCCAACCAAGCATCACATGTGACAGGCACTGCGGTTAGCAGAATCTGCACAGACATCGCTGTGGTTCATGAAATATCAAAGGCAGTTACTCTATGTACAGGAAAAAGGTTTGTGTTTTCCCAAGCTGTTTTATCCATTGGTTGACAACTTGAAGTGCATGGTTAGTTTAGTTTAGTTTAGTTCAATTTAGTTTAATGATACAGTGTAGAAAAACATAGAAACATAGAAAATAGGTGCAGCAGTAGGCCATTCGGCCCTTCGAGCCTGCACCGCCATTCAATATGATCATGGTTAATCATCCAACTCAGTATCCTGTACCTGCCTTCTTTCCATACCTCCTGATCCCTTTAGCCACAAGGGCCACATCTAACTCCCTCTTAAATATAGCCAATGAACTGGCCTCAACTACCTTCTGTGGCAGAGAATTCCAGAGACTCACCACTCTCTGTGTGAAAAATGTTTTCCTCATCTCGGTCCTAAAGGAATTCCCCCTTATCCTTAGACTGTGACCCCTTGTTCTGGACCTCCCCAACATCGGGAGCAATCTTCCTGCATCTAGCCTATCCAGCCCCTTAAGAATTTTGTAAGTTTCTATAAGATCCCCCCTCAGTCTTCTAAATTCTAGCAAGTATAAGCCGAGTCTATCCAGTCTTCCCTCATATGACCCTTGTCCCATCAAGTCTGTGTCGACCACCGATTACACATGCACTCGTTCTATCCTAGATGCTAAGGACAATTCGCAGAAGCCAATTAGCATACAAACCCTCACATCTTTAGGATGTGGGAGTAAACCAGAGCATGCGGTCACAGGGAGTGTGCAAACTCCACACAGACAGCCCCCGAGGTCATGATCGAACCCAGAACTCTGGCGCTTTGAGGCAGCAGCTCTACCGCTGTATCCCTGTGCCGCCCTTAGTGATGTTTAACACAAAAGTTATGTTGCTATGAAAATGTGCCATGCACCTCAGTTATCTATTGGAGATGGAAATCAAAGGACATCCTGTTTCTTAGTTAAGTACATTCTGAGTAGAGATGGTTGCTACATGATGATTACTTTCATAGTTTAAACCTTCTGAAACATGCGCTGAGTATTTGTTATCATGATTACAATCTTGGATTGCTGTTCTTAGTTTTATTGGATAAGACACTGGTTTTTACATGATAGAAAGTAGACAGTGTTGCCTGCAAGGAAACAACAGAGATTCTGATCACGTGATTGAAATGTTGCATTTGAGAATTTAGGCAATAAACTGAAATCTTCAACTTTAATATCAGATTACATAATATGATCTATCAACACAAGCAAGCTGATTGCTAATAGTTAGTTATGAATCTTATACATTTTTCTCATCTGAACAGTTTTAGTTTTTAGTTTTTTAGTTTGAGATACAGTGTGGAAACAGGTCTTTCAGCCCACCGTGCCACGCCGACCAGCGATCCCACACTAACACTATCCTACACACTAGGGACAATTCACAATTTTTACCAAAGCGAAATTTACCTACAAGCTTTTGGAAGGTGGGAGGAACCGGATCACCCGGGGAAAACCCACGTGGTCATGGGGAGAATGGACAAACTCTGTACAGACAGCACCCATAGTCAGGTTCGAACCCGGGTCTCTGGTGCTGTCATGGCAGCTACTCTCTGCTGCGCCACTGTGCCGCCTATTTAATTTGGTATTAAAATGTAGTCATTATGGTCTAAATACTCTCTCACTTACTTTAATAATAATGTTGATAATAATGTGGAATAATTTTCTGAAACATCAAGCACACTGTCAGCCTCAACTTAGTCCTTGTTATTCAGCTGTAGTCCCCTGTTTATGATGAAAATTGCAGCTTGAGGCAATGAAGAAGTTCCTGGCCTCAAACTAAGAAAGATAATCTCACTTTTCAAACCCATTTCTTATAATTTTAACACTCATTTCCTGAAGGGATTAACTGAAGGGGTCATAACATTCTATCCCCAATGTTAAGGGTCTGTCCCACTTGGGCCATCACTTACGCAACAGGCCGGTAATGACGGTCGCGCGACGGTCCCATGAGAGTCGCGTGCGTCATCATGCGCCCACACAGCTGAGTGGAGCGCGTGACATCATTTGAAGATAGATACAAAATGCCGGAGAAATCCAGCGGGACCGGCGGCATCTCTGGAGAGAAGGAATGGATGATGTTTTGGGCCAAGACTTCTTCAGTCTGAAAGAAGGGTCTCGACCCGAAACGTCATCCATTCCTTCTCTCCAGAGATGCTGCCGGTCCCGCTGAGTTACTCAAGCATTTTGTGTCTGTCTTCAATTTTCTTGGCCCCGCTCTGGGAGTAGGAGTGGGGGCGAACCGGATCCGCAACGGCCGTGAGCCCCAGGCTGAGTTTGACGATCGTTTGCCTGCTTCTGCTGCTGTTGGAGATTAGACGTTGCTCCGCGCCAGGGTCTTGGGCCTGTCCCACTTTGGCCGTCAGTTACACGACAGGCCGGTGGCCCGCGAAGATTTAGTGCAGGGCGAAATCCACACTCCTCCACACCACTACACACTCCTCCACACCACTACATGCGCCCGTCCCCGTGCTACCCACATGCTAGCAGGTTGCGTAAATGGCACGCGAAAGACAACCAAGTGGGACAGGCCCTTTAGTGACCTGCTCTGGAGTGTTAAGCTGAATAACCCAGACTGACATCAGAAGGAGTTCAGTCCTGTCAAAGGAGCCAATGATTTAAGTTTGGCTTTGTCTCTCTCCTTATCAAAATGCTCTCCAAACCAGGAAACATTCTGGTAAGCCTCTTCTCCATCCTCTCCAAACCCCAACAAGCACTGCATTCAATGCTCCAAATGAGGCCTGACTAAAGTATATTGAACTGCAGCATGAGTTCCTGTCTTTTCCATTCAATGCCCCAACCAACGAAGGCAAGTATGTTATTGGCTTTCTTTATTACCCCATTCACTTGTGTTACCACTTTTCGGAAGCTTTGGAATTGTACCCCAACATCCCTCTACATCTAAATGCTTCATAGGGCCCAAAGGATATGAAGGATTGTAGGTTAATTGGCCTCTCCCCAGTGTGTGGTGAGTGGAGGCAAAAGTGGGAATACAAAAAAATGGTGTGAATCGATGGTCAGCGTGGACTCGGTGGGCCGCAGGGCCTGGTTACTTGTCATACCTTTCAATCTATTCTCTGGTTTGTCCCTGTTGTCCTTTAAACTAAAAATTACTCTTCGCACTCATGGTACGGGAGCTTCTTCTGAATTACTTAAACAGACGAGAATATTCTTTATTACTGTGTAGGTTGTTGTTAAAGCAAAATATACCATTAATAAATAATTATAATTTTACCCATGAATTGAAGGGTACGTTTAATGTAACATAAAAGTGTGCATTATTATTCTGAAATTTCCATGTTCTAGAAATAGATGGTGACTTCAATGAAAAATATCAGGCATTTTACAACATTCACACTTAAATTATGATCATTATGCAGAAAAGGGAATAATTACATTTTAACAACGATTACCAGAACTGCCTGAAACTCTACTGATAGGCACCAGAATTACATTGCTATGCACAGCACATTGAATAAAAACTGGATAATATACTGAAATATGCAAGGTTTTATTATATATTTTTCACAAATTGAAAATGAGCCCTGAAGTAGTAGTTTTCATCAAAGGAAGAAAGTTTTGTCAGTGTACATTGGCCCTGTCTGATATTGCCTGCATATTCATCACACGGGCGCAAGACATGCACATTGCTTGAAGTACAAGTAATTACTTTGCTGATGCAATGGAAGAAATACTCAATCTGAACATGCTGCAAGATTTATGACCAGAAAATCAAGACATCTCTATTTCTGTTACCTGGAATTATAAAATGAAAGCTGTTCGTGAAACAGTTTTGCACAGAGAAGGCAAGTTGATAATGAAACATACTTAATAGAGTTATGACAAAAGGACACAAAGTGCTGGAGTAACTCAGCAGGTTAGGCAGCATATCTGGAGAGCATGGATCGATGATGTTTCGGGTCGAAACCCTTCTTCAGACTAGTAGTACTGTGAAGAAGGGTCTCAACCCGAAACATCACCTGTCCATGTTCTCAAGAGATGCTGCCCCACTTGCTAAATTACCCCTGCACTTTGTATGCTTTTGTGTACGAGCCAGCATCTGCAGTTCCTTGTTTCTATATTTAATGGAGTATTTCAAGAATTTGTTTCTTATTCTGCACTCTCTGTTTCAGCTGGTGAGTTTTGCACCTCGTACCACTGATGGGGAGGATTCATTATTTTTTCAAACTTCTGTTTTCCACTCACTTGTCTCCCTCTAGCCCTGCCACATTCTCTTTCATTCCCTTCCTAAGTGAAGTGCCTCATGTTCAGATCTCATTTTATTGAAAGCAGTATTTTTGTGTTTTGTAGCAGTGGGTTAGTTTTCTCAAAGGAGTGTCAAAACTGCCCACAGGCAATTGAATCTGCGACAGCAGTCACTGGAGAGTAATCAGAAGCCAAGCAATCTTCTCATCCCAATCCCGGGGATAATAAGGCGAACTGGGGAGTTACAATCCGCAGACCCTGCCATGTAACAAGCTCAACATAGCTTATTTTTAGATCCATAAAAGTGAATCAGCTCAACCCACTGGTTAATGTATTGAAAGAGCCTAGAAAGGGATCCCAGTGAGAAGCTCCCTGAATACAGAATTACTTCCCACAACTGAAAGAGACAATATAACAGATATGTGCAGTAAAAATATGGTATTTTCAGGTTTCTGGGCTGGTACTTTGTTCATGTGATAAGTAGAATATTACATTTGAATGCGTATCAACATTTTGATTTGGTTTATCAAAAATCATTAGTTTCTCTGAGAAGCAAAAGTATGTTGTTGTTTTTCAAGTCTACAGAGGAAGTGTGTTTTCCTTTTCATTAAAGGATTCATTAAGGATTTCATTCTCATTAAGGATCTTCAATCCCAGTCGTGTCAGTATTTAAAAGCAACACCATACAAATACTTGCACGTCATAGAGTTATCCTACTTTTTGTTTTGTTGTTCTTGATTTATTTTGTTGTTAATAATGTACATTTCATCAATCCCAACATAGCACCAAGACACTGAATTTGAATCTCAGAGGTTGACACCACCATTTCATTTCATGCCCTGGTACTCACACAGGGAGAAAGTCAGGCTATTCCAACAAGAAATTATTATCTTTCCTAACTTAGCCAGTGAAGCAGTTATGTTTAAGAAAGAACTGCAGATGCTGGAAAAATCAACGGTAGAGACTTCTTCAGACTGATGTTTCTCTAGTTTTAAATAAGTTGACAAGTTAAAAAAGCTTACATTCATTGTATCTATAATTTTTAGCCTAATAGCAGTGGATGGGAGTTTGAGTACATTTTATTTAATCTGGTAGTTAATAATCATCAAGCCATCAGCCTGAAGCAGAGTCTCGACCCGAAACATCGCCTATTCCTTCACTCCATAGATGCTGCCTCACCCGCTGAGTTTCTCCAGCATTTTTGTCTACCAGCAAAGCAGTTATGGTAATTTATGGAAGAGTAAATGAGAACTAAATTCTGCACCTATGTTTTGAGTTTAGGTTTATTATTGTCACGTGCACCAAGGTACAGTGAAAAGCTTTGTTTTGCATGCTATCCAAACAGATCAGATATACCATACATGAGTACAAATAAATCAAACTCAAGTACAATAGCTGGAGCAAAGGGGAAGATACAGAGTGCAGTATATATATTGTTCTTAGCGTTGTAGTTCCATAGACAAAGTCCAATGTTCAGTGGAGTAGAGGTGGATTGGACTGTAACCTAGCTGGAAGGGCAGTTATGGAAGTCTTTGTTGTCTTGGTGATTATTAATTACCAGATTAAATAAAATCCACTGCTACTAAGCTAAAAATTATAGATAAAATGAATGAAAACTCTTTTAACTTGTCAACTTATTTAAAACTAGAGAAACATTGTGAAGATTTAAAGAGATATCAAGGATTAGAGGGATACTAGACTAAGTGGGACCCATTGGCTCCCAGCTTCATATGGGAGGGCTTGTCCCCCAACGCAATATTCCACCTCTCCACCAATTCCAATATTGGTGGCCAGTGGGGGGGGGGGTTCTGCAACACTAGTATGGGTGTTGTGGGCTGAAGGGACTGGTTTCCAGAGGGCTAGTATGGACATTGTGGGCCGTATGGATCTTGGTCTGGCAGCTCTGTCACTCAAGCTTGGTGTGCTGACAGCTCACAAACTCACGGTTGGTGGGCTGGCTGTTGACTCATGGCTATTCCTTGAAATTCCATTTCAAGCAGTGTGCAAGGCAACCAAGTTCAAGTGCAGTTTCCTACCACTTCAAAGCAGGGTGCAAGGCCACCAAATTCAAGTGCAGTTTCCTACCACGTCAAGCAGGGTGCAAGGCCACCAAATTCAAGTGCAGTTTCCTACCACATCAAGCAGGGTGCAAGGCCACCAAATTCAAGTGCAGTTTCATACCATTTCAAGCAGGGAGCAAGGCCACAAAATTCAAATGCAGTTTCATACCATTTCAGGCAGGGTGCAAGGGCACCAAAGACAGAGAGTCATGAACTCTCCCTCCCCCATCTTGCAGAGACTGAGTCATGCCCACACTTCCGGGTGTTATACATTTTCATTTTCAAACTTTAGTTTCAAACCAACCACATTTTCATTTTCAAACCGACCACATTTTCAAACCAATCACATTTTCATTTTCAAACCAACCACATTTTCATTTTCAAACCACATTTTCAAACCAACCACATTTTCAAATCAACCACATTTTCAAACCAACCACATTTTCAAACTAACCACAATTTCAAACCAACCACTTTTCATTTTCAAACTTAATTTTCAAAGCACACTTTCATTTTCAAACTTCATTTTCAAACCACACTCACAGGTCAGTAAAACCACACCCACAGTTTAGTAGACATGTGTTCAGTGTTATTCACAGCTCAGACTGAGAGTTGTGACCTCTCCCTCCCCCGTCTTGCATAGACTGAGGTACGTCCACACTTACGGGTTTTATAGTCCCTTTCTCCCCCCCCTCCCGCCTGAATGGGCGTGGCCTTCATGGCATGATTGACTGGAGAGAGAATCTCAACATTTAAAAAATATTAATAAGTCTTTTATTTTTTATCGATGGGAAACATCCTCTGGCCCTGTGCAGCGGAGGGGAACTCTGAGTAAGATGGGCAAAAATCACAGCCGTAAGTGGTGGTGTTTTTTTCTAAAATAAATATATAGTGCAAACAGGATGTGGTCAAGTTTAGACTTTGAACTATATCGATGGGCCAAATGTGGGTAAATGGATAAATTGGGTGGAAGGGCCTGTTTCCATGCTCTAGGACTCTATCAATATTACAATGTTCATGATGCTTTCTGCACGTCACACTAATCTTAACTTGACTAAACATTGTGCAAATGATCTCATGATTGGCCAAGCCATGTGAAGAGAAGCTTTTCGTATTAAGTCCCCAGTGTATCTTAAGTTTGTGACCTGACAACTCGTCTGTTCAGACGGAAAACCCAGGACAGACAATCATAGTCACGAGACATTCACCTCTCCCAGTTGTGAATCATTCGAATGTAATAAGTTTTGAACAAGATTTTGGAAGCAACGCGCAGGTTAGATGAATGGCGTCAAGATGGGTAGGAATGGAGACTTGTTAAGCAACAAAATACTTTTGCTTCACAAAGAAACTAATGACTGTTGGTGAAGCAAATCAACAGCATGGCAGGGAGAACATTTCAACTTGAAATCTGAAAGGTGTGCCCGAAAGTAACCAATCTACAAATATTAATAAAATCAGGTTTATTATCGTATGTACAAGTAAGGCGAGGTACAGGTGCAATGAAAATCCTGCTTGCAGCGGTATCACAGGCAGATGAACTCAGATAAACACACAAAAACTTAAATTATACATACGTTACACAAAATTCAGCAAGACCATAAAAAGAAAAGAGACGATGCAGAATAATACACATAAGTGCAAAGTTCAATTAGAAAAAAAACAAATCTATGGTGTGCAGGAGGTAGTCTGTGGTGTTTGGTTGCCGAGGTAGGATTAAAGTTTTGCAGGTTGGTCCACCAACTTTAATTATTACGTATGAAGCCAATCAGTAACTACTATAATGACTGGTGCTAAACAGAATCAAAACCAAAGTCAAAGTCAGTGCTTCAAATACAACACAGCTGCCAACACCAGTAGTCTTTTAATATAACATTCTGTTCACCAGGGAGTAATTGAAAAACTTAAACTTACCTGAACCTGTTCTTAAAATAGTTGATCAACATTGAGCATTCATTTACCTATTGATTAAGTACTTGAAGGATATTGGGCAAAGTTTTGTTTTTTTGTAAGCTCTGTGCAGAGTTTAAACTCCTGAATGAATTCAAACCAATAAAGTGCTTTGTCTGTGAGAAAGAACTGCAGATGCTGGATAAAATCAAAGGTAGACACAAAATGCTGGAGTAACACTATGAAGCGAAGAAGGAATGGGTGATGTTTAAGGTCGAGACCCTTCTTCAGACTGATGTTTTGGAGGGGGGGGGGGGTGCGACGGGACAAATATAGAAAATGGACAGAGACAGTAGGACGTGGGAGAACTGAGAAGGGGAGGGGAAGGAGAGAGAAAGCAAGGGCTATCTGAAATTAGAGAAGTTAATGTTCATACCGCTGGGGTATAAACTACCCAAGCGAAATATGAGGTGCTGTTTCTCCAATTTGCGCTGGGCCTCTCTCTGACAATAGAGGAGGCCCAAGTCAGAAAGGTCAGATTGGGAATGGGAGGGGAAGTTGTAGTGCTGAGCAACCACAATATCAGGTTGGTTACATTCAATCAAAAATATGGTGATGCTGAGCTCAGTTTACTATTTGAATGCAGTTTGTATAGAACAATATTCAATTACTGCAATTCAATCAATTAGCCAATATATTGCTGTGATAAAATATAATTTTTTTAAATGTTCCACGGTTTGCATTTGACAATTCCTCATGCACACAATTAATTCATATCCAGGTCACCACTCTAGATATGTTTTGTAAAAGAGGTCTGGATATTATCTTCAGACTCCAGGGAACTCAAACTATTCCAATCACTAACTGTTTCACGCTCTACAGATTGAAGCACAATGTTTCCAGCAGTATTCTTTGGACAATTCTGAACTGCAGCCATTTTTTCAGCTTCAGTTGTCAAATGATGAATGTGCCCCATTACCCCAGGTGAAGGGAGATATGAAAACAGTCAGCATGGGTCAATGCGGCCGAAACGGCAACGTTTGTGCTGCACCTTCTGTCACTGTAACTTTTAAACACCTGATAGGTTGATGTGTCATGATACATAATTTAAAAAATAATGTTGATAGTATTTTTAATATCTGGGAACTATTTTCATAGCTACATTTATTACTTTGTAAAAATTACAAGCTAGCAACCAAGAAGAGCACTAATTATTGATTAGTACAGGTGTCAGAGGTTATGGGGAGAAGGCAGGAGAATGGGGTTAGGAGGGAGAGATAGATCAGCCATAATTGAATAGCAGAGTAGACTTGATGGGCCAAATGGCCTAATTCTACTCCTATTCCTTATCCCCTTATGGCCTTAATATTTTTCATATTGCAGTAAACTCATTAATCCAAAATCAGTATACACCCTCTCAAAAATCTCTTATTTCAAGTGTTATGCAAAATAAGTATGAAAATACATTTTTAGTTTATTTACGTTTGTGCATGAGGGAAGTGCAGCTGTAGGCTGATTCATGTGACGCGGCGCTGACTGGCAGAATCCTGGGATCCTTTGCCAAGGGTCGCCAGTGTTGGAGGGTGATAACATATAATTCAATAATTATTTTAAAGATTGATGCATAGAATACTAATATGTGATGCACAGTAATGTTTTAAAAGAATAATTCTTGTTCAACTGACATAATTATAATCTGCAGCTCCCCATGGATGTTGGATATCTAAGATATGCTTTGCTATATGCACTGAATTTCTTTGTTCTTACTGGCTACATTGGCTTATATTGGCATATTAAATTCATTTCTCTTCAATATCTTTAATTTCTTCATTCATATTCTCTGAAGTCTCTTCAGAGCGATTTTTCCTCAAGTGCATTTATCTCCATATTTCATCAATCTTAAAATATTTGTTGGCCTTCATGTATTTGGATTTTTATTTGTAAAATATATGCAGTAAGGAATATGCAATTTATGTATGTATATTGAACCTAGACTTGATTTCTGTGTTCAAATTCTGAATTGTAATTTTGACTGAAATAAATACTCCTGAGTAAAGTGCCATGTGATGAAGTTTAAAGGAATTGAAAACCAGTCAAATTGTAATTATGCAAGCTTTTGCTTCTTTTTCCTCAAATATGTGGAATTAAATTTTAAGACCATTAATAAGCATCCCATTGTGATGACCAGAGAAATAATGAAAGTAAGCTGTAAGAAACATTATTCTTCGGAACAGTCAGGTGAGAGTGGTAGGCATATGGAAGGAAGTGAGGAATATTTCTTTCTATATGAATATTGTAATTGAAAAGAGTTCTGAGTTTAATTTATTGTCACATGTACCAAAATACAGAGAAATGCTTTTGTTGCGTGCAAACCAGTCAGTGAAAGACAATACATGATTAGAATCGAGCCATTCACAGTGTACAGAAACATGCTAAAGGGAATAACATGAATAACGTTTAGTGCAAGATTAAGTAAGTAAGTAAGTTTATTGGCCAAGTATTCACATACAAGGAATTTGTCTTGGTGCTCCGCCCACAAGTAACAACATGACATACAGTGACAGTTATGAATGACTCAGAAAACACTAAACATTAATAACAGTAAAACATAAATGATAAAACAACATTGATCAAGCATGTGAATCAACAAAATACCTGATCAAAGGGAGGCTACAGATTTTTGGCTGTTGAGTAGAGCAACTGCTCGTGGATAAAAACTGTTTTTATGTCTGGCTGTGGCAGCTTTGACAATCCGGAGTCGCCTTCCAGAGGGAAGTGATTCAAAGAGTTTGTGGCCAGGGTGAGAGGGGTCAGAGATGATCTTGCCCGCTTGCTTCCTGGCCCTTGCAGTGTTAAGTTCATCAATGGAGGGAAGGATGCAGCCAATAATCTTCTCTGCTGATCGGACGATTCGCTGCAGCCTCCAAGTGTCGTGCTTGGTGGCTGAGCCAAACCAGACCATGATAGAGAAGGTGAGAACAGACTCTACAATGGCTGTGTAGAATTGGACCATCATTGCCTGTGGCAGATTGTGCTTCCTCAGCTACTGCCGGAAGTACATCCTCTGTTGTGCCTTTTAAGCCCCCCCCCACTTAAGGTCCTTGGAGATGATGGTTCCCAGAAACTTAAAAGACTCCACAGATGTGTCTGTGTGTGTTGTTGATGGGGAGGGGGAGCTCTCCTAAAGTCTACAATCAATTCCACTGTCTTAAGAGCATTGAGCTCTAGGTTGTTGCTACGGTACCAGGACGCCAGCTGTGACACTTCCTGTCTGTAGGCAGATTCCACCCCATCCTGGATCAGTCCAATTGTGTCATCCGCAAACTTGAGAAGCTTGACAGAGGTGTCTGTGGAGGTGCAGTCGTTGGTGTAGAGAGAGTAGAGGAGAGGAGAGAGTATGCAGCCTTGCGGTGCTCCTATGCTGAGTGTTTGCGGGTCTGAGATGTACTTTCCCAGCCTCACATGCTGCTTTCTGTCTGTCAGGAAGTTGGTGATCCACTGAACGAGAGGTTCAGGCCCAGTCAACTTGTAAAGTTTGGTGTGTAGTAGCTCTGGCACAATGGTGTTGAATGCAGAGCTAAAATCAACAAACAGGATCCTCGCACAGGTCCCCTGGCGGTCTAGGTCCAGGTTGACTGCATCATCCACAGATCTAAGTGCAGGCCCAGGTTGACTGCATCATCCACAGATCTATTGGCCCGATATGCAAACTGCAGAGGGTCCAGCAGGGAGTTTGTGATATTTTTCAGCTTGGCCAGCACCAGCCTTTCGAGTGTCTTTATGACTACAGAGATCAGTGCGACAGGCCTGTCGTCATTCAGACAAGTAATCCTTGCATTTTTGGGACCAGGGACAATAGTGGAGACTTTGAAGCAGGCAGGGAAAGTACATGTTTGCAGGGACTGGTTAAAAATGTCTGTATAGACCGGTGCCAGCTGTTTGGCACAGAGCTTAAGAGTAGAGGGGGAAACATTGTCATGTCATGGAGATTTCCGGCTCTTTTGTCCTCTCCACCTCTCCAGCTTATTTTTATTGTTGATATTGGATAAGTTATGTTTTGCAGCACAGAGGGTGTGGGTGATTGGGTGTGAAGTGGTGATTGGAGGGAGGTGGGTGTAGAAAGGCCCAGTCTTTGCAGACTGAGGTCAGGCTGTGAGTGGGTGTGAAGTGTTGGTTGGGGTGGGAAATGGTCCAGTCTTTTCATACTGGAGTCTTGCCTTAAG
This sequence comes from Raja brachyura, assembly GCA_963514005.1. The sequence continues at coordinate 43,908,773 of OY740782.1, forward strand.
TAGGTGTGAAGGGGTGAATGGGAAGGAGAGGGTGCAGGAACCATTCTTTGCAGACTGGGGTCTGGCTGTGTTATTTGGGGAATGGGGGGAGGCGGTACCAGAGTTACGTTTCTGATTTTTCAAACCTGCAGTAAAACTCATTCAGGTCGTTGGTCAGCTGACGAATATCCAAAGAGCGGGGGGCTTTCCTCTTGTAGCTGGTAATTTCTTGCAAGCCCTCTCAAAAAAGAAAAAGAGTCACTAGCTGAGAACTTGCTCCTCAACTTCTCAGAGTACCTTTCCTTGGCATCTCTGATTCCTCTTCTCTGCTTGTACTTGGCCTGCCTGTAGAGGTCTGCATCCCCGCTCCTGTAGGCCACCTCTTTAGACTGTCGGAGCTGTCTGAGTTCTGCAGTGAACCAGGGCTTGTTGTTGTTGAACCATGTCCGGGTCTTAGTTGGAATGCAACTGTCCTCGCAAAAGCTTAAATATGAATATACAGTGTCCGTATACTCATGTGAGGAGGGCTCTGACACGGTTGAACACGAGGAAAGCTGCAGGCCCCGATGGCATCTTGGGGCGAGTACTTAAGTCCTGTGCTACGCAGCTAGCTCCGGTGCTCACTACAATATTCAACCTCTCCCTGGGCAAGTCCGTAGTCCCTGCCTGCTTCAAAAGATCCATCACTGTACATGTACCAAAAAATGCCTCCCCAGCCTGTCTGAATGATTACCGTCCGGTGGCCCTCACCTCGGTAGTCATCAAATGCCTTGAGAGGGTGGTGAAGAAACACATCTGCGCCCTCTTCCCTCGCAACATGGACCCATTACAATTTGCATACCAACCGAACAGATCCAAGGACGATGCTGTCTCCCAGGTTGTGCATACCGCTCTCTCCCATCTTGACAGCCAGAAGGGGGGCTACGTGAGGATACTGTTCATAGACTTCAGTTCAGCCTTCAACACGATAGTCCCCACCAGACTAGCCGAGAAGCTGCTGGAATTAGGGCTCAACACCCTCCTGTGTACCTGGGTCCTGGACTTTCTCACCGCCAGGCCCCAGGTAGCAACTTTACCGCTGCGCTACCGTGCCACCATAATACTGTACATGCTGCAAGTTTTCTGGTGCTATGATGGACTTTTGAATTCCCCATTTTAGTACCAAAAATCTTCAATCAAATCACAGATAAGCAGATTGGATATTATTTGGTCCTGAACGTAATATTTGGCAGTTTGTTTGTAAAACAATGCTCATGAATATATTGATTTTCATAATAGACGATTAAACCCATGGTGTTTATTGTTCTCAAGGTACGCTGTACCACAACATTGCATCTGGTGGCCTTGTTATCAAAGCTAACATGTGCCCTTGGCATTTACAAGACAATGTTAAGCGCTTCCCATGAGGATAAACTGTTAAAATATGTATTCTCCTTGATTTTGTTGTTCGTCTCTTTCCATGTGAGTTTGTATCACGTAGTATTTCTTTCAGATCTGCAGGCCAGATATGAATAACTTCAGGGCAGAAAATACAGGAAATACTCAGTAGGTCTGGCTAATCTGTGGGAAGTTTAGTTTATTATTGTCACGCGCACCAAGGTGAAAAGCTTTTTTCTTCTGGGCTATCCGGTCAGTGAAAAGACTAGGTTAATGATCCTTCATCTGGATGTAAAGGAGAGAAAATAAGCTAATTGAATTGTAGGGAAGTTATACAGTATGTCTGTGAAAGAGTGAATCCAGTTGGACCATAGGGATATGTTGTAAACAAGGTAGACAAAAATGCTGGAGAAACTTAGCGGGTGAGGCAGCATCTATGGAGGGAAGGAAATAGGCAACGTTTCGACCCTAGTTTCTTCAGCATTTTTGTCTACCTTCGATTTTCCAGCATCTGCAGTTCCTTCTTAAACATGATGTAAGCAAGGTTGTCTGGTCAAAATAAAGAGATGTGGCTGTGGCTGTAGAAGCAGGTTTTGGTCAACACCTGTGTACGAAGGAACTGCAGATGCTGATTTATACAGAAGATTTCTACAAAATGCTGGAGTAAATCAGCGGGTCAGGCAGCATCTCTGGAGAAAAGGGACAGGTGATGTTTGGGGTCAACACCTGTTCTGACAAAGGATCTTCGACCATTTCTTCTCTCCTGCCCGCTCTACAGTATACCGCTTCTCTTTGCTCCCAGTTCTGACAAAGGGTCTTTGACCTGAAGCATTGCCTGTGTTTCTCTTCCAAAAGATGCAGCCTGACCTGATGAGTATTTCCAGCACATTCTATTTTTATTTTCGATTACCAGAATCTATCGTTTTTTAAAATTTTTGAACTCACTGCCATTCCTTTTCCTTAAACTGAAGAAATTCTACTCTTCTCTTGAGCGAGATTTCTATCAGTCTCTCTTGCCTTGCTCACTGTCAGACGTTTTGAATTCCGTCTATGTCTTTATTAAAGGATCAATGAGATAGTCTATGTGTGGTAGACAAAAGTGCTGGAGAAACTCAGCGGGTGGGGCAGCATCTATGGAGCAAAGGAAATAGGGAATGTTTCGGGCCTTCTTCAGTCTATGTGTGGAGCCATTTGATCGGGGCAAGGTCTTAGATTAATATTTCTCGTCCACACCATGTTAGTCATGTAAGCCAGGAAGTTCATAGAAGAGAATAGTGAAATCTTCAAACATATCTGCATTGCCAAAGAAGAGGTGCGGACAGTCTTAAATCATATTAAGGTGGATAAATCCCTTGAGCCTGACGAAGTGTACCGGAGGACATCATGGGAAGCTTAAGGGCCTGTCCCACATTCACGACCTAATCCACGACCTTTTTTACTTGTGGACATTTTTCATCAGACTGGACAAACCCGACCTACTTGATGCCTCGAGTACCTACGACGAGCATCACGACCTACCTACAACCTACCTACGACTTCCTATGACCTTCTACGACCTTGTGACAACCATGCTGCGAGTATGAGTCAAGGGCAAACTCGGCAGAGGTCGTGAATTAGGTTGTGAAAATGGGATAGGCCCTTAAGGAAAAACTTAGCAGAGCTCTGGAAGAGATTTTTGTATTAACGTTAGCAACGGTGAGATACCAGAAAGCAGGAGGGTAACTAATTGAGGAATAGAGATCACATGAAGGCACATAGACCATAGAACAGCACAGCACAAGAACTTATATCAGTTCTCCATACAACGTCTGGTGTTCCAGAGAAAACAATCCAAGTGTATCCAATCTCTCCCCATAGCCCCAACACCCCCAATAGCCCCGAGTCAGGCAAATTTAAACACATGCAGTTTAAATTGGCATAGTGATCGGCACAGCCATGATGCCAACTTAAACTCCATATGTACCTGCAACTGGGCTGAATGGTCTTTTCCCTTGCTGTGCTACATTCGATGCTCTACAATAAATCGATACAAGGAATCTGAGTTAGTCCGTAGCCTGGGATCCCTCATTGGGGACTCGGGAGGAGAAGAAGCTCCGACCGCTGGCCCGCGGGCGCAGTGGGGACTTACCATCAGGAGAGAGGTCCCTCACCGGGTACTGCTGGAGAGGAGCTCTGACCACCGGCCCTGCGGTCTGCGGTGCTTCCGGCTGCAGCGCAGCGGGAAGTTTAAATCTTCGACAGCCGGCCTGCGGCCTACACCAACCTGAAGCCGCGGTCTCCGGTGAGGCAGCACCAATTCAGGACTTACCTGGACTTTATCTGGACTTTGCCTCGTCTGAACTTCTGGACGCCCGCAGCGGCGGCTGCGGAGGGTTGAGGTCCCGACCACAAGGGAAAATTGAGGAGGACTGTCCAAATTTTGTGTCTTCCACCACTGTGATGAATATTGTGGTGGATGTTTGTGTTACATTTTTGTATTGTGTTTTTGTGTATTCTTTTTCATTGTACCGCTGTTGGCAAATTCATTTCACTTGCACTTTATGAAAAAGAACACACAAAAACACTTTATGTGCAAGTGACGAATAAAGCTGATATTGATATTGATATTGAATCAATGTTATTTACTGAAATTATTTTTAATCGGATTGAACAGATTAATTAATTTCACTTGTTTCCATAAATTAAGCAATGTTTCTAAATGTCAGAAAATCTCATTTGGATAACTTTGACAGTATATGCACGGATTTTAAAACATGGAGCAGGGTCCCTTTGCTTGCTTCTCACGTCAATTCAAAGTCAGAACCTTAATTTCATGTTAACTCCAACACATGACAAATTAATCTCTTCATGCTTTAGTTCAAGGACCTTAGGTTGTGGGTGCTTTCAAAGTGCAGACTGCAGACGATTTGCAGACAGATATTCATAACATGTAAACTTTTATTAATTTGTAGTTATCTCAATCTGAATATGCTGAAGAATTATTCTTAAAAATTGTGGATCAATTTTGTTGAACAAAACTCGCCAGTAATTTTGCAGATCCAGTTGTTAAAATAAATCAACGTTAATACATTACCAGTGGTGGGGAGAATACTCGGACAGGAAAAATATTTTTCTTGACAAAACATGCAGATATGTTTTCTTTGCCATGACAACCACTTACTTAGGTTATTTTTCAGAATAAATGAAAATTGTTCTGAAAAAACAATGGTTTGAAACTAAAGATATTTCAACTTGATATATTAAAGATATTTCAATTATTGTCTATTACAGCAACTGATGTGCACAAATGGTAAAAGGTAACAGTGCATTTATCTTGTTATCTAGGTTGTGTGCTCTTGACCTTGATCACTACACAAACAATAGCATTGCTCTGAATGCCCTGATCTTTTATTTCCCTTGGCAATTGTCACTCCTTCAGTCATTGACTTCAATTGATGACACCACACTCGACCTCTGCACTAGACATTGACATTTGTCACACTTTCTGTTTACTCTGTATTACTCTGAATACAGTCATTTCCTGCATAGAAGCTGTCATAAATTTGTTATTTTTGCCTTTATGTTAAAACATTTTTGCTTTCATTATGTACATTGGGCAGAGTAGATCAATTACTTCACTGGGAAGATTTGTACTTTGAACTCAATTACTGACAATTTTACATTACAAAGTAAAATTCTATTAACATCAAAATGTAGGTACAAATGGTGTCACAGTCTTCAGGGGTTTGACAAAAGAGATGCAAAGTGGATATTTTCCCTGCTTGCGGTTGGGGCAGTGGGTTCGACCCAGAGGTGACGGTTTCAAAATAAGTGGTTTGCCATTCATGACAGGGACGGTGGGCTTAGATTTATTATTGTCACATGTACTGAGAAAAGTTTTGTTTTGCATGCTATCCAAACAGATCTGATATACCATATATAAATACAATCAGTTCAAACTTGTACAATAGAGGGAACAAAGGGGAAAATACAGAGTGCAAAATATGGTGGTGAATCAAATGGTTTATTTCCTGTCACGTGTACCAAGTGCAATGAAATACATTTTTTGTATACAGATCTGCAGTACATCTCAGTTCGTGCAGTATGCACAGAGCAGCCCACCAAATCCATATGCAAGAACTGACATTTTGGTGGCATTTTAGTCGCAGCTGGCCACAAAGGCCGTTGAAGCCGTCTCCTCCTCCATTTTGGACGCCCCGTGAACCGTCATCCCTCTCTATGCCTGGACCTCTTCAGGGGGAGGGGCTCCCACAGCCGACCTCAAAGGCGCGCGATGTAAGACCCCCACCCTCCATTCCTCTCACAGGGAGCATCCTCCGCCGCCGCTGTCTACTTCCGCCTCCTCCGTGGGTGACTTCTACCATGCGGCTCGCCTAGTCTCATGCCGATGTCTCTCATTGCTCTGTTATTTTTGTAGATCAAAATGCATGATGACTATCACTGTCAAGATCAGTTGGTGTTTTTGATTTATATTAATCACCTGGGTTTGAGTAAGTAGAGCATTGTCCGATGTCTCTCCTTCCTCTGCCGGTGGTGGGGCCGGTGCAGCACAGCTGTGCAGCGCTCACTGGGAGCATCCTTGAGAATATAGTTCTCAAGATTGTAGTTCACCAGTTCCATAGACAAAGTCCAATGACTGCAATGGGGTAGAGGTGATTCGGAGAGCACCCTAGCTTGTGGAAGGACTGTTCAGAAGCCGTATAACAGAGAGAGAGAAACTGTCCTGAATCTGGTGGTTTTTTTGGAGAAAGAATGAGCAGAGTGGGACAAAGTGTTTGGTTATGTTGGCTGCTTAATGGAGGCAACGTGAAGTGTAGATGGAGTCAATGGTAGGAAGTCTGGTCTGTGTGGTGGACTGGGCCACATCTACAAGTCTCTGCAATTTCTTGCAGTCCTGGGCAGTGCTGTTCCCAAAGCAAGCTGAGATGCAACCTGACAGTATGTCTTCTTTGGTCCATCTGTAGAGGTTTGTAAGAGTTACTGGAGATGTGCTGAACTTCCTGAATATCCTCAGAAAGTAAGGGCATTGGTGTGCCTTCTTGGCTATTACCATAGATCTGCAACAGATCTTGGGTAATATTAATGCCAAAGAACCTGAAGCTCTCAACCATTTTCACGAATGCACCATTGATGCTGATTTGGGCATGTATTCCACCATGCTTCCTAAACTCAATAGATAGCTTTATATGCTATCAAACACAAAGATATCCATTGCTTCTGGTCCATCAAAATCCTTCAATTAATCTTTCTACTTTCCATTGTTCTCTGCTTCCTCTGTTGGCAAATGAAACTAGTTTTTGATCTCTTCCAAAAGCTTTCACTTGTTATTGAATTATCTAATATTCTCCACTGGTGTCCCAGCAACCTTAACTTTGTCAGTTGAAAGTTCCTGCTGCACCTCACAGATTCCACCTGATCCAGTGAATTCTTATGTAAATTGGTTTATCTGAGAATATCAAGGAATGTAATGCAATACAATCTGATGAGATTTCTAACAGTTTAGAACAGAGTTGTGCTTACACCAATGCATTGAATAACAGCATTGATGTCCAGAGGGATATTGGGGTCAGGATGTCATGATGCAGCTTTATTGGGCTTTGATTACATTGCATATGGAGTATTGTGTACAGTTCTGGTCGCCTCGTTACAGGAAGGATGTGGAGGTTTGGAAAGGGTGCAGAGGAGGTTTATCAGATTGATGCATTGATTCAGGGATATTAGGTACAGGGAGAGGTTGGACAGACTTGGATTACTTTCTATAGAACGCCATAGGATACCGGTGGATCCGACAGATGTATATAAAAGGCACATGAATATGCAGGGAATGGAGGGATATCGATTATGTGCAGGAAGGGACTGCAGATGCTGGTTTAAACTGAAGATAGACACACTGGAATAACTCAGTGGGTCAGACGGCATCTCTGGAGAAAAGGAATAGGTGACATTTCGGGTTTTGTGCAAGCACATGAGAGTTGGTCTTGAAATCATGTTTGTCATAGTTATTATGGGCTAAATGGCCTGTTCCTGTGCTATACTGTTCTATGTTCTATGAATAAATCGTTCCAATTGAATTAAATCATCCACCATTCATACATAAATACCAAGAACTCACTGTAATTTAAAATTAAATGCAAGCTGATTTTAGCTGTGAGCCATATCCTTGCATATGTAAATAAGTAATATTATTCCTTAATGAAGTGTACCAGTCATATACATTAAGGAATTTCCTTTCACTCTTAATTATGTGCTTATGTATGTTGTATCTTGTACCTTGTACGTTCCGAAGAGTCCACCAGACACTATACTGGAAGTTGGACAATTTTATACTGGACAATTTATTTTTTACATTTATCAAGCCAATTAACCTACAAACCTATAGATCTTTGGAATGTGGGAAGAAAGATCTCGGTGAAAACCCACGCAGGTCACGGGGAGAATGCACAAACTCCGTACAGACAGTGCCCATAGTTGGGATCGATCCCGGGTCTCCAGTACTGCATTTTGCTGTAAGGCAGCAACTCTACTGCGGCGCCACCGCGAGTATACAATTATACAGTATATTTCGCTTGGGCAGTTTGCATCCCAGCAGTATGAATATTGACTTCTCTCATTTCAGGTAGTCCCTACTTTCTCCTCCCCTTCCCAGCTCTCCCTCAGCCCACTGGCTCCACCTCTTCCTTTCTTCTTCCCGCCCCACCCCCCCCCCCCCACCCGCTCATCAGTCTGAAGAAGGGTTTTGACCCGAAACATTGCCTATTTCCTTTGCTCCATAGATGCTGCCTCAGCTGCTGAGTTTCTCCAGCATTTTTGTCTACTTTCAATTTTCCAGCAACTGCAGTTCCTTCTTAAACATATACAATATACAATTGTTTTATAACCTGCTGTGTTAGAATTGCCTATATCTAATGGCCCAAATCTTTTTCCACTCATGCTGGGATAGATGATGGGTCAAATGGCTGCTTCTGTGCTATAATGACTCGATGACTTATGATAACCGGTGATAAACTTAATTGGAAGAACTTTGTTCGTGGTGATATTTTTGTCAGCATGCTCTTTCATGCACAATCTTAAATTAATTTAAGATTGCGCATGAAAAAATATATTAACAGAAAGAGCACCATCAACCCAACCTTACGATGCTTTAAAATACACGATGACCACTGATCTCCCGAATATGTTTTGTTGCTCTGTTTAACCTGGAGTTTCACAACCTGGCTATTGTACCCAAAACTTCACTGACCTTGGAGAATATCCGGTTTTGTGTTATTTTATTGCATTTAGTGTCAGATGGTTTTGGAAGACCTTTAAGTATATTCATAACTGTTTATAACACTGCTACCATAGACCAGAACAAAAATATCTTGAATGCCAACACAGCATCATTGGCTCATCCCATGCTTTCAATTACATTCATCTGAATGCCAGCAATATTTCCAATGATGGCCGCTATTTACAATCGGTGTTCGATATATCAGTCTTTTAGCAATATTGAAGCACCAACGCACCGCACTATGTAAAATTACTAATGGATGGAGATCAGGGAGGGATGTTGAATGATTTTTATTCAGATCAAAAAGCATGATGACTGTTGCTGTCAAGATCGGTTGGTGTTTTTGATTTATATTAATTACCTGGGTTTGAGTAACTTTGCACATGCCCCAAAACTCAGAAATATAATAAACAATAAGGAAGCTCACAACAGACATTTATTGAAAAAACTGTTTATAGACTTTACAAAGTCTTCTCTGCCATTACATCCCATGATTGTTCATTCAGACAGCCAATCACAAACAAAAACAATTGTTTCACCGTAATTACTGGTTGTAATTACTGTTCAGACTTTGCAGTCCAATGAGTCAGGAAACCCACAAAACTTAAAATAACAAGGTTTAGATTCAACATTATCAGCTTCATTCAATTTTGCTAAATTCTGAAGAAATAATAATTACTTTTATGAACTTCATTACACTTCTCTCCACAACCTCTGCAAAATCTAACTGCTCATAATCATTCCATTCTTTATTGCTTGCAATTTTCTCCAGTTAAACATTGGTTAAATCCTCCAGTTGTGCATCCGTAAACATTCAGTCATGGCCTCCATTAAGTGTGCTGGATTACAAAAAGCTTTGTGCAGTCTTGCTCAGTCTTATTTGACTTTGCTGAGGTTCTGATATTCTTTCCTAAGATTAGTTACAATGGGACCTAATGGAAACCCAGAGAGTTGTGAATCTGTGGAATTCACCCAGAGAGTTGTGGATGTGAGTAATTCTCTGCCATAGAAGGCAGTGGAGGCCAATTCACTGGATGTTTTCAAGAGAGAGTTTAGCTCATCGGTCTAACGGAATCAAGGGATATGGGAAAAAGCAGGATCGGGGCACTGACTTTAGATCATCAGCCATGATCATATGGAATGGCGGTGCTGGCTTAAAGGGCCAACTGACCTACTCCTGCACCTATTTTCTATGTTTCTATGACTCCCAAGGGACTGGCATCTGTTGCCCAGATGGCAAATGGTTTCCAGCAATTCAGAGAAAATGCTTCCAGGGTGTTCTCGAAATTGCAATGAAAATAGTCATCTCTATATAACTAAAAAAATTTTTTTGTGCCCCCAATGTGTCTCTGTGTTAATCTGGTTAATTCCTATCTTCATCCAAATGCTAGGCCATAGCCTTCCCATTTCCACACACATTTTTCCCATGGTGGCGATAAACATCTTCCCGTCCCATTTCCACCTATATTACCGGTTATTAATTGTTTAAATTTTAAAAACAACCCGATTTCTTCAAACTCACCCATTTCGGAAAAAAAAATCAGAGTGACGTCACAATCCACTCGCAAGGCAGGAGGGGCGCTCCAGCGCTCCAACCCCCCTCCCCCACCCCCATTTCCCCCCCCCCCCTTCTCCATACCAACCCATCCCCCCCTCCAGTGCACTAATCACAATGGGCTCTCAAGCTGCCGAGTGCAACACCCCCTACCCCCTCCCCTGGGTTAATCGTGATTAAATTTTTTTTTTAAAAACACAGTTTTTTGCATTGGGTGAGTGCTGGAATCTTGCGATGGGGAAGCTGATGCAACGGGTCTGCACTTGGTCTAGTATCTTCATAAAGTCAAGGGAATCTATGACTCAAAATGGAAGAGAACCATCTGGCTTTCATGTACTCCATGTCTTCACAAAGGCTTCTGCTAGAGCTGCTGCTTCACAGTGCCGGAGACCCAGTTCGATCCTGACATCTGTGTAGTGTTTCCTACGGGTGCTCCTGATTTCACATCCCTAAAATGAGCTGGTTTGTAGGTTAATTGGCCCCTGGTGTGTAGTGAGTGGATGTGAAAGTGGGATAACATAAAACTAGTGTGTAGGAAGGAACTGCAGATGCTGGTTTAAACCGAAGATAGACACAAAATACGAAGGGGGTGTGAATGGTTGATCAATAGTCATTGTGGACTCAGTGGAAGGGCCGGATTCCAGGCTGCAACTTCCAGTGGTTCAATGGATACACGTAAAAGCCATGTGATTCTAGGGGAAAGAGTGTACAATATCCCAAACAACTCGTATAGTCAAGCACCACCCATCCCATGAAGGCAGAATCTGCAGATCCGCCTTCAGAAGGGGATTGGAACAAAGTTATCCTTGACCCCAAATGAGCACTGAAGAAGAGAAAAGTAGAGAAGGTTTAATTGTCTTGGGAAGGTTCAAACTCTGGTGAATTAACAGAGGTATTGGCTGAATGGAGTCCTAAACCCAGGGGAGAAACATCATTTTATTAATAAATCAGACCTTAAATGTTGTCTTGAAAATTCTAGTTAAAAAAGCTTTATGACTACGTGTAAATCCTGTTTAAGTAGCCCCAGCAAAGAAAATGAAACCTAAATGCAGGACTCTGCAGTTACCTTATCCTGCTATGTTCATTGGACTTCACCTGAGGGGTAGTAGCCCCTTATCTCTTACCTCCTTTCACTGGTATTGTTCTCCCTCTACTACATTTGTTGTCCATTCCCGAATGCTCTTTAAAGCATGATGCCGAGGTAAACTGTGGTCGCACTTCTGGTGACGTTTCTCTATCACTGCTGTTGGGTAGGAAATTCCAGGTTTCAGATCCAAAGATGAAGAAAGAATGGTGATATATGTTTCCAAACCAGAATGGTGTGCGATTTGGAGGAGAACCTGCAAGGGGCAGAGTCACCATGATCTCCTGCCTTTTGCCCTAGATGTTGAGTTTTGTAAGTGCTGTGGGATGGCCAAGTATTGCATTTTGTTTAGATGGTTTAGGCTGCGGCCAATGTCTTCGATGAAGGAGGAAATGAAAGGTTAGGGTGGTGAGTGTAAATCCAGTACAGCAGGATGCTCTTGTGTTGGTTTGAGCTTCTTGAGAGATGTTGCAGCTGCAATCCTGCCAAGTGGACATTCAAGGCAAGGCAAGGCAAGTTTATTTATATAGCACCATTCATACAAGCTGCAATTCATAGTGCTTTACAAAAGAAACAAGAGAGTAACATAGTTTAAAAACATTGCAGAACCACAATACAACACAGGACAACAAAATAGCCAATAAGCCAATTGCATGAATAGTAAAACAAAATCACTAAAATATTAAGGCGATTTTAAAAGCACATAAAAAGGTTAAAACAAGAAGATTAAAACTACCCGCATGTAGGGTCATGAAAAAGCTACATTAAACAATAGTGTCTTTAGGCCTGACTTAAATGTGGTTACAGGCTGTGCACACCTCAGGTGTTCGGGGAGCCTTTCCACAGGTGTGGAGCATAGAAACTGAATGCTGCTTCAGCCCTTTTTGTTCTCACCCTGGGAACATGGAGTAAACCTGTCCCCGAAGACCTGAGGAGTCTAGGTGCCTCATAAACATCAAGAAGGTCAGAGATGTATTTTGGACCCAGACCATTCAGAGCCTTGTATGCCAGTAGCAGAATTTTAAAAATCTATCCTTTTACACACAGGGAGCCAGTGCAAAGATTTAAGGACAGGTGTAATGTGGTCCATTTTCTTGGTGTTGGTTAAGACTCTGACAGCGGCATTCTGGATAAGCTGCAGTTGTTTAATTGATTTTTTACTGAGACCTGTAAAGATACTATTACAATAATCTAACCTACTGAAGATATATGCATGAACAAGTTTTTCAGTGTCTTCTTTGGACAGAAATCCCTTGATTCTGGCAATGTTTTTTAGATGGTAGTAGGCAGATTTGGTAATGGTCTTTATATGGCTGTTAAAATTAAAATCCAAGTCTATAACTACACCAAGGTTTCTGGCTTTGTTTGTGGTTTTCAATGCAATTGAGTCAAGTTGAGCACTTATCTCTCGCCTTATTTTTTGGGGGCCAAGGACAATAATTTCTGTCTTATTTGCATTGAGCTGGAAGAAATTCTGGTTCATCCACTCATTAATTCATTTGACACACTGACTCAGTGAGTGTAGGGGACTATGGTCATGCGGTGACACTGTGATATAAAGTTGTGTGACATCGGCATAAGTATGGTAGGATATGTTAAAATGGAGAAATGGAGAATGGAATGGGAATGGAGCCCAAGGAGTCGAAAAGCATGGAAACAAGCCATTCAGACCACTGAGTGTGCAGCGCCCACATAGACTAAACCTACACCAATCACATTCTTTTCTCTGCCTTTGCCTATCATTTCCCCCCAGATCACAGTGGCAGATTATGCTGACCACGGGTGCTGGCTGTATGGAGTTTGTCGTTCCTCCCTGTGACCACATGGGTTTTCTTCAGGTGCTCCGGTTTTCTCTCACATTCCAAAGACGTGCAAGTTTGTAGGTTATTTTGCTTCTCTAAATTCCCCTTGGTGTGTAAGACCGAAATAGTGTATGGGTGATCGTTTGTTGGCGCGGACATTGTGGGCCGAAGTTTCCGTTTCCATGCGATATCTCTGAATTAAACTTTAAAAAAACCCACACCTTCACAGGGAGCATAGGCAAACTCTCCACAGACAAGACTGGGGATTATGATTGAACACAGGTCACTTGAGCAGTGAGGCAGCAGCTGCTGTAGCTGCCCCAATGTGCTGCCTCAGATTTTGCGGGCAGAGGAAACACTTTGAGTGTCAGGCATATACAGATGCATCTGCCAAACATGGGAATGACAAGATTTATCTTCTGCTTTCCACAACAAACTTGCTGCAAACTATTCTGCCAGCTACGTCCTTCAGAACTCAGCCAGCTCCGTCAGTGGGAATGCTAGCAAAGGAGTCTAGGTGATCGACATTGAAATCTTCACCCAGAATACACACTATTTTAAAGTATTAATTCCAAGTATTGGTCAACATAAAGGAACATTAATCCATCAGCTAAAAGCACGATAGGCAATCAGCAGGCAGATTCCTTACCCAGGTTTGTCCTGATGCCACACAATAGCATGGGGTTTAGATTCAGTCATCAAATGGGCTGCACCATCCTGCCTCCATATGCCTTGGGCTGTACCCTTTGCTGGGATATCTTGCTTGTGGGTAAAGCATATCCAGGGATTATAATGCGGGAATCTATCTGTAAGATATGAATCTGTCAGGATAAATACCTAATGCTCTTTCTTGACTCAGGCTGCAGGACAGCTCTCTCCATATAAACACCAGTACCGGGTTTTCTGTGAGGAGAATTTTTCTAAGTTAACTGGACTGGGAACAACATGTTTCCAGTTGTGGGAGTCTAGTTCCAGACGGCACAGCCTCAGAATAAAAGGATGTAACTCTATAATGGAGATGCGGAGGTATTTCTTGAGGAGTGAGACCACACCTGGAGTATTGTGTGCAGTTTTGGAATCCAGATTTGAGGAAGGACATTCTTGCTATTGAGGGAGTGCAGCGTAGGTTCACCAGGTTAATTCCTGGGATGGTGGGACTGTCATATACTGAGAGAATGGAGCAGCTGGGCTTGTACACTATGGAATTTAGAAGGATGAGAGGGGATCTTATTGAAACATATAAGATTATAAAGGGCTGGGACACGCTAGAGACCGGAAACATGTTCCCGATGTTGGGGGAGTCCAGAACCAGGGGCCACAGTCTAAGAATAAGGGGTAAGCCATTTAGAATGGAGATGAGGAAATACTTTTTCACACAGAGAGTTGTGAGACTGTCGAATTCTCTGCCTCAGAGGGCGGTGGAGGCCAGTTCTCAAGATGCTTTCACGAGAGAGTTAAATGAAGCTCTTAAAAATTGCAGTGTCAAGGGATATGGGAAGACAGGATTGGGGTACTGATTGTGGATGATCAGCCATGATCACATTGAATGGCGGTACTGGCTCAAAGGGCCGAATGGCCTACTCCTGCACCTATTGTCTATTTTTTATTGAGCCAAACAGTGGTGAATTTGTGAAATTCATAGCTACAGAAGGCTGTGGAGGTCGTCATTGGGTATTTTTAAAGCAAAAATTGATAGATTCTTGATTAGTAAGTGTGTCAAATGACCCAGGGAGAAGGCAGGAGAATGGGGTCGAGAGTGAAAAATAGATCAACCATGATCGAATGGCAGATGGACTAGATGGGATGAATGGCCTAATTCTGCCCTTATCTTACAGTCTGAACTTGTCCAAGTCCAAATATGTTTTTTTTTGTGTTTGTTTTTGTGTGTTATCTGAGTCTCTGTGCCTGTGTTGCTGCTACCGCAACATTTCATTGTACCCTACTTCACCGGACCTGTGCATTGACATTGAACTTGACTTGATGGGACTTGACTTACATTCATTGCTCTACCATCATATAAGGGATTTCAGTGTAAAGCAAATTGCTGCGGGTCTTGAATCACGCAGGGCAAGTTTGGTCAATTTCCTCTGGGAGTTATTAATACATCCAGGATGTTTAGGCACTAAAAGACTCTGAAATAGGCAGGCAAAAAGGCAATGAAATTACAAAAAAGGCCCGTAAATGGCATAAAAAGGGCATGAATTTCCACTACCAAAATATGGTTAAAAATGATAATATAAAGGTATACTACATTAAATGACCAACTTAATTACTAGCACTTTTTTCATATTATCTGGTGTTAAACTATGCCGTCTGTCAGACAGAATATGCTTCAGTTGTGAAAAACGTATTTCTACCTCAGCTGAGGTCACTGGTGCATACCCGAAACAAGCTCCAGACTCTATATTCATGTCGATATCTTGTGCATTACAACTACGTTTGAGAACTTTAGCTATGTTTTGTATTTCTTCAAGATCTTTGTTCGCTAAAATCACTCTCTCACATTTTCCTTGTATGTCTTTACCTGCATCGCCAAGAACTTTACGAATATCGTCAGTTACTTTGGTGAAAACTTGCAAGTTATTCATTAATGTTTCAGCATGTTTCTCAAGGGAAGTGATAGCTTGTGGGAAGTTTGCAAAATTGGAAGCAATAAACACAAGATTGCGGTGGAGAGACATTTTCTGCATGATTTCACTGCCGATCCTGACTGGAGCAGATCCTTCTTCTTCAAATCAGTTAACGATTTATTTTATCTTTTCAAAATTTGCAGCATAGTAGAGTACAACAAAGAGCCATGTACCCCACGTTGTCAAAACAGGCTGAGGATGTAGCGGAATCTCGGGTGTCATTTCCTTGAACACTGCACCATGACAGTGCTTTGAGGAAGATTTTCCTGACATTGGAAACTAGGCGATTGACATTTGGAAACAAGCAACGTATGTGCTTTCCAATTCTATGAAGTCCTTGAGCTAAGCATGTCAAATGCAACATTTTGGCGAATAAATCTTTAAGAGCACGAACAGCTTTTTTCATGTAGGGAGCTGCATCAGTCACACACAGAAGAACATTCTCGTATTTTATGCCTTCTGGCCAAAGTACAGCAAGTGAAGATGTAAACCACTGAGCAATAGTTGCGCTGTTTGACTTCTCCAATACTTCCAATGCCAACAAATACTCCTTTGATGGTTGACCTGCCTCCAGTGTACCGATGACCACATTGGCAACATATCTCCCCACAGCATCGGTTGTCTCATCTATTGAGATCCATATTTTGTTGTATGCTTCATCTCTAATTTTCTGCACAACAATGTAGCTGTCAACATAAATTTTCCGTAATGATGACTCGCTTGGTATAGGTTCCTCTGTGTATTCCTCTAAAAAACCTCCGAGGGATTTGTTTTCCAATTTCCACAGTGGAATTCCAGCATCAATGAATGCCTTGCACAGATCACTCGAAAACTCAGATTTGTGACTGGAGCCAGCAGTAAATTTAGTGAGGAGGCAAGCTTGGTTATTTCGCTTGGGTAGTCTACATCCCAGCGGTATCAACATAGACGTCTCCCTCCTTCCCCTCCGCCTTCCCAGCTCTCCTTCTAATCCTACTATCTCCACCTCTTTCTTTGTTTCCCCAACCCCCCCACATCAGTCTGAAGAAGGATCTCGACCCAAAATGTCGCCTATTCCTTCTCTCCATAGATGCTGCCTCACCCGCTGAGTTTCTCCAGCATTTTTTGTCTACCTTCGTTTGTTCCAGCATCTGCAGTTCTTTCATAAATAGATCTTGGAGAAGACTGAACCAGCGGGCAGCAGCACGAACGAATGAATAACTGACGGTGGCGCCCCCGGTTTTGCCCTATTGGTGGAAATGTTCTTGTAAGTTAATAATAACATTAATATTAATGTGTTAACATAGAAAACGTCATTATAATCACGGTACAACTAGAGAAAATAGCACAACCTTTTAGCAAAATGGAAAAAAAAGGCTGATTTAGGCACTTGATCGTGAAAAAGGCATTATCGTGGTGAAATCATCAAAAAAGGCATGAAAAGGCACATGGCATTTATGGGAACATCCTGGCTCTATTTGTCAGTGATTCAGATGGGCTTTTAACAATCGTAGTTCGTAATTTTATGTTCGTCATCATGATTGACTAATTGCTTTTTTGATAAATTCCAATTTATTATTCATGTTAAATTCATCGCCGTCTTGATGGACTTTGAACTCAGGTTTCTGCATTTTCAGCCCAACCCCCCGAATTACTATCTGAACTACTCCATCACCAATGTATCCTATTGTGCACAATCCATATTGAAGAGAGCTTTTCAGTGATTTAATGCAGTCCAGAATAAATGATGATGCAGCTGAGTTGTTTTTATCAAGGTTTATGCTAATATTGTTGCTTTCATGGCGGCACATCAGTCGGATGTTCCCCTTAATGAGGTGAATAATACTGTACTGCTGCAGAAGGTCAAACAATAACACCATTAAAATTTAAAATCAACTGCGAAGGCAGTTAGAAAGTTATTTAAAATCCAATGGAAATGGTTGTTTTTGCCACCGAGGCTGATCTAATAAATGGAGTGACTTTCTCGGGGTAACTGAATGAATGCAGCAATTGAAAAGCAGTAACTGAAGCCCCATGTTTTAATTGGAAGTTTAAAGTAATACTTTTCTTTTAGCTTAATGTAGTAACTGAACAAGTTCTAGAACATAAATAATTTGGGGCAGCACAGTAGTGCAGTAGTAGAGCTGCTGTCTCACAGCACCAGAGGTTTGATCCTGACTGCAGGTGTCTCCCCTTCTACACCTCTCCCCATCTCCTCTCTCCCTCTCCGCCTCTTCCCCTCTCTCCCTCTCTCCCTCTCACTCTCTCACTCCCTGTTCCAATTTAAGGGGAGTAATTTGAAAAAGACAATATAGCATAAATGGCCTTCAAGCCAACACCACCATTCAATATGAACATGGCTGATCATCTAAAATCAGTATCCCGTTCCTGCTTTTTCCCCCATATCCCTTGATTCCTTTATCCCAAAGAGCCAAATCTAACTCTCTCTTGAAAATGTTGAAAGGCTAACACAAAAAAGAGTCAAACCTTTTTCTGGATTGTTTCTGGGTGAGTTGACGAGGTGGTTCACAAAATCTAGAGATTACTTTGGTTTGTATATAACAAAAAGAGATGGTGCTAAAACCTTATAAATCATTGCTCGGGCCACTGCTGAAGTGATTTAGAGCTTTAAGAAATATGTAACAGCCTAAGAAACATCGGGAAGGAAGTGTATTAAGTTATTACCAGGGTGTAAAGATATTCATGAAGCAGAAGAGGTTGAAAAGTGAAGATTGGTTTGCCAAATAAAACTTCTACCTCATAAAATATTCAAGAAGATGATGACAACTGCAAGAGACCCACTAACCAGTGGTTAAATCAATGCATTGGGAAATAATCAGAGAAAGCATTAGTATTTAATCATTACTCAGACTTGGTGCAGTGTTCAAATCAAAATGCCGACCATCTCTCTGCCTCTACAGATGATGCCTGACCCTGGAAGTTTGTATTTTTGCTCCAGATTACATCATCTGCAGTCTCTTGTATCTCCAAGGATGAGTACATTATAAAAGTGAAGAATAACAAAGCTAACGAATCTGAGTTCAGTTTAGTTTATTGTCACGTTTACTGAAGTACAGTGAAAAGCTTTAGTTTCTTGCCAACCAGTCAGCAGAAAGACAATACATGATTACAATCGAGCCATTTACAGGGTATAGATACATGATAAGAGAATAACATTTAGTGTAAGGTAAAGCCAGTAAAGTCCGATCAAAGATAGATCGAGTCACCAAAGAGGTAGATAGTAGTTCAGCACTGCTCTCTGGTTGTGGTAGGATGATTCAGTTGCCTGATAAAGGGCCTGTTCTACCAGCATGTGACTCCATGCGATGAGCGCAATCTAACGTGGTCGCTTGAGCCGTCCAGCCTCGCGGGACTGGTCCAACTTCGATCGCCGTAGCCGTGCAGAGTTGTATGGAGCTGGTCCCGACATCACGCAGGGCTCCAAAAAACTGACCCTGTTCAAAAATTCCGTGCGACAACTGCCTGTCGGCCTGCAGTCGCCTCGACGCATTACGCACCGCCTCGACATCATGCCTCCGCTACCCTCTCTGTGTGTGCCTCCGTGGCCCTCTCTCTGTGTGTCCCTCTCTGTGTGTCCCTCTCTGTTGTTGCGAACTTACCGCGGACTGCGCTCCAACTTCACGCCGCGTCGCGCCACTCACCCGACCTCCCAGCGGCCCCTGCTGCCGGTTTGGTCACGCTCGCCGCATGCAGGCGCATGCTGGTGGGATCGGCCCTGTACAGGGATCACTCGACCTCCGCACGGCCCCCGCTTCCAGTTTGGTCGCGCTCACAGCATGGAGTCGGATGCTGGTGGAACAGGCCCTTAACAGCTGGGAAGAAACTGTCCCTGAATCTGGAGGTGTACGTTTTCACACTTCTATACCTTTAGTGCGATGGGAGAGGGGAGAAGAGGGAGTGGCCAGGTTGTGACTCATTCTTGATTATGCTGCTGGCCTTGCCGAGGCGGCTTGAGGTATAAATGAAGTCAATGGACATTTGGTTTGTGTGATGGTCTGGGCTGCGTCCACAATTCGCTGCAATTTCTTGCTGTCTTGGATGGAGCTGTTCCCAAATCAAGCTGCGATGCATCCCGATAAAATGTTTTCTAAGCGCTTCTGTAGAAGTAGGTGAGAGTTGGGGACATGCTGAACTTTGTAAGCCTTCCAAGGAAGTAGAGGCATTGGTGTCCCTTCTTGGTTGTTGCTTCAATATGGGTGGTCCAGGAGAAGTTGGTGGTGATATTGACTCGTAGTAATTTGAAGTTTCCAACCACCTCTACTTCAGCGCCATCAATGCGGACTGGGGTATGTTTCCTGCTTCACTTCCTGAAGTCAATCACTATCTCCTTTGTCTTGCTGACATTGGAAGAAAGGTTGTTGTCTTGACACGAGGTTGACATGAGGTTCTCAATCTCCTTCCTGTACTCCATCTCATCATTATTTGATATCCGGCCCACAATGGTGGTGTCATCTGCGAATTTGAAAATTGAATTAGATTTGTACATGGCTGCACAGTCGTGGGTGTACAAGGAGTAAAGAAGGGGGCTGAGAACGCATTCTTGCAGAGCACCAGTGTTGAGGATTATCGGAAAGGATGATTTTATTCCCTCTCCTCACTGGTACGATGAAAAGGGAATGATGGCGCTGCTTTTTCTTTTTAACATTCAAAAACAAACAACCTTGTTCTTTCAGCATGTTATATGATAGTCAGATGGCAAAGGATAGGTGTATCAGCTTTGCACAATTGTTATTGTTTTCTTCAAAGTAAAGGTGAGAAATTGTAACATATTTTACTTTAAATTGGCTGTGCAGATTATATCCATCAAATATATGCTGATGTTAATGCTATATTGTCATACATCCTGGCTTAAACAGAAGCAAAATACGATGAATGCTGAGATACAAAGAGAAAATGTCAGTAATACTCAGCAAGTCTGCAGAGTGATGTGCTCTACTAATGGTTCTAGAATTTGTGGAACATCTGTTTTTCAGATGTTTTTGAGCAGTTCGGCAGCTGCCTTTTGTGAATTTTGTATTCATTAAGATGAGGGATGTTAGTGCTGGGAATTATCATTTTCAATGTGACGACTACAT
Organism: Raja brachyura; assembly: GCA_963514005.1. The sequence continues at coordinate 43,929,545 of OY740782.1, forward strand.
CAAGAAAATCCCAGCCAATTACAAACATAGTTAGCTACAAGTGAAACATTTCACTCTTTGGCCCAGTGGTTTGTTTAGCTCAGAATAAAAACAGTGATGCATTTCTCTGTTTCCCACTCAGGCTGTTCCTTGGCCTCCGAATTATATAGCCATGCCAGTTGGTGCTAAACTTGAAACTGTTTTATACCAATGGCCTAAACTCTCATAGATTAAGCATTTAACATTAGTTCCTTTGGACAACAGATTGTGGAAAGCTTTTAACTTTATTTATATTGTACGTTCTGTATCTTCCCCTTTTCTCTACTTATTGGGTATGACTTAATTGTACTTGTGAATAGTATTTCATTTGAGTGGATAGCATGCAAAACAAAGCTTTTCACTGTACATCGGTACACATGACAATAATAAAACTGAATCTCAACCTCTAAAGTTAAACCAAATGTTAGGCCAAGGTTTGACACTTATGTTACATCGAGTCATGTAGTGTGGAAACAAGCCCTGCGGCCCAACTTGCCCACACTGGCCAATATGTCACAGCTACACTAGTCCCACCTGCCTGCGTTTGGCCCTCATCCCTCAAAGTCTGTCTTATCCATGTACTGGTCTAACTGTTTCTCAAATGTTGGGATAGCCCCAGCCTCAACTACCTCCTCAGGCAGCTTGTTCCATACACCCACCCACCCTTTGTGTGAAAAATCCTTTGTGTTACAATCGAGCAAATTTTAACATTATACTTCCTACCACTGTTATGATTCCACAAAATACTGTCAGATGCTTATGTCAAGACAAATAAAACCACTACCTTGAAGGAAACTCAAACCTGCAGGAGCAATATCAGATCAGCCATCTGTTGCGTCTCCCTCCACAGGTTTGCCTTTCCATTGATAAAAGTTAAACTTACCATTTCTGTCAGTTCTTGCCAGCACACAGTTAGAGTGATAACTTTGAGATCTTGTTCTTATAAATTGAATATATTGTGTGTAAATATTCAGAATTCTGCCATGTGCACTCTGAAATTTGATACTCCAATGTAGTGCAAATTTGTAATATTTGTAAAATCTCGAATAATTACAGTTAACAAGCAATATTTTGATTTGACTCAAGCATCATGTCCTTGATGCTTGTGGAAATAAAATGTCTGTATCAGTGCTGTGGAAATAAAATGTCTGTATCAGTGCTGCTTTCCTGCTTGATCCATCTTGGCCACACAATAGTGTATCCCTCAATTAATTCTACCCTCGGCCTCTTTCTGGTCAAAAAAACAAAACTGGCCCAAATTATCTTTTATCATGGCAACAATTTTCCATTCCTGGCAAGATCCTTATGTCTCCTCTGTAACCCCTTTGATGCAATCACATAATATCTGTATATCCTGTAATATGATGACCTGAAACATATGCAGTACTCGGGTCTGGACCCGAAACGTCGCCTATCTCCTTCGCTCCTTAGATGCTGCTGCACCCGCTGAGTTTCTCCAGCCTTTTGTGTACCCCCCTGCAGTACTCAAAACTTGGCTTGACCAGTGTTGCACACATTTCTAATATAACACCCCTGCTCTTATAGAGTCATAGAGTGAAAAGTGTGGAAACAGGCCCTTCAGCCCAACTCGCCCAACAATGTTCCAGCTACACTAGTCCCACTTGCCTGTACTTGGTCCATATCCCTCCAAACCTGTCCAATCCATGTACTCGTCTAATTGTTTCTTAAATGCTGGGATAGTCCTAGCCTCAACTATCTCCTCTGGCAACTTGTTCCATACACCCACCACTCTTTGTGTGAAAAAGTTACCCCTCGGATTCCTATTAAATCTTTTGTCCTTTACCTTGAACCTATGTCCTCTGGTCCTCGATTCTGGGCAAAAGACTTTGTGCATTTACCCGATGTGTTCTTATGATTTTGTTTGCCTCTATAATATCTCCCATCATCCTCCTGCACTCCGTGGAATAGAGACCCAGCCTACTCATCCTCTCCCTATAGCTCACACCTCTAGTCCTGGCAACATCCTCGTAAATCTTTTCTGAACCCTTTCAAGCTTGACAATAGATTTCCTATAACATGGTGCCCAGAAGTGAACACAATATTCCAAATATTCCAAATGCAGTCTCTTGTATTCTATGTCCAAGCTAATAAAGGAAGCCACACCATGGGTCTTTTTTGAACTCCATTCCTCTGCATCTTTCATAGGCCATGGATCATGTAATGGGGCTTTTGGTTGCAGATAAGAGAAACCTGGGTTGAGAGGGTCTGTCCTAATGGGATAGGTGAAGATTGGGACACGGGGACATGGGAGTTGTTCACGACTGCTGGGTGTGCGGTGGGTTACGATTGGGTTCTTAGAGAGATGGGATGTATTTGTGTATTGATCAGGCCAGGTTCTTGTGGTGAACAACTCAAAGAACTGAAGTAGATAAAGCTTAACAGAAAGTTTAAAGACCCACTGCCTGCGGAAGTGTCACTGCTTTGTTCTCCACTACCACATACTACATGATCAGGCTGGAGTCTTTTAGGCAGCATTGATATGGCCTATTTCTGAAGGATTAATGCTGCATAATTGACACACACTGTTGGTTGGCAACTCAAGCACAAATCAAGTTTGCACCAACTGAGGTTCATTGCACATTTCTGAATACCCACGTGTGAAAATACATCATGAACCATTTTGGGGGAAAAATTAGTACTGTAGGTTGCACTGTGTATATAATTATTTTTTTACTGAGCTATAATTAGCTATGGTGTAAGATATGCTTTGGAAATGAATTAAAATAATCTACTCTGAACTATTTCACAATGTCAGACATGCTTGATATAATGAGATGTGTTTACTTGAAGTTCTGGTTGATAGTGACTGCAGAGATTGCACAGTGAAGAACTAACACGATTGTGTTAAGAAATGGATGAATTGGATTGAGACCTTCTGAACAGACCTTCTGAAGAATGGTTTTGACCCGAAACATCACTCATTCCTGCTCTCCAGGGATGCTGCCTATCCTGCTGAGTTAGTCCAGCATTTTGTGTCTATCTTCGGTGTAAACCAGCATCTGCTGTTCCTTCCTACACCATTGAATTAAATTGTTCTTCTGTTTCTGAGGCTCTGGTTTCAGAAGAAGCAGGACATCTGGAGTTTCCATCCCTGTAAACATGCACACAGTGAGGCTGGAGTCAGTGGAATAGGTCTTGAGACGTAGCACAAAGTCAGTGCCAGGGGATTTTTCAGAAGGTCAGGGAGGGTGAAAGGTGATCTGACATATCACTAACACTGGCTTCAGAGTTGCCCTTGATCTCTTGTTTACTCACCTGTGGTGTTATCTCAGTTCAATTAAAAAGATGCAACTACATCTGATAGTAAGGACTGGCATGTATCCAGCTCTGCTTTTCTGTTTTTTCTAAAGGGAAATCAAAAGTTTAATAATTTGAAAGGGTAAATGTATTTCAGTGACACCAGATGCATTACACACAGTCTTCTCGACTAAATTGCTTCCAAATGAGAGGAGAGATGAAGAATAATTGCTCTCCAAAGTAAAATATATTCAAACATTTGCAAACTAAAGATTTTAAACAATAAATGCTTTAAAAAGTTTGAGTGCAGTTTGGAGTTGCACAAAATAGAAGATTAAGTTTAAATTGCATTTTCCCTGGTGTGTGTACGTTCGGTTGGAATGTTTCCAATTTCAGATAAATTAGCTGTTTTAGCCAAGTTCCTAATGAAATTGAATGCAGTCTCTGAATGGTAATGCAGCATTTAAATGTAATGCTGTAATTGAATTTTAATATATATGAGACTCTTAATTAAAATATAACCATTTGAGAACTGTAAAATAATGCGTTAGGTTGTGTGTATCAATTGGCCACATTATTCTTATCTGATCCCAAAGCTGTCGATGATCTTCAGGCTGTAAACTTTTAGTGTTTCTAAATTTCATCTTGTTTATTTTAGTGTGGTGGCTGCAATAACTTTGTACAGTGACCGTTCTTGCATAGTTGTGGACATCAGTGGTGGTGATTGAATTAACAGGATATATTGAGAGGATCGGAAAATACCTTAAGGGTGACAGCGAATGATGGGCAAAGAAACTAGAAGATAATTGTTGTTACACCCTTTATGGAGGATTGAATTATCTTTCACTCTTACCAGTGTTACCACCTGAGTAATGTCAGATGTTAGTGCTTTGACTTTGAGGGAGGAGTGAATCTTTATCCATTTATAGAGCCACTGGTTGAATATGGGTAGCTACAGAAAATGGGAAGCTTTATCCATCCTGATCTCTTCTGAAATCATCCTGTAAGGGAGAATCAGTGGGAACACGGAAACACATCTCCAACCAGGATCTATCTTTCCATTACCCAGTCTCTGTCCAAGAGTTATTTCAAATGATGGTGAACAGAATCCAGGAAAAAGGATGTAAACATGTAGTTCTTAATGTCCATATTTTGGATATGACTTTTTGAGTAAGACATTTTTTTAAATAAGCAACTTTTAATCTTGTGTGGAGTGCAGAGGTCTATTATTTTTGTAATTATTGTGATTCATCTTGATTAATGTTTCCTGTGCCTTCCTCCTGGACCCAACCTGAAATTGGAAAAATTAATAATCCAGGGAATGTTTTTCACCACAAAGAAAATTAAAAAGAGGAAAACTATAAATAAGGTAGAGAGCTTCAGACGGAAAAATAAGAAAACCAGGTTGACCAGGTAAAAATAAAGTTTGCAATTCTCAGGGGGAGAATATATATTTCACTGTTGAATGCAGATTGCCCCCTTTTTAACCTGAAGATAATTCCGCTCATAATATTCGATTAATCTGGCCTTTTAAGAAAAAAATGCACACATGTATATGACACCTTTTGGGACCTTAAGTCTTCTTAAAGCATTTCCAAGCCAATAAAAGGCTTTTGATTGTAGGAGGGAAATGCAGCCAATTTGCATGTATTAATTTGATGCTCTGTTATGCTCCTTTTTATGAATTATTCTCACATTTCGGCTATTCATGCTATCTTTGAAAGCATTGCAATTATCAAAATAATTGTATTTTTTTGGAAGCTCATATAAAGCTTAATGGTGTTTTGATAGGAAATGCATTTGTGTCATTATTTTTTTTTTGGTGTTGTTTTGTCTTCCATCAGCAACAGCAATATCCTACTTGAACTGTAGAACACGCTCGTATACAATTTGTAATTAAAGAAGATTTGTATATTGTGTGGGTCCAGATAAACTATTTTAGGAATAGTGTCCTAGCTTAGTTTGCTGTTCACTAAGATATATCTTCTAGTTTATGCTTAGTAGAATTAATGATAATTAATGATAACCAATAATAATTAGAAACAACTAAGTGAGATCAAAAAGCATTCATGGAGAAAATATCTCTGGCTCACTCTAGCCAATTTACTTCTTGCTTTGACAATTATTTTTTGCTTTATATGTAAGCAATGTTTGCCATTTCATGATATCCTTATTTGATGTTGTTCGTTAGTTAGCATCCATCCATCTGTGAGAGATAGTGATGTGGCTATGATGTTGCCCTGTTTGGAAAGGGAATGCTTCATCTGTGGTGGCACTTCCTGCTGTGGTTGGCTAGGCCTACCCTTGAAATATAGACCCTCCCACAGGCTCAGCAGGTGAAGTTGTCGCTGCCTGTTTGATTGGGGAGTTGTGCTGTTGCCGTTGAACATTTTTTGCCCTTGGCGCCTGGCCTTGAGGGGCATTGAACCACATGCTGTCAAGGACCGTGGACTACCTGTGCACCAGTCTCCACACGTTAAACAAAGTCCTGCACAGGTGTGAAATTTAGTGTGAAATCACCCTAAACACCACTCTGCTGGAAACTGTCAACGAATTCATTAGGATCTGTGGTGACTGATAGCCTCTCTCTAGATGAGGAAATCAACTCACAAATAGGAAAGGCAGCAACCACCTTCAGGAGGCTAACAAAGCATTGATGAACAGGAAACTTGCACTGGAAACGTAACATATATTATGCAATGCACTGAGTAGCCAAATTTTTACATGGTACTTTCTTGTGTCTGAACTGGCCTTGATTAAATGGAATAATTTGGTTGTCTGCAGCATTACTTTTTCCTCTTATTGAATTTAGATTCATACCTTCCGAGAATCATTAAAATGCATGTTTGATTTAGAAAAAAAAGTGAGGGAATTAAGTGCTTGGAACTTCACAGTGCCTGAGGCCCACTGACAAAATAATAAACTAACTCTCTTCAAGGATATTCGATTACATCAATCAGACTTTGATGCCTTATGTTGCACAATTGAAAAAATTGTTTTTTTTACAACGTTGGAATTGAATTAGAAATGTCATAGCATTGATATTACATTGCAATCTGCATCTTTCTGGCACGTGCACAATTAACTGAGTCAACTGTGAACACATTCTGTTGAACAATGCTTAGCTGCCATTAAGATTCAATAAAGTCTAACCTCATACCAGTCAAGCTATCCTGCTGCTGACAGGGGATCTTTATATAACCAGGCATTATTTCGCGTCTGCAAATGTTGGGTTTCCACTTTGCTTGATACTGTTCAGCCATCTGTCCCGCAGCTGTCCAGCAGCTTGGTCCAGCATGTGGTGGCACTGTAATTACCTATCTGACTGCAGGACAGATTCGCAAACAAGTGCTCACGCTAATGCATGGCACCACTTCATCCCCATGCTGCCTTCCTCCAAAGAAATTAGCCCCATTTGTTACTTCAAAATGAGCAGCAATCGGCAAATGTGACCCATCTGAATAACGGGATTCAGTTAGGAAGGAGCGCAGGAAGGAAGGAACACAGACACAAAATGCTGGCGTAACGCAGCATCCTTGGAGAAAACAAATAGATTAAACTTTGGTCGGGGGGTGGGGGAAATAAACTGGAGACAAGGGAGGCACGGTGGAGTAGCGACTGCACCAGAGACCCTGGTCTGATCCCGACTATGGATGCTGTCTGTACGGAGTTTGTACATTCTCCCCATGACCGTGTGTGTCGTCTCTGAAATCTACAGTTTCCTCCCACTCTCCAACAACTCCAAAGACATACAGGTTTGTAGGTTAATTGGCTTGGTATAAATGTAAATTGTCCCTAGTGTGTGTAGGATAATGTTAATGTGCGGTCATCGTTGGTCGGTGCAGACTCGGTCAGCCGACGGGCCTGTTTCTGCACTGTATCTGTGAAAGGCTAGAACAAATCAGGGCCATCATCAGATGACCTCAGGAATGGTGGAGCCCACAATGGCCTATTGTTGGCTGGGGAAAGTGTGTAAAAAGAGAGGGACAAGGATGGTAGGACGACTGGGATATGGAAAGGGTGAGAGAGGGGAGGGGAATTAATGCAGGAATTATTGAAATTAACAAAATCAATGTTCATACCACTGGGTTGTAAACTGTCCAAGCAAAATATGATATGCTGTTCCTCGCATTTGCGTGTAGCATCACTCCGACAGTGGAGGAAACCCAGGACAGAAATGTCAGTATGGGAATGGGAAGGGGAGTTAAAATGTTTGGCAACCGGGAGATTGGGTAGGCAGATGAGTAATTATTAAGTTGGGTAAAATAACATAAAACAAACTGATTTTTTTTTTCAATCAGCAACTTCTGGTTGTGATCAGAAATAGGGTTATGAAATCTGAAAGATTGCTTTTAAAAATCGAACCCAGATAGCTTGTTAAAATTCAAAACAGGAAAGCACTCGAATCCAGATCGTACTGAGGACTGAGATGAGGAAAACCTTCTTCACCCAGAGAGTTGTGATTCTGTGGAATTCTCTGCCACAGAAGGCAGTGGAGGCCAATTTACTGGATGTTTTTAACAGATAGTCAGATTTAGGTCTTGGGGCTAAAGGAATCTAGGGATATGGAGAATAAAACAGGAACGGGGTACTGATTTTAGATGATCAGCCATTATCATATTGAATGGCGATACTGGCTCGAAGGACTGAATGGCCTACTCCTACAGCTATTTTTCAATGTTTTTATGTTCTAACCTGGAAGCTCTTGATAAAAATGGAATGGTGTGGTTTATTATAGCTTACAAAACACAAAAAACAGTGGGAAAGAAACTGCCCAATTAATGCAATCAATGTATTTTTTCACTTTCTATCATGTTCATAGCTATCCTACATTAGATTCCACCTCAGTTATTTATTCTTAAGAACTAAATGTTTATTAAAGCATCCAAATACAACTGAACAAAGCAACAGGTTGTTAATTAATGCCATTGAACTTCATAATTCAGTCTTTAGTTTCATTTTAGTTTTAGAAATACAGTGAGGAAACAGGCCCTTCGGCCCACCGAGTTGAATGATCCTTGTACACTAACACTATCCTACACATGATGGACAATTTACGTTTTTACTGAAGCCAATGAACCTACAAATCTGTACAAGCTTGGAGTGTTGGAGGAAACTAGAGCACCCGGAGAAACCCCTCGCGGTCACAGGGGGAATGTATAAACTCTGTACAGATAGTACCCATGGTCAGGATCGGTCCCGGGACACTGGCAGCAACTCTACTGCTGTGCAACCATGCCTCATGCTCCACTTCTGAAATTTCTGTTCCATAACCAATTACAGAAGCAGGGTACAATGCTGCCATTTAGAAAAATAGGTGCAGGAGTAGGCCATTCGGCCCTTCAAGCCAGCACCACCATTCAATATGATCATGGCTGATCATCTAAAATCAGTATCCCATTCCTGCTTTTTTCCCGTATCCCTTGATTCCTTTAGTGATAAAAAGCTAAATCTAACTCTCTCTTGAAAACATCCAGTGAACTGGCCTCTACTGCCTTCTGTGGCAGAGAATTCCACAGATTCACAACGCTCCAAGGTTTCTCCTCATTTCAGTCGTAAATGGCTTTCCCCTTATTTTTAAACTGTGACCCCTGGTTCTGGACTCCACCAACATCAGGAACATTTTTCCTGCATCTAGCCTAACCAATTATTTAAGACTTTTATACAATTCTATAAAATGACCTCCCCTCATCCTTCTGAATTCCAGTGAATACAAGCCCAGTCGACCCATTCTTTCATCATATGTCAGTCCCGCCATCCCAGGAATTAACCTGGTGAACCTAAACTGCAATCCCTCAATAGCAATAATGTTCTTCCTCAAATTAGGAGACCAAAATTGCACACAATACTCCAGGTGCAGTCTGACCAGGGCCATGTACAACTCCAGTAGAACCTCCTTGCTCTTAAACTCAAATCCTCTTGCAATGAAGGCCAACATGCCATTAACTATCTTCACTGCCTGCTGTACCTGCATGCTTACTTTCAGTGACTGATGTACAAGCACACCCACGTCTTGCTGCACCTCCCCTTTTCCTAATCTGATATAATTCAGATAATAATCTGCCTTCCTGTTCTTGCCACCAAAGTGGATAACCTCACATTTATCCACATTATACTGAATCTGCCATGCATCTTCCCACTCACCCAACCTATCCAAGCCACCCTGCAGCTCACACTGCCACCCAGCTTTGTGTCGTCCGCAAACTTGGAGATGTTACATTTAATTCACTCGTCTAAATTATTAATATATATTGTAAATAACTGGGGTCCCAGCACTGAGCTTCGCAGGACCCCGTTAGTTTTTTTTTGTGAATTTAGTGCCAGTAACTGAGGACACATTTCTCTTTTGCATCCTTTAATTTTATATTAATAGGTAAAGTTAGATAACATGATTAAATCACTAAAATGCTTCCAGTCCTAGATCATGCTCTCACTCTATCTTCTTTTTTCCAATGAAGCAAATTTAGTGTTGTGACTCTTGCCATGGGGCCCACAAAGCAGAATCATCCCTCCCAGAACCTTCTTCAATATATCAATGTCTTTTTGAATAGTGGAGTGCCAAACATTACATGCAATATTCCAATTTGGTTTCATCAATTATCTATAGAGGTCAAAATGTTTCTACTTCATCAGATGGCCTTTATTCGTTTTATATATAGTTGAAGGTGCTTCCTTTCACTGAAAACTTTTGGAGAGTTGTGAATAATCACAACTGAGCCATTTCTAACTTTTAAATGGGCAATTTTCCTTAATTTAATTTCCTTGTTTCCTGAGGCAATGTGCAGTATCTCATACTTAGTTACATTAAAACCCATCGATCATGCTTCGGTCATATACTATTCTGGTCAAGGTCTTCCTGATTTATTTAATCTTCCCAAAATAAAGTTCATTTATTCAATAGAACCAAAAATGACAGGTTGAGTCATTTTCTAAGTCATCCATAATCATTTATTAGGACTTTCAAAATTCAGAGTCTTTCAGATATTTGGTAATATCTATAATTTTTCAGCTAGATCTATCTCAAACTTTTCCCTAAAATAGATGTTATTAAAAGTTACTTAATGTAATTTGGGATAAAATAAATCAATAATTTTGCCATTTTGTTAATTTTAAAATGGATTAATTATCAGCAATGTGATAATTGTACAAAATAACTAATTACATGTTTGACTTTGAGGGTTTCATTTCATAATTCATAAGTTGATGTACTCAGTGTTGAAAACCATTTAAAATACTGCAGGTGTGATCTGATTTTCTATTTTCAATCTCATAATGCCCCACTAAGCAAAGGTCTTTGAAATTGTTGCATTATGTGCTTTTCATGTGCTATACAATTTAACTTGTAGAGTCTTAGTGTTGTACTGCACAGAAGAAGACCCTTCAGCCCGCCACATTTCTGCCAACCTTTTTGCCCATCTACACCAATCTTGTGGCAGTGTTAGGTGTCATTCTATGCCTTGCTTATTTAAGTACCTGTCTAAATATATTTTATTTGTAGTTTTTGTATCTGATTCCATCACCTCCTTTAGCAGTAAGTGTAAGATTTTAACCACTATCTGTGTAAAAAAAAATTGCTTTCAAGCCGTTTTAAAATCTACTCTCATCTTCAATCAATATACTTTTATTTTTGATATCAATCTACAGTTGATTGTAGTTGATATTGGTCCTTCCTAATGTTTATTGGGGACCACAAATTCTGTCACAAAATATAATTTTCAGAGTTGTGGGATGGAAAATAGACTTTACTTGGAGAGAAGCAGCATAACAACATTTCCTGATTATTTTGAGTTGCCCAGTTTTCTCTACTGCCTCCATTGTTCCAAGCCGCTAATGCTCTGACCATCTGATCTTAGATAGTAACCTCTTTCATCCAACTATATCACCAGCTGATCAAGCCCAGTTCCCAGTGGAAGACCTAACCCTAACACTCCTGGTGAGATTGTCAATTTTTCGTTTCAAGATAGTGAGGTAGAGGGCGTTCCCAGTGTGATCCAACCCTCTCCATGGTGAACATACTCCAAAGTATCCAATCATGTTTTAGAGAAACAGAGTGCCACACCCATGTCTGTATACAGTATTAGAAACCATCCCACAGCCATCTGCAGTTCTCACTTAAAACTGTTGCTTTAAGTGTTCTTGCAGAATGTTTCATGGCTGCCACTTTGCAGTTTCCTCTACTGACATACAACTGATATTGTTAAGAATTTGGATAATTACGGCACGACCATAATGTTGGCAGCATCCTGTGAGGATTAAATGGGGGTGTGAACCAGTAAGTATAGTTCACAGATTCTTCAATATTTGGGCCAGATATTGTCATGGATGCTAGGGTTCAAAGACCCGCTGTGATCACTGGGCCACTGCACAAACAGGAGTCACAGGTCACAGTCTGAGAGGTCCATGTATTGTTTGTTACCTCTGCCATCTCCATTTCCCATTTTTCCACAACTCCTCTGTATTATCGTCACAAAGAAATGTCTTTAAAATTGCTGACCTGCTACTCTTGAGCCAACAAATGAACAACATGGCAACTGCCAGTGAAGGAAGCTGCTGTCAAATGTGTATTGTGCAGGTTGGGTTTCAACACTTTTCAAAGGAAGCAAAGCGTGATCATGATATTTTAAAATAAGGATGCCCATTTCATGATTTTTTGTAACTTCCAATCTTCTGTTGGCACGATGCACAGCATTTAAAATTCATATTGGAATCAAATTCGGAGTCCAATTGCTAGGCAGATGTCCACATGTATCCATTCGCTCGTGTGTCAGGCGACATATAGCTCCCTGTTGGCTTCTGTCCTCATCCAACATGTTGACAGAATTGGTCGCCCGACGCATCACATTGTGCATCGTGTCGTCGTTTCCACGGATCGCTACAAGGAGGCTTCTGTCATGATCCCCTCCAGATGTATTAGAAACTAAAGATAGATGAATTCCACTAAATATTCCAAGCAGTTACCCTTCTATATGCTTTTAAAACTCTTTGTCTGTGTGTGGGTGTATGGCGTTTTGCATTTGATTCGTTACTCCGCGCAAACCACACGCAAAAACACCAACATTTTTTCCATTTTGCTAGCGATTTTACTTCTACATTCGCAGATCCACTCCTTGGCCAATTATTTCCCAAGATTTTGAGGAAAATTTATCACAAAACTCAAACAAAACTCAAATTTTAAAATCTAAACGGCACTCACCAGCTGCTGACGTAACCATGGCCACATGCCGGCCAATCCAGGCCCACAGATCATGGGACAGCGATTCCCCACGTGCTGAATTTCTCCACATAAGTTTCACAGAACTCACAGCTGCCGCAGCTCGCGAAGACCTGCCCGCCTGCGCGCCCCTCCCATCCTCTGTGCGCTACAGAGAGTCAGAAGTCAGGCAGAATTCTCTGCCACAGAAGGTAGTTGAGGCCAGTTCATTGGCTATATTTAAGAGGGAGTTAGATGTGGCCCTTATGGATAAAGGGATCAGGAGGTATGGAGAGAAGGCCGGTATGGACAGGATACTGAGTTGGATGATCAGCCATGATCATATTGAATGGCGGTGTAGGCTCGAAGGGCCGAATGGCCTATTCCTGCACCTATATTCTATGTTTCTATGTTTCTATCTCTGGAGAGAAGGAATGGATGATGTTTCGGGCTGAAGAAGGGTGTCGACCCAAAACGCCACCCATTCCTCCTCCCCAGAGATGCTGCCTGTCTTGCTGAGTAACTCCAACATTTTGTGTCTATGCTAGATCACAAAATGGATCCTTTTAGGACTTAACTGGAATCAATGCCAAACAGATTAGAACAGAAGGGTTGGGAGGAGTTGGTGCACATCACAACCCTGATAAGACTTACCATATCAGTTATATGGCGACAGGAGCATGTCAGATGTATGTTCCTTAAACTTTCTCCAACATCAGGATGCACATATCACGTAAGTAATAGCCACTTTAAACTCATCTGAAATGCTACCATTCCTGCAACACTCAAGATGTTTGACATTACTCCAATAAAACAATTCATTTGGCATCCCACCCACCACCTAGAATATTCAGTCTTTAAACTACTGGCTGCGATGTGCGCTACCATTAACAGGCCAGGGCATGTCATGTTAAGTCAAGACAAGTGAAGTTGAGTTTAACGTCACTTGCACAAGTACAATGAGGTACAGGTACATTGAAGAATCTTGCTTTCAACAGCGTCATAGGCACACAGATGCAGACAAATGTGCAAGAATGTAAATTATATAGAAATCACATGTAATATTTCCAAAAGAAAAGACCAACATGCAAAAATGCAAGCGTAAGCTTCTTTAGCAACACCTGTCAAACCTGTGCATTCAGCCATATTGAAGGAAAAGGGCAGCAATCTCATAGAACACCTGCAAATTCATTTCCAAGGTATATATCACACTGACTAGAGGTATCTTGTTGTTCCCCCAGGGCTATTTGATCAAAATCATGAGACTCTAGATAAACTACTAGGAGATCGTGCATGATATGCATTGGAGTGTATGAGAAGTCAATCATAATGAGGGAATTAATTAAAGTAGCTGGTATCTGATAAACAAGTTCATGAACAATAGATTGGAAGTATTCTGGATTTGACATTCTGTTTGAAAGTTAGTTTCTCTTTGGAATGTTGAGTAATCCAATTTGTATTTCTGCTGGTTTCGATATTTTTAGATGATACTAGACCAAGTACAGGGCCGTTGGGTCTGTTCCCCCAATGCACAGTTGCGAGGGGAGGGGGCGGCCGGAGGCATCACGCACACACTTACCAACCTCTTTCATACACACACACTAACCACCCCTCACACAAAATATTACATGTGATTTCTGTATAATTAATATTATTAACCCACTCCTTTTACCCCATGCCTTGCCCTATCCAATCACACATAGCCCCCAATTCGCAGGCACAGAGGGGAAGAAGGAGGCACAGAGAGGGAGACACGGAGGCACAGAGAGATACACGGAGACACAGCGACTCGGAGGCACATAGAAACATAGAAAATAGGTGCAGGAGTAGGCCATTCGGCCCTTCGAACCTGCACCGCCATTCAATATAATTATGGCTGATCATCCAACTCAGAATCCTGTACCTGCCTTCTCTCCATACTCCCTGATCCCTTTAGCCACAAGGGCCACATCTAACTCCCTCTTAAATATAGCCAATGAACTGGCCTCAACTACCTTCTGTGGCAGAGAATTCCACAGATTCACCACTCTCTATGTGAAAAATGATTTTCTCATCTCGGTCCTAAAAGACTTCCCCCTTATCCTTAAACTGTGACCCCTTGTTCTGGACTTCCCCAACATCGAGAACAATCTTCCTGCATCTAGCCTGTCCAACCCCTTAAGAATTTTGTAAGTCTCTATAAGATCCCCCCTCAATCTTCTAAATTCTAGCGAGTACAAGCCGAGTCTATCCAGTCTTTCTTCATATGAAAGTCCTCCCATCCCAGGAATCAGTCTGGTGAACCTTCTCTGTACTCCCTCTATGGCAAGAATGTATGTCCTCAGATTGGGAGACCAAAACTTTACGCAATACTCCAGGTGTGGCCTCACCAAGATACTACAACTGCAGTAGAACCTCCCTGCTCTTATACTCAAATCCTTTTCCTATGAATGCTAACATGCCATTCGTTTTCTTCACTGCCTGCTGCAGCTGCGTGCCGACTTTCAATGACTGGTGTACCATGACACCCAGGTCTCGTTGCATCTCCCCTTTTCCTAATCGGCCACCATTCAGATAATAGTCTACTTTCCTGTTTTTGCCACCAAAGTGGATAACCTCACATTATACTGCATCTGCCATGCATTTGCCCACTCACCCAGCCTATCCAAATCACCTTGCAGCCTTCTAGCATCCTCCTCACAGCTGCACGCATTTCCAATTTCCTGTTTGATGCCATCCTCAACTCCACTACTACTCTTAGGTGACCTGTACACAACACCCACTAGAGTGTTCTGCCCCTTAGTGTTTCGCAGCTCTACCCATATCGATTCCACATCCTCCAAGCTAATGTCCTTCCTTTCTATTGTGTTAATCTCCTCTCTAACCAGCAACGCTACCCCACGTCCTTTTCCTTTCTGTCTATCCCTCCTGAATATTGAATATCCCTGGATGTTCAGCTCCCGGCCTTGGTCACCCTGTAGCCATGTCTCCGTGATCCCAACTATATCATAATCATTAATAGCTATCTGCACATTCAACTCATCCACCTTATTACGAATGTTCCTTGCATTGACCTCATATACAATTATGTTGAAAAGTGTCCCTTTTTGATTTTTGCCCTGGATTTGTCTGCCTGCCACTTTTACTTTTCACCTTGCTACCTATTGCTTCTACCCTCATTTTACATCCCCTCTGGCTCTCTGCTCACACATTTAAGAAACCCACCACCTCTTATTTTCTGTTTATTATTTGTTCTCCTTTCCCCCCTACATGTTGGGTCTGTGTGCTTCCCTTCTTTGCCTCCTGCCTCACATACGGTCTACTAGCTTTCTCTATTTGAGTCCCTCCCCCCAACCGATCTAGTTTAAAGTCTCCCCAGTAGCCTTTGCAAATCTCCCTGCCAGGATATTGGTTCCCCTCGGGTTCAAGTGCAACCCGTCATTTTTGTACGGTCACACCTTCCCCAAAAGAGGTCCCAATGATCCAGAAACTTGAATCCCTACCCTCTGCACCAGCCCTTCAGCCATGCATTTATCCACCACCTCGCTCCATTCCTACTCTCACTGTTGCATGGCACAGGCAGTAATCCTGAGATTGTTACCTTTGCGGTCCTTCTCAACTCTCCTCCTAACTCCCTAAATTCTCCTTTTCAGGCCATCTTCTCTTTTTCTACCTATGTCATTGGTACCTATATGTACCACGACCTCAGGCTCCTCTCCCTCCAATTTCAGGATATGTTGGACACGTTCAGACACATCCCAGACCCTGGCACCAGGAAGGCAAACTACCATCCGAGTCTCCTGACTGCGTCCACAGAATCGTCTATGTGACCCCCTAACTATAGCGTCCCCTATTACTACTGCCCTCCTCGTCTTTTCCTTACCCTTCTGAGCCCTGGTCTCTGTACCTGAGGCCCGGCTGCTGTTGCTACCCCCAGGTAGGCTGTCCCCCTCAACAGTACTCAAACAGGAGTACTTATTGCTAAGGTGTACAACCACCGGGGTACTCTCTAGTCCCTGCCTCTGCCCCTTGCCCCTCCTAACCGTGACCCACTTGTCTGCCTCCTGTGGCCTTGGAGTGGCCACCTCTCTGTAACTCCTCTCTCCAGGTTCCTAATACGTTCTAAGAGAACATCCCCATCTTGATGCACCTGATGCAGATGTGGACGTCTGGAAGGCTATCAGACTCCCTGACCTCCCACATCTGACATCCAGAACAGTAAACTGCCCTGTCCCGCTGAGTTACTCCAGCATTTTGTGTCTACCTTTGATTTAAACCAGCAGCTGCAGTTCTTTCCTACACATTGTGGTCTGGCATCATTTGTATTAGCATTTACAACCCCATGCACAAACTCCAATTGGTACAGGTGATGACATATCTGGCAAGCTGTAAATCAAATAGAAAATGATGGGAATAACAAAAGGCAGGATCGTTAGTGGGCGATCCTAGTGTCTCAAGGGCCCTGAAACAATTGTATAAACTTTGCCCAAATCTCCCTCTTCAATTGAAAATAAGTTTTGCACCAAAAATTCATCTTGTTAAATTAGAGGATAGCAGGCAGAACACATGCCTGGAAAGGTGCTTTGTGACCTTCTACCCATCTCACCCCACCGCCCTGTCATCAATAGTCTCCAAGAAGCAACTCAAAATGTACAGCATGGAAACCAGAAACTTGCCAGCAATTGGGAGCATGGCCCAGCACCCAGCCTCATCCTTGATGCCAATTGCCACCAGAAGAGCGAGTTTGCTGGGATGGCATCATAGGTTCAAATGTTGTTACCCATTGGTATACCAGATTTGCCAGAGGAGGTCGTTGAGGCAGGTATTATAACAGCATTTAAAAGACATATGGACAAGCACATGGATAGGAAAGATTTGGAAGGATATGGGACATACGCAGGTAAATAGAACTAGCTCAGAGAGGGCATTTTGGTTGGCACAGACTAGTTGGGTGAAAAGGCCTGTTTCCATGTTGCATGGCTCTGTGACTGTCGTGAATGGATGGTGATGGAAGGTTCAGGGAATGAATAACCTTCCACTGTTTTTTGCATGCACTCCGTGACACTGAAGAACATTATCCCATCGGCACAAAATGGAACTTGTCCGTGCCCAAGATCCAAGCCACAGCTGTCAATTAGAATTAACATGTTTCAAACTGCTCGATAACTACACGTCTCGCAGGACTTGAAGCATTTTTCAGCCACTGTCCTTCTGTTAAGGAGGAGTGTGCTGCCATGGTCTAAGTGGCTTCTGAAGGCATTACATTTGTTTTCTGGCATCTGGGTTGTGTTGCTCATCAAACAAGACAGGGCGTCTGATCATTTCTATTAGATTCCCCTTCATCCTTCTAAACTCCAGTGAATACAAGCCTAGTCTTTTCAATCTTTCCTCATATGACAGTCCCGCCATCCCAGGGATCAATCTCGTGAACCTACACTGCACTGTCCGTCCTCAAATTAGGAGAACAAAACTGTACACAATACTCCAGATGCGGTCTCACCAGAGCCTCTTTGCAGAATAACCTCTTTACTCCTATACTGAAATCCTCTTGTTAAGAGACTGGAACACCTGGGGTAAACCCACAGAGTCACAGGGAGAACGTACAAACTCTGTGCAGACAGCACCCATAGTCAGGATCGAACCCAGTTCTCTGGCGCTGTAAGGCAGCAACTCTACCACCTTCTCAGACATCTTTTCAATGAGAGGATGGTGAGGTAACTTCACAAAGTTACCTCACCATCAGTAGAAAGTCACAAAGTACATTTCCAGTCATGTGCTCTGCCTGCTCTCTTCTGAATTCAGAAGAGACCCAGGGTAAAGTTCCCGTAAATTAAAGAGGGAGCTCAGGGCAAAAATAAATACATTCTTACCAAGGGCCATGAAAGTTTAAAATTCTAGATGGTAAAAAAAAAGCTTAAAGAAAGACCTTTGAATGATTTAATGTGCATCTTTAAAATCAGTGGGGTTTTTTTAATCCTCCAACAATGCCATCTAAATTTCCTTTGCCACCCATTTATTGATAGAGGTGGTGCATTTAATAAAGTTGTTAGCTCCCAGCTACAGCAACCTGGATTCAAACTTAAGATCCAGTGCTGTCTCTGTGAGGTTTGAACGTTCTCCCTGTTACCGCATGGGTTTCCTCGCACTCCCCAAAGACATGCAGGTCAGTGGGTTAATTAGCCGCTGTCATTTGTCACTAAAGTGTAGAAAATCCACAAATTGTTGGGAATTTGGGAGAATAAAATGTGAGCATTGCGAATAGCTTAAATGGGGCACCTCGGTTGGCATTGACAAGTTAGGCTGAAGGGCATGTTCCTGTGCTGTATGACCATGTCTGTAATGTAAATGGGTTGGGGAGTGTGGGGTTGGAACAGACTCATGGGTTCAAGGGTCTGTTTCTGCTCTCCTTGACCCAAAGACTATGAACTGAGGCACCTGCACTGGGCACATCTATACAGCCCTTTATTCTCATATGGAGAATATCTGCTAATGAAAAGGCAACCACTCTGGGGCGGTTACAACCTGACCTGACAGTGGTTTATCTCCACATGATTATTCACTTTTCTTCACCAGTACGTCTGTTCACAGTTTTCTATTTCCACTTTCTCCATTGATCTGCCCTTCATCTTCATGGCTGGCCTTCATTTCATGAGCTTTTGGGCATGCTTGGAGAGGCTGATATCCTGCTGACTTCCAAAAGGATATATCAGCTGGAGGCTGACATACATTTGTATACCAAGGGATGTCTTGATTTGTTTAAAAAAAAACTATTTCACATTTTAGTGGAAATATTAAAATGATTCATTTGCAGAATTTATGAAATATGCAGCACTATTTTTATGTTAAGGAATCGCATCACACTTGCAGCATTCATTCATTTCTGTTTAATCCTTTGTCAATTTGACCAGTAAAATCCCAAATGCATTTTGTTTAAATAATGGTCATTCAATGAATTCTTGAAAGATGCAGCACAGAAACAAGCCCATTGACCCACTGAGTCCACTCCGACCATTGATCACCCATTCACATTGGTTCTGTTAACCCACTTCTCATTTCCATTTCCTACACACTAGAGGCAATTTTACAGAAGCCAATTCACCTACAAACACACAAGTATTTGTGATATAGGAAGAAATCGAAGCACCCAGGGAAAACGCACCTGGTCACATACGAGAACATCAAAATTCCACACAGGGAATGCCCGAGGTGAAAATCAAACCGGGGTCTATGGCGCTGTGAGGCAGCAGCTCTAAAAATCGCTGTCGACTAATTGAATTGAATTCAATGACATTTTCATTGTCCATTGTATCAGCAGACTTCATAAGACAAAAAGACTGGGTTAAGTTTAGTTTAGAGATGCCGCGCGGAAACAGGCCCTTCGACCCACCGAGTCCGTGTCGACCGGTGATCCCCGCACACACTAGGGACAATTTATACTTATACTAAGCCAATTAACCTACAAACCTGTACATCTTTGGAGTGTGGTAGGAAACCAGAGCACTCGTGGATATCCCATGCATGTCACGGTGAGAACGTACAAACTCCTTATAGGCAGCAACGTGATCAGGATCAAACCCGGGTCTCTGACGCTGTAAGTGCTGTAAGGCAGCAACTCTATCGCTGCACCACCGTGCCGCCCCACAGTGAGAACTTCAAAAGTCAAAGTCAAAAGAGTTTATTGTCATGTGTCCCTGACAGGACAATGAAAATCTTTCTTTGCATAGCACAACAGAACATAGAAGGCATTGACTACAATTCTATACATAAATACACCCATGAATTAATAAATTAATAAAGTGCAAATAACAGATGGAGGGATATTAATGTTCAGAGTTCCGAGCCAGGTTTAATAGCCTGATGGCTGTGGGGAAGTAGCTATTCCTAAACCGGGTTGTTGCAGTCTTCAGGCTCCTGTACCTTCTACCCGAAGGTAGCAGGGAGATGAGTGTGTGGCCAGGGTGGTGTGGGTCCTTGATGATGCTGCCAGCCTTTTTGAGGCAGCGACTGTGATAAATCCCCTCGATGGAAGGAAGGTCAGAGCCGATGATGGACTGGGCAATGTTTACTACTTTTTGTAGTCTTTTCCTCTCCAGGGCGCTCAAGTTGCCGAACCAAGCCACGATGCAACCAGTCAGCAAGCTCTCTACTGTACACCTGTAGAAGTTAGAGAGAGTCCTCCTTGACAGACCAACTCTCCGTAATCTTCTCAGGAAGTAGAGGCGCTGATGAGCTTTCTTAATAATTGCATCTGTGTTCTCAAACTTAGTATTCCGGACAAAATATTCAATGACTCAAGTCACTTGGTTCTGTGGCATCACTGGCACCTTGCCTCTGCCAAAATTACTTGTCTTGTCAAGATGAAAGTGACGGTCCAAAATAATCTTTCAGTGCTCATTATGGGCAACAGTTAAGTCTGATGTTTATGCATGTCCATTCTGTTCATGTTTTTATGCCCTCAGATCTTGCTGTGGCGCTAACCATAAGCCTATTTGTTTTTCCCTTTGTTGTTTGAAGCATTTTGCAAGTACTGGCACGTGTTAGAAATTTGAATTCATCAATTTAATGAGTTTTTTTCTGAGCTACCTTCAATTCCCCAGTTAACTTCAAAAGCTGTGTTGGTGCTGATGTGAACAACCCTTGCTTCAAGGCTGCAGAACAAACAATAAATTATTTAATCATTCATTTCAAAGTGATTCTGTTTAAATCTTTGGAGCAATATCTTAATAGCATGTGTCTTTGGCAATGTCCTCTGTGCAATGCTGAGAACACGAGTATGGAGGAAGGAACTGCCGGAGCTGGTTTACACCAAAGATAGACACAATATTTCAGAATCTTTGAGACATCGATTGCTGAGTTACTCCAGCATTTTGTGCCTATCCTCTGAGAGCACAAGGGTTCCCAAACCATGTATATCACTCCTCTTTTTGTGGGCAGACTGACTGCTGTACACCAACTGAAGAATGCATTCCTTACTGGATACATTTGCCATTGTAATAGGCTGACACCTTGCTCACATCTAGATTTTGTTAATTTTTCTTTGCAGCATCACTGACCAATTGGAAGCATTAATGGGAACAAGCACTTTGCAAATGGATTCCAAAAACATAGAATATATAACAGTAGAGCAATGGTTCAGTTCAGTTTAGTTTATTGTCACATGTTCCGAGGTACAGTGAAAAGCTTTTGTTGCGTGCTATCCAGTCAGCAGAAAGATCCTTTGGCCCAAAATACCGCACTGAACAAAATGCAAAGTTAGCTAATCTCCTTTGGACAGGATCATGGATAGACGAGGTTTAGAGGGATATGGGCCAAATGCAGGCAGGTGGGACGAATGTAGATGAGGCATCTTAGAAGGCGTGGGGACAATTGGGATGACGGCCCTGTTTCCTTGCAGTATGACTCTATAACTCCTATGCCAGCACATGATCCACGTCACTCCATTACATGCATTTCCAAGTGTCATCCAAACGCCTTTTAAGTCTCACTATCGTATCTGCCTCCACCACCGCTACTGACAGCGCATTCCAGGCACTCACCATTCTCTGTGTAAAAACAATTCATCTAATTTCAAGTATGCCCCTTTCACCTACAAACCTTTAACCTTTCTACCGTAAGAAAATGGTTTGAACTGCCTACCCTATCTATGCCTGTCATTATTTTATAAAGCTTCAGGTCTCTTTCAATCCCTGACCCTTGAGAGAAAACTATCTAAGTTTGTCCAACCTCTCTGTATAGCTTATACCTTCTAATCCAGATAGCTTTTCTGGTAAATCTCTTCTGCGGCCTCTCCAAAGCCTCCACATACTTCCTGTAAGACTTTTATCCAATTAGTTCTGACTGGGAAAATAGAATGGTCTTTGTGTAGCAATGCACGTAAGAAATTGTTCAATTTCATAGGTAGACAAAAATGCTGGAAAAACTAAGGGTGGGGGGCGGGAAGAAGAAAGGAAGAAGCGGAGACAGAAGGCTGAGGGAGAGCTGAGAAGGGGAGGAGAACGCAGGGAATACCTGAAATTGGAGGTCAATGTTCATACCGCTGGGGTGTAAACTGCCCAAGCGAAATATGGGGTGCTGCTCCTCCAATTTATGGTGGGCCTCACTCTGGCCATGGAGGAGGCCCAGGACCGAAAGGTCGGATTCGGAATGGGAGGGGGAGTGGAAGTGCTGAGCCACCGGGAGATCAGGTTGGTTATTGCGAACTGAGCGGAGGTGTTGGGCGAAGCGATCGCCAAGCCTACGCTTGGTCTCACCGATGTAGAGCAGTTGACACCTACAGTGGATGCAATAGATGAGGTTGGAGGAGGTGCAGGTGAACCTCTGCCGCACCTGGAAAGACTGCTTGGCTCCTTGAATGGAGTCAAAGGGGGAGGTAAAGTGACAAGTGTAGCATTTCCTGCGGTTGCAAGGGAAAGTGCCAGAGGAGGGGGTGGTTTGGGTGGAAAGGGATGAAATGACCAGGGAGTTATGGAGGGAGCGGACTCTGCGGAAAGTGGAAAGGGGAGGAGATGGGAAGATGTGGCCGGTGGTGGGATCCCGTTGGAGGTGGCAAAAATGTCGGAGAATTATTTGTTGTATATTACGACTGGTAGGGTGGAAGATGAGGACAAAGGGGACTTTGCCCTTGTTACGAGTGAGAGCAGAGTTACGGGGTATAGAAGAGACCCTGGTGAGAACCTCATCTATAGTAGAAGTGGGGAACCCCCGTTCCCTGAAGAATGAGAACATCTCCGAAGCCCTGGTTTGGAACACCTCATCCTGGGTGCAGGTACGGTGTAGACGGAGGAATTGGGATGGAGTCCTTACAGGAAGCAGGGTGGGAAGAAGTGTAGTCCAGATAGCCATGGGAGTCAGTGGGTTTCTAGTAGATGGAGATAGCGAGGTCTAGAAATGGTAGGGAAATGTTGGAAATGGTCCAGGTGTATGTGAGTGCTGGATGGAAGTTAGTGGTGAAATGGATGAAGTCAGTGAATTCTGCATGGGTGCATGAGGTAGCACCAATGCAGTCTTCGATGTAGAGGAGGTAGAGTTCGGGGATTGGGCCTCAAACAAAGATTGTTCGACGTACCCTACAAAGAGGCAGGCATAGCTTGGGCCCATGCACGTACACATAGATGCGCCTTCTATTTGGAGGAAATGGGAGGAGTCAAATGAAAACTTATTAAGGGTAGGACCAGCTCCGCTATGCGGAGGAGAGTATCAGTATACGGGGATTGGTTGGTTCTGCGGTCGAGGAAGAAACGGAGGGCTTTAAGACCCTCCTGGTGGGGGATGGATGTGTAGAGTGACTGGACATCCATGGTGAAGTTGAGTGAATGGGGGCCTAAAAAAATGGAAGTCATGGAATCGACAAAGAGCGTGTGAGGTGTGTTGAACATAGGTAGGGAGGGATTTAACCAGGGGGGATAGGATGGAGTCGAGGTATGTGGAAATAAGTTTGGTGGAACATGAACTGGCAGAAACAATGGGTCTGCCAGGACAGTCAGTTTGTGGATTTTCGGGAGAAGGTAAAATCAGGACGTGCGGGGCTGGGGAACGATGAGGTTGGAGGCTTGGGAGGGCAGGGAGCCGAAAGTGATGAAGTCAGTCATAGTCTTAGAGATCATGGCCTGGTGCTCGTCTGTGGGGTCATGGTCCAAGGATAATTAGGAGGAGGTGTCTGAGAGTTGGCGTGTGGCCTCAGCCTTGTAGAGATCAGCGCGCCAGACTACCACGGCAACTCCCTTGTCGGCAGGTTTGATCACCCAGTCTGGGTTGTTGCAGAGTGAGTGGAGGGCTGAACGCTTCAGGGGGGAAGCGGTTAGAGTGATGAAGAGGAGTGGAGAAGTTGAGGCGGTTGATGTCCCGCCGACAGTTTAAAATAAAAGGTCTAAAGCAGGTAGATGGCCAAGATCCAAGTTCGGTATCCAAGAGGGGGAGGTCAGAAGAGATGGTGAACACACGGCAAGGATGGGGGTTGGGGCCGGAGGAAGGCAGGTGAGTGGATGGAGTCCGAGGCGATGTCTAGTAGGAGTGTGGTAGGTGGCCAGGGAGGAGGGGGGTGTGAGTCGTCAACCTGAACATAATACTGTCACCAGTTGAATATGTAGGTGAGGTCATAGTTAACAATAAACTTTATAGTAATTCAGATAAGGTGACACTAAACAATGCAGGTTTGTTTGTTCCAGCCCCAGCATAGGAGCAGGCCCTTCAGCACACAATGACACTGTGGGCCAGATGGCCTGCTCCAGGTTAGTCAGTCTTATGCAAGTCAGCTGTTAAAGATGCACTAGTAGTTCATTTTAAAGTAGCCCACTTGGCAAGGATCTCTTGTGGTTATTTTAACTCCCATCTGATTTTAATTCTCTTTGACTTGAGTTTGGCTTCACATCCTGTGCTTCAGTTTGCATGGTGAGCAGAGGAATCTTGTTGCTTATTTTTAATTGTTATTCAGTACCCCCCCTCTGGAAAGTGAGTCAGAAGCAATTTAAAATGTAATTCCCCGGTTACGGAATTGCCTGGACTCGCAATGACGTTTGGTAGCTGAGGGGAGCCAAAGTTAGTGAAATTGTGAATCACCCCATCGTAAGGTCGATATCTTCAGAGAAAAGGGAAATTCGAAGGAAAACAAAAAGAAAATTAAAAAATTCCTTTACCAAATTTTAAATTACATTATTAAATGAGCATGCTGAATATTGCTCATTTATCCATTTTGTTCTTCTGTGATGATTTAGGAATGTGCTCTCTTTCATTATGGAAACACTATATTACACTAGTTTATCCATTTCAGCTTTCTGAAAGGTTTCACAGTACATTTCACATAATTTATCTTCGTATTCATATGAGATAAATGCAAATCTACAAAATTTCTCAGCCTGGTAAAGAAATATGGATACGGTTTAATATATTATGATATACTGCAAACAAGCCTTTCCACGGGGTACATTTCTCGATATACTCATTTCCATCTCTAAAGAGTGAAGAACTGGAATTTTAAGGTAGACTACCCAGCTGGGACCCGTTGGGTCGCGTCCCCTCAACGTGTGGTTGCGGGGGAGCGGCCTGCGGTGTAACACGAGGGGAGAGGGGGGAGAGAGATAAGGAGGGGGGGAGAGGAGGTGGGAGGGGAGGATGGGGGAGAGGGGAGGATGGGGATAGGGGGGAAGAGGAGGGGGGAAGAGGAGGGGGGAGGATAAGGGGAAAGAGGGAGAGGAGGGGGGAGCGGTTAACAGCGGGGGGAGCGGGTAGCAGAGGGTGGGAGCAGTTAACAATGGGGAGAACGACAGAGGAGCAAGCGGGGAGGAGTGGATAGCAGCGGGGAGGAGTGGTTTATAGCGGAGGGGGGAGCGGGGAGCAAGTAGCAGCGGGGGGAGCGGGTGAGAATGGGTAGCAGCAGAGGGGAGCGGGGAGGAGCGGTTAACAGTGGGGAGGAGCGGTTAACAGCGGGGGGGAACGGGCGTCAACCAAACCACTGCGAGTTCGGTGGAGAGGGGGATGTCACTCGCAGTGCTTTGGTTGACGCCCGCATATATAAGGAGAATTAAAGCTCAAAGGTTTCAGATAAAGTGATTTCGGACTCCAGGGAATAAATCTCGATCAGAATATGTACATTTTTTTACCATTAATGCGTTTTTTCGAACAAATGTGATCACACACACACACACACACACACACACACACACACACACACACACACACACACACACACACACACACACACACACACACACACACATTTTAAGTAGATAAAATAACATTAAAGCGTAAAGGAAGAATTTATTTTCGCAATGGAAACTGTTTAGGTGAGGGTAGGATTTTTTTTTTGAGATGTATTTTAAACAGCTGTAAGTCTACATAAAGGTGTAAATGCTTGTGTCTTTAAAGAGGTTAATGATTGTTTTAGAGCTTGAGGGTTAGCAACGTAGACCTAGATAGAGTGCACATGAGAAGATGTTTCCAGTAATGGGAAAGTCCAGAACCAAAGGGCACAGCCTCAATAAAAGGATGTACCTTTAGGAGGAGTTTCTTTAACCAGATGGCGGTGAATCTGTGGGATTCAGCTGTGGAGGCCAAGGCATTGGGTATTTTTAAAGCAGGGATTGATAGTTTATTGATAGGTAAGTGCATCAAAGGTTGCATGGAGAAGGCAGGGGAATGGGTTTACGTAGCAATGTTACAAAATTTTGAGATTTAAAAAATCAAGTCTGCAATTTATCCCATCAGATAAAGCATAAAAAAAAGTTTGACACCTAATTCACTTTCATATCTTCAGTATTAAGAAAGTTATGACCATTTTCATACTTGGAAATTAGCATCTTGTTCCCCATTGCCTTTCAATTGACTTAACTAAAAAGCTGTGATCTAGAACCGTTAAAAGCCCATAACTTTCTTAAAAATTAAGAGAACTCAGTGAAATTTTCAGTTATTATAGATTGAAGCATTCTGAAACAAATATGAAACAATCTTACTTGGATGACCTGAAATTAAAGCATATAATTAGTTAGTTATCTAATTGTAACTAATTACAAAATTCAATGAGTAGATCTAAACATCTATCCATTTCATAAGAAAAGATAAACTTTTTTTTAAATTGCCTAAGTGTCCAAATAACATTCACACAATAATCCACAATATAACATAATTTTTAAATCTCATTTTCATGAATTTCTGGGCCAAATGGAAGGAATTTAGTGTTTAATGCCTGTAAATTAATGGCTATTTAAATCAACTAGCGAGTGGGTTTTAGTGGAATGCGGTGGATTGGAACGTTGTGGTTTGCGGTGAAGTCGGGAGGAAAAATACTGTTGGTTCATACATTTTCTTTGGACCCCATTTCGCAACATGAAAATATTATTAAAGCCTCAATAAAAACCAACTTTTTTTTTTTTGAATATATTTTTATTAGAGGCCATACATATAACAAATAATATAGCATTTTTTTCCAAATATAGTTGATACATCTTTCCAAAATTATATAAATGTTAACAAAATATATATATTGGCCTCACTTTTTTTTATAGAGTGAAAAAAGTATAAAGAAAGAATAGTGAATAATTATAAGAGTATGATTATAGTTGATTAATATAAAGAAGAGAGAGAAGAAAAAAAAATAATAAAATAAAATAAACAAAAACAAAAAACAAAAACAAAAAAAATACTTGTGGAAAAGAAAACGGTATACAACTTATCAATGAGTGGAACAATTTCTAATTATAATATATAGAGACAAGTATATAAATCTGATCTTAAACATTTTTGTTTGATCTTTCCACCGGGTACTCATTGAGTTTCGATGCTGAGCCCAGCTACCCCTTCATATAATCAGTGAATGGAGACCATATTTGTTCAAAAATCTCAGGTTTATCCATTAGGATAAATCTAATTCTCTCCAATTGTAATGTCTCCAACATTTCCACTGTCCACATTTTAATTGTCGGGGATAATGGTCCCTTCCAAAATTGTAATATTAATTTTTTTCCAATTATTAAATAGTAATCCAGAAAATTTCTTTGATTTACTGTTAAAATTTGAGTTGAATCTAAAACCCCAAATATAATTAATTTTGAGTCAGGGCTTAATGTGATCTTTAAAACTGTGGAAATAATTTTAAAAATCTCAGTCCAATAACTTTTAAGTTTTGTACATATTACAAAACTATGATTTAAAGCGGCTTCTATGTGCTGACATTTATCACATAATGGTGATATAGTAGGAAAAATTCTATTTAATTTCTTTTTTGAGTAGTGTAATCTATGTATTACTTTGAATTGTATCAAAGTATGTCTGGCATTTAACGAACAGCGATGAATTCGTTGTAAGCTTTCTTCCCATAAATCTTCTGTTATAGGTAAACCAATTTCATTTTCCCATTTTTGTCGGAATAGTTCCGTTTTTGGCATTTCCCCGTCCAAAAAAATATTTTATATATATATATGCTATTAATTTTTCTGTTGTTGGATGCTTGTTAAGTACTTCATCCAGTATACCTGGCTCTCTATTTCTGTAATTTAGCGTATTTAATTTGACATAATCTCTAATTTGTAAATATCTAAATAGATTATTTGCTTGCAGTCCATAAATCTCTTTCAACTCCTGGAATGAGAGGAATTTCCCATTCCTGTAAAGATGTTCTATCCTTATTATTCCTAAGTTTTTCCAATGTCTAAACCCCACATCCAATGTCGAAGGTTTAAACATAGGATTATTCATAATTGGTACACAAAGTGGTATAGTTTCTAAATGTAAAGTCTTAATGATTTGTTTCCAGGTACGTATATTATTTAAAATTATAGGGTTTTCCTTATATAATTTTTTTTGTACCACCCCAGGGGCAAGGAGTATTGTGCTTATGTCGAAAGGGAAACAATCTTCCTTTTCAATTCTTAACCAAGCTGGGTCGTGTTCCATCTGTATCAACCAATAATTAAAGTTCTTAATCTGAACCGCCCAAAAATAATATTAAAAATTAGGTAAAGCTAATCCACCATTTATCTTAGATTTACATAAGTGTGTTTTACTTATTCTATGATTTTTGTAATCCCAAATGAAGCTATTAACTATAGAATCAATTAAAAAAAAAAAATTTTTAGGAAGATATAACGGAATGGCTTGAAATAAATATAGTAATTGAGGCAGAAAAATCATTTTAATGGCATTTATTCTACCGATCATTGATATCGGTAATGTTTTCCAATATAAAATATTTGTTTTTAATTTATTTAATAATTGAGGAAAATTAGATTTAAATAAAGAATTATAAGATTTTGATACATTCATTCCAAGATATTTAATTTGATTATTAGCTATTTTAAATGGAAATTTTTGTAATTTATTCAATTTAATTCCTGTTATAGGCATAATTTCACTTTTGTTCCAGTTAATTCTATATCCTGAGAACTCACTAAATTCATTTATCACTTCAAGTACTTTAGGGATGCTAACCTCTGGTTTTGTTATATACAATAAAACATTATCTGCATATAAAGATATTTTATTAATTGTAGTTTTAGTATTATATCCATAAATTTCTGGTTCTACTCTAATCCTTTCGGCTAATAATTCTATAGCGAGTGCAAATAGTAACGGTGATAACGGGCAACCTTGTCTACAACCCCTAGAAAGATTGAATTTTGCTGATAACATTTGGTTTGTTATGATTCTTGCTGTTGGGCCTGAATATAAAATTCTAACCCATTTGCAAAATCCTTCTCCCAGTTGAAATTTCTGCATTATCCTAAATAAATAAGGCCATTCAACCTGGTCAAACGCCTTCTCCGCATCCAGGGATATAACTGCTAGTTCAACATCAGTCATTCTTTTCGAGTAGATAATATTAAACAGACGTCTTAAGTAGAATAACGTTTAGGAATAAAACCTGTTTGATCATGATGTATTAATCTATTGATCACTAAACTTAACCGTTGAGATAAAATTTTTGTTAATATTTTTTGATCTGTATTTAAAAGAGCTTTTGCTCTGTATGATCCTGGGTCTTCTGGATCTTTGTCTGCCTTAGGAATAAGTGTAATTGTGGATTCTTTTAAGGTTTCATGAAGTTGTTCTTGTTCGTAGGCAACTTTGTACATAATTTGTAACCATGGGACGATCAAATCATGAAACTTCTTATAAAATTCAACCCCCAAACCATCGGGTCCTGCAGCTTTACCATTCTTCAATGATCTAATTGATTCCTCAATATCTTTTGCTGATATTTCGGCATCTAATAATTCTCTACCTTCCCGATCTAATCCATTAATGTTACATTTCTGGAGAAACGTTTCTATTGTCTCGGGTTGATCCGTCACTTTTGATGTATATAGTTTTTGATAGTATTGTTGAAATCTATCATTAATATCTTTTGGTAAAGTTAATATATCTCCTTGTTCAGATTTGACCTTATATATCATTTTTTCTTCTTCTGTTTTTCTTAGTTGCCGAGCTAACAATTTATGCAGTTTATCCCCAAATTCAAAATGTATTTGTTTGGTCTTTTGAAAAAGTTTAATAACGTACTTTGAATGTATCTCATTTAATTTGTATTTTAATGTTACAATTTTATTATGTATAACCCTAGATGGAGACATAGCATTTTCCATATCCAACTGCCTTATTTCATTTTCCAATTTCTGTTGAATCTTTCTATTTTCCTTATTCAGATATGCCTGCGCTGAGATTGTAGCACCCCGTATAAAAGCTTTAAATGTGTCCCCTAAGAGAGATGATGAAATTCCAGGTTTGTCATTGGTTTCAAAAAATAATTCAATCTGTTTAACCAGATAATCTGAGCACCTTTTATCATTTAATATATGAGGATTAAGTCTCCATTGCGAATTTCCTTTAGTTATACCCTTTAAGTTAATCTTAAATGTTAATGGAGCATGATCTGAAATAATAATATTATGGTATTTTGAGTCATACGTAAATGGGACAAGTTTTGAATCTATTAGAAAATAATCTATCCTGGAGTATGTTCCAAATACCGGCGAGTAAAATGAGTATTCTCGGCCATTAGGATTTACATTTCTCCAAATATCTTTGACATTAGCTGATCTAATAAAATAATTTATGAATTCACTTGATTTAGAAATAACCTTCCTTTTGATTGAAGATCTGTCTAAATAATTGTCCAAAGTGCAATTTAAATCGCCCCCAATTATTAGATTGTTCTGTGTTACTGTAGGGATAGTATTAAATATTTTCTTAAAGAATAGTGGATTATCAAAATTTGGGCCATATATATTCATAAGTACAACCTTCTTCGAGTATAATTCACCCGTGACTATTATATATCTACCTTCTGGGTCCTCTATTATTGAACTATGTTTAAATTGAATACCTTTACGAATAAGAATGGCAACTCCTCGAGATTTATGAGTGAATGATGAATGATACACCCTAGAAATCCAATTTGCCGTTAACCTATATTGTGCCTCCTTTTTTAGATGAGTCTCTTGAAGATAGATTATATCAGCTTGTATTCTATTTAATTGCGCCAAAACCTTACCTCTCTTGATTGGTTCATTAATACCTTTTACATTCCAACTACAGAAGATGATTCCATCACCCCCCTTTTTCTTGTTAGTGTCTTGCATTAGGATGTTATGGTGGATTATAATGAGGTAGATGTCTCAGCACATATATCCCAATTTCGCACCCTAGTTTATGATCAACTAATACTAATAACATTATTTGACATACATATCCTCTCCAGTCTACGGTATAATTCCATTCAAAAGTAAAATAATATAATTCCACATATAATATATTAAAAAAAATAATATAAAAAAGAGAAAAGAAAAAGTTAGTAATATTATTGCAAAGGTGCAGGAAAGAGTGTCTAAAGCTACATAAAGTGGTGTTAGTGTAAGCCACACTAGCGTGGTGTTAAACTACGGACTTCCGTTGGGAAAAAAAGATGTTTGTATTTCCAGTTCCGTAAATGCCTTAAGGGCAATATATTTAGGGGCGGGGTATTACATTTCCATTCTTATTAATACTTTATTGATTTAATTTGCTGTTATCATTTTAGGTTATTTAAGGAGGTATTGCATATATTTATTAATAATGGTTAGTACTGAACTAATACTATTATATATTAGTTTATTATTAATAATCATTGAGCTCTCCAAGTCCAATAATTTTACAAGTTCATCATTCTTCCTCCTTAATGCTGGTTGTGGATCGGCATCAGGTAAGTGTTGAGTATAATTCAAGTTCATTATTCTTCCTCCTCTTCTTCATCATCGTCTTCTCTCTGTGTTCCCTCTGCTTCTTCTTCTTCTTCCTCATCCAACTCCTTCTCGATTTTACGTGTGAACTCCAGAGCTTCGGTATGTTTAGTGAAGTGGTGCTCTTTGTTGTCGTAGCTCACTCGTAGTGTGGCAGGATACATCAGGCCATATCTCACGCCCTTTATATTCCTGAGGATGTGCCTTGTTTCAGTAAAAAGGGCTCTTCTCCTGGCAACTTCCGCAGGATAATCTCTGAATATGCTGATCTTATCACCATCATAAAACAGATTCTGTTTGCGAATTATTATCTTCATCATATCTTCCAAAACATGATCGTAAATCACTTTCACAATCAGTTGTCTTGGTGGCGAACCCGTCTTTGGGTGTCGTCTCAGTGCTCTGTACGCTCAGCCAAGTAGGGGTGCTTGATCCAGATTCAAGACATTCTTCAGAAGATTTGCAGCAAACTCTCTGGTGTCTTGAGCTCCCTCCTTGCCTTCACGCACACCCACGATACGCAAGTTCTTACGTCGTTGCCTTCCCTCCAAGTCAATACATTTCTCAGTTATTTTATTCAATAAATCTGTTAAACGCTTGTTCTCGGAGAGAAGTTTCTCATTCGCCTTAGCACTTGAATCCGCAATATTGGTCAGTTCCTTTATTGCTTCGTGTTGTTGATCAAGTGTTCTCATAATAGGTTTCAACTTGCGATCAACTGAGAGTTCCAAGCCACCAACTTTCTGATTAACTTCATGCATCTGTTGTTTTAGATCAGCATCTGCTTTTATCTTCTATTCATCCATCATAATTTTTACTGTGGTTGCAACTTCATTTTTCAACTCCTCTTTAACTTGTTCTTTAAATATTTCAATGTCAGCTCTGAGCAGCTTAAATTCTTCCTTATATTCTTTCTTCATATTTTTAAACTCACCCTTCATGGTGGCTTTCAGATCCTCCATTTCAGATTTCTTCCTTGGGATATCCTCCAGAGAGCCAGTCAAACTCGAGGTCGAGGCTTCAACTGGGCCTACCTCTTTTTTCAGCACAGATTTTTTCTCTTTGGGAGTTCTTTTCATCGACATTACTGCTTTAAAAGTCGCTCACCTGATAACGTCAGGGGCCTTATCTGCTGCCGGTGCCGTTCACAAACACTCCTCTCTGGTAAGTAGCTATAAATAACCCCGTTTTATCCTGTTTTTTAATACAATTTTTACGGAGCTGGACGGTGCTGGTTCCTCCTCCTCCATAGCACCACCGGAAGTCTAAAAAACCAACTTTTAATATAAAAATAAACTGTGTACCTTTTTTTCTCCCCTACGCAAATTCCTTCCCGTTGTCGGCGCTCACGGCTTTTGAAGGTGATTTTTAAATTACTCTAGATAATAAATAATCTAGCGTAATTTAAAAATACCTTCATTGATGAAATGTCGGAGCGATTTTTCTTCCGCAACAAAATCGCCCGACATGGATCGATTTGCCCAGACTGTAGAAAAACGGCACTTTAAGCCCGCCCCCCTCTGAAAGGCGCCAAAGTCACGCACACGGGGAGCGGCAGAACTGCAGCGCTGCTCAAGGTAAGTTTTGTAACATACCTAGTTTAAGAGGTAAAATAGAACATCCCAGATCGAATGGCGGAATGTCTTGATGGGCCAAATGGCCTAATTCTGCTCCTATGTCTTCTTATGATAACGGTTGGGTGGAGGGGTAGATGCCGTGCACTATCGACACTCCTGTCTAAAGAGAATATTATTCTCTTTATGAAGGTTGGGTATAGACCAAATGAGCAATGATTGGTGAGCAATGCAATGGGATGCACAGAAGAAAGTGTGTACATGCCTTGTAGCTCTGCCACAATATTTACCAACATGTGGTGGAAAGGATGCAAGGGTTAAGTTTTTTACACAGAGAGCGATGGGTGTCTGGAATGTACGGCAAGGGTCGTCGTGGAGGTAGATACAATAGGGGCATTGAAGAGGTTTTTAGATAGACACATGGAAGTGCAGGGACTAGAGTCATGCAGTGTGGAAACAGGCCCCTCGGGCCAACTTGTCCACACCGACGAACATGTAACCATATAACAATTACAGCATGGAAACAGGGCTTCTCGGCCCTTCCAGTCCGTGCCGACCATTTATTTTCCCCTAATCCCATCTACCTGCACTCAGACCATATCCCTCCATTCCCTTCCTGTCCATATACCTATCCACTTTACTTTTAAATGTTAAAATCGATCCTGCCTCCACCACTTCTGCTGGAAGATCATTCCACACAGCCACCACTCTCTGAGTAAAGAAGTTCCCCCTCATGTTACCCCTAAACTTCTGTCCCTTAATTCTCATGTCATGCCCTCTTGTTTGAATCTTCCCTACCCTCAATGGGAAAAGCTTATCCACGTCAACTCTGTCTATCCCTTTCATCCTTTTAAAGACGTCAATCAAGTCCCCCCTAACCTTCTGCGCTCCAAACAATAAAGACCTAACTTGTTCAACCTTTCTCTGTAACTTAGTTGCTGGAACCCAGGCAACATTCTAGTAAATCTCCTCTGTACACTCTCTATTTTGTTGCCATCCTTCCTATAATTAGGCGACCAAAATTGTACACCATACTCCAGAATTGGTCTCACCAATGCCTTGTACAATTTTAACATTACTTCCCTACTCCTATATTCAATGCTCTGATTTATAAAGTCCCATCTGCATTAGTCCCACCTGCCTGCATTTGGCCCATATCCCTCTAAACCTGTCCTATCCATGGTGGGATAGAGATCAGATGCAAACAGAGCAGATTAGTTTAACTTGGTGTCATGATCAGCATAAAGATTGTAGGCCAAAGGTCCTCTTCTTGAACTGTACTGTTGTATAATTAATTGGTTTACCCAGAAACGTGGGCAAAACTGACAATGGTGGGAATCTAGCTTCCCTGAAAGGGTCTCGACCCGAAACGTCGCCTATCTCCTTCGCTCCTTAGATGCTGCTGCACCCGCTGAGTTTCTCCAGCTTTTTGTGTAACCGTCGATTCTCCAGCATCTGCAGTTCCTTCTTTAACACTTTGTCTACTCCACTGCGATATCTCCTCAAGGTATGCCTACTTTGAAGAAGTTCTCCTCCTCCCTACGAAAATTTAGGAAGAAGGGTCACGACCCGAAACGTCGCCTATCTCCTTCGCTCCTTAGATGCTGCTGCACCCGCTGAGTTTCTCCAGCTTTTTGTGTAACCCTTGCTTCCCTGAAACTTTGCTCTTTGCTTGAGACTGCCTCACTACAAATAGAGTTGACAATCTGATAAATTCAGAATGCAAATTGAATTTAGAATCATAATGACCAGGCTTAAAATAACATGAAAACATATTTCAGAGTGATACACAGATCTCCCACATTATAATTAATAATTTTGGCATACAATAACTAAAATGTATAAGAGGTTAATGGATGTTAAAGTGGTTTGCACTGATTTTTTTTTGAAGTGACTTTTGTTATTCCCTCTTGAGCAGCCAGTAGTATGGATGGAGATGATCCATGAAAGGGCACGTTTTTGTATGCTTTTAAACCTTTAATGACATTGGTGATGTCCAAGGCTGATGAGGGGCCTTTTTGGTGCCTGCAGAATGTATGTATTATTCAATCTGCTACTGGAAAATGAAATTGGGCTCTGCCCTATTTAGTAAATGTATGCGTTTTCACATTTTTCATTTCCGCTCCTAAACTGCCTTAAACAAAAAGCGACATGCTTCTGCAAAATTGATTCCTATTATTCATCGCTATTAATAAAAAAGGATCGGTTGCAGTTTCATCAGGTGCAGTCATTGCTTTTGCATTAATTCATGTCATGCTTAATAAATGAGAAATAATTAAAGTCTGGCCCCAGAGCTGTCTCAGAACAATATCTGAACTCCCCAGAGTCATAAAAGGTTGTTCTGAACTATTTTTCTCCAGGAAGACCACCTGTGAGATGAAACAAGAACAAGTGAACTATCTTGTTATTAAATAAATGCTGGTGTAGTTTCCAACAACTCTTAATTTTCATACTGACTAGGAATACACTGCTGAGTCCATAGATAACATCTGGCTAGCTGCAGTGTACCTGGCATAATTACAGACTTCTGCATCTAAACGCTGCAAGGTGGAAGTGAGGAATGCACTGGTGTTCAGGTGCCTATGTATCTGATCTTGTGCTCTGCCCCTTGACTCATCATTGAGCCCAGGAGCAATCTGTTAGATGCTTAGCTGAGGAGCTGAATGCAAATGGAAGCACGGCCTCATATTATGCCGGTCTAAGTAGGCACATTCATTTCAACGAGAATGCTGATCCTCACTTAAAAGTTAAGATTAGGATTTTGGTGATGTTTTAAATTAATTAACAAATGATGGTTTATTCTGTTTTTAAACAAATATATTAATTTTAAATTATTATTCCCACGCTGTCCAAAATGTTGTCCGAAGGCAAACAGGATGGTCCGTGGAGCGGATCATACTTTCTGCCATCTGCTACCAAGGTCACACATAATTCAGTCCAATTAACCATTGCAGTTATACCAGCAGGGGAGCTGCACACTTTCAGGTGATCAATGCACACACTGGGCTGCTAGCAGAGCTGGTGACAGTGATTTAGCCCATGCAGTGAAGTAATATCACTTATAAAGTGCAGGAGTAGGAAAGGCTCAGAAGGATATGGGCCAAACACAGGCAGGTGGGACTAGTGTAGGTTAAGCATATTTGTCAGCATAGCATGTTGGGCCGAAGGGCTTGTTTTCATGCTGTATGACTCAATGACTACAAATGGTTACCAGAAAATAGATAGCATTAAAAGAAAACTATTCCGATCTATTTTCTTTGAACATCCAGGCTATGGTTCAATGGTATATATTTGTTTTACATACAATTCAGTAAAATCATATTATACATAAGCACAATTATAAAGAAGTACAGAAGCAAAATGATTTTTGTGCAAAAATAGTAGACTTCATTGAGGCAGTACACAAAGAGTCGCCATGTTACCGAAGACGTCCTGTGACCATTAAGTCTCAAATTCGCAAAATTGAGTCTTAACTTGGCCTTAAAGGCCCATTGTCCTGGTGGAAGCACTGGGTCCATGTTGCAGTGGTTGGCCTGGCCTGGTGATGTGGTTGATGTCCTTCACCTCTCTCCCGTCGTTCCTTGCCACTGCAGGCCACAGCTGGTCTGCACCCTCGACCTCTGTGGGATCTCCAGCAGGGTCCTATCCACATGATCCCATGGCCATTGCTGGGCCTCCAGCAGCCCAGTCCGCCAACATATCGGCCCTCCGAACGCACCGTCTGATATTGTCTTATTATTTGCAAACGTGCAAATGCCACTCCTTCAGGCTTTTTGGAGATCAAAGAGAAAATTTTTACTCAATGTGATTTTATGGACAAATTCTTGATTAGTAAGGGTGTCAAAGGTTATGGGGAGAAGGCATGAGAATGGGGTTGACAGGGAAAGATAGATCAGCCATGATTGAATGATGGCGTAGACTTCATTGGTCGAATGTGCTAATTCTACTCCTAACACTTATGAGCCTCTCCTCCGTTTAACACCACCACCATTTTGAGGATCTCTAGGACTTGCTAGGAATGTAATTCACCATTACAATGGAAACTAAGTGTCAGCTACTGTAAACTTCTGATTTGATATGCTGAACTACTTTGAATTGCTGTGTATCAGTAAATCATTGAAAACAGTATTCAGAATGTATTTGTACATTGTTGAAACAGTGAATAAAATCATATTGAGGAAAAGGTTTCTCTTTTATCTTCACAAAGCCTGAAGGAGTGGCATTTGTGTGTTTGCAAATAATAAGACATTTGGATTCTACAGGAAGAGCCCTTGATGTCCCTTCTTTCTACACTGCTCCTATTCTGGCTTATGTCTCAAATAATCAATGGTAGTAGAATATTCACTCGTACAGGATGGAAGCACTCTCCAAACTGGGGTTGGAAGACAGTCCCCAATTGGAAATGACAACTCCAACTTGACATCACCCATAAAGTCGATCAGCTATAAAATAAATTGGCAACAAATGGAAATGTTCCCATTAGTTCTGGAGTTGGAGAGGCTGTGCTCTTTCCTCTATCCTCGTCGAATGTAGCACTGAGCATTTTACCAAATCCATTGGCATAAGATGGTACCAATATTGGCAGCATGCTGGTACATCAGTGGAGTTGCTGCTTTACAGCACCAGAGACCTGGGTTCAATCCTGGCTATTGATGCTGTCGGTACGGAGTTTGTACATTATACCCGTGACCGCAGTTGTACGGACGTACAGATTGAGTTGGTATAAATGTTTAAATTGTCCTAATGTAGGATAGTGTTAATGTGTGAGGACCGCAGGTCGGTGCAGACTCGGTGGGCCAAAGGGCCTGTTTCCACGCTATATCTCTAAACTAAACAGTGAGTTTTACACAGTGAATGGTAGGCCTCTAGGGAGCATTGTACAGAGGTAGCTAAGAGTGCAGCTGCATGGTTCCTTGAAGGTCGAGTCGCAGGTACATAAGGTGGTCAAAAAGGCTTTTGGCACATTGACCTTCATCAGTCAGAGTATTGAGTATAGAAGTTAGGAGATCATGTTGCTGTTGGATTTAAAGTGTTGTATTTAGTTCTGGGCACCATGTTATAGGCAAGATATTGTCAAGCTTGAAAGCGTTCAGAGAAGTTTTATGAGGATGTTGCCAGGACTAGAGGGTCTGAGCTCTAGGGAGATGTTGAGTAGGCTGGTCTCTATTCCTTGGAGCGCAGGAGGATGAGGGTTGATCTTATAGTGGTGTATAAAATCATGAGAGGAATAAATTGGGTAGGTGCACAGATTCTCTTGCCCAGAGTAAGGGAAGAGAGGACCAGAGGACATAGGTTCAAGGTGAAAGAGAAATTATTTAATTGGAATCTGAGGTTTAACTTTTTCAAACAAAGGGTAGTGGGTGTACGGAACAAGCTGCCTGAGGAGGTAATTGAGATTGGGATTATCCCAAAGTTTAAGACACAGTTAGACAGGAACATAGATAGGACAAGTTTGGGGGGATATGGACTAAGCGCAGGCAGGTGGGACTAGTGTAGCTGGGACATATTGGCAGGTGTGGGGAAGTTTGGCTGAAGGGTCTGTTTCCACACTGTATCACGCTATGACTCTAACCTAATGT
Source organism: Raja brachyura (assembly GCA_963514005.1). Next base: position 43,968,846 of record OY740782.1, read on the forward strand.
AAACGGCATGGGTTTTTCTCCCACACTCTAAAGTCGTACAGGTTGGTAGGTTAATTGGATTTGGTAAAGATTATAAATTGTCTCTAACATGTGGAATAGTGCTGGTGTACAGGGGTCACTGTACACCAGGGTGGACTAGGTAGGCCCAAGGGCCTGTTTCCGTGCTGTATCTCCAAAATAAACCAAACGGTAACATTGCTGTCATCCGCTCATGTTCACGGTGGGTCCATGGGTCGATGCAAGCATTTGTGATAATGTTGAACAAACCCTAACACCAGACTGATTCGTAGCAAAAGCACAGCCATGTTCTTTGGGAACATCTAACTGATCCTTTCACGTATCATCGCAGTTCAGTCAAGCTATAGTTGTATGGTTCTAGTTACCCGAGTGAACGGAGGATGTCATCAAACTGAACAGAGTGCAGAAAAAAGATTTATGAGGATGTTACCAGGTCTGGAAGGTATCCAATGGTATCCTGACTCCAATCCTATCCACATACTTGTCCAAATGTTTTTTAAATGTTATGATTGTACCTTCCTCAACTACCTCCTCTGGCAGCTCGTCCAATATACCCACCTCCTTTGTGTAAAAATGTTGCCCTTCAGGTTCCTGTCAAATCTTTTCCCCCTCACCTTAGACCTATGTCCTCTGGTTCTTGATTCCACTGTCCGAGGTAAAAGTCTCTGCATTTACCCTATCTCATTCTTTCATGATCTTATAGATTATAAAATCACTCCTCATCCTCCTGCGTTCTAAGGAATAAAGTCCGAGCCTCCTCAGCCTCTTCCGTCAAGTCCTGGCAGCATCCTGGTAAATTTATGCACGCTTTCTTGCCTAATAACACCCTTCCTATGGTAGGAAGATGTTAGGTTCTCTAGGCCCTTCTAGGCTTTTCCTTGCAGCATATTTAAATAGTGGCATAATATTAGCCACCCTCGACTCGTCCGACACCTCATTGATGTCTAACGGTGATTTGTAGCGTTGTAGCACCAAATGGTTCAGCTGTGCATGCAGAACCCTCGTCAGAAGTCACGACTGTCACGTGACAGGGTTTTTCGCAGGGTTTTTAGAGTTAGTAAATTTGTTCAGTAGCTAGTGTTCTTCGCAACGACAAGACATTAAAAAATCGTTTTCTTTCGACTTAGTGCTCGTGTAATTCAAGTAACGTTTTGTCAATAAAAAACATTTGCTCTACCCTCTTGGTCTCGCTACAGATTCATATATTTCAGCCAGGACTCCTCAATTTCTTTAGCTTCCCACAGTGTCCTTGGATATAGCATCTGATCAATTCCAAGAGATTTATCTTTCTTCATATGCCTTATGATATAAAACACTGTAAAACAGATTGTCCTCAAGGTATCTTCAATAACCGTGTGAAGTTCCCTAGTTTTCATTTCTTTCTCCAAGTTGAAAACAGAGGAGATAGACTCATTGAGGTCCTTGCTCATTTCTTGTGGCTCCATACATAGTTCTGAGCTCCGTCATTAAACCGTTCAGTTTATTATTATTGTCACGTGTTCCGAGATACTGTGAAAAGCATTTGGATGCGTGCTATCCATTCAGTGAAAAGACTATGCGTAGTTACAAACAACCGATCCACAGTGTACAGAAACAGGATAAAGGGCATAACATTTACTATGAGATAGTTAGGAAAAGTCTGCTTAAAGTTAGTTTGAAGGTATCCAATGAGGTAGATGGGAGGCCAGGACCACTCTCTAGTTGCAAAGATTGCAGAGCAATTTGATGTAGTGCAAATAAAATACTTGTGCAATAATCGTGAGGAAATACATTCTTGCCATAGAGGGAGTACAGAGGAGGTTCACCAGACTGATTCCTGGGATGTCAGGACTTCCATATGAAGAAAGACTGGATAGACACGGCTTGTACTCGCCGGAATTTAGAAGATTGAGGGGGAATCTCAGAGACGTACAAAATTTTTAAGGGGTTGGACAGGCTAGATGCAGGAAGATTGTTCTCGATGTTGGGGACGTCCAGGACAAGGGGTCACTGTTTAAGGATAAGGGGGAAGTCTTTTAGGACCGAGATGAGAAAATCATTTTTCACACAGAGAGTGGTGAATCTGTGGAATTCTCTACCACAGAAGGTAGTTGAGGCCAGTTCGTTGGCTATATTTAAGAGGGAGTTAGATGTGGCCCTTGTGGCTAATGGAATCGGGGGTATGGAGAGAAGGCAGGTACAGGATACTGAGTTGGATGATCAGCCATGATCATATTGAATGGCGGTGCAGGCTCGAAGGGCCGAATGGCCTACTCCTGCACCTATTTTCTATGTTTCTATGTTTCTATCATGATATAACCGAATGAAGTAGAGTTAAGAGTAATATGGCAGCATTTCCAGGACTGGAATGCGAAAGAGTTCATAAGCTATACGAGCAGAATTAGGCTATTAGGCCCATTTCGACTACTCTGCCATTCAATTATGGCTGATTTGCAAGAAATGTTTGAATCGTGAGCCTGATAGTTGTTGGAAAGAAAATGTTCTTAAGTCTGGATATATGGACTTTCAAGCTCTTGCATCAGAAAGGAAATAGCCAGTGTGACAGGCATCCTTGATGATACTTCCAGTCTTCCTGATGCAATGCACGATGAAGGTGGACTGGATGGAAGGAAATGACAAGCCTGTGATTGACTGGGTTGTATTCACCACACTCTGCAAGTTCAGGTGATCAAAAGCAGAGCAATTGCCAAACCAGGCTGAGATGCTTCTTATCAAAATATCTTCCATAGTGAATCTGCAGAGAGCATTGTCGTGGACATGCCAAATCTTCTCAGATACCGAAGAAAGTAAATATGCTGATACACTTTCTTGATCGCCACATCAGTGTGCAGTGACAGGTTAGATTGCTGGATGTCGATTATTATCTAAATGGAGGCCGATTAGGAAAAGGGGAGATGCAGCGCGACCTGGGTGTCATGGTACACCAGTCATTGAAAGTAGGCATGCAGGTGCAGCAGGCAGTGAAGAAAGCGAATGGTATGTTAGCTTTCATAGCAAAAGGATTTGAGTATAGAAGCAGGGAGGTTCTACTTCAGTTGTATAGGGTCTTGGTGAGACCACACCTGGAGTATTGCGTACAGTTCTGGCCTCCAAATCTGAGGAAGGACATTATTGCCATAGAGGGAGTGCAGAGAAGGTTCACCAGACTGATTCCTGGGATGTCAGGACTGTCTTATGAACAAAGACTGCATAGACTCGGTTTATACTCTCTAGAATTTAGGAGATTGAGAGGGGATCTTATAGAAACTTATAAAATTCTTAAGGGGTTGGACAGGCTAGATGCAGGAAGATTGTTCCCGATGTTGGGGAGGTCCAGGACAAGGGGTCACAGCTTAAGGATAAGGGGGAAATCCTTTAGGACCGAGATGAGAAGGACTTTTTTCACACAGAGAGTGGTGGGTCTCTGGAACTCTCTGCCACTGAGGGTAGTTGAGGCCAGTTCATTGGCTATATTTAAGAGTGAGTTAGATGTGGCCCTTGTGGCTAAGGGGATCAGAGGGTATGGAGAGAAGGCAGGTACGGGATACTGAGTTGGTTGATCAGCCATGATCATATTGAATGTCGGTGCAGGCTCGAAGGGCCGAATGGCCTACTCCTGCACCTAATTTCTATGTTTCTATGTTTAGGAACTTGAAGCTGTCGACCATCTCTGTAGCAGCTCTAACCATATAGGCAGGGCTGGGTTCACCCAAACCACCCCCCCCCCCCGAGGAGCACCCATTTTGAGGGTCAGGATGAAGGAAATGTTGTGGCCAATTTGAATTAAATGAGGTCTGTTGGTCAGGAACCAGTTGAAGATTGAAGCCTCAAAGCCAAGGTGCAGCCAAACGTATTAGTATTATCTTGTTGAAAGATGAGCTCTTGTCAATGAATAGAATCCTGACATAATTGTTCTTATTGTCAAGAAGTTCCAGAGCTGAATGTCGTGCATGGGAGATTACATCTTCTCTAGACCTATTTTTTTTTGTATGCAAACTAGAAGGCATCTAGTTTCTGAAGAAGACTGTTGACACAAAGCACTATCTGTCCATTTCCCTCCACAGACGCTGCCTTGCCTGCTGACTTTCTCCAGCACTTTGTTTTTTACTCAATGGTCTAGACAGTCTGAAAGACTGCTGCTGATGAGGCCATTACCACTCTTTCAAGGAACTTCATTATAGTCGTTACTCGGAGCTACTCAGCGGTAGTAAATGAGACACTTTACTTTACTGGGAGCTGCCAGGTCACAGGCAGGGAGAACATAACAATGACTGCTCTATTTGGCTGGCTGAAGTCTGCTAATTAACATTTGCTCTGTGTTTCTATACTTGATGAGAATTTAGCAATGACTGGGTTAAAGGAAATGTGACTCAGTTGTTTACAAGTGGAACTGCGCTGGTGTCATGAACTCAGTGTCATGATACCGCTTCACCCTTAAATAAGCAGACTTGCTGGTGGGATACATCACCCAATACAACTTATTTAGATTCATAGAGTGATACAATGTGGAAACAAGCCCTTTGGCCCAACTTGCCCACACCGGTCAACATGTCCCAGCTACACTAGTCCCACCTGCCTGCTTTTGGTCCATATCCATCCAAACCCGTCCTATCCATGTACCCGTGTAACTGCTTCTTAAATGTTGGGATAGTCCCAGCCTCAACTACCTCCTCTGGCAGCTTGTTCCATACACCCACCACCCTTTCAGTGAAAATGTTACCCCTCAGATTCGTATCAAATCTTTTCCTCTTCGCCTTAAACCTGGGCAAGAGACTTGTGCATCTACCCGATCTATTCCTCTCATGATTTTACACACTCTCATGATTTTATTTGGTACCCAAAGAAAGTGAACGTGTGCCCTAATGAAATGGCACCCCACGGCAGAGGTAATGGGGTCAAGGGCACGAGGTCCCTCTATTTTCTGGTTTGAGAATCCAAAGTTACTTTGTGTTTAAAATTCCTTTCCATCACGGTCATGGTGGCGCAGTGGTAGAGTTGCTGCCTTACAGCGAATGCAGCGATGGACACGTAGTTCGATCCCGACTACGGGTGCTGTCTGTACAATGTTTGTACATTCTCCCCGTGACCAATGTGGGTTTTCTCCAAGATCTTCGGTTTCCTACCACATTCTAAAGAAGTACAGGTTTGTAAGAAGGGTCTCGACCCGAAACGTTGCCTATTTCCTTCGCTCCATAGAAGCTGCCTCACTCACTGAGCTTCTCCAGTCTTTTTGTCTACCTTCGATTTTCAAGTATCTGCACTTCTTAAAAACTTAAAGGTTTTAAAGATAACTGGTTTGGTGTATGTGTAATTTGTCCCCATTGGGTGTAGGGTGGTGTTAATATGCGGGGATGGCTATTCGGCACGGACTAGGTGGACTGAAGGGCCTGTTTCCGCGCTGTATCTCTAAACTCTAATCTTTGTTCAGGAGCTCAAATACATTTTATGCAACTGCAAGGAGTCCCCTGTGATCTGAAATCCATTACTTTTTTTAACTAGTAATTTTGGCAGATTGCTTGGACTGTGTGATTAACAATTGTTTCAGATGAGGTGCTGCTCCTGAATTAACTATAACCTGATTATATACTCACAAAAGGAATAGCATGTACATAATTAGATGAGGCCTGTGTTCTCTGGAGCTTTCAGCTACGGAAGGAGATCTCATTGAAACTTCAAAATTCTTACAGGACATACACAGGGTAAACGTTTCACGTGGTTCTGAAGTTTAGAACTACAGAGCAGTCGTACAGGAATGGGCCGTTCAGCTAGAGCACACGACAAAGGCTAGAGAAGAAAAGGGTGTCAGATAAGAAAAGAACAGGAGAAGTGAAATGTAAAGTTTGAGGGAAGGATATAAGTGGAAGGGGATGGGGAAAGAGTGGGGAGAAAAAATGAAAATGTGAGACTCGGGATGGAAGATGAGCATGTTGGAGAGGGGAAAAGAGCAGGGTGATTGGAGTGTGTAAGAAGGAACTGCAGATGCTGGTTTAAACCGAAGATAGACGCAAAAAGCTGGAGTAACTCAGGCAGCATCTCTGGAGAGAAGGAATGGGTGATGTTTCTGGTTGAAACCCTTCTTCAGACTGGTTAAGGATAAGGAAAACTAGAGATATAGATGGTGATGTGGAGAGATAAAGAACAATGATTGAAAGATATGCAAAAAAGTAACGATGATAATGAAAACAGGCTATTGTTAGCTGTTTGTACGGTGAAAATGAGAAGCTAGAGCGACTTGGGTGGGGGAGGGATAGAGAGAGGGGGAATGCTGGGGCTACTTGAAGTGCGAGAAATCAATATTCATACCACTGGAAGCTACCTAAGCAAAATATGAGATGCTGTTCCTCAAATTTGCTTTTAGCCTCACTCTGACAATGGAGGAGACCTGGGACAGAAAGGTCTGTGTAGGAATGGGAAGGAGAATTCCTAACCAGTCTTAAGAAGGGTCTTGACCCGAAATGTCACCCATTCCTTCTCTCCAGAGATGCTGCCTGCCCCGCTGAGTTACTCCAGCTTTTTGTGTCTATCTTCGGGTGATTGGGGCGTTGGGAGATGGTGGAGGAAATGTGTGCACATTGCCGTGGGGACAGAGGAACAAGAAGGGGGAATATTACTTGAAACTGAAAAATTCAATGTTAAAACCATACGGTTGTAATCTACCCCAAAAATTGTGAGATGCTGTTCTTCAGTTTGCCTGTGACCTCGCTCTGGCAATGGGGGAAAGGCCATGGACAGGAGGATTGTTCTGGGAATGGGAAGGGGAGTTAAAATATTGCGCAACTGGGAGCTCCAGCAGCCCTTGGTGGTCACCGAATACAATAGATGAGAGGTGCACCAGTTCCTCTGTCTCACCTGGAAGGGCTGACAAGGTTGCTGGATGGAAGTGAGAGAGGAGGTACTACACCTGCAGTTTCAGGGGAAAGTGCCTGGGAAACGGCAGCTTGGGGGAGAAGCAATGAGCGAACCAAGAGGTTGCAGAGAGAGTGATGAAGAACTGAAAAAAGATGCCGTGCTGGAACATTTTCTGTCCATTCCCTCTACAGACGCTGCCTGACCCATTATGTTCCTCCGGCACTTTGTTTTATGCTAAAGATCCCATAATCTGCAGTTTATTATGCCTGCAGCAGAGTTTTAAATGTTTTAAGTTTGCAGGGAAGGGGATTCAGACAAGAGATATTGACGTGATAGCAGGCAGTCATGCCAAATGAGAGGCTATTAATTGCAGCTGATTTGTCTGCATGAAATGTTAATAGAAGGAGATGAATGAAAATTAGCTGAGAAAGAGAATCAAACAGACAGTACTGGAACTGTGAGATGCAGAACAAAGCAATTGATAACAAGGAAACTCCTGGAAATACACATGGCAGATCCGAACTAATCAGTTCTGATAAAAGTTCATCCATCTGTAACATTAACTCTATATGTCTCCACAGATGCTGCCAGACCTGCTGAGTTTTTATTGCATTCTCAGTCTTATTTCAGAGTTAATAGCGAAACATGAAACCTATCATGTGTTTATTCAACTGAGTATCCTTTTAGCTTTCAAATAATTGCTTGAAAGAAAATAGCCAATTATCGAGATTTAGTGAAAAACTATCAGCACAACATTTATACATTTCAATTTGATCATTCATTTTCTGTTGAGCCAGTCAACCTTTTTGATGTCAGTTCCAGTGCTGAACAAGGACATAAATGTTTAAGAAGGAACTGCAGATGCTGGAAAATCCTGTGAGGGTACACAAAAATGCTTGAGAAACTCAGCAGGTGCAGCTGCATCTATGGAGCGAAGGAAATAGGCAACGTTTCAGGCCGAAACCCTTCTTCAGACCCTAGGCAACGTTTCGGGCCGAAACGTTGCCTATTTCCTTCGCTCCAAAGATGCTGCTGCACCCGCTGAGTTTCTCCAGCATTTTATGTACCGAAGGACATAAATGTGTTCTGTGGGCTAACTTACCTGCAATATAGGTCGAATCTCAAAGTCTCTAATACCGATTTGATTGTGCCAGCAAAAGACTCCATTAAACAATATTAAATCCGCCCCATCTCCAACATTGAGAAACAATAATTGACAGAATCCCAATGAGATTTAAGCATTACTCAAAAGCATTTGAAGATTAATGTATCAGAGAAATACATACCAAATGTTTTTCTTTGGAGTGAAGCCAGAGGTGATGAAATTAGGATCATATAGCTCTCTAATGGGCACTCAAGCTATGCCACCAAAATAATAGTATTTTAAAGAGCTCAGGGCCCATGTGATGATTCAATTTCCCATTCAAAGGATACCGGGCATTGCAGTTCATTGCCTAATTTCCCTCCATTGAGTTGCTACTCAATCTAATTGGAAAGGCAGCAAACTCATAAAATCTAGTGTTCAAGTGTATATTGATCTGCCTGAAATTCTTCATAGACTTTAAAAAAGATCCATCGGCTCAAATAGAATAAATTTATATTCCTACTCGGCAGAACACTTGACCATTCTGTAAAGCCAGGCAATGGATTGTGAAAAGCTTCGATTTGTTCTCTTTCAAATATTTATGGCAGTTACAGCATTTGTGTTTTGACTAGGGCACTCAGAAGGGTGGTGGGTATATGGAACGAGTTGCCAGCGGAGGTGGCAGCATGGTGGCGCAGTGGTGGATTTGCTGCCTTATAGCACCACAAAACCCGAGTTCAATCCTAACCATGGGTGATGTTCGTATGGAGTTTATACGTTCTCCCTATGACCTGCGTGGATTTTCACCCGGTTCCCCGGTTTCCTCCCACACTCCAAAGACGTACAGGTTTGTAGGTTAATTGGCATGGTATAATTGTAAATTGTCCCTAGTGTGCGTGGGCTGATGTTAATATGGAGGATCTCTGGTCAGCACAGACCCATTGGGCTGAAGGGCCTGTTTCTTTGCTGCATCTCTAAACTAAACTAAAGGAGGTAGATACTATAACAGTATTTAAAAGACACTTGGACAGTTACATGGATAGTTACATGAATGGTTTAGATGGATATCGGCCAAATGGAGGCAAACGGGTCGAGCTTAGACAGGTCACCTTGCTCGGCATGGATGAAATGTGCTATATGACTCTCTGATTCTATGAAATGCTTTATGATCTGCTGAGTTCTTCCAACTATTTGTGTTTTATGAATCCAGTTTTTGCAGTCTCCAAGGTCCCCAAGTGTTGCCAAATAATGGGCCTGTCCCACTAAATGGCCTGCCCACAGGCGATTTTTCAGCGGACTGCCGGCGACTGTCAAGTGGCCGTCAGTCACCTGAAAAACCGGGAACTGGAACGGCGACTGTCAGAGTGGAACACACACACACACACACACACAAACACATCGCAAAGACGGGGGCCAGGACAAGTAGGGAGAGCATCGCCTCTCGCCTATCTCCTTCGCTCCTTAGATGCTGCTGCACCCGCTGAGTTTCTCCAGCTTTTTGTGTAACCCTCGATTCTCCAGCATCTGCAGTTCCTTCTTTAACAAGTAGGGAGAGCGCTGTCTAAAATTCACACGGTGCAAAGCCAAGGTGATACAGACACACACCGTGATGAACAGGAAGGTTAAGATGGCTAGCACAGTGTACGGTAAGTCCTTTAAAAGAGGGAGGAGGGGAAGGGGGAAGGGGAGAGGGGAAAAGGGGAGAGAAGGAGTGGAGACACTTTTCAGAAGCCATACAACTTTTAATAAGCCTGAGATACACAGCTGTGAACTTTGGCGGGCATTTATCATTACCAATCGGTTCTGCTAGGCTCTGAAAACTCGTGCTTACGTTTTTTTCCCCCAATGAGCCAATGAAAATGCCTGGTCAGCAAAGGCGATTAAGTAAATCTACATACAACTACCTCGACTAATTATAACTACATGGCGACCCCACTACAACTGCACCTACGATGACAAAACTATCGATTTTCTCCATGGCGACCAATTTTTGGTCGCAGAAAATTTTTCAACTTGTTGAAAAATATGCGGCAACCACACTGAGGCCACGACTAGTTCCCAGAATTCGGGAACTCCTCTCTACCATGAAGGAGATTCATCAGAGACCACCAGTGAACATGTAGTGACCATGTGGCGATCATGTGGCGAGCGCAGAGTCTCCTGCACTCGCTTAAAAAGTTGTCTAATTGGGACAGGCCCTCTAGGCGACTGCAGGAGACTGTGCAGTCGCCACATGGTCACCACATGTTCGCGGGTGGTTGCCGTGATGTCGCTTTCATGGTCGTGAGGAGTTCCCGCATTCTGGGAACTAGTCGAGGCCTCATTATGGTTGCCGCAAATCTTTTAACATTTTTCAACTCGTATGTTGTAGCTGGTGCTGACCGGTGAATTTCATTGGCACATTGGGAAAAAAAACATAAGCAGTAGTTTTCAGAACCAAGGATAACTGATCGGTAATATTAATGTCTGCCGAGCTTCACAGCCATGTATCTCTGGCTTCTTAAAAGTTGTCTCCACTCCTTCTCCCTCCTCCTCTCCCCCCCCCCCCCCCCCTCTTACCGTACACTATGCTTTTTAGCTTTTTAATTACAGCACCAACCTTCCAGTTCATCGCAGTGTGTGTCTGTATCACATTGGCTTTGCCCTGTGTGAATTTCACTCAGGCAGTGCTCCTCCCACTTGCCCTGTCCCCCGCCTGCATAATGGATTATTGAAGGAAGCAATATGTTTGTGTGTGTTCCATTCTGACAGTTGCCTGAAAAATCGCTTAAGTGGGACAGGCCCACTACACGCAGTCAACTATATTGTGCAGACAAAATCATTTAAAAGCCCAACTCAGGGGCGAACAGAATGCCTGTATAAACAGCAGAAGAATACCACCATCTCACAGACGGCCCATCCATCCACCCCCTCCACCATCTCCTGTTTTATCTTTGGAAAGACTAAGGTTCCCTCATTGAACATCTGGGAACCAACAAAACTTGAGTGGAAGCTGAAGATGGGTCCTAACCCAAAACATCACCAATGCTTTTTCTCCAAAAATGCTTCTCAACCCGCTGAGTTACTCCAGAAATAATCCTCAATCCTGAAGGATTGCCTAAGAAAATATTTCCTGGCGTGAAGCCATTATACACAGAGGAATTCAGGCAGTATAGTGGCATCCAACTGAACATAATACAACGCCACAATTATATTATGCCTATCTAATCAATTTATTCTGCCTTCATTATCAATATGAGCAACGCTGTTTCTACTGTGATGCAGATCATTGTCACAAACACAAAGGTGCATTCTAGTATTCTGTCATGTTCACAGTCGTGCTCAGAAAATGATTTGCAAGCATCAGATATTTTTACCTGATTGTAGTTAATATATTTTTTCACTGATTATCAACATCTTTCATCAACTATAGGGGTTCCAGCATGATATAAATGAGTAAATGTCACAACCTGCACATTAACTAATTACACATTCCAAGCCAGTTTTTAATTGTTTTTACTAAATCTATTTGTCCATAAATAAAAAATAATTGTCAAATTAAGTGGTTTCTGGTTTCGAATAGCCTCAATTTAATTATCCATGTTAACGTCAAGAAACCTTTTCCAGCTATTAAAGTGACCATTAGACTTACTAATTGGTTTATTACTCCTCTATTTCCTGCCTTTAACTAAGGTGTTGCAACCTTTTGAACACCTAGATGTTCCTTTTAACAAGACGTCTGGTAATATCATCAAAAGCATTAGCTGGGTTTGTCTAACATGATTTTTTTTCTATTAAAACCATGTTTATTGCCTATTACGATCATGATTTTCTTAGTGCCCAGTAAAAGGCTGTCAGATTTTCTGATATCAGCTCCTTTCTGGTGACAAATGACCACATGGTATCTGGTCTGAAGGTTAGATACTGTGGGATCTGTGTAGCGCTGGTTAATTGGTTTGATGGCAGGAATGAGTGGGTGCTGGTAAAAACGTTTTTTTACAGTCTAGGGGGCCTGCGACTCGTGATGTGCCATTGGGATTATTGTTCATCATTTATATAAGCAGTTTGGATCTGACTTAAAGCCTTGATTAATAAGGTTGCAGATGACACCAGAATAGGTGGTATTCTGAACAGTGAAGAAGGTTATGAACATTCACAGCGGAATCTTAATCAGTTTATTAAGTGGGCCGAGGAATGGCACATGGCGTTCAGAAAAATGGTATGTTGTATTTTGGGAAAGTCAAATCTGGATAGAACTTTCACAGTAAGTGATAGTCCCATGGGGACTATTGAAGAAAAGAGGGATCTTGAAGTACCTGCATTGTTCCCTGAAAATGGTGTCACAGGCAGGGTGCTGAAGAAGATGTATGGCACACTAACTTTTATCAGAAAGGGCATTGTGTCTTGGTCTTTTCTCGCCTCCAGTTCTTCCCACCCGCCACGCTTCCTATTCCCCCCCACTCCCCCCGCCTCCTACTCCCCTTTCCCTCTCTCCCCCCACCCCCCTCCCCCAGCATTCTGTATCTTTGGTATAAACCAGTATCTGCATTTCTTTGCTTCTACATTGAATAAAGGAGTTTGCAAGTTATGTTGTAGTTGCACAAGGTGTTGGTGATGCTGTTTGGTTCAGTTTATCATTAACATGTGTATCAAGATACAGTGAACATTTTTTTTATTGCATGCTATGAAGTAAAAAAAAATACTTTGCATGATTACAATCAAACTACTCTCAGTGAACAGAGGGTTGGTACAACATTTTGTGCAAGATACAGTCCAATAATGTACGATTGAAGATAGTTAAACGGTTTCCAATTAGGTCAATGGAAGGTCAGGACCGTGCTCTCGTTGTTAAGATGTTTCAGTTGCCTCTGAACAACAGGGACGAAACTGGCTCTGAGTCTTGAGGTGTTTGTTTTCAAGCCTCTTGCCCGATGGGAGTAGGATGTAGAGGGCGTGACCGGGGTGAGACAAGTCTGATTTTGCTAGTGACCTTTCCTATTCAGCCTGAAGTGTAGATGGACTCAAAAGAAGGATGTTTTGTGTGCACATTGGTCCGTGCCAATTCCATAACTCCACAATTTCTTACAGTCCTGGATGGAGTTATTCCCAAATAATACAGTGATGGTTCAAGTCAAAGAAACAAATGGACATGATTACAATCAAGCTGTCCACAATGAACAGATGAAAGTTAAAGGATACAACATTCCATGTAAGATATAGTCCAATAAAGTCTAATTAAAGATAGTTAAAAGGTCTCCATTCAAATGCTTTCTACAGTGGATCCGTAGAAGTTGGTGAGAGATTTCAAGGGTCATGCCGAACTTCCTAAAGCTCCTGTCCCACTTTCCCGAGTTACTCACGAATTCCCTCGGGTTTTCCCCTTGATTCAAACTTGGAGAATGTCCGTAGCGAGTCCGTAGCGAGTCCGTAGGAGGCTGTAGGAGTCCGTAGATATTTCATAGCGGCTCGTAATGCCAGCCTTAGTTACTCGGGGCATCAGGTAAGTCGGGACATTTTTTCAGCATGTTGAAAAATGTCCACGAGTTAAAAAAATAACCCTGAGTACCTACGGCTGGCATCGCCGAGTTTGAATCAAGGGGAAAACTCGGGAGAATTCGTGAGTAACTCGGGAAAGTGGATCAGGGGCTTTAGCCTTCTGAGAAAATAGAGGCCTTTCTCCAGCCAAGACTTGTGGATCTCAGTTATCGGAAAAGGTTGGGCAGACCTTTACTTTATTCTTTGCAGTTTAGTAGACTGAAGGATAACTTTACAGAGGCGTATAAAATCATGAGGGGAATCGATAAGACAAATGCACACACTTTTTTTCCCAGTGAAGGTGAATCAAAAATGAAAATAGCAGAGAGGGGAAAGATTTAAAAATAACCTGAGGGCAACTTCCGAAAAAGACATTTGGACAGGTACATGGACAAGAATGGTTTTGAAGACCACGGGCCTGAAACAGGTAAATTGGACCAACGTAGATCAGCAAGTATGAGTTGGGCTGAAAGACCTGTTTCTGTGCTTTGTGACTGTGACTATATGACCATATGATTATTTGACTATAGTTCCTTATATTCCCTTTCCCTCATTTTCTGAACGTGTTACTTTTCAAACCCAAAAGATTTCATAAATACATAAGGGAGAAAGGGGCAACTAGAGAGAGAGTGGGACCTCTGAAGAATAAAAGCAGTCACCTCTGTGTGGAGCCACATGAGATGGGCAAGTCCTCAATGAGTATTTCTCCTTTGTATATAACAAGGAGAAAGACAGTCGCAAGGAGGAAATAGGAACAGTAACTGGAAGTGTCATGAGAGCAGTCAGGGTTACCGTCGTGGAAGTACTGAAGGTACTGTGTGTTTGAAGGTAGATAAATCTGCACGGTCTGATCAGATATATCTGACAACATTGCGGGAAACTAGAGAGGAAATTGTGGGAGCCCTGGTTGAAATTTATAAGTTGTCCTTAAATACAGGAGAGGTGCCAGAGGATTGGAGGGTGGCAAATGTTGTGTTTCTTTTCAAGAGGGGCTGCAGGGAAAATGCTGGGAACTATAGGCTGGTGAGCTTGACATCTGTAGTTGGAAGGTTACTGGAGAGTATTCTGAGGGATAGGATATACAGGCATTTGGATATGTAATAGATTTTGTTGGCTCCAGTATGGACTTTCCTGGATGAATAACAAACCCTAGATATTCTAGGAGAGCCTTGGTTGCTGAAATAGCTAACTCTGTGACACCTGATCTCTTCCCCACAATAAGCATGTCCTCTATAAACTCCATGACAAAATGCCCTTTAGATCTGCGTAAGGCAACATTGACTTTAGAATCTTTGTAAATAGCCTAGAGCTGAACTCAGCCCCTTAGGCCGAGGCTAAAATTGCACAACTGGCCATGCCAGATAAACTTCAGATCTATTCTGTGACTCTCGAGACAGATGGTGGCTGTAGGTGTGATCAAGGCAGTTTCTAAGAAAGAACTTGCTATATAAACCACCAAGGCAGCCAATAAAATAATAAGCAAGAGGTGATTATCACCACTAGCCACCAAGATCCAGCAAACCCTGAGACTGACACCACCAAAATGGCCTTAGGTGGTTGATCAATAGAGTTAACTGACCCTAGATTTTGCTCTGTCTCTTTGGCTCTGGCATCGTGGCCTGCTGGGGAACGATACTGAGTATGTGGAGTGTGCTGCCTCCAAGGTGAGCACTGTGAACCTGCGCATAAAAAAGGCCTCTGGCTTGGTTTTAATTGTGTAGGCCTGGTGATCCAACCAGCCTCAGTGTAGCGGAAACTGCCGCTAGCTTGGTAGGGATGATATGCATGTGGGTAGCCTAGAGTCTTACCCTAATGGGTGTGTTTACCACACCCACCGCAGCTCTTGCAGGTCTTTTACTTGCTTGCCCAAATCCTCTCCAAAGAGATACTTGCTAACTGATCATTACTTACCTTGCACAAATTAGCATATATTGGGTTGATATCAGGCCTTATACCATCCTTTGCAATACAATTGAGCTCAAACTGTGAATTACACAGAAGTGCTGTGGCGTCTACTGAAAGTCGGACAGCTGAGTTCCCTCCTTGCAAAGACCGTTATCCCTCTTGTGAGAAATCTCTGAACCTGCTGGAGTTTTAAGTTTTTTTACTTTGTTTTGCCATTCAGGTTGCCCCAAATGGTGGCATTAATCTTCGGACCTCCAGTGTATGGCAGTTATCAGGACTAGCATACTTTCCAGCAGTGTCCTGCATGTTCTTCTCATTCAGCTGATGAGAAGTCCAGTAACCAATGCTACTTGCCAGTTCTTCCTCTAACGGTTCTCCTATCCCCGAGGGGGATGGCAAATTTAGTCACAAATGCCAACAGTTCCTTTTTAGACTTGAGTTGAAGCATATCATCCACTTGATGAGGGAATTCAAGTTCACTGTCGACTTCCCCACAGTCAGAGTCTACCACGTAATACTCCTCAAAACACCCCTCCTCTGAACAGGAGATATCATAATGCAACCCTGAACCAGGTATTGCTGCCGCAGACATCTGACTGGAACCACCTTTATCGGTCGCCAGTGTGCGGAGCACATTTCCTTCGACCAGCCTCTCAGTCAGGTTTTCCAGTTTTTTTTTGTTACGTTTTTTATTAATTGGAAGCAATTACATAATTTAAAAAAAGGTGCGTGTTCATTGTTGACATAATAAAAATCATTTTATTCTTTGTAGATATACATAATCAGTATTATTTATGTTAATCCTTTCTCAGTTTTGAGAGCCGACAGGTGATATCTTCAATGGATGTTGAGGCAGTACCTTCCTGCCCAGTATTGTCCTTTAGGACATATTTTGCTGTTTTGGCTTTGGCCTTCCCTGAACTCGGGTTGCCAAACTGCTCCCTTTCAGTGCTTTTGCTTTTCATTTGTATCTATTTATTTATGTATTTATTTATTTATTTACATCACAAACCTGCAAGTTAGGTAATAACGCTACTTGCCAGTTCGGCCTTTACTGGTTTGCCTATCCCCGAGAGGATGGCAAACTATGTTCCAGAGTGCTGGCAGCCCTTTTTTAGCCGTGAGCTGAAAGTATTTTGCATATTTTGAGGGAATCCTCAAACTCTCTGCCTCTGAACGGGAGATATCCTCAAATATCTGAATTTAACTGCCTGTAATAGTGCAGTGCACCTCCCCCTGTCACTCAGTTATCCTCATTCTTGTGAGCAGCCTGACAACCTCAATCTTAGATGTTGAGGCAGTGCTTCCCTGGCCAATATGGTCCTTTTGGACAGCCAGTTCTGAGTTGGCCTTCCCTGAACTGGGGTCGCTAACCTGCTCTTTTTCAGAGCTAGCGGAGGTTACGGTACAGGCTATGCTGCCAGTGTCTCTGAACCCGGGTCGCCAAGCTGCTCCATTTCAGAGCTTTCGCAGAAGTTTGTATGCAGACCTTACCTGCCCGGGTCGACCAGCTGCTCCTTATTGGAGTTTCAGCACAGTTACTTCTGCAGGCCACGCCTGTTCACCACTTCGGCCCCACGCTTGACAAACTGCTCCCTTTCGGAGCTTTAAATGGAGGCTGCTGTAAAGGTCGCGCCTGCCAGTGTCTCCAAGCCCGGTTCGACAGGCTGCTCCATTTCGGACCCTTGGAGGAGATTACTGTGCAGGTCGCGCCTGCCAGTTACTCCGAGACCAGGCCGGACCACCTGCTCCCTTCCAGAGCTTTATCGGTGGTTGCTGTACAGGTCGTGCCTGTCAGCATCTCCGAGCCCGCTGCACCGTTCCTGAAAAAAAAAACTTACCCGACGGAGCATTTCCGAATGATTCCGAATCTTGCGCCATGCAACGAGGAATTGATGCGCATGCGGGCTCTTCACGTAGTCTCATCACGAGACTTCAAAATAAAATTGCCCCTCAGGTTCCCATTAAATCTTTCCTCTCTCACCTTAAACCTATGTCCTTGATTTCCCTTTTCTGGGTAAAAGACTGTGCATTCACCCTATCTATTCCAAACATGTCCAGGAATTTCTGACTCCTAGTCAAAGTAATTTCACCATTTTTGTAACTGATTACATTTTGTGTTCTTCACTATCAGTAGGTCCTTGACCATTTATATTATTTGTTACATCTCTTGTGAAAAAGAATACAAGATCTTTATTTATTGTACCATACAATTCCTTCTAGTCCCAATCTCTAATGGATCACATACCTTTTGTTGTTCTCTTGCTATTAAACACCCTGATATTTATTGCTGGTTTATTGTCATTATATTTTCTCAGTCTTTGTCTTTTTTTTAAAAACTCCCAATTCGAGTCATAGTGTCATGCAGCATGTAAACAGGCCCATTCAGCCCAACTCAGCCACACTGACGGTACTCTCAAGATTACCGCTCCTCTTGACAATATTATTAATTTTTAATCTACTATTCTCCTTAACAGTTTTAGTTTGCCATGGATGAATCACTTCCATTGAGTTTTGACTTCTTAATATAAGGTATTTTAATTGACCTCCTTTCTGAGGGCGGATTCATGAGGGATTCATGGAAGGTGGTCTTGGAGGGGAGGATGCTCCTCAAACTGCAAAGTATTCCTGGACAATTCCTGGACAGCCCCCCTCCATGACGCACTGGTCAATCTGAGGAGTACCTTCAGCAACAGACTGGATCCACCAAGATGCAGTACTGAACGCCACAGGAGAAATTATACAACTCCTCCCCCTTCCATCTTGGGGTAGACTGACTCCACCACTGCCCCCCCCCCCCCCCCCCCCCCCCCAATCTTTGCACATCTGCAAAACTTTCCACTCGTCTCTTTAATTTCAAGACTCTTGGCAGATGAATTTCCCTCTTGGGATAAATATTCTATCATATCGAGTAGTATCGTAAGACCTTTTGAAAATTTACCACGTTAAAAATGCTCTTCGAACACAAACTATTCTTCTTCTTACACTTGTTTTTAATAGTTCCGAGTCCTGTTTACCGAAGTTCCTTCCCACGACGACAATCGCTCTGAAGAGGAGTACAGACCCAAAATGTCACTTTTCTATGTTCTCCAGAGAAGCTACCAGTCCTGCTGAGCTCCAACACTTTGAATCAAGTATAGAGCTGTTTCAAAGGGTGCTGTGATCAATTCAGTAATGCTGGCTGATGAAATTATGACTTTTACATGTTTCATATTTAAGATGATGTTTTGTGAACCTTTGAAAGCCATGTGTTGGAGAAAAATGTTTGGCAGATTGTATGAGAAGGATGAAGCATGAGTCAAATTAGCAATTATTCCCTCCAGGAGATTACCCAGGCATTGCAGCCACATGCTTTGATGACTGCAGCCAAGTTAATTAAGCATTGTTTTAAGTGTGGAAAGTTTTTGCAACATTTCAGCAGTCATGTATCGGAGAGGCTTGTTAGACATAATGTAATTCACATTCTTCGTAAATTGGATCGCTGCCATTATTTTTTTCCCATTCACCAAACTATTGCAACTCACCCATAAGGAATGAGTGTTTGCAGCTTTGGGTTTCCAGATATTCCTCCTTAAAGTCTTGAGTGACTGATATTCCATGTAAAGATTTTCTTTTGATTTTTTTTGGATACCCGTTTCTATTTTGTCCTTTTGGCATTACTTCAAATTAATTATTTAGCATGAATTTTCTGTTTTTAATTTTGCTTTCATGCTGTTCCTTTATAGTTAAACAGTTCCCCTTCAAAACATCCCCCCCAAAAACGTAAGAAACTGGAATAGGGTTAGGCTGCTTTGTGGTAGTCTGTTCTCTCATTCAACAAGAATGTGGCTGATCTGGTCTGGGCTTCAACACCACTTTCACTCCTTCTTCCTATTGTAGTTCAGGTCTTGTAATTTTGTAGACTGCTGCAGTTCACAACATGGAACGAAACATCCCTGGGAGGCAGTGCCTAATTTTAGGGATAGAAAGATTAGGTTTATTCATTGTCAAGTGTACCTAGGTACAGTGAAAAGATTTGTTTTGCATATTATCCAAACAGATCAGATAATACTAAACATAAATACAATCAAGTTAAACTCAAGTACAATAGATAGAGCAAAGGGGAAGTGCAGAATGTAGTTCTCAGCATTGAATCGTGCCAGTTCCATGGACAAAGACCAATATCCGCAATGGGGTAGAGGTGAATCAGACAGTACCCTAGCTTATGGAAGGACCGTACAGAATCCTGATAACAGGGGAAGAAGCTGTTCCGGAATGGTGGTGAGCACCGGAGCATCAAGCTTCTGTACCTTCTGCCGGATAGGTACTGGGAGAAGAAGGAATGACTGGGGTGGGACAAATATTTGATTATGTTGACTGCTTTTCGAAGGGGGAATTGAGATCTTACCCAAGGAATCTGGTGCACTAGAATCTTGCTGGTTTATTTTAAATTCACACTTAGGCAGATGTTCTTAGACATGTGTAAATCAACCGACATTAGTCATCAATATTTGACATGGGAAGCTATTGCCTTGATACCTGGAACCTCCAGAGACGTTCTGGAGCTGTAAGTTGCTCTTCCTGGCCAAACTCAGCACACAGCCTTGCATACCATGTTCCTAGAAACAATAGAACAGTATAGCACAGGAACAGGCCCTTTGGCCCACAATGTCTGTGCTAAACATAATAGCAAGATAACCTTATCTCATCTCCCTCCACACTCTCTGCATATCCATGTGCCTATACGTCTCTTAAATGCCACTATCACATCTGCCTACATCAACACTCATGGCAACGCATTCCAGGCACCTCCGCCCTCTGTTTAAAAAAAATGCCCCACCATCTCCTTTAAACTTTGCCCCTCAGACCTTAAAGCCATGTTCGCTCGTGTATGACATTTCCACCCTGGAGAAATGTTCTCACTGTTTACTCTATCTCCATAGAGTGATACTGTGCGGAAACAGGCCCTTCGGCCCAACTTGTCCACACTGGCCAATAATGTCCCAGCTACATTAGTCCCACTTGCCTGCTCTTGGTCCATATCCCACCAAACCTGCCCTATACATGCACCTGTCCAACTGTTTCTTAAACGATGGGATAGGCCCAACCGCAACTACCTCCTCTGACAGTTTGTGCCATACACCCACCACCCTTCGTGTGAAAAAGTTACCCTTCTGATCCCTATGAAATCTTTTCCCTTTCACCTTGAACCTATGTCGTCTGGTCCTCGATTCCCTACCTCTGGCCAAGAGGCTCTGTGCACCTACCTTGTCTAATCCTCTCATGATCTTATACACCTCTGTGAGATCACCCCTCATCCTCCTACGCTCCATGGAATAGAGACCCAGCTGACTCAATCTCTCCTGATAGCTCACACCCTCTAGTCCTGGCAACATCCTCGTAGATCGTTTCTGAACCCTTTCAAGCTTGGCAATATCTTTCTTATAACACGATGCCCAGAACTGAACACAATACTCTAAATGCAGTCTCACCAACGACTTCTACAACTGCAACATGACCTCCCAACTTATATACTCAATACTCTGACTGTTGAAGGCGAAAGTGCCAAAAGCTTTTTTGACCACCTTATCTACCTGCGACTCGACCTTCAAGGAGCCATGCACCTGTACTCCTAGATCCCTCTGCTCTCCATCAATTTTACATTTTCCTATTGGAACTCCCCTCAACCTCCTGCTCTCCAGGGAAATCAATCCAGGTCTTTCCAATCTCTCCTAACAGCTAGCGATACGGACAGTTTCCTGCACTTCAGTTCATCAAAAAATAATCTGATGGCTGGTCTTTTAACCAAAAAACTCACTTCCGTCATATTTTGTAGATTTAATTTAATCAGGCAGAGTGGGCACAACATTTAATAATGCCCCCTGTCAACAAAGTCATTAAACATATGAATAAAATGGCTTCCTTACCATTTATGAATTGGTCATTACACATTGCAAATCATGCAGGTGAATGATTTCTTGTTCTGTACATTCACTATACCGCCAAAAATAATGTAGATGTTGGAATTAATGTTAACATATTTAAACTTAGTAAACATAGTAACATATTAAACATACTCGAACATGCATATTTCTTGAAGAATATTCTGCAGTATTTTACAGCCATTGAAGTAGTTTCAATGAGTGACCATGTGTTGCAGTGTTGGAATGTGGCAGCATATTGCAAATGGTAATATTATAATAAACAAATAATCTGTTTTGGAAATGTTGGTTGAGGAAAAATATCATCCAAAACAATTCAATTGTCCTTTTTGAACATAATCCTCTGAGATCATTATTGTCCATTAGAGAGGGCAAAGGTGTTGAATGGGTCATCGTGTCAAACAGCATGGAAACAGGCCCTTCGGCCCAACTGATCTATGAGTTTATCCTATCGCATCTTATGTATTCTCATGATTCTATCTATCAGATCACCCCTCCGACTCCTGCGCTTCAAAGAAGAAAGCCGTACTGTACCACCTCTCCCAATGGTTTAGACCCTCGAATCCTGGCAACATCCTCGTAAATCAACTTTGCACTCTTTCTATCTCAATGGCACCCAGAAAAAACCCATGCAGTCACAGGGAGAACGCACAAACTCCGTCCAGGCAGCACCCGTAGTGAGGTTTGAATCTGGGTCTAAGGCAGCACATGTATCGCTTCACCACTGTGCTGCCCTCAAATATTAATGTGACTAATTGTACTGTCAAGTTATAGCATTTTAAGATACTATTTAGTTTAAGGTCCACTTCATTGTTAATTCTGATGATGAGATGTTTTATACTTGGACATTTACTGCACCTCACTGCTGATCAATACCTTTAAAAACTGTCCTTTCAATCTCAAAGAATTTTAAAGCACACTTACATTAAGCCAGCTCTCGATTTCTCATCCATTCTTATAACCCAAAGATCATACCTGCAATAATTTACTTAATACAGCTTTTGCTTGTATCATCTCAATGTTCCAGCCTTGGTGAATATTCATAGAAACATAGGTGCAGGAGTAGGCCATTCAGCCCTTCGAGCCTGCACCACCATTCAATATGATCATGGCTGATCATCCATCTCAGTATCCTGTACCTGCCTTCTCTCCATATCCCCTGATCCCTTTAGCCACAAGGGCCACATCTAACTCCCTCTTAAATATAGCCAATGAACTGGCCTCAACTACCTTCTGTGGCAGATAATTCCAGAGACTCTCCACTCTCTGTGTGAAAAATGCTTTCCTCATCTCTGTCCTAAAGGAATTCCCCCCTATCCTTAGACTGTGACCCCTTGTTCTGGACCTCCCCAACATCAGGAACAATCTTCCTGCATCTATCCCTTAAGAATTTTGTAACTTTCTATAAGATCCCCCCTCAGTCTTCTAAATTCTAGTGAGTACAAGCCAAGTCTATCCAGTCTTTCCTCACATGAAAGTCCTGACATCCCAGTAATCAGTCTGGTGAACCTTCTCTGTACCCCCTCTATGGCAAGAATGTCTTTCCTCAGATTTGGAGACCAAAACTGTACGCAATACTCCAGGTGTGGTCTCACTAAAATCCTGTACAACTGCAGTAGAACCTCCCTGCTCCTATATTAAAATCCTTTTGCTATGAATGCTAACATACCATTTGCTTTCTTCACAGGCTGCTGCACCTGCATGCCTACTTTCAATGATTGGTGTACCATGACACCCAGGACTTGTTGCATCTCCCCTTTTCCTAATTTGCCACCATTCAGATAATAGTCTACCCTCCTGTTTTTGCCATCAAAGTGGATAACCTCACATTTATCCACATTATACTGCATGTGGATATATGCAAATGCTCATTTAGGACAGAGCTGAACACGATCGCCATCTTGCTATTTATGCAATGGCTCGTTACTTTGATGTGTCCAGAAATGTTACATAGCAGAAGTCCAGAAAAAAAGGTTCATTCCTTTAAGCAAACAACTACTTAAGGATTTGTTTTCCAGCATACAGTCTGTGTGCAAGGTTCACCTCATAACGTGCGACCACACAGCACCTTGGGATAGGAGTTTTAGTCAACCTTTTGGTCAATTTTTGATCCATTATGAGTAATGCATTATTGCTGCAGGCATCTGACTACTGTTCTCCAATGGTCCCAATAGTTTGTTGTGTATGTCTTATCCTTATTAGTCCTTCCAATATGCATCACCATGCACTTAATTGGATTAAATCTGTCACAACTGATAAGAATCTTTCTCTAAACTAACAATGTCCTCCTCTCTATCAAAATATATTTGTGTCATTTACAAATTTACCAATCATACTTTCTACGTTTTTCTAAACCGTTAATGTACACGACAAACAGTAAAGGTCCCCGCAAAATGGTTCTGCTTCCAATTACAAAAAACAGCCTTCTATCATCATCCTCTGCCTCTGAGTTTCATCTTACGATAATGGAAATAGTATTTCCTTCATAACAATTCAGTTACAATAAAAGTGCGATCTGTCATCCTTAATCCACAACCCAATTATGTCTTGAAAATAATCAATGATCAATTCAACAGATTAGTCCAAAGTCTGTATTTGGTATGCAAGCTCCATTTAAGCGCCCATCTCCCTAAAGGCGTTCAGTAGAATAAAAGGCAACCAATATGCTGATCCAGGCATATTTGAAATGTTGTTAGATGCAAATTGGAAAGGCAGAATAGATTTACAATCTAGGCCCATTTTTGCGTGGAAGCTTATTAGTCTTGAATGACAGTGCCATATTAACGCAGAGTATTTTATCAATAATGGAGGAAGTTCTCTCCCAAGGGATTACATAGATAATGATGGTGATTCATATGTTCAATGTATTATGTTCAGAAATGTTAGACATTTTGGCAAGTGGTCCAAAATTAAATGCCTCTATTTTTGGTCATCAAATTATGTGATATAAGGCTGACATTAGGTGCAACATTTTCACTTATAGGTTTGTCCGTATCTGGAATGAAAGCGAAAAACTATAGAATCAGATATAGTTATGGCTTTTAAAAGATATTTGGACAGACATTTGGATAGAAAGGGTTTTGAAGGTTAAGGGCTAAATAGAGGCAAATGAGACTAGCCAACTTGATCATCATGGACAAGGTGGGCCAAAGGGCCTATTCCCATGCTGTACAACTCTTTGATTCTATGACTTATGAACATAAATAATAGGAAGTGGTTATATCCAAAATGGTATGTCTTCCCACTCACGCGTTTTCCTCTGCCCGTGCCTCCCTCGTTGAGTCAGCTGTGTCATTTTTGCTGTAATACGTTAAAGCACAAGCCTAACTAAAATATTGTTCACCTTTGCTCCTGAAAATTGCTATCATATCCTGTTGTCACAGAATATATTGTAGGCAGATTTCTTCCCGTGTTTCCCAACACGTGCACATTCAACTGAGACACAACTAAGATAGATTGGGATTTACGATTAGGAGGGGATCCCGTATGATTTTGTTCTTCTTATCAAATAGCATGCTAGTACCATTCGCTGAAACAGCATCAACCAGGGAGCACCATTTTTGTTTGCATCAGTGTTGCACATGATGGTGCATTTGTCTATTGGACCATTGATGGTTGCAAGTAGGATATAAGGATGCAATATTGATGAACATTCAAGAATGCAATATTCATCAATACATTGATGCAGAAAACTACTTTTATGCTAATCTGATTTTGTGATTGTTAAAGTTTGTAACAGAGAAAATTGGGACACATTTTATTGCAGCTGATTATGATCTGGAAATGTTCTTCAATAATAACTTTGAAAGGAGATTTGGAGAGGGTCTCATCAAGACTTGATAGAGAGGCAATGGACGGAAAGGCCTTTTCTGTGCTTTATTATTCTGTAATTCAGTGACCAGATTTGCATGTGAATTTATGCAGTTGCAAAAGCCGAGAGCTGGTGTTCCTTTTCTTTTGCAAGATGTGACAGGTACCAAAGAAGTGTACGATTATACCAATTAATTTGAGTTTTGCATATTAATAATTGTAGTGCTGCTCTGCCTGCTGCTTAGCTTTACTGAATTGGAAGCCCCAGAGGGGGAATCATCCCAATGGCAGGTGGGATTAGAGCCAGAGGAGCAGCAGCGGTTTAATGAGGATGTGAAGGGCAATCTGTTGCTGGCTCATGGCCACATTTGTGCCTGGCTGAGTTGGAAGACCACCACATTCAGCCAATGCATGATCTACCCGGCCTGTATCTTCACTCTTCCTGTGACAAAGGGGCTTTCATTTACAAGTTATTCTATGCATGCATTAAAAAAAATGTCATGCAATCTTCTTCAAACTCTGCCCATCTGACCTTATCCATTAAAAGTCAGGTTCCACAGTTCGCAACCTTATACCCTTCTTGGGATCACACTGTCCCTAACCTCCAATTGGCCTCTTAGGGAACCTCCCTGCCTGAAGTCATCTGTTGGCAGCCCTGATTTGTCCTGATCTCTTCTTGTTTCTAGATCCCTTCCCCTCCCTGCCCCCCCCTCCCCCCCACAATCCATCTGAAGAAGGGTCCTGACCAGAAACGTCACCTATCCATTTTCTCCAGAGATGCTGCCCGACCCACTGAGTTTGTCCAGCGTTTGGTGCCTATCTTTGACCTTAAAGTTATGTCCTCTAGTTTATTGACATTTCTACCTTGGAGGGGAAAAGATTAAGACTCTCTACCGTATCAATGCCCCTCATAATTTTATATATTTCTATTTGCCAACTTATGTTCCATATTTTGACTTAACCTTTGCAATCCATGTACCTGCCTGAATGCCTCAGATTCCTGAAGCAGCTCATCCCATATACACACTGTCCTCTGTTTGAAATAGCTGTTCCTCAGGATCCTTTGAAATTTTCATCCTCTCATCTTTCTGCCCTCTGGTTTTAGACTTCGCTATCCTAGTTAAAAAATTATAACCATTCACCTTATGTATGCACCGCGTGGTTTTATGGACCTCTACAGTGTCATTCCTCAACCTTCTATACTTAAGAGAAAAAAAGTTCCACTCTCTCCATTCTCACCAACTATTCAGTTGTGACCAAATAGAATAGTAAGATTGAACGAGAACTTACCAGTTCGAAGGTTGATCTTTATTTTATGAGGAGTCGAAGTGAGGGATTTCGTGAAGAGCCCGCCGGCGCGCATGCTCGACATACTTCAAAGTAGCGGCGTGGAATCACAGAACCAACAATAGAAATGACTTCGCATAGTATGATTGAATTGACTAAGATTACCAGATGAAGGTGATTGAGGGTTGGGCGAGGAGGGCACGAAATCCCTCACTTCGACTCCTCATAAAATAAAGATCAACCTTCGAACTGGTAAGTTCTCGTTCAATCTTACTATTTCATTTCGGAGTCACGTGAGTGACTTCGTGAAGACTTCAAAGCTTCTGTGATTACACGCCCTGGACCACGTCCATGCTGACACACCACTACCAGGGATGGATGGGAGGAACAAACTTGCTCAATAGGTCATACTGCAAAACAAGAGCATATTTATTAATAACAAATCAAAAACCCCTCATGCGGGGACATCTCCACGTTCTTGACCTGCATTCAGCACGGCTTCTGCGAACTGTAGAGGAGCAGCAACAGGCTTGTTATAAAAACGCTGGAACACAGCTTCATTCGCCCATCCTGCTGTGGCGAGAATTTGGTCCATGGGCACCTTCATGACCCTCGCCGCTGACGTCGATGCAGCCCTGGTGGAATGAGACTTGAACACATTAGTGTCGATACCTGACTTACCCAAGACGACTGGAAGCCACCTGGATATCGTCTGGACTGTCACTCGATGATGAGGTCTCTTATGAGTGACAAGCAGGTATCTCTCCATTCCTCTGATGCGTGCCGTCACCTTGACATAGTGGCGGATATGTGAGGCTAAACATAGCCTAGCATCTGCGGGGTATGCCGGGAACTTCAGCTGCAGCCCTGTGCACCCAGGTCTATGCTGCTTTAGTAGCTCATCAATGAAAAAGACTACTTCTGTAGGGGTAGATGTCATTCTGTCGACACGAAGTTTGTGTAGTGTCTGTACCCTCTGAGCTGAAGTCAGCGCTAGTAACATCACCAGCTTCATGGTGAGTTGGTCCAGTTGGAGCCCTTCCATGGGAGACCACGTCCTGAGCAGGGTTAATACGTCCCTGACATCCCAGGTGATATAATAGCGTGGTGTAGGCGGATTCATATTGAATATACCCCGCATGAGTCTGGACACTAGCCTGTTGGATCCTACCCCAATCTTGAGGTAGAATGATAGCGCACTTCTGGCGCTGTTGATGGCACTGTAACTTAAGTGTTCATCATGGTGCAACCCCGCGAGGAATTCCAGGACGTCGGTTATTGTCACGTCATCGTACGTGATGCGAGAGCGGCTGCAGTAGGCTTCCCACTTCTTAATATGCGAGCGGTATCTTCGCCTTGTGGACTCTCGACACGACGCCCCGATGGTATCCATGGTCCGAGCCGAGAGGCCGTATTGGACTAACGGCCTGTTCAGAACCTGCAAGCCAACAAATTTAAATAGCCATGGCAGGGATGTGGCTCCCCTGAGACAGGGTGAGTAACCAATTGTGGGCAACCCTTCAAAAGGACCCAAGGTTCGTTGAGCATGTCAAAGACCACCGGATACCAAGGCTGTGTGGGCCAGTCGGGTATAATAAGGATGCCCTTGGCAGCATCTGCCTGAATCTTTCGCAATACCCGACTGATGAGGCAAAACGGAGGGAAGGCATAGAAAAACCAATTCCCCCAGTCCAGCGAGAATGCATCTAGCGCTATTGCCCCAGGATCTGGTTCCCATGAAACGTAGGCTGGTACCTGATGGTTTAACCGTGACGCAAAAAGGTCAATGTCTGGTTTACCAAATTTGGCTGTGACTTTAGAAAAAATCTCAGGATGCAACATCCATTCAATGTTGTCATTAAATTTGCGTGACCTGGTGTCCGCCACAGTATTAAGCTCACCTGGCAAATAGGTAGCTGAAATCCAAATGTCTCTTTGAACACACAAGAGCCAAATTGAGTTAGCCAATTTGTCACACGAAACTGACCTGGTACCACCCATATGGTTTAAATATGCCACAGCTGTGGTGTTGTCTATTTGGAGACGGACGTGTGCTCCAACAAGCTTGGAACAATATGCACGAAGTCCGTGGAATGCTGCCAGCAACTCCAAATAGTTAATCCCTTGAGTCAACAACATCGATGACTCAAGGGTGTCCCATCTGCCCCCACAACTAGAGCAATTATCAGTAGCTCCCCAGCCATTGGAGCTTGCATCAGTCTGTAAATATACCACCGGATTAGCCTCCCTAACAGGCTTGAATGAGTTGCTAATGTGACACACCCACCATTGCAACTCAGTTATCGCTTCGGACGGCAGCTGCATTGATCGATCGTAATGACCAGCGTTCCGTTTTAACGCAGTAATTTTAGCTCTTTGCAAATTCTGATAATGCAAAGGTCCATATCGTGCTGCCGGAAACAAAGCCACTAGCTTGCCAATTACTGTGGCTGTATGCCGAATCGATGGTATTTTGGTGCCAATTAAATCTCTGCACACCTTAGTGACTTCCTCAATTTTGTTAATTGGTATAGTTATCCTCATGCTCATTGAGTTCACCGTGAACCCTAGGTAATTAATTACCTGGGCAGGGCAGAACTTCGATTTCTCTGGATGGACAATGAATCCTAATTGTTGAAATATATTGACAGCAGCTGCAACACCCTGTTCAGCCAATTGCAGGGTGTGGCCCACAATAAAGACATCATCTAAATAGGCCATAACTATATGATGTCGTTGTCTCAAATAAGCCATGATTGGCTTCACCAATTTAGTGAACAATCTAGGGGCTGTAGTGAGCCCATTAGGCAAAGCCTTATACTGCCAAAGTTGCCCCATCCAGATAAATTTCAAAAACCTTCTATCATATTTCTGGATGGATACTGAATAATATGCATCCCTCAAATCAATGCATGCCATAAAGCAGCCATGAGAAATCAATGATTTGGCTGTTTCAAACGTATCCATTTTAAAATGAGTATATGTTACAAACGTATTCAAACGGGTTAGATCAATAATGACACGACAGCCTCCATCCTTCTTAGGTCTAGTAAATATGTTCGAAACAAATTCAATTGGCTCATGCACCGTTTTCTCAATCACACCCTTCTGTTCCAGACTTAAAATTTCCTTATAACCTGCTGCCTGTTCTGCAGCAGACAATTTGAACGTACGACCAGGCATGTGCTGGGATGGAGGAATGTCGCCATTAATAAACTCAATTTTATGCCCCTGAATATTCCGTAACACATACTCATCACCAGTAAAATTACCCCATGCATCCAAAAACAACCGTAAACAACCACCAACATGGGAAGTTAAACAGAGAGAGAAAAGAGAACCAGACCCCCTCACCTCCGTGGTTACCGGCGGTCCTTGACACGTGTGGGTGGCCGTGGAGGTGCTGGGTTGGCTTGAGGGCGCGGCGTCTTCGATTTCCACAAAGGTCTCTGCCGACCCTGTCCTAAAAAAGACCCTTGGTGCTGGTTCTGGTGCTGTTGTCGTTGTGGAGCTAGAGGGTGAGTCCTCGTCGAGGCACTGGCCGACCCTCGTGAGCGAATGTATGGAGCTTTTGAGCCTGACGGTGTGGGGGCACTCTGAGAGCGCATGATCCCCACCGTTTTGGCTTGTTCGTCAAGCTCTTTGACTCTCTTCGAGAGGTCCTCACCAAAGAGCTGACGGGGCGGCGGCGGCGGCGGTGGTTTGCACAATCCTGCAAACTTCGGGTTGAGTGCTGGGCGGATGCTGTTTTTGCGAAACCCGTTGATTTCGTGCTGGGTTGCGCACAATAAGGCCAGAGCATCTTCCTGGTCCAAATTCAGTTCGTCCCCGTCCACCGACCGCGCAAAGGCGGTAATACCGGCCGTGAGGAGTTTCAGGATCCGCTGCAATTTTAGCTCCTGTTGACGGATAGCCGCACTGATGTTGCCCCATATTGGCGTATTGACCACAGGCACGTTGAGGGAGTTGCAGTTTGATGGAGCCTTGTGACGGCTCATAGCCTGGATGAGGACTTCTTCCTGCAGCACCTGATTATTAAGAAAGTCCACTGTGGCTGCCAGCTTTGTATTTAGAGGAAGACCAGCCGTATGTGGGGCCGCGAATTTGGTCGCCACATCCAAAAGTTCCTCCGCTGGCACCTCCAACGGAGGTGGTACGGGATCCACCAGAACCTCCTCCTCCTGCTGCTCCAGGCTGATAGTAGATGTTGGTGAAGACGCCCTGTGCCTGTTGCTGCCCTGCTGTTGTTGACGTTGAAGCAGGAGCTCCAGCAGCCGCTCCATACGGTCAATACGCCCTTCACCCTGAACACTCAGGTGGTCGGAGTCCTCCGGCTCTGAAAAGAAAACCGGGCTCCTGTCATCAGCCTGCACCTCGTCGAGGCCCTGCCGGTGCCGGTAGTTGTCGCTAACAGCCGCCGAGGCGAAACTGCGCGATTCCTGCGCGGGCGTGTTCAACCGCCTCCGTTTAGCGGGAGCTGAAGCCGCTGCCACTAAGGGCACTTGCGGCGAGGTGTCGGCACCAGCCGAAGCATGGCTGCCTGGGGCCCGCGCAGTCTTGCCGGCTGCCCACATCGTGGACGTTGCCGACGCATGGTCTCGCCCACCCATCCATGGGGGGCTCGGCGACCGTGACGAGACCCGACTCGACCGACCCGTCCCGGCGTCGAGAGTCGGGGTGTGCCGGCTGGACCTCACAGCCGCCGCGGGTCTCGCCCTGGATCCTGACCGCTCCTCCACGATAGGCAATGCCTTAGCCCTAACAGGGTTAGGCTTCTGGGCTCCTGCCCTCCCCCTTCTCGGAGGGCTGAGTGGAACAGGCCGTGCAACGGCACGTGCCCTGCTCGAGGTCGCCAGCGAGCCCGCTGACGACCTGACTGCCATGGCAGGGTCCCCCTGCTCTGGCGGCACACCACACTCCTCCTCGTCGAACTCCTCCGAGCTGTGGTGTGCTGGCGGATCTGGACCTGTGAACACCGGGCTTACCCACATCTCCGCCTGAGTCCCGGCCTGCGCTGCAGGTACTGCCGATGGTAAAGGCCCCGGAACTGTTGACCGGTGAACTCGTCCTGACATCCTCCGGCCCTTCGAACTCCCATCCATGTCCTTGCTGCAAGACATAATCAGACAACAAGGACCACCAACTAAAGGTAGAATACTTACCTCCGTGGCCCCTTATGAAGGGCTGGCGAGGAGCGCGCTCCACCGCCAGCCGTCGCAGCAACGCGATACGACGATATGTCGAGCATGCGCGCCGGCGGGCTCTTCACGAAGTCACTCACGTGACTCCGAAATGAAATTGTGCTTTCCTTCATTCATCCAGAAATGAACAGAACATTATAAAAGTTTTAGTTATTTTTTTTGTCATGAATTCTGAGGCACAGTGAAAAACTTTTGTCGAGAGCTAACCAGTTAGTGGAAAGACTATACATGATTACAATCGAGCCATCCATGGTGTACATATACCTGATAGAGGGAATAATGTTCAGTGCAAGAAAAAGTCCAGTAAAGTTCGATTAAAGATAGTCTGAGGGTCTCCTGTGAGGTGGGTAGTAGCTCAGGGCTGTTCTCTACATTATTTCTTTTGTACTTTGTGTCTCAGTGGTAAATGCTCAGGTCAAGTACCATAAGTCTTTTCTTCAATCAGACATGCTCTGCTGTGAAACAGTTCTCACTTTTCACTACCCTTATAGTTCATTTGAATCACACTGCTGTATAATGCTGAATCAAAGCCGTGCCCTTATGGTTCATGGGATATACAACTGACCTAGAAATCTTAAGATTTTCATCCCGTCA
This sequence comes from Raja brachyura, assembly GCA_963514005.1. Next base: position 44,001,008 of record OY740782.1, read on the forward strand.
GTCTGAGCTGGACTAGAATCCAATGTCAGTGGCATCAATTTTCAGTGTTTTTATCGGACGTGATTGAGAGTGCAGCAAGTTATACATTCAGGGGTTGTGGAGGGCTCGTTTATAATCAGTCTGAGGAGAAAGGTGAGAAATTGCCAGCACAGTGTTTCTTGGTCCTGATATTCACTGGAATTGAATTTTGAAGGAGAAAATAAATATAATCGTCGGGTAAAGAGGATTAAGAAGATCTGGGTACACCGTGGTTGGAAAATGTGGGGCAATCACAATAGAATATGGTGTATGGGTGAGGGTAAGATCGGGATTGGTACATGTGGCAAGATATTCCAATCAGAGGGGCAGATGGAAGCAAGTTAGTTTGCAGACCCTGGGGAAGGTAACTATTATAAGGTGTAGAATATCCCAAGGCCAGTGAAATATAGGCAGACAGTATTCCAAATAGAATCGTGACACAAGACCTGAGGTAAATTTAATATAAAGTGAGCCACCAATCTGCTGAAAACTGATGGTTGTCCTCCTCCTTTTGTGCTCCTGAGATATTTTCATGATATATTAAGTTTGAGACATAAAAATTTAATATCCAACTCAGCTATTTCAATGGATGTAATTACCTCCTTATTTCTGACCAGGTTTGTCCACTATATGAGACTGACAAATAAAGGTATAATCAAATTGGGACCAAGACAGGTACATGAATTAAAAATACAGATGAGCCATGATCTCATTATCGGTTCAGAGGACTGAATAGCCTGCCAGCTTCTAATGCTTATATCGTGAACGGACCAAAGTATTTAGTTATTTGTTATTGAATACAGATCCAAAATACCTTCTGCTCCGAGGTACAAGCTCAGAGTTACAAATCTAATGTGTATTTCAGTTGTTATATATTTTTAATAGAACGTGACCTCCCCATGCTCATCTGGAAAATTATTGACCGTATTTATGAATGCAGAACCATGATACAATAAGAGTTGGTAACTCCTCATTTGCCCTAATGATTTCATGACATTTTACTGCATGCGGCAAGATTAACAGGCATGTTGTAAATTGAATGAAGAATTCCAACTAAAATCCCAGTATCACTCAATCACTGTCTATTTCTCTCTTCTAGTTTGTCTATCGATCAATTATCAGTATGCGCTTAATAATATTTCAGAATCACCACATTCGGCAAAAGATTCAATCCATTTCAGTGCACAGCAGTTTAAAAGTAGCAATCCTTTTGTGCACCTATTTCAAAAGTCAAGGCTGTTTATTTGTGCACTGGAATAAAAAAAATGGGTTGAATTACCTATTTTTTGTTTTAACTGCATTAATGAGATCCTCCAGATTTATATACTGATTAGGCTAGAGGCCTAAGTTGCTGCAATCTGTTCAGATAGTAAAGCAGCTCCATAAACTGACACACAGTGATATGTGGAGTTGTCCTTTATCTCCATCTAAAGGTCATTATGTTTTATGGTACAAGCCCTGGGTGCTAGAAAACGTAGAGACTTTTGGATTGATGTTTATAACGAGGGAAAATATAAGATTCAATTCTGTAGAAGAATTACTTGACTTTAGTTTAGTTTAGTTTGGAGATACAGCATGGAAACAGGCCCCTCAGCCCACCGAGTCTGTGCCAACCAGCGATCCCCTTACACTAGCACTATCCTACACATTAGAGACAATTTACTATTTTTACCAAAGCCAATTAACCTACAAACCTGTACGTCTTTGGAATGTGGAAGGAAACTGAAGCACCCGGAGAAAATTCATGCGTTCACAAGGATAACGTACAAACACTGTAGAGAAAGCACCTGTCATCAGGATCAAACCTGGGTCTCTAGCACTGTAACTCTACTGCTGCGCAACTAAGCCGCCCTAAACTGTGTGATTTGGACAAATTACTTGACATCTTCCCATTACTTGACATCAGTTTCTTTGGAACTGTTCTTAAAATACCCTGATGTCAGCTTGCTCAAACAAATGTAATTCATTACATTAATTTAAAAATGTTAAAGAAAAATTAAATAAATGTATTAATTTGATTATAAACATGAAAATAGTATCAAATAATTCTAAATCTTAAATACTATCAAACACCGTTTCTGCAAAGTATGAGATGCAAGTGTGAGGTGTTTCCCTTTGAGATGCAGATTGGTGCAGATGTGGGCAATTAGCAGCCTTTCAAAGCAGGGTTACACAAAAAGCTGGAGAAATTCAGCGGGTGCAGCAGCATCTAAGGAGTGAAGGAGATAGGCGACGTTTCGGGTCGAGACCCTTCTTCAGACTGGTCAGGGATCAGGGAAACGAGAGATATAAACAGTGATATGGAGAGATAAAGCAAGAACAATGAGTGAAAGATATGCAAAAAAGTATTGGTGATAAGGAAAGCAGGCCATTGTAAGCTGTTTCTGGTGTGAAAATGAGAAGCTAGTGCGACTTGGGGGGGGGGGGGGGGGGGGAGATGGAGAAGGAATGTCAGGGCCCGAGGGCTGAGGGAGAGGTGGGGGGGGTGGGGGGAAAGGAGCAGTCTGGGTTAACAGAATTGAGAAAATTCAATGTTTAAGCCCAGAGGATGCAGACTCCCCAAGCGGAATATGAGATGTTGTTCCTCAAACTTGCGGTGTTGTTCACTCTGGCCATGGAGGAGGCCCAGGACCGAGAGGTCGGATACGGAGTGGGAGGGGGAGTTGAAGTGCTGAGCCACCGGGAGGTCGGGTTGGTTATTGCGGACCGAGCGGAGGTGTTCGGCGAAACGATCGCCTAGCCTCCGCTTGGTCTCACCGATGTAGATTAGCTGGCATCTGGAGCAACGGATGTTTTTTACTGTCTTCGTAGGGAGGAGGAGAACTTCTTCAAAGTAGGCATACCTTGAGGAGATATCGCAGTGGAGTAGACAAAGTGTTGCAGTTCCTTCTTTAAGCCTTTCAAAGCACTTCACTTTGGCCGATGTTAGAAATCCTGAGCAGTAGTCATTGAGACCAAAAATCCTACAGCGAGCAAGATGGCCCACTCGATGAAAAAGACGTTGTACGGCCAATGGCAGATTCATGGGTAATTTAAGGCCCCATTCCTGTAACCGGCTTCCGTCTCCGCATCAAAGATCCCATAGGATAATAGTGCGGAGACCGAAGCCGGTTATGGAAACATCCTTGTAAAAACAAAAGGTATTTGGTAAAATTCTTCTCCTCATTTTCAAAATTTTAATTTATGAACACAAACTTGATTAACGCAACTTTAATTGCACTGCGAGTCTGATCGGGTCCGGTTATGGAAATGGATGAAATAAAGGCCCACGTTCCGTTCCGTTGCGTACTACACGTCAGCACATTGTATTTAGCAGGAGTGGTCTATCTTGTTCCGCTATAGGATCTTTGATTGAGATAGGACACTTATATTTTCTTGGGCACTGAAATATTTGAGGTTGCCTTGAAGGAGATGGGAGTGTAGGTTGTTGAAGGGAGAGGCTGAGGATGTTAGCAAGATTGTGGCCAGTTTATTGGTGCACGATTTTTGAACCAATTCAGGGTTTCAATCCGGCCTGGCCACTTTCCAAATTCACCCTGATGAAAGCAGAACTGACTTCAGCCACTGAGATGTATCAAACAAAGCCAGTGGGGGGACGGGTCTGGGTGGAGCTTTGTTTTTACAATTAAAACAGGTGCATAGCCTTGAACTTATCTGGGAGAAATGTATTGTTGCTGAATATTTTCAAAGATTTTTTATTTTATTTTAAACAGGTCAATGCCTGTCTGGATATATCAATTGGTGCAAAATGACCTGAAAATTGTAATTTTTGCTCTTCTTTCTGTGGTAACTCTCTTTTGAATCATATGGTGGTGAAATAAACAGTATTGCGTGATCAGAACGCCAAGTGTTGGCGGAACTCAGCATGTCAGGAAGCATCTGTGCAGGAATAGACAGATAATGTTTTGGATTTGGTCCCTTCCTCAGACTGATAGAAGCAGGAGGGAGAAATCTGGAAAAAAGAGATGGGGTTGGGACAAAATGTTTAAGAAGGAACTGCAGATGCTGGAACATTTTGTCTACCTGGGGTTGGGACAAATACTGCCAAGTGATAGGTGGATACATGTGATGGAGGGTTTGATTGGCACATGGGTGGAGTATGTGACAAAGGTTAGAAGTTAGACAAAGTTTAGAAATGACAAAGGCAGAGGTCCTTTTGGGTAGAAAGTGACAGGGAGGGGAAAGAGCTGGGATAAAAGGGATCATGATTCAGCTTCCAAGAATATCTTTTCTTATTTCCTGCAATTATATTCAGGTTCCATGAAATGCCATACATGATCAATCAGATTCAATCAGTTGTGGCATTCTCATTCTTGTGGGCTTATAAACTGCTCAAAGTTTTAGCTCAGTGCCGAGGTAGTTAACTTGAGGACCTTCTGTCTTCTGTGGATGGTAAAGATTCCATGGCATTATTTCTTGGGGTATTATCAAAATATATTGTTCTATCCACAAGATATATTGATCATCTGTTTCTACCTCCTCGCAGTTTGTAGCACTATGCCATGTAGAAAGATGCACTTCCACTTCCCACGTGTTCAGTGATTATCTCAAAATAATTATATAGGTTATAAAGAACGTGTGAAAATCTGTGGTCAGGAAATACTTCCTAACCATCTGGTCTTATTTTTTTTCAAAAACATTCTGTGACTTTATTCTTGTCGTTAAGTTTGTATTCTTCAGCATTTTTCATTCTGCATGACTCACCTCTGTGTATCGGCGAGGCGCAGATTGCAATAGTCTTAATCTTCTAGATGGGTCTATTGTTACTTTCATATCTCTGGGGGCTCCTGCTGCTATTACTGTAATTACCACCTGCAATATATTTGCTTTCACTACCACCTGGAGTATACTTCCCTTTGTAGTTGTCACTAGACAAATGCAGCACTGGAACAGGCCCTTCGGCCCACAATGATTGCGCCGAACATGATGCCAAGTTAAACTGATCTCATCTGCCTGTGCATGATCCAAATCCCTTGGTTCCCTGCACTTCCATGTACCTATCTAAAATCCTCTTTAACGCCACTATAATATATGCTTCCACAATGCGTTCCAGGCCCCCACCACACTCTGCGTAAAAAAAGTTGCCCCGCTCTATTAAACTTTCCCCTTCTCACATGATGTTCTCCATCATTGCACTGCCAAAACTCACCATTGTTGTATCAACAATGTTTCTTTTAGGCAGGCATGGGTTATTGATTGAGGACAATCAGCCATGATTACAATGAATGGCGGTGATGGCTCGAAGGGCCGAATGTCATCCTCCTGCACCTATTTTCTATGTTTCTAACAATGATTGCCACAACTTCAATTTCCACCACCCAAAAGGGCAAAGGTCAATAGATATCAGGGGGTGTCACCACCTGTGAATTCCTCTGTAAGTTACATACAATCCAACGTGGAAATAGATTGTTTTTCCTTCTTTATCATTGTGTCTATATACTGGAACTGTCCACCAAGCTGTGAGAGTGTCTTCACCACATGGATTTCAGCAGTTCAAAAATTCAACTCACAAATTCCTACAGACACTCCACACCTGATGTAATATGTGATTTACTTAAACTCGTACTTTCGTAAACAATTCTGTAAGTCCACTGCACAATTTCCAAGATGTTCGATAATTGATGTTACAGTAGCAGCACGCTACTGCCGTCGCACGCATGCCCGTTTCTGTGAGCAAATCAGCCGTTCTCGCGGATGCTCGCACGTTTCTCTCAGTCACTCACACATCCTCTTCTTGGTGACTATGCTCAATGCATCTCCGCATTCCTCATAGTTTTTCAGTGAACGGTTTCTTATGCTATTGATGACGCTACTCATGACTGGAAAAACCCAAAGTGGTACTGGAAGTGCTGAACTCATTCGTAAATGCACAAAAATAGACAGAGATGAAAATTAAGCCAGAACTGCACAATTCATTGGATATTTTTTCGTTTTTCTTTACCGTTTGAATTTACTTAATTGTCACATGTGCAAGGTACAGTGACAAGCTTTGATTGCGTGCTAACCAGTCAACGGAAAGACAATATATGATTACAATCAAGCCATCCACAGTATACATGATAAAGGGAATAACATGATTAACTTTGGGTGCAAGATAAAGTCCAGTAGATTCTGAGCGAAGATAGTCCGAGGATTTCCAATGCGGTAGTTAGTAGCTCAGGACTGCTCCCTAGTTATTGGTGGGATGGTTCAGTAGCCTGATAACAGTTGGGAAGAAACTTTCCCTGAATCTGGAGGTGTGCATTTTCACACTTGCCCGATGGGAGATCGGAGAAGAGGGAATGGCTGGGGTGTGAAAAATTGGGGGTTTTCCAGTCATTCTTGATTATGCTGGTGACCTTGCCGAGGCAGTGTGAGGTTTAAATGGAGTCAATGGAAGGGAGGTCGTTTTGTGTGGTGGTCTTGGTTTCGTCCACAAATCCAAGATGGAACTGTTCCCAAACCAAGCTGTGATGCATGTTGATAAAATGCGTTCTACAGCGCACCTGTCGAAGTTGGAGAGTTTGAGAGTTGTTGGGGGCATGCTGAACTTCCTAAGCCTTCTAAAGCAGCAGTGGCATTGGTGTGCTTTCTTGGCCATTGTTTCAATATGGGTTGTCCAGGAGAAGTTGTTAGTGATATTTACTCCTAGGAATTTGAAGCTTTTAACCATCTCTACTTCGGTGCCGTCAATGCAACCCCGGGTATGTGAGGCACTTTGTTTCCTGAAGTCGATCACTATGTCTTGCTGACATTGAAAGAAAGGTTGTTGTTTCGACATCAGGTCACGAGGTTCTCAATGTCCTTCCTGTACTCCATTATTTGTTATCCAGACCACAACAGTGGTATCCTCTGCGAATTTGAAAATTGAATTAGATTTGTACTTGGCTGCACAGTCATGGGTGTACAAGGAGTAAAGAAGGGGGGCGAGAACATATCTATGGGAGCACCAGTGTTGATGCAGTGTCGGTTTTGCAGTATAATACATAGTAAATTTACATGTGTACAGTAGTACTCTAGGCAATTCTGACTTACGGGGCTTATGGAACATTTGTATGAAAACCAGAAATGACTGGTTCTGAATTAGTGGTGTTCGGAGATAGCTCACTTGCTGCAGGAACCAACCTCTGATCCAGGCTGCGCACTGGCAAGCAGGTTATCAAACAGCTGGTCCCTCTTGATAGAACTTGACAATATCTTCTATCATATGTTGATGATTGAATATAGATTGATTTTGAGTAGACAGCTGGATTGAATTTGAACTGAAGAATTGTCGCAACTTTGCTCTTTACTGCTGGGCTCTGTGAATCACTGAACAACTGAGGAAACACTGGCAAAATACTGCCAACAATTTTGCGGATTCTGATTTGGGAAATAAGTGGGAATCCCATTTTCCAACAAAATCCAGGCTAAAGACTTCTCCATTTTAAGGCATGTTAATTAAATCTAGCTAATGATTCTAAATAATGAAGTATCTGTCCATCATCATTCTTTGAGTTGGAAGGAAGTGCAGATGCTGGTTTATAGCGAAGATAAACATATAATGCTGGAGTATCTCAGTGGGTCAGGCAGCATCTCTGGAGAAAAAAGACTGGTGACGTTTCAGATGAAGAAGAATTCCGACCCGTATCATCACCTATCTTTTTTCTCCAAAGATGCTACTTGACCGGCTGAGTTACTCCAGCACTTTGTGACCATCCTCAATCTTTAGTTCTTTTAGTTGTTCATAATACAGCACAATGTCAAAGAATCTTAGTTCAGCATGATACTTTCTTCTCATTACTTTGTAACCAAAGGCTCATTCAATGCAATAGGTCACGGGAATAATTTTATGTAGCTGAAAGCCAGCAATAAAAAAACAAATCAAACATCAAAGTGACTTGGAAGTAGGTCTCACTTGTAACTCCGTGTAACATAGTTTACAGTAGCTCAGAGATAAAATTGATGTTGTGAAGGTGGTGGTTCAAGAGACGACCTTTCAGAGTTTCATCAAACCTGACACGCAGATAGAATTGTTATAAATTTCTCTTGATCTTTTGGCTTGCATTCAAGCTTTGTCCTCGTATTCCTGTTATTCTTCCTCTGAATGTAATAACACTGCACATTCCTCTGTATTAAAATGCTTTTGGCATCTTTCTGCACAATCTACCAATTTATGTTCTCCTGAAGTGACTTTTTGCTTTTCTCATTTTAATCATATGTACCTTACTCTTATCAGCAACCCTTCTATCATAGTCTCAAGAAGGGTCTCGACCCAAAACTTCACCCCTTCCTTCTCTCCAGAGATGCTGCCTGTCCCGCTGAGTTACTCCAGCTTTTTGTGTCTACCTTCTATATAACATTGTATTCCTACTTGTAAAATGCCTATGCCTAAAAAAATGTCTTGCTCGGTTGCATTAATCATGCTCTTTAATAAAGGCAACACATAAAGGTACCCTGACTTCAATTTCAAGTTCATTGACTAATTGGAACCACAGTTTCAAAACAGAGCACCACGCACTGCTGCGACTATGCATGCTTCTTGTTGAGAATACATTTCTTGGCATTTCTGCTTTATTTCTCTTAAGAATTTGAATTAGTTTGTTATGCACTTGGTGTCTTCTATAATCTCCTTAATTAACCAGTGTATTTCCGGGTGAAGGAAGGAGCTGCAGATGCTGGTTTACACTAAAGATAGACACAAAATGCTGGGGTAACTCGACGGGTCAGGCAACATCTATGGAGAAAAGGATAGATGATGTTTCAGGTCGAGATCCTTTTTCAGACTCAAGGTCCGAAAAAGGGTCTTGATCCAAAATGTCACATATTCCTTTTCTCCGAGATACTGCCTAACCCGCTGAGCTACCCCTGGCATTTTATATCTATTTCCATGTAAATATTAGAGTCATTGTGTCATGGAGTTGTACAGCACAGAAGTGGGCTATTCAGCCCACCACACCTCACCTTGAAACCATGACCTCGTATTTTTGATTTTCATTCCGTGGGAAAACGAGCTTGACTAACAATCCTATCTGTGCCTCTTATAAATTTATATACCTTTTTCCAGTCAATCCTCAGCCTCCTTCACTTCAGGGAAAGTAAACCCAGCTGATCCAATCTGTCTTCCAATCCAGCCAACACCCTGGTGAATTTACTCTGCACTCTCTGCAGTGCAACCACATCCCTTCCATCTGGTGGCAACCAGAACAACACACAATCTCCTAAGTACCTAATGATTCTAAATAATGACATTGCTGTACATTATCGTTCATTAGTCATTTTAGTTTGTTAGTTTTTAGTTTAGTTTAGAGCGACAGCGTGGAAAAAGGCCCTTCGGCCCACCGAGTCTGCACCGACCAGCGATCCCTGGATATTAACACAAGCCTACACACGCTAGGAACAATTTACACTTATACCAAGTATACAAACACAAGCCAATTAATCTACAAACCTGTATGTTTTTGGCATATGGGAGGAAACCAAAGATCTCCGAGAAAACCCACATGGTCACGGGGAGAACTTATAGACAATAGACAATGGGTGCAGGAGTAGGCCATTTGGCCCTTTGAGCCAGCACCGCCATTCAATGTGATCATGGCTGATCATTGCCAATCAGTACCCCATTCCTGCATTCTCACCATATCCCCTGACTCCGCTATTTTTAAAAGCATCCAGAGAACCTGCCTCCACCGCCCTCTGAGGCAGAGAATTCCACAGACTCACCACTCTCTGTGAGAAAAAGTGTTTCGTTCTGTTCAGATAGTACCCAAGTTCAAGTTCAAATTCAAGTTCCATTTATTGTCACATGCACCAATTGGTACAGTGAGATTTGAGTTACCATACAGCCATACGAATAAAAAAGGACACAATACACAATAGAGTTTAACATAAACATCCCCCTAAAGCGGAATCAACGTTTCCCACTGTGATGGAAGGCAATAAAGTTCAGTCATCTTCCTCATTGTTCACCCGTGGTCGGGGTCTTTGAACCGTCTGCAGTTGCCGCTATTGACGGCCCGATATGCAGGCCCTCTCGCCGAGATGATGGAACTCCGACGTCGGAATGAAAGAACACACTCAGCGGCTTAGAGTTTCCAAATTGGCCTCTTCTTACTGGAGACCACGGTTATCGAAGTCCACAGGCCGAGTTGGGCGGAGATTCAACACTGGCGACCCTCGGCAAAGGATCCTAGAGCTCTGTGATGTTAAAGTCAGCGCTGCCCGCGGCTCGAAGCTCCGCAAACCACAGCTCCACGGTGTAAAACAGCAGGCCCAACACTCCGGAGCTCCAACATGGCGATCCCCGGTAAGGCATCGACCGCTCTGTGATGGTAATTCAGTGCTGCACTGCTGCTGAAGCTCTGGCCCGTCTCTGGCAGGAACGGCCGCACCAATCCAGATGGTAGGCCACGAGGGGAGGGGGAACGAAGATGCGACTCGGAGAAAAGACACATCCTCGACCAGGTAGTCACTGGGAAACGGTTTCCCCTCTTCCCCTCCCACCCCCCCACTTAAAATAGGCTAAGAAACCTCCAAAAACATACTTTTTAGACAGACTAAAAAAAAAGGGTGAAAGGACGGACAAACTGCTGGCGAGACTGTCCAACAAAAAGGGTGAAAGGACAGACAAACTGCTGGCGAGACTGCCCAACAAAAAGGGTGAAAGGACAGACAAACTGCTGACGAGACTGCCCAACAAAAAGGGTGAAAGGACAGACAAACTGCTGACGAGGCTAGTCAGGATCGTACCCAGGTCTCTAGTGCTGCAAGCGCTGTAAGTCAGTAACTTTACCACTGTGCCGCCCATAGTTGTTAATTATTGTGGCCAAGTTTTAGAGCCATAGAGCCTTACAGCAAGGAACTAGGCCCTTCGGACCAACTTGCGGCCAATATGTCCCATCAACATGGAAGCTCTGGGGTTTTAGATGCTCTCTGTGCCTTCTGAGCATTATTTTGGAGCATTTTTGCACCACATTTATTGGGAAAGAGAGTTGTTTTATTTGTCATTTCCAGCATCTGCATTTTTTTAAAGATCCCTTATGTCTACTCACACACACAGATTAAAAAAATAATCAATATTCCTGATCAGTGCAATGCTAAGATGCATTCAGTTCACATGGAAAAAGTTGCTATTTGGCCAACAAAAGATTGACATTGATGTTATTAACTCATCCTACCCTTCTACTAACTTTATTGGGTTTTTTTTATTGGTATATCTTTTGTTTTAATCCTCTCTTGTTTATAAGCTTTTATTTTGAGATATTCATCGTAACTGGTCCTTGTAGACATGTATTCAATGTTCTAACCACCTTGTGAATAAGAAGGTTTCCCTTGAATTTCCCATAGGATTTAGTCATAATGTTTATGTGTCACATGTGCAACTGCACACTGACATTCTTTTCTCAGTGTCAATATTTCCAAACTATGGTTAATATCAGTTGTCTGCATGTAACTTTATACTTCGATTGTATCGCAGTTAAAGACATTGCAAGTCAAGGGATCTCAAATTGTAGTCTCAATCCTTGCTCGATAAGTAGGGTCCATGGTTTTTCCATACATTGACCCTACCATCCATATTCCCACATTTCTTTGTGGCCCATTGTGCCTTTGCTCAAAGACAGAAGCACTGTATTTTACTTTGGAGTCACGTGAGTACCCACAGTGCGCGTCATTACGAAACACGCATTTGCGAAGCACCGGTCTGGCAGGCACATCGCTCCTGCCAGCGGTAAGTTTAAACTCCAGGTAAGTATTTCTTACCTGTTTTTTGATGTCCTGCAGGAACCCTTTTTTCCGCAGAGGTTCCTGCCGGGTGCTTCGCGGATGCTGACGAGGGAACCAGCTGGGGGCTGTGGGGAAACCCCGGTCCTACTGCGGAAGCGGGTAGTTAGGGACTGTCGGGACTTGGGAGTTCAGCCACTAACTGGGGACTTGCGGAGTTCAGCCACTATGGTCAGACCACAGTGGCCCACGATATGGGGCTGAAGCTGACCAGAACGGTCAGTGCCCTCTGAACGCTGGGTTCCCGGGGAGGGGAACTTCAGCAGAAGGGCGGTTTTAGACTGCAGTAGTTTAGGATGGGGGGAGGGGAACCGACCAATATGGTCAGCCCTGATTCCCCTCCGGGTAATGTAATTTTAGGTTGACCAGGATGGAGCCCTTGTGGAGAGGAGGCTCCATCTAGATACACTCCAACTACAGGAGTTGTGACAGTGCCGGGCATATAGGTAAGCCTGAGCCAGCAGCACCTATTGCACAGGGCTGCTTTATGGGATGCCGAATCTATGGCAATGCCAGGCATATGGGGGAGCCCGAGTCAGCAGCACCTATTGCACAGGGCTGCTTGACAGGAAGCTGGGCATAAGGATAAGCCCCAGCCAGCAGCACCTATTCCACAGGGCTGCTTTATGAGATACCGAGTTGACAGACCGCCGGCCTATGGGAGAGGCCACACCAGCAGCACCATGTAGCAGGGCTGTTTTATGTTGAGGCCGAGGCTATAGCAGCACCGGCATATAGGAGAACCACGCTAGCAGCACCTTGTAGCAGGGCTGCTCAATGTAGGCAGCAACATCTGTAGAAGGGCTGCATAATGTTTCCCTCATGGGAGAGGTGAGCTTCCCGGGGCAGTTGTTCTGACACTGAAGTTCTACAGCAAGGAACAATTTACAAGTGGATAAGATTTACACTTGGTTGAACAATACAAATCATGAAGACATCTTCGTCAATTTAGAGGCATCTAACCATGCAACATTGGACAATACTAGCATTCTAAGCAGGCTGGAATTGGGCCAGAATTCTGTTGAGGTAGGCGCAGTACTTTGACTAGGGTTTGCCTTCAAGATAGGTTCAAAAATATGGGCTAGGTTCATTATTATGGTCGGGTTGTCTTACAAGACAGGCTCGGGAATCAGGCCAGAGTTGTCGTTCAAGGCAGACGCGAAGGATGACAGGTGTGGCCTGTTCATTATGAAATATGGCTGATTAACAACTGGATTCATAGGGTGAGCCCATTTACAGTACCATTGGAGATATTTGGAAGAGGCATTGCTGTGATGAGGCAATATAATAGTAGGATGGCAATAAAGCCTGGATGATAATTTAACGCTGTATTTTGATAAAATCCACTGTTTCAGTCTCAAACCATGTTTGAGAAATTGGGCTCCTCTATTCAATTAAAATTAAGTTGTTATCAAATAGACTAATTGGAGGTGTTGCAGAACAGCATACCCCAACACATGAAAGCCAACGGGTCAGTAATAATCTGATGCCAGGTCCATGGCTGTGTCGGCCAATTTGAGAGGCCGCACCAGCAGCGCCTTGCAGTAGGGCTGTTTAATGTCTTCCTCATGGAGGAGGAGAGCATACCAAGTCTGATGGTATAGCCGTGAACATACCGAAAGAGATGATGGTCACGTGTCAGAGATCATTACTGACAGCAAGGTTTGCCATCCCAACATGTATGCAGCGAACACCGCTATCAGGGGGACATTAGATCCAGCTGCCTAATCTGTTCATCAGGTAAGCCCTATTCAACAGGCAAATCCTACAGGATGAAGGTAAGCGGTTCACTGAAGCTGGTAGCAGCATGAAAGCTGGCCAAAGGTTCCACGCACTCTATCAGGTCATTACGATTCACATTGAGTTATCAATTGGTTTATGACACCGTCCGAGGCAACAGATTGGAGTCAATAGAAGCCTGTTACAGCTATGTTGTTATAAAGCAGCAGTCTATTCATTAAGACTAACTGGCAATATAATAAATGTGGTTCAGATGTGCAAGTGGGAGAATTGAAATCATCCTAATGGAGAACTCTAAAGTGCCGTAGGTCATGGTCAACACATTTTGCTATTATCAGCTTAAGCTGCCAAAGTCGCAATGATGGATAGACATTGTTCAGCATTCTTCCAGTAGGTTAATCAGTAAATATTTCATTATATTGCAAAATGATGCTAATGGCCTAAGAATGGGAAATTGCGAATATCATCTCTGGTTTGGAACTGGAGGTGATTTGCATGAGTTGTCAATTCTTCATTTATTGGAGTCAAATATCTATAGACCCTATGGGCATTTTGTGGGTTAAGAATAATTGAGCGGATATGCATATCTGCATGCTCAACTTCATGTTGACACATTATGATGGTGGCATATGTTAGTACACGTGGGTGCAATCAAGTAAATAATCCTGTTATGGCTACATAATCTTGTTTGCCACTGGAGTAACATCAGGTATAGGTCAATGACAACACAGAATGGGTGTTGAATCACACGTATTTATGAAATTCTGGTTCAATGGAACACCGAATATACATATGTTTGTTTCATGCTTATTCACAGGTTGCAAAATAGGTGGCATAACAGTGGCGAAAGATACATTCTCGCTACAAGGAGAAGGAAGGTCTTTTGTGTCTTCCTCCATTTTGCTTCAATAAATGGGGCTTCAAATGAAATCATTAAGAGCCGTTTAGGTCCCAATTGTGTGATTGGCCCATGCAACTTTGATTTCCGGTTGTCGGGAATAATAATATAACCTTATATGGTTATTATGAACGTAACTTGCGGGTTCAGTCTGTGGCTTGAGAAATCAACCGTTGCATGTTAAAATCAAATTATGTTTTGCAGATTCAATAGACTGCTGTACGGCTTGGGTTCTTACATCAGGCCTTCCAGGAGATGGAAAGCATTTGTTGAATGTTCATGTTGCATTGAAGACAGTACAAATTACTGATGTTCGATTTTAAGTGATCTTTGTCAATAATTAAGTTGTACAGCCATTAACTGTGCCAATGTGCCTTCTCATTGAATTGGCTGTAACAAACAAGACCCGCTCTGTCGGGTTCACCCCGGATATCAAGTTTATAAGGATATCTTTAACACAAGGTCTTTCAGGACCAGTACAATGCCGTATGGGATGTGGACATTTGTGAAAACTATTTCACCAGGGGGCTCCAGCTACATCCTTGACTTTGACTGGAGCTAATTAGGTAGTTATCCTTCTGCCGCTGGTTAGCGCAGCAGGTTCAGTCACTACATAATTGTGACGGTACAAGATAATTATATCTGTAGATAATAATATATAATATTTTATGTTTATAAATACTTGAGCAGAGCAGAAGGGGTGTCAGGTCTCAAAATAGTACAGGCACACCAGGTGACCTTTTGTAACGTAAGCACACATATATACAACAATACGTCAAGGTCACGAAGAGCCTTCAAGGTTCTGAACTAGCAATGTTTGTTAGTCACAAAAAATTAGAAGAACGTATCTGTTCAGGCCACTCCAGATGATAAAACGGAGTTTATGTTATGTAGGAATGGATTCTGATCCAGATCCCATTCCACCAGGGCTGCTACAACATCAGCAGCAAGGGTATTTATGTTCCGCTGGACCACATCCTTATGGCTGCAGCATGGTCCAACGAACAAATATCCAAACATTTATAATAACTTATTGCTAGACCAAGAGTATTTGTCAACTCTATTTTATGTTCTAGTTATATTTTCCATCTGGGTGAGAGATGTGAATATTATGACTTCATTTAAACAGCATCAGCTTGTTTTAAATCTGTGTCAAAATGTATGCATTTTGAATGTTTTCCTTCATTTGTCAATGAAGCAGTTGTGTTTGTGTAGACTTGTGTCTCATGGCACAAGCTTTAAAGTCTTCATGTAGTCACTCACGTGACTCCGAAGTAAAATAGTGAGATTAAATGAGAACTTACCAGTTTGAAGTTTGAACTTTATTTTATAAGGAGTTACGATAAGGGACTACGTGCCCTCCGCTCCCAACCCTCATAAATGTCATCTGGTAGTTCTAGTCTTCTGTTATCTTACTATTATACTTTAGTCACTATTACCTGTGATCTCACACCGGTGCTTTGAAGAACCACGACCGCTCGTTTGTTGCAGGCGATCGGGGTTCTTCACGTAGTCCCTCATCGTAACTCCTCATAAAATAAAGATCAAACTTCAAACTGGTAAGTTCTCATTTAATCTTACTATTTTAATACAAAACACATAAGTAAATAGACGCAAGAAACTGCAGTGGCTGGGATATAGAGCAAAAAAAACAAACTGCAAGAATAACTCAGCAGGTCAGGTACTGTCTGTGGAGGCAAAGGGAAAGAGGACAATCTGACCTGATTTCTTGACCTGAAACATTGTCCATCCCTTTTCCTCTGCATTTGCTGCTTGATTGCACCAATAGTTTAGTTTTTGCACATTGATAATTATCTTCTTCATCAACATGAGCAAAATATTAAGATTTGTGATAAAAAATGATTAAAACAAAATGTGTAATCACTTGAGACAATGTTACTAAAACCATGAAGAGTCTTGACCGAAAAGTCACCCATTCCTTCTCTCCAGAGATGCTGTCTGTCTCGCTGTTACTCCAGCTTTTTGTATCCATCTTCAGTTTAAACCAGCATCTGCATTTCCTTCCTACATACCATGAATTTAAATTATCGAAACCAAAAGCATAAATTTGAAATTATGTCCAATTCATTTTTTTCCTGCTGTACCATGTTCATTGAAAAGATTATTTAAAATAAAGGCATAACATAGATCAAGAAACCTTTATTTTAGTCTACAATTAATATCAACATATAGAATAACAATGAGCTACATTGTTTTCCATTGGCAATGTCATGTTAGATCAATTTGAATGAATGAATGAAATAATAAGTTTATTAGCCAAGTGTATTCACATACAAGGAATTTGCCTTGGTGTTCCGCCCGCAAGTGACAACATGACATACAGTGACAGTTAGGAATGACACATAAAACATTAAACATTAATAATAAAACATTATCTGTGAGATACTCTGACCAGCTGTCCCAAGGTTATGGTTTTATTTCACCATTGGAGTTTATGGTGTTGTTCACTAACAATCACATCAAATTGTGGGCTCTTTCAGGGCTCTGCTGAGTTTACTAGACCTATCTAACTATGCTCTTGAGCTATTGACATATTTGTCCTGGGATTTTTTAACAATACAAATATAGAAATGTGTTTTAAAAAAAAGTCACAAATGTGTTTAAAAAAAAAGAGTAACTCAGCGCGTCACGCAGCATGTCTGGAGGATATGGATAGATGACGTTTCGGGTCGGGACCCTTCTTCTGACTCTACATTTCCAACATCTGCAGTTTCTTGTTTTGCTGCATGATCTGCTGAGGTACTCCATCACTGTGTCGTTTTTTTTTTTATTAGCCATCATCTGCAATTCCTTGTATCTGTATGAAATATGGTTGTGGCAGGTAAAATCATATTTTATAGTCCATGTCAGGAAGAGTGGTTTCCTACTTTTGTCAGCTCAAATGATCTATTTGACAGTTGAAATAAAATGCTATAGCCTCCAAATCAGGGAAGATAATTGCATAAGCAGATGAAATGACTACCTTATACGCAATGTCAAGTGAAACAGATTATTACTTCTAATTTTTATGTTTGGCTCGTCACCGAAAATCCACGGAGAAAAAGTAAATGTCTTTTCACAGTGAGCAGGCAAATACAGGTTCAGTGAAATATTAACCATTTGGTTATATTTGTGCCAGCCTAATTTATGGACGAAATGGGGTCAGGGCTCAGAAATTGCTTTGGGTGATATTAGCGGAGCGGCACCTCCGGTAGGCGTATGTCACAGTGGTGCCTCCGGAAGGCGTCTGCTGTAAGGGTGGCACGGTGGTGTAGCAGTAGAGCTACTGCTTTACAGCTACTGTACGTTGTCCCCGTGACCTACGTGGGTTTTCTCCAAGATATTCGGTTTCCTTCCATACAGCAAAGACGTATAGATTTGTAGGTTAATTGGCTTGGTGTAAATGTAAAATTGTCCCTAGTGTGTGTAAGGTGGTGTTAATGTGAAGGGATTGCTGGTTGTTGCGGACTCGGTGAGCCAAAGGGCTTTTTTCTGTGCTGCATCTGTATCTCTAAACTAAACTGCATGAAAGTTTGATTAAACCACATTTGGAATATTGTGTGCTGTTCTGATCGCTGCATTACAAGAAGGATATGGAGGCTTTGTAAAGAATACAATACAATTGATCAAAATGTTGCCAAAATTAGAGTATTAGCTGTGGAGAGAGGTTGGATTGTCCTAAGAGGAGAGGGGGATGTTTAAAGCAGATTTACAAAGCAAGTTTTCAGGCGCATGGAATGTACTTCCAAGGTGGAAGTGGTGGGAGCAGATAAAATAGCAACATGCAAGAGGCATTTAGATAGCCACATGAACAAGCAGGTGCAGGTAGACAAGATTCATTTAAATCACCATCATGGTCGGCACGGACATCTAGGGATGAAGAGTTTATTTGTGTTGTATGGTTCTACAGGTATGTCAGAAGGTCGGCCATTGCAAGTGGTCAACGTTACAATAACATAAATGTTACATTGGTTGTATCCTTGGATCTTTGACATGCATTCAGGTTGATAATAGCAGTGTGACATCAATATTCTTTACTTCAATTGGTTACAATCTGTAGTCACTGGAAATTCAGGCTGTCCTGAAAATACATCACTGTGGTATTTCCACTTCGGAAGTAAATTTCCCTCAATTTCTCCAGAAAACCATGATTAATTGGAGCTAAGAGTTTCAGCGGGAGGAGGGGAAAACTCTTGAGATGCTTATATGTTTCTGTTCAGTTTTCAGCATCTTGACGCCACTGACAGCACAAATATTCATGGTCTACCCCAAATACATCATGAAAAGATGGTACTTAGTCAGCTTCATGAACCTCTGCTGCTCTTCCAGTGAAGGTCTGCCCACGATGATTGATACTCTGTAATTGTGAGACCATGAGGTATAGGAGTAGAATTAAGCCATTTGGGCCATTGAGTCTGCTCTGCCTTATTTGATCTATTTTTCCATCTCAACCCCATTCTACTAACTTCTCCCCATAATCTTCAATGCCTTTACTAATCACGAACCTATAAATCGTTGGTTTAAAAAAAATCCATTGCCTTGGCCTCTGCCACCATCTGTGGCAATTAATTCCATAGATTTTTCACCCTCTGTCCTTTTATTCTGAAGCTATGCCCCTGGCCCTAGACTCTCCCACTAATGCAAACAACCTCTCCACATTAATCTAGGCCATTAATTGTTCTGTAGGTTTCAATGAGGACCCCCTCATCCTTCTAAACTCCAGCCTGGCCACTGCCTTATAAAACCTCAAGAGTTACATCATTGCTTTTGAAGGAACATCAATATATTCCAAATCAGGACAGCATATCACTTCTTTAAAAAAATGCAGGTCATATACCAATGTCCTGCTGAGCTTAGTGGTTGAGATTGTGACTTTGGAGGGAGCTTTCAAGGCAAGTAACTGCAGCGCATTTTGTGAAAGGCACACACAATGCCCACAATATTTAGGGCGGCCATTCAAACAGATTGCTTTGTTTGGAAGACTGTTGATCTTCATAAGTGCTATTCGAGTTGCACTTATTTGGGCAAGTGGAGAGTACTCTGTCACATTATCGATTGTACTTGTAGGTGGAGGACCGGCTTGGCGTTGTCGGATGATAAACTAATATCTGAGTCATTGACTTGTTGATGTTCAAGACTAATAATGAAGAATCTATACAATGTCATTCTTCAGTGATATCAGCGGTTTGTTCATGAATGATAATAAGAAGTGTCTTTCACATGTGGTACATTCTTAATGTATTTTAAGCAGTGATGGAAATGGGGGGTACGCAGGGGTATGGGGTTCCCCTAGTTTTCAGTTTCCAGTTCCCATCTTGTGCGTGCATTTGCAGCTTTATCCTGCACTGCTTAATCCAAGGGCGAGCAAACGAGCAGACAGACGGACGAAAGCAATGATCATAGAGTGAAATAGATTACATTTCGGGTCGAGACCGTTCTTCAGACTTAGTCAGGAGAAAGAGGAGCAAGAGATATAGACGGTACTAAGGACAAATGAATGGAAGATATGCCTATATCTCCCATTTCCCTTTCCCTTGACTGTCAGCTGGCACTTCTCCCCTCAGACTCTGCCAAACAAACACACACACAGTATGTCCGGCAGATCGGTGCGGGAAGAGACCAGGAGCAGGGCGAAGGATGACATCAAATGGGTCATGGCAGCTATCGAAAAAGTACGGTAAAGGGGAAATTAAAAAAAAACATCCGAAGGAAATAGATGTTTAACAAAAAAAAGGAGGGCGGCGATCGCTCCGTGTCCGTGTCAGAGGGAGGGGTTGGGGGGGGGTTTGGTTTCAGTTGGTGCAGGATTTTCTGGAGCTCCTTCCTAATGGCAATATTTTGAACTAGACTAAGTGGGACCCATTGGGTCCCATGTTCACACGGGAGGGCTGGTTCCCCAACGCAATATTCCACCTCTCCACAAATTCCAATATTGGTGGCCAGTGGGGGGGGGCTTTCTGGAGTGCTAGTATGGATGTTGTGGGCCGCAGGGACTGGTTTCCAGAGGGCTATTATGGGGGGGCTGGGGTGGCTCAGCGGGACGGGTGGCGGCTCTGGTGAGTGGGTGGCGTTTCGGGTCGAGACCCTTCTGCAGCAAATCACAAGTACTCTCACCGACGAGAGTTCATTTCAGTCTGAAGAAGGGTCTTCTTTCCAGAGTCGTGCCTGGCCTGCTGAGTTACTCCAGCATTATGTCTAACTTCAATTTCAAGAGTTAAATAAAAAACACGGAGTGCTGGAGGAATCAGCGGGCTACGTGGCATCTGTGGAGGGAATGGATTAGGAGTTGTTTCAGGCCAGGGTTCTACTTCAATAGGAACCAGACACCAGAGCGGATACTAGTATCTTTGCTGCGGATCAGGCATGATATTCTTCCGTTTTAAATCGGAATTCCGATTTTATTGTTTTCCTATTTGTCAATTTTTTGTGCCCGATTATTTGGCGGCCAATCAACTGCTGTCTATAAGGGGGTTGCATCCAATCACTGACCAGCTTCCCTTAAAATTCCCGTCCAATCAACCAATCGGTCTCCTCCCGTCCAATCAGCCGTTGCCTCCAAGGGCATTGTGTCCAATCACATAATGCACTGGTCACTCGTGGCCAATCAGACACAGTCTCCGAGGGGCCTTTTGTTCAATGACCGAACTACTTCCCTCACTGAAGCAGACGGTGGCTGCGGGGGGGTGGGGGGGGGGAGAGAAAGAGAGAGAGAGAGGTAAGAAAGCACCTATGACATATAATACACAATAAACTATATTATAAATACACAATAAACAAGTTATGCATTCTTTCTACTCTTACATGGGTATGACCGCACATAACCCCCCCCCCCCCCCCCCCCGCCCCCCCAACCTCAGCCTCACGGATCCTAGAGTACCCCTAGCTCCTAATACCTATTTCCATCACTGATTTTAAGCAAAGGATTTTTGTGTTAGTGTTTGTTCAGATCTACAGTGGCTTGCAAATGTTTTCTAACCCTTGAACATTTCCACATTTTCTCACATTACAACCACAAACGTAAATGCATTTTATTGGGATTTTATGTGATAGACCAACACAAAGTGGTGCATGATTGTGAAGTGGAAGGAAAATGATACATGGTTTCCAAATTTTATTAGAAATATAAAAACTGAAAAGTGTGACATGCAAAAGTATTCAGCCCCCCTGATTCAATACTTTGTGGAACCACCTTTCGCTGCAATTACAGCTGCAAGTCTTTTGAGGTATGTCTCTACCAGCTTTGCACATCTGGAGACTGAAATCTTTGCCCATTCTTCTTTGCAAAATAGTTCAAGCTCAGTCAGATTGGATGGAGAGCGTTTGTGAACAGCAATTTTCAAGTCTTGCCAGAGATTGTCAATTTGATTTAGGTCTGGACTTTGACTGAGCCATTCTAACACATGAATATGCTTTGATCTAAACCATTCCATTGTAGCTCTGGCTGTATGTTTAGGGTCGTTGACCTGCTGGAAGGTGAACCTCCACCCCAGTCTCAAGTCTTTTGCAGGCTCTAACAGGTTTTCTTCCAAGATTGCCCTGTTTTTGGCTCCATCTATCTTCCCATCAACTCTGAACAGCTTCCCTGTCCCTGCTGAAGAAAAGCATCCCCACAGCATGATGCTGCCATCGCCATGTTTCACAGTGGGGATAGTGTGTTCAGGGTGATGTGCAGTGGTAGTTTTCCGCCACACATAGCGTTTTGCATTTAGGCCGAAAACTTCAATTTTGGCCTCATCAGACCAGAGCACCTTCCTCAACATGTTTGCTGTGTCCCCCACATGGCTTGTGGCAAACTGCAAACGGGACTTCTTATGGCTTTGTTACAACAATGGCTTTCTTCTTGCCACTCTTTCATAAAGGCCCGATTTGTGGAGTGCATGACTAATAGTTGTCCTGTGGACAGATTCTCCCACCTCAGCTGTGGATCTCTGCAGCTCCTCCAGAGTTACGATGGGCCTCTTGCCTGCTTCTCTGATCAATGCTCTCGTTGCCCGGCCTGTCAGTTTAGGTGGATGGCCATGTCTTGGTAAGTTTGCAGTTGTGCCATACTCTTTCCATTTTTGGATAATGGATTGAACAGTGCTCCGTGAGATGTTCAAAGCTTGGGATATTTTTTTATAACCTAACCCTGCTTTAAACTTCTCCATAACTTTATCCCTGACCTGTCTGTTGTGTTCCTTGAGCTTCATGATGCTGTTTGTTCACTAATTTTCTCTAACAAACCTCTGAGGCCTTCACAGAACAGCTGTATTTATACTGAGATTAGATTACACACAAGTGGACTCTATTTATTAATTAGGTGACTTCTGAAGGCAATTGGTTGCACTGGATTTTATTTAGGGGTATCAGAGTAAAGGGGGCTGAATACTTTTGCACGCCACACTTTTCAGTCTTTTATTTGTAAAAAAATTTGAAAACCATGTATCATTTTCCTTCCACTTCACAATTATGCGCCACTTTGTGTTGGTCTATCACATAAAATCCCAATGAAATACATTTACATTTGTGGTTGTAACGTGACAAAATGTGGAAAAGTTCAAGGGGTATGAAAACTTTTGCAAGCCACTGTGTAGGTCATAGCAATAATTGTAGATAGCTAAAACACCAATAAAAAGCAAATACTAAAATCTAAGTGTCTTGGGAGTTAGTCTCACTTGTAAGTGCTTGAAACATAAGTTACTGTGGCTCAGGAGATAAAATTGATGTTGTGTGTGGGTAGTTCATGAGCCGACCTTTCAGAGTTTCATCAATCCTGACATGAAAATAGTATTATAAATTTATCTTGATCTTTTGAATCCGATTCAAGCTTTGTCCCCATGTTATTCTTCCTCTGAATATAATAACCCTATACATTTCTGTGTATTAAATGGCTTCTGGCATCTTTCTGCACAATCTACCAATTTATGTCCTCCTGAAGTGACTTCCATTGTTCTCATTTTAATCATATGCACCTTCCTCTTGTCAGCCAACCTTTATAACATTTTATGAAATTTATTTTGAAAATTCATACATGTAGAACATCTCTGCCAAAAAAAAGTCTTGCTCACGATCACTATTCATGCTATATAATAATGACAGCACATCGTACCCTGCCTTCAATTTTGAGTTCATTGACTTAGTGGAAATAGAGTACAACACACAACCACTGCTAAATAGCATATTTAATACCACTGATTGGGAATACATTTCTCGGCATTACCACTTAATTTCTCCAAAGAATTTGAATTAGTTTGTCAAGAACTTGTAGTTTACACACCCCGCTTGCATTCCGTAATTAACCAATGTATTTCCAGGTGAATATTAATTTTAACTCATGTTCCAGCCTCTGGGAAATAATGTAATATCGATTTTAAACTGACTTGTTTCTAAATTGGGAAGAAATAAATTGGTTGGCAAAGAAACATCTGTTAGATAACGACCTGTTTTTTTCTTGCAATAACCATTTCTCACTTACAAAATAGCAATGACCCGACTTCAAAAATAATCCATTGGCTGAAGCACTTAGGGACTTTCTCAAAATGTTGTAAGACTACACTAGAAATGGATAAGGGGGAAAAAATCATTTGTAACTGCATTTTGTGTATGCATAGCATTACAAAAAAGTGTTTTACACTTGTTTTGAAGTGTTTGCAACCATTTCAGATTAAATTTCCACGCAGCAGCAAATTAGACTTGCTGTTGCCTGTAACAATTCCAATTGTACTTTGCACAGCACAGGTTTCTGAATGACCGACAGAAATTAGGTTAAAAGGTTGCAAACTACAATATATATTGTTCATTTACAATTAAACAAGGAGCAAAATCGTAGAGCAAGTTTGGAACAATACTTGACTTGAAGACCCCTCCCCCATCCACATCCGCTCTGAGACCTCTGGCCGCATCCTCCATTTTGATTTTCACGTGCTGTCCTTTTGCACACAGATTGCTCTGAGAACGTTGGCATAATCTGTACACTGAGTATCTCAGCTGACATGGCCTTGACCTGCGGCCCTGATCTTTCCATTTTAGTGATCAGATCACAGCACATGGTCCAATGCAGCAATTCCGCTTTTCTATCCATTGCACCGTTTCACTCCTACTCTTGATATCAACCCTTTCCTCAAGTTGGTACAACTGCAAAATAGTCAAGGGCAGAAAACGCTTGTTGGAGTTGTATACAGACCACCAAACAGCAGTAGGGAGGTTGGGGATAGCATTAAACAGGATACAGTTATAACTTTGGATGGATATATGGATAGGAAAGCTTCAGAAAGATATGGATGATTACAGGCAAATGGGACCACCTCAGAATGACAACATTTGGCATGGACCAAGTGAGCCAAAGGGCCTGTTGCTGTTCTGTGCAACTCTATGATTCTCCGACTCTATAACACCAACAATGGGTTAAATCCAATTTGTAGGCATGAAAGTGAAAGGTTTCTTCTTTAATAATAGGAATTTCTCTGCAATGATTATAATATTGCAGCAGCACAGACTAGCAAGTATCTCCCTACAGAGCAATACATTGTGCACCCTTTACCATCTGTCCTTTTTTAAAGTTATCTCTTCTTTCCACACTCTTGCTTTGGGCTGCTGTCTTAATCTCTTTATTCGGGTATCTGACTCATTGTGTACCGATCAAGGCTTTGCTGAAACAAAATGCCATTAGTAATATACAAATCAACCAGCAATTGGTGGTGAGAAAGATAACTCATGAATTGCAATTCATTGCAATTTGAAATTGCTGTAGTTGTTAATGTAACCCCTTTATTTAAGAAAGGTGAGGGGGAATAAACAGGCCATTGCAACTAGTTAGCCTGATGTCAGTAGAAAATCTATTGAAAGGAAGCTGTAACAGTGCACAAATAAATAATAATAGGATTGGGTAAAGCTGACATAGATTTATTTTAAAAGGGAATCATGTTTGACAATTTTCTGGAGGGTAACCAGCAGAAATGGTTGAGGGCAAACACATGGAAATGGTTTATTTGAATATTTAGAAGGACCATTCAAAAGTGCCACATGATAGTTAGTAAATAAAATTGAAGGCACTTCACTGGGATTGATTGCAGAATGATAAGAGAATAAACACAGAGAATAAGAATAAAGGAGTACCAGGGCAACACGGTGATGCACGGTGGAGTTGCCGCCTGACAGCGCCAGAGACCTGGGTTCGATCATGACTATGGGTGCTTGTCTGTGCGGCGTTTGTACGTTCTCCCCATGATCTGCATGAGGTTTCCCCGTGAGCTCCGGTTTCCTCCCACACTCCAAAGATGTGCAGGTTTGTAGGTTAATTGGCTTGGTTAAATTGTAAATTGTCCCCAGTGTGTGTAGGATAGTATTAATGTTGGGGATCGCTGGTCGGTGTGGGATTGCAGGGCTGAAGGACCTGTTTCCACACTGAATCCCTAAACTAAACTAAACTAATGTTTCTTTTTACATTTGAAAACTGTAACTAGTGGATGCTGCGGGAATCAGTGCTGGGACCCCAGCTGTTTACAATCTATACCAATGATTTGTATGAGGAACAGGAGTAATTTATTTAGGATTGCTGATGAAGCAAAATTGCATTAGAAAGATGGTTTCATTGAGTTTACAGCTAAGAAACAGGCCAATGGCCAACATATTCAACACAGCTATCTTCACTGGACTTCCCATATCAATTAATCTCTGGAGAACATGGATGAATTCATTTGTTTGTTTTTTCCTCGTGCTTATTTAATTGCCCCCCTGAATAGATCATAGTTATTCATTGTAACTGCTCCATGTTATCGCCATTATCCTTGCCACGTTTGACTCACTCTGCTGTGGCAAAGTCCAATCAGCTCTCCCACACATGGTGGCATATTCCCGCCTCAGGGGATCAGCAATCACAACAGAATAACATGCAGTGGAGGAGCAATTGCAGATGCTGGTTTACACCTAAGATGGACACAAAATGCTGGAGTGACTCAGCAGGCCAGGCAGCGTCTCTGGAGAAAAAGAATAGGTGCCGTTTCTGGGTCGAGACCCTTCTTCAGCAGAATTGGTTAAAAAATATTGTCATTGCACCCAAGTTCACGGTCAGTCATTTCAAACCTGCGTCAGGTGCACATTTTTGTCACTTCACATTCCAGAGACATTTATATATCTCCATTTGTTTTGAAATATATCTAACATGGAGAATCACATTTTATAGTCTGTGAGAATCACACTTTATCGTCAAAATGGCTGCATAATGCTGTCAGTTCAAATGATTAGACACACTAAGCCAAAAATAAAAATGATGTCTCCAAATCAAATAGAATTATTATTTGTTAGGAAGCATAATCCTAATTATCAGGTAAAGGGACCGGATATCATGTTATTCTGTTCTGTATTTTTGGCAGAAATCTAGGCGATCCGTAAAAATGTCAGTGACTCACACCCAAGATCATTTGCCTCCGGATAGCAAGCCTTTCCTAATTTCTCTTGGGATCCTTCATAACCGGAATTGAAACATTGCTACTGCAAACTTCAGCCAGCCAGAGGCAAGAAGGAAAATCCTTTGCATTTTTTTGTTTAATTTACAATATTTTCAAGATATGGGCAGCAACACTGTCATGGCCAGTATTTATTGCCATTCACTGGCAGCCCTTGACAAACTGATGGTGAGCCATTTGCATTGAAGCAGTCCTTCTAGTGATGGTACTTCCACAATGCTGTTGAGGAAGGATGATGAATGACCTGCATTATATTTCCAAGTTATGATAATATGTGATTAAGTGAGGAACGGGGTTGTGGTAGCTCCTCCACGTGCTTGCTGCCTTTCCGCCTGATGGCAGAAGTGGATTTGGGTAGGAGGAGGTGGGGGGGGGGGGGGGGGGGGGGGTGGTGGGGGGGGGGGGGGGGTTGGGGGGGAGTTTCTGGCAAAGGAAGGCAGACAAGTACAAACGATGCACTCTGTTGATGGTGCACAATGTAGCCATGATCACCGGTGGTGAAGGGAAAGAATGTTTAGAGCTATGAATGAGATGTTAATCAATTGGACAACTTTTTCATAAAGCTGTTGAGTTCCTGAAGTCTTTATAATACTGCAGTCATCCATCTCACTCCTGATTCAAGGTCTCAACCCAAATCGTTGACTGTCCCTTTGCGTCCATGGATACTACCTAACCAGCTGGGTTCCAAAAAAATGCAGCTTTGTTTTCTCCCTGAATCTGACCATTGAACTCTATGCCCAGCAGGCAGTGTCTCATTAGTTTTAATTTGATTTGAGATTTTATACGGCTGAGTTAATTCCCTGAGAAAGGGTACTGCAGTTTAGAAGAAAAGAACACCAATACTCTGAGCAGATTACCTATCTTAATTAGTGCATTAATTGTCAGGATTGAGTTGAGTGGGACTGAATGTTGAGGCCAATGTCCAAATTGTTAAAATGAATTTGTAAACATTGTACATGCCAGTCTCTTTCATCTTGTTCTGAGGCAGTTCCGTGGAATTGAACGTGTCTTGCTTCACATTTTGGGAAGTAAGCCACTTTCACTATCAATGTCTACATTGGTACACTGGTCAATGTCTACAAAGATAAGTTGAGTTGAGTTTTGCTTATTTAGTTTATTGTCACGTGTACCATGGTACAGTAAAAAGCTTTTGTTGCGTGCTAACCAGTCCGTGGAAAGACAACACATGATTACAGTCAAGCCAACCACAGTGTTTCAATAGACAATAGACAATAGGTGCAGGAGTAGGCCATTTGGCCCTTCGAACCAACATTGTCTTTCACTGTGATCATGGCCAATCATCCACACTCAGTAGCCAGTTCCTGCCTTTTCCCATATACCCTGACTCTGCTATCTTTAAGAGCTCTATCCAACTCTCCCTTGAAAGCATACAGAGAATTGGCCTCCACTGCCTTCTGAGGCAGAGAATTCCACAGATTCACAACCCTCTGCGTGAAAAGGTTTCTCCCAACATCGGGAACATGTTTCCAGGTGTGGTCTCACTAGGGCCCTGTACAACTGCAGAAGGACCTCTTTGCTCCTATACTAAATTCCTCTTGTTATGAAGGCCAACATGTAATTCGCTTTCTTCACTGCCAGCTGTACCTGCATGCTTACTTTCAGTGACTGATGAACAAGGACCCCCAGATCTCGTTGTACTTCCCCGTTTCCCAATTTGACACCATTCAGATAATAATCTACCTTCATGTTTTTGCCACCAAAGTGGATAACCTCATATTTATCCAAATTAAACTGCATCTGCCATGCATTTGCCCACTCACCCAACCTGTCCAAGTCACCCTGCATCCTCATAGTATCCTCCTCACAGTTCACACTGCCACCCAGCTTTGTGTCATCTGTAAATTTGCTAATTTTGATAAATGATAAAGGGCGTAATGTGAATAACATTTAGTGCAAGATAAAGCCAGTAAACAAACATGCCCAGGACAATGTTCGTATAATATGTGGCCCTCAGGAGGTGCTTTGTCATTGAACCCCAAGTAGTGTTGGACATTTAAGAATTCCTTCCCCCATAGTGTCTTACAAACGTTAATTAGATTCTAAGTAGCATAATGGTGTGCACCGTTCCTTAGATTTTGCATCGCTTAATTACATAAACACCTACACAGATCGGTTTGTCACATTCACAAGTGAGAAATGTTAGTTTGGCAGTTGAGCTACATTTCTGTGATGAATATTGATGGTGACAGGCTTAGCAGGGATTGACATCTTCATTGATATCTTCATGAATTTATCCAGTAATTAGCAGAGTCAACAGCTTCAGGGAGGTCCCAGGTTCCGCCTTTAGCCTATGATTAATTGGGTTATTGCTTCAGGAACAGCAATCAGAGAGTTGCAAATGTTTTAAGTTGTGTTAAGTTGGGGAATTTGGCGGATATTGATTGCCATTCAGCAATATGGATAGAACTGCTGAAAAATGCAAATAAAAAGGGAGACGGATACATAAACAATAGGTGCAGCAATAGGCCATTTGGCCCTTTGAGCCAGCGCCGCTGATCATCCACAATCAGCCCGTTCCTGTCTTCTCCCCATATCTCTTGATTCCGCTAGCCCTAAGAGTATCCAACTCTCTTTGGAATGCGTCCAGTGAATCGACTTCCATTGCCTTCTGAGGCAGTGAATTCCACAAATTCACAACTCTCTGTGTGCAAAAGGTTTTTCCTCAGCTCGGTTTTAAATATCTTCGGTTTTAAATAGTTCTTAAACTGTGGCCCCTGGTTCTGGACTCCCCCAACATCGGGAACATGTTTCCTGCATCTTGCGTGTCCAATCCCTTAACAATTTTATATGTTTCTATAAGATCCCCTCTCATTCTTCTAAATTCCAGTGATACAATCCCAGTCGCTCCTTTCTTTCATCATATGACAGTCCTGCCATCCCGGGAATTAACCTTGTAAAGCTACGCTGCACTCTCTCAATAGCAAGAATGTCCTTCCTCAAATTAGGAGAGCAAAACTGCACACAATACTCCAGGTGTGTTCTCACCAGGGACCTGTACAACTGCAGAAAGACCTTGTTGCTCCAATACTCAATGCCTCTCGTTATGAAGGCCACATGCCATTAGCTTTCTTCATTGTCTGTTGTACCTGTATGCTTACTTTCAGTGACTGATGTACTAGGACACCCAGGTCTCGTTGTACTTCCCCTTTTCCTAACCTGACATCATTCAGATAATAATCTGCTTCCCGTTCTTGCCTCCAAAGTGGATAACCTCACATTTATCCACATTATACTGAATCTGCCATGCATCTGCCCACTCACCCAACCTGTCTAAGTCACTCTGCATCCTCATAATATCCTCTTCACAGTTCACACTGCCACCCAGCTTTGTGTCATCTGCAGATTTGCTAATGTTACTTTTAATTCTAAGTCATTAAATCATTAATCTATATTGTAAATAGCTGTGGTCCCAGTATCAAGCCTTGTGGCACCCCACTAGTCACTGCCTGCCATTCTGAAAGTGACCCATTATTCTCTATTCTTTGTTCCCTGTCTGCCAACTAATGCTCTACCCATGTTAATACCCTACCTCCAATACCATGTGCTCTAAGTTTGCCCACTAATCTCCTGTGTGGGACCCTATCAAAGGCTTTCTGAAACGCAGGTATACTACATCCACTGGCTCTCCCTTGTCCATTTTTCTTGTTACATCCTCAAAAAATTCCAGATTTGTCAAACATGATTTCCCCTTCGTAAATCCATACTGACTTGGACCGATCTTGTTACTGCTATCCAAATGCGCCGCTATTATATCTTTGATAATCAACTCCAGCATCTTCCCCACCACTGATGTCAGGCTAACTGGTCTATAATTCCCTGCTTTCTCTCCCTCCTTTGTTGAAAAGTGGGATAACATTAATAGACAATAGATAATAGGTGCAGGAGTAGGCCATTTGGCCCTTCGAGCCAGCACCGCCATTCAATATGATCATGGCTGATCATCCCCAATCAGTACCCCGTGCCTGTCTTCTCCCCATATCCCCTGACTCCACTATTTTTAAGAGTCATTAGCTACGCTTCAATCCACCGGAACTGATCCAGAATCTGTAGAACATTGGAAAATGATCACCAATACGTCCACGATTTCTGGAGCCACCTCCTTGAGTACCCTGGGATCCAGACCATCAGGTCTTGTGGATTTATCAGCCTTCACTCCCATCAGTCTACCCAACACCATTTCTTGACCAATGTGAATTTCCTTCAGTTCCTCCGTCACTCTAGGTCCTTTGTCCCCGAGTACATCTGAAAGATTGTTTGTGTCTTCCGTGGTTCCTTAGCGAAGACAGAACCAAAGTATCTGTTCAACTCGTCTGCCATTTCCTTGTTCCCCAAAATAAATTCACCTATTTCTGTCTTCAAGGGACCCACATTTTACTTAACTCATTTTTTTCTCTTCACACCTAAAAAAGCTTTTACGATCCTCCTTTATATTCTTGGCTAGCTTACCATCATACTTCATCTTTTCAACTTTTCAAGGATTCAACTTTCACACCTGAAATCGCTGAACTGTTCCCTGTGCCTTCCAGCCAATACTAAACAGTCTATTACAATCCCTCTCAAGACCCACAGTTGAGGAATCGCCATATGGTGAAGTTGTTTGAGAGTGACTGGTACTCTCCACCGGCCTACTAAATAATGAACAATGTCAGAAGAAGAAAGATTACCATTAACAAAAAAAAATTCTGATTCCAGAATAGTTTTTAATTAATTATATCGTTATCTAATTATATTTTCAATGTAAGCAACTCGGATAAAGCAGAATCAAACAAGCATAGAGAAAAATGTGGTGCAATTCTTTACAATGACAAGCTCTGCCAAGCTCACACAAGAATATAAGGAAGCAGGAGCAGCAGTAAGCCACCTGGTCCCTCAGACATAAGCTGCAGTTCAGTATAGATAGCTTACAACCCAACGGTATGAACAAAATATTCTCCAATTTTAGGTGACTTCAAGTCAAGAGTGTTTTATTATCGTATGTCCCGGATGGGACAATGAAATTCTTACTTGCTGCAGCACAACAGAATATGTGAATATGTAAATATTGTACATAACGGGGGAAAAAAAGTTAAATAAGTAACACATATATTGCAAATAACAAATAATAATATAGTCATTTGCACTACGGAGCTCAAAGCTTATTTGTTGTGTTTAATAGCCTGATGGCTGTGGGGAAGAAACTGTTCCTAAACCTGGACGTTACAGTTTTCAAGCTCCTGTGCCTTCTTCCAAATGGCAATGGTGAGATGAGTGTGCGGCCAGGATGGTGTGGGTCCTTGATGATTTTTGCTGCCTTTTTGAGGCAGCGACTATGATAGATCCCTTCAATGGTGGGGAGGTCAAAGCCGGTGATGGACTGGGCAGTGGTCAGAACTTTTTGTAGTTGTTTTCGCTCCTGGGCGTTCAAGTTGCCGAACAATGCCATGATGCAACCAGTCAGAATGCTCTCTACCGTGCACCTGTAGAAGTTTAGGAGAATCCTCTTCGACATGCCGAATCTCCATAATCTTCTCAGGAAATAGAGTCGCTGATTCTTTACAATTGCATTGGTGTGCTGGGTCCAGGAAAGATCTTCTGATATCTGCATGCCCAGGAATTTGGGGTTATTGACCCTTTCCACCATCATCCCGTTGATATAAACAGGATTGTTGGTCCTCATCCTTCCCCTATCAAAGTCCACAATCAGTTCCTTGGTGTTACTGATGTTGAGAGCCAGGTTCTTGTGCTGGCACCATTTGGTCAGTCGGTCGATCTCACTTCTATACCTGACTCGTCCCCATCTGTGATTAATCCAACAACAGTGGTGTCGTCTGGCTACACAGTCATGGGTATAGAGTGAATAAAGCAGGGGGCTGAGCATGCAGCCTTGATGTGCTCCCGTACCAATTGTTACTGAGGACAAAGTGGTTACAACCCTCCCTCCCACCCGCCTCAATTTTATCTCTCTTTGACGTCTACCAATTTCTCCGCTACCCCTTTCACCTACATTCCTTCCACATTCCTTCCTTTGACTGCACAAGTCACAACCCTTCCAGCTGTATCTCATGCCTTTTGTCTATTCATCTCTGGCCTTTGTACATCCCTCTGCCTATCAACCACGCAATCCTGGTTGATCTACCCTGAGCTTTAACTTATCCTCTGAGCCAGATCACCATTGCACTCAATTCCTGATCTCTTAAAAATATATCTGCTTTTACTTTAAGTATTTCATTAATCCAACCTCTTCCTGAGATCCACCATCCAGTACTAAAAGAACATTTCTGCATACCTCAGTTTTCATGACCAGCTCCTTACCATGAAAATCTGTCCCCTCTTTCAAGACTTTCCCAGTTGTGAAACGATCTCAAATCTACACCATCATGCTTCCTTTAGTAAGATCACCCCTCATTTTTCTCCAAATTTAACCAAGCCAAAGAAAACAAATCCATTCTATTTAGTTTATGTTGGTAGAACTGTCCTCTCATCCCAGGAATTAACCAAGTGAATCTACGCTGGACTGTGCCCAATGCTATTTCTTCCTTTCTTCCTTTGTCATGTACAGGAACCAAAACTGTGCACAGTAACAACATTGGTTTAAAATTTCAATGCT
Organism: Raja brachyura; assembly: GCA_963514005.1. The sequence goes on from OY740782.1 coordinate 44,034,453, forward strand.
AGATGCTTCCTGTAATGGCAGAGTCTGGGACCAGAGAGCACAGCCTCAGGATAGAAGGATGTACCTTTAGAATAGAGTTGGATGAATTTCTTTAGGCAGTTGGTGGTGAGTCCATGGAATTTATTGCCACAGACGGTGGTCATTTGATATTTTTCAAGTGGAGATTGATGGGTTCTTGATTAGCAAGGATGTGAAAGGTTACCAGGAGAAGGCAAGAGAATGAGGCTGAAAGGGAAATATAGATCAGCCATGATCGAATGGCACAGCGCACTCAATGGCCTAATTCTGCTCCCATGTCTTATGTTCTTAATACTTTTTTTTAATGCTCAATGCAATTGCAATTTGATTTATTTTCCTGAAACATGACTATGACTATTTCAAGATCATTTTGGAAATACAACCGGGAGCTGTCAGAGATGTTAGGGCATCTAGTCCCATCACACGCTAATACAGCCATTCTGAACATCAAGCTTTTCGGGATCAAAAGGTGGAGGATTATCCCAGTGAAAGCTTGTAAGTTACTTATAGACATCTTGTAATACGGCTTACCAGGAAACCATAAAATGTGATAATGAATATTTTGTTATAAATAAAAATGAGCTACTCGTGATTGAATAACAATTTCCATTGTGACATACATTTCTGAAGTGATTTCCACACAGGGGATGCATTATGCTCTGTGCAGTGTTCCTCTCAGCATAGGTAAGTGGCCTTGTCAAGTAAGCCCTTTTTTTAATCTTGCATCCTTGTGGTAAACCATCCTAATGCACCCTCACTTCCACCCGGTAGGAGGGTGAACTGGGACACAAAGATGACGAAGAGGTTAGAGACTCTCCCGGTCTATCTTTTTTAATATCAGCCAGATGTCATATCTGCACATCTGAGATTATTATTAAACCCCAGAGCATTCAGCAGCCAGGCTGGGAAATCTCTTGGGAATCTCTAAATGGCTTTCTGAATACTGCTGTACTGTACTTTATGTTCTATACTGGAGTTTGAGCGCAAAGACTGTACAGTTTGCCAACACAGGTCACATATGAACTTCTGTAGGAAGGAACTGCATATGCTGGTTTATACCAAAGATAGACACAAAATGCTGGAGTAACTCAGCGGGTCAGGCGGCATCTCTGGAGAAGAGGAATAATGAATGTGTGAATGAACGAATGAACGAATGAATGAATACGTTTATTAGCCAAGTATTCACATACAAGGAATTTGCCTTGGTGTTCCACCTGCAAGTGACATACAGTGACAGTTAGGAATGACACATAAAACATTAAACATTAATAATAAAACATTATTGATTAAACATGTGCATTAAATAAATTACCAGAGCAAAAGGAGTCTACAGATTTTTGGTTATTGAGCAGAGCTACAACTCGTGGAAAAAAGCTGTTTTTATGTCTGACTGTGGCAGTTTCGACAATCTGGAGTCGCCTTCCAGAGGGAAGTGATTCAAAGAGTTTGTGGCCAGGGTGAGAGGGGTCAGAGAAGATCTTACCCGCTCGCTTCCTGGCCCTTGCAGTGTACAGTTCATCAATGGAGGGAAGGTTGCAGCCAACAACCTTCTCTGTTGATCGGATGATTCGCTGCAGCCTCCGGATGTCGTGCTTGGTGGCTGAGCCAAGCCAGACCGTGATGGAGAAGGTGAGAACAGACTCTACGATGGCCATGTAGAATTGGACCATCATTGCCTGTGGCAGATTGTGTTTCCTCAGCTGCCATAGGAAGTACATCCTCTGTTGTGCCTTTTTGACTGTGGAGTTGATGGTAGCCCCCCAGTTAAGGTCCTTGGAGATAATGGTTCCCTGGAACTTAAAAGACTCCACAGATGTGTCTGTGGTGTTGTTGATGGTGAGTGGGGTCAGGGGAGGGGTGATGTTTCGGACTTCTTCAGACTGAATAATGGTCTTGACCCGAAACGTCACTTTCTCTCCAGGGATGTGCCTGACACACTGAGTTACTCCAACATTTTGTGTCTACATTCGCACATGTAAACTTACTGATTTTCATTCACCCAGAACAACTGGCAGAGGTAGCATATTTTAGGACATTACAGGTTGGATTGGAAATGATCCAGTCTTTTTGTGACAGACTAACTCCAGGAAGCTGACAAAATAACAAAAAGTGAAAGATATGAAATGAGGCAGATTAAATGAAAGAAGACTGCTGTGGAAATATCATTTGCTGAGGAAATATGTGGCTGCCTCGCCTACTGTCTGTTTTTCCTTTCCTCTTTTTGTTATTTTTAGTATGTGTTAAAAAGTATGTTTTAGTGTTCCTTGGTTTGTTTTATGTTGGGTTTGGTTGGGTGGGGGGGGGGGGGGCGGAATGGGGGGGTTAGGGGAAACTTGTTTTCAATCTCCCTGCACGAAGGTGAGGGGGGAGTTATAGAGGACAGGTATTACATTTCCTGCAGTTGAATGAAATGTAATACCTGTCCTCTATAAATCCTCCCGCACTTCCATGCAGGGACCTGGGCAACCCCTCCAGGTGAGACTGAAGAGCCTGTCCTACTTGCGCGACTTTTTCGGCGACTGCCCGCACCCGTCGTAGGTTGTTACAGGTCGCCGAAAAATGTCAACATGTTGAAAATCCAGCAGCGACCAGAACAAGGTGTTGAAAATTCAGCAGCGTTCAGCGGCCACATGTCGCAGGGTATCGCCTGTATGGTCGTGAATAGTATCCTAGTCACCAAAAGATTTGTAGCGTCTTTCTGATCGCCGCTGAATTTTCAACATGTGACGGGTGTCAGCAATTGCCGAAAAAGGAGCGTAAATGGGACAGGTTCTTGAGGTTCACATGTGGCTCTTCTAATCTCATCTACTGCATTCAGTGCTCCCATTGTGGCCTCCTTTACATCAGCGAGACCTAATGTTGACTAAGCAACCATTTCACATAACACTTGCGCTCGGTCCACCAAGGCCTTGCTGGATCTCCCGGTTGCCAACCATTTTCCCACTCGCTTTCCCACTCCCACGCTGACTTTGTCCGGGCCTTCCTTCACTGCCAGAGTGACACCATTCACAAACTGGAGGAGAAGCACCTTATATTCCGCTTGGGTAGCTTGCAACACAATGGTATGAACATTGAATTTTCCATTTTTAGGTAACCAACCAACCCTTTCCCCGTCACCTGTCACTTCTACCCATATGCCATCCTTCACCTCCTTAGTGCTTATTAGTTTTAGTTTTAGTTTCAGAGAAACAGAGCGGGAACAGGCCTTTTGGCCCACTGAGTCCCCACCGACCAGCGATCCCCGCACATTAACACTAAATTACACACACTAGGGACAATTTTTACATTTATACCAAGCCAATTAACCTACATATCTGTATGTCTTTGGAGTGTGGGAGGAATCCGAAGACATGTACGAATTCCATACAGAGAGAACCCATAGTCAGGAACGAACCCGGGTCACTGGCGTAGTAAGGCAGTAGCTTGACCACTGCGCCACCATGCCACCCGCCTTATCTCACAGCATTTTCTCTTATACCTTGGTTCACCCATCTGCCAACCACCCCCCATCCCCCAATCTGTATCCACCTATTATGTGCCAGACTTTCACCTCTCTTCCAGCCCCCCCCCCTGCTACAATCAGTCTAAAACACAATTGTCAAGATGCTGCCTGACCCATTGAGTTACTCCAGAACTGTGTCCTTTTTATTAAATCTGCATCTGTAGTTCCTTGGGTCTACGTCCATTTTTTTCTGGTTCAATCCACAGTTGAAGGTAATACCAGTTTACATATTACTTTCCTTCAGATGGTCAGCAAGAACCATTCCATTAAGTAGCAGCTGGACTTCATTTTCCAAGCTCTGTCACAGCCGTCATCTGGATAATTTGGCTGCCTCCTTCGCTGTTTTCTTCCATCTCTAGGATATCAAACACATTATAAGGTTGGATCTTATAATGTTGGCATATTGAGCTAGTCCCATTTGCCTGCATTTGATGAACCAACGTTAACCTTTTCATTTGGATGTATCCTAACGTGCTGAACATTTCTCCTCTGTAAGTAATGAACCAGGGGAAAACGGACTGCTAACGTGATTTTATAGGTGCAGCTTTGAGTTTAGTACTCAATATTGCAATGCCTTCAATACATTTCTGGATTGATTCCTTTGCTGCGTTTAGAGCATTTATTTTTCGACAGTAAAGGATAAATGTCATATTTATTGATTATAAACATTTTTGCTGAAATGTAAATTAGTTTCAAATGAATTTGGTTGCATGATTATTAAGTACTCCGAGATTAGCTATTGACTTGAACATTAACACAATTGTGTAAGTCAGTTGGAGGCAGAAAGAAACATGATTATATTTCTTGCATTTTATAATTCATGGTCATATCTTTTGGATCATTTGTGTACCAAATTGCAGTGAGTGCATTACAAAATAATTATTTCTCCAGAGGAAAGCTGTGAATTACAAATGAAGATAGTTACACATAAATTATGTGTTTAAAATCAATCCTTACAGCAACGCAGCAATCACTTTTAGTGGTTTCAGTTCTCAGGGTTGATCAATGGGGGAATTATCAATTGTTTCTATTCATCTGGAACACAGGATGACACCACAGAGAGTCACGATATCCTTCCTTGCAGAGTCCCTTTCGATAGAGAATGACTTAAACCCCTGTCTCACGGTGCGAGTCGACTCACGAGTGACCCTGAGTTTAAAACAAATTAAACTCGTGGTAATCACGTACAATTAACGTAGCGGGAACGTCGGAACTCGTGGACGCAACTTAGCGACTCATGGCGCTAACGGCAGGTACCCGGGAAACCTGTTAACTCTTGAAAAATGTTAAATATGATTAAAGATTTCAACGAGTCAAATTTACTCTTGAAGTTAAAATTTGAAACATTTAAACTCGTTGTAAGAACGTAGTGGCCCGTTAGTTTACCGTAGTGACTCTTGAGTCTACTGTGGGTTTGGCCAGAAATGCAATGTTGAAGTTTAGTCATCTCCGGAGAACTTGGATAGGTGACTTTTCGGTTCAATACCCTTCTTCAAACTTTAGACCCTTCTTTCACCCGAAACGTCACCTGTCCTTGTTCTCCACAGATACTGCCTGACACGTTGAGTTACTCCAGCACTTTGTATTTTTTTGTAAACCAGCTTCTGTCGCTCCTTGTGTTCCAAAATGTAAAGCTTTATAAATGTCCAGAGATGCTGCCTGTCCCGTGGAGTTACTCCAGCACTTTGCGTCCGTCTCCCTGGAGACCTCGTTTCCCACGCAATGTGATATCTACCGTGCATACATTGCCAACTGTTGTTTTGGCAGCAGCAGCATAATCTCCCGGTTAGTACACTCAGTGTAGCTGAGGCCTAGTTTATGTAGAGACAAGAAACTGCAGATGCTGGAATCATGATTATAAAACACACACACAGTGTTGGAGGAACTCACACAGCGCTGGAATAACTCAGCAGGACAGGCAGCATCAGCGGAGGGAATGGACAGACGTTTATTCGGCTCGAAAAGAAGGGCCCCGATCCGAAACGTTGCCTATCCATTACCTTCACAGATGCTGCCTGACCCGCTGGCTTACTTCGACACTTCGTGAGTTCATGTCATAGAAGCAGAATTAGGCCATTCGGCCCATCGAGTTGCTCCAACACTTTGTGTTTCGCTCAACATGCCAGCATCTGTGGTACCCCATGTCTCCATTTGACAGCTGGAAGAACTCAGCGGGTCATGGAGTCTGAAGAAGGACCCTGACCCGAAACCTTGCCTGCCTGTTTCCTTCCACCGATTTAATGTAGTCACTTTTTGATAAAACCCCACCGCCCCAGTTATTCCAAGTCCATTTAATTCCGCGTGTCTCCATTTCATTCATTAAGTCGCCGGTACTGTCACATCGTTCGTTTTCGGTCAACGGAACAGTCTGAAAAAGGGCGACGTTAGACACAAAAAGCTTGAGTAACTCAGTGGGACAGGCAGCATCGCTGGAGAGAAGGAATGGGTGATGTTTCGGGTTGAGACTCTTCGACAGACTGGTAAGGGAAACTAAAGATATAGATGATGATGTATTGTAGGGAGATAAAGAACAATGAATGCAAAAAAGTAACTATGATAAAGGAAACAAACCTTTGCTCGCTGTTCGTTGGGTGAAAACGAGCAGCTGGTGCAACTTGGATGGAGGAGGGATAGACAGAGAGGGAATGCCGGGGTTACTTGAAGTGAGAGAAATCAATATTCATACCACTGGGCTGTAAGCTGCCCAAGTGAAATATGAAATGCTGTTCCTCCAATTTGCATTTCGCCTCACTCTGACTGGAGGAGATATTGGACAGAAAGGTCAGTGTGGGAATGGGAAGTGTTTGGCAACCGGGAGATCAGGTCGGTCCAGGTAGCAACCGGGAGAGTCGTGATCCGAAACATCACCCATTCGTTCTCTCCAGAGATGCTGTCTGACCCTCTGTGTTACTCCAGCTTTTGGTGTCTATCGTCGAGGTAAACCAGCACCTGCAGTTCCTTCCTACACAACAGAACAGTACGAGGAGTGGTTAATGTTAGAGGCTGCTCATTAACCTCACTATGATTACATTGTCCTCTCTAGCAATTAATAAATATAATTTGGTTACCGTATTATTGACTATAACCGCCCGTTTAAAATGACTGCCCTTTAATTCTCAACCACTGGATATTTGCCTGCAAACATATTGCATGTTTTCGTTCAGTGAGATAATTCAATTTTAATAGACTGAGGTGTTAAATCCGGCGCCACTTCACAGCAAACTAAACATCCTATAATTTAAATAGAGCATTTATGATCAATAATGAAATTCCCAAGACTATTTCACATATATAATTCGAGCACCACTTCACACTGAGCTGTCCGTGAGGTTTAAAGGGGCTGGCATCTGCCCAGATCCGTTGTTCAAATAAAACACTCATTTGTTTGAAATAATTTGAAGTTTTAAAATTAATCCTTGCAGCCTAATGTACACTTTGGGCTAAGATTTGATACCCGCACAAAGTGCACTGTAAACGGAATGGAATCTCTATTAACATTCTGAGACTCTCTACATAATGGAAGTGATCACATTCGGCCCATCGAGCCAGCATTGCCATTAAATATGATCATGGTTGACCATCTAAAATCTGTACCCAGTTTCTGTTTTCTCCCCATATCCCTTGATTGTGTAATCCTAAGAAATTTAAAGGCTTTTTATTGTGAAAAAAAAACTGCATGTCATCATTTTTACCATGTGATGATTTTTCACACGTCGGTAGTCGTTGTTGGCTCAAGAGTAACTCGGGAGAGGAACTTGATAACTCGGGAGAGGAACTTGGAACATCGCAGAAATGAGAAGTAAACGGCAAACTTAGTCATACCCGTGTGAACTCGGTTAAACTCTTGAATATAAACTTGGAATCTCGTCCACAATCATGAGTCTGATTTTTCCTTTCACTCGGGGTCACTTGTTGGTCGACTCGCACCGTGTGACAGGGGCTTTACTTCCACTTTAGTTCCCGGGACATGAGACTGCAGACTTGGTCACAGATGGGATAAAGGTGCTCAGTGAAGCATGTGCTGAGCTAATTTGAGAAATAGTGTATTCTTGTATTTCAATTATAACGAGCTGTGTATTAACTCAAGGTTCCAAAGTTTTTCAAAGTCATGGGTTGGAGCTTCCCTCTCATTTCACATTTTACTCCTTTCTCAATAATCTGATTCCCCTTTGTCTCCTTTTCACCTTTTCCCCTTTGTCACTTACTCCACCCATCTGCCATTCAAAACCCTCTCACCTGCACTCACGTTTCACGTGCCACACTTTGGTCCACCTCCACCTCTATTTTTCAGCTTTCCCCCTCCTATTACAATCAATCTGAAAAAGGGTACTGACCCGAGACATTGCCTAATCATTCCCTCCCCAGATGCTGCTTGAACTGCAGAGTTATTCTAGCACTTTGTGTTTTGCTCAAGATTCCAGCATCTGCAGTTATATAGTCATACAGTTTGTAAATAGGCCCTTCGGCCCAACTTGCACATACTGACCAAGATGTCCCATCTACACTAGTCCAACCTGCTCATACCCCTTTAAACCTTTCCCATTCATGTACCTGTCCAAAAATATTTAAAATGTGATTATAGTACCTGCCTCAACTACCTCCTAAAGCCCCTGTCCCATTTTCATGACCTAATTGCTGAGTTTGCATGGTCGCCACGCGGTTGTAGGAGGTCGTAGGTCTTCGTAACTCTTCCTCATGCTCGTAAGTGGTCTCCGCGTACTCGTGGCCTTCAGTACGTCGCGGTGAGTTTACAGCCAGATAAAAAATGCCCACGAGTAAGAAAAATGTCGGCATGGAAAAAATTGATACTTTTTACTCGTAGGTAGGTCGTAGTAGGTCGTGATGGTAGTCGTAGGTAGTCGTAGGTCGGTAACTGGCCCGATAAAAAAAAATGCAAACATGACATAATTTTATCATGTGATCATTTTCCACTCGTAGCTAGTCGTAGTTGGTCTTAGGTGTGGAAGACTGAGGTCGAGAGGGGTCGTAGGAGGTCATAGACATAGTCGTAGGAGGTCGTAGACATAGTCGTAAGAGATCGTGGGAGGTCTTATACTCAGCGAGTCAACACGGCCTTGACATTTTTTTCAACTCGTCTAGGGTCATCTAAACTCGTGGATTAGGTCGTCCAAGTGGGACAGGCCCTTTAGGCAGCTCATTCCATATACCTAGGTTGCCCGTCGGGTTCCTATTAAATCTTTTACCCATCTCACCTTAAACCTGTGTCCTGTGGTTCTTCATTCACCTACTCTGGGTAAGAGACTCTGTGCATTCCCCACATGGCAGACTCTGTACATTCACTGCTTCTTTACCACCACCTTTCCCTGTACTTCTCACTATTGATTCTGTGCCTAAATCGCTTCTCATTTGTTGTCCCCCCCACTCCCATCTCCTCCCATCATCCCTGTGGCAGTGTGACACCCTCCGTTCAACTTTTACATCCACTCCTTTTCTTTTGCAACGTGCCTAACAGCCACCTCCCCTACCCCCCCCCCCCCCCCCCCCCCACCTTCCCTCCCTGCATTGGATACTTTCCCCCCGCCTTTCCTGGGCTCGGAGATCTCCATTGTTCTCAGTAATCCCTATGTTCTATCACTCTCCAGGGCTTCAAATTGCCACAGCCCCCTGCCCTCACCAAATGCATGTCAGCACTGGGTGGCATTTACTCTAGAACAGACAAGGTGGGGATGTGGGGCAGCACAGAACGTACGATAATGTTTAGGTGCAAATGTCCACCGACATTTGCACAACATGTATGCAAATTCTAAAGGCAAAGAGTGAGCAAATGCCGAGATCCTGCTGTCTTAGATTGGAGAGATTAGAACGAGGGGACTTGCCCCCAAGATAAGAGGTTAACAATTTAGGATGAAGCAAGGAGGATTTGCTTTGTAGGTTTAGGTTTATTATTGTCACATGTACCGTGGTACAGTGAAAAGCTTTATGTTGCATGCTATCCACGCAAATCAGATACACCATACATAAATACAAGCAAGTCAAACTCTAGTTCAATAGTAGAGGGGGAGAAGCTGATAACAGAGGGGGAGAAGCTGTTCCTGAGTATGGTGGTGCAAGCTTTCATGTTTCTGTATCTTCTGCTGGACAGGAGCCGGGAGAAGCAGCAATGACCAGGTGAGACACGTCTTTTATTACGTTGGTTGCTTTATTGAGGCAGCGTGAAGTGTAGATGGGGTCAATGGTGGAACGTTTAGTCTGTGTGATGGAGTGAGCTACATCTACAACTCGCAGACCGAGTGCAAGTGTTCAAAATGGAGTTATACAGTCAAACCTTAACCAATGGAACAGCAAATCCCTCCTTCTTCGACAATAAGAACATTATTATTAGATCAAAATGGAAGGCAATGGGCAGTCCATCTCTAAAATGACATGGCTGTACAACTGAGATATATTGTGAAACTGACATAAAATTGTAAACAGTTGTTTGGGTCAGAATGCTTGCATTGGCAGTAAATTCAGCTGTAGATACATACAAATTGAATGTTGCAGAAAAAAAAGATAGCAATCACTGTTGCTTGAAAGCAAGTGAACATTTTTATTGCCATCTTTCATCACTTTTGGTTAGCATTTCTTTTACTGCAGGAGGGATAAAGGTTTGAAGGGAGACTGACAGACTTTATTTAATTCCCATCAGAGACAACCTTTGAGAGCTGGAGAGCTGATGACACATGTTTATATCTGCAGCAATAACTTTGAATCCCGACAAGAAAATGATTGTTCACACATCGCTGTCATATGATCTTTGGATCTGAGATTGGACCCTTCCATTGGGAAAATAAAGCTGTCATTCACTGAGAGAGAAATTCACTCAATCAATATATTTGTGCATGATTTTACCTTTTTTTCTCTCGCTCACTCCATAGTTTTGTTGAAGGCAAGTTATAGGTTGGGCCATGGAAAATGCCGTGATTTGAAGTGATGGCTGACTACAAAAGCATTGTTTTCATTTTACAATCACAGACCAGCCTTTCCACATGGTTTCACTTTACTGCTGATTTAGTGAACCAACCAGGATATTACTGTGTAGAAAAGAATTGCAGATGCTGGTTTACACCGGAGATAGACACAAAAAGACGGAGTAACTCAGCGGGTCAGACAGCATCTCTGGAGAAAAGGAATAGGTGACATTTCGGGTCGAGACCCTTCTTCAGACCGAGAGTCAGGGGAAAGGGAAATGAACTTACTGGTTTTACAGTAATATGATTTCCCTTTCCAATGGAACCATTAAAAGGCTTGAATAAAACATAAAGTGCTGGAGTAACTCAGCTGGTCAGGCAGCATCTGTGGTGGGGTCCTTCTGCAGGCTGATTTTAGTGAGGAGAGAAAGCTGTGAGAGAGACACAAAAAGCTGGAGTAACTCAGCGGGACAGGCAGCATCTCTGGAGAGAAGGAATAGGTGACGTTTTATGTCGAGACTCTTCTTCAGAGAGAGTCTTGCTGTTTGGTTGCACCTGCTTACAGCCTGACTATAAATATTAGGACTACTGAACTTCAAATCTCTCCCAGCTTGGAACTAGCTCCGTGATAAATTATGTGTCGAAATCATGGATCATTTGTTGGCTATGTTATAACCCATCTGTGCTCTGGAGTTGCATCAAACCAGATGTGGAAAGGGTACTGAGGTTTCTAAATTATCTTTGCTCTGAATAAAGGTAGCTGTAGAGTACAACTGCGGAATACCACTGGGAAAGAAAAGCCCCATGTAGAACATTATGGCTCAGAAGGTCCCTCCAGCAGTGTCCTGTAATAGCAACATTGGAAACACAAGCTACTGGATAAAAGTGCATGTACACCAGGGTAAGGACGTGGCTTGACATTGGTGTTAATGAGGTGCAACTGATTGCAATAACCCTCTTTGGTTCCTTGCAGAGACCATCGGTAAAGGACAGAAAAATCCTAAATAACCCAAGGGTCACGTGAAGAGTGTTTACTTGTTATAGGTATCGGATATGAATCGGAAAAATATTTTTTTAATTTGCTGCAGCTTCACAAGCACATGAGATGTAACAACAAAAACAACATCAACAAATATACCTAAATCATCAATTATTCTTGTTTTTTTCATGACGGTGCAAAATCCAAGGTACCTGAAGATAGTAGTGCATAGTCTGTGGTCGGGAATTGGCTGTTCTTGAACCTAGAGGTCACAGTTCTCAGGCTACTATACTTCTTGTTGATGGTTGCAGCAAGGCCAGGCTAGGGTGATGCGGCTCTTTGATGATATTGGCTGGCTTCTTGATGCAACACTTCTTGTTGATCTCTTCTATGGTGACAAGGTCAGTACCCATGATGGGCCAGGCATTGTCCATCACTTTTTGCAGTCTCGTTTGTTATTGAGCATGCAGTTTTATGAACCATGCCGCACCCTCCACTTGTTGATATTGAATGGACTATTCACTGGCATGCTGAAAATCCTCAAACATCTGAGGAAATAGAAGCTCTGGTGAGCATTCTTTGCGATTGCATCAATGTGCTGGGCCCAGTGCAGACCATCAGAAATGCGTCTAGAAACATGAACCCACTGTCTCCTTCCAGCACCCTCCCTCCAGTGAAAACCAGTGCATGGTCCCACAGCTTTCACTTCCTGAAGTCAACATTGAGCTCCTTTGTTTTGGTAACACTGAGAGCAAAATTGCTGTTCTGTCACCACTCAACCAGATTATTGATTTCCTTCCTGTACTCTGACTCATTATTGCATATTATTCATTCAATTACAGTGATGTTGGCATTGGAGCCAAATGGTTGGGTTAGCATTTGGCTTTACAGTCATGGGTATAGGGAGTAGAGCAGAGGACTGAGCACTATATCCTACACTGAGAATTCTCACTGATCAAATGTTGACAATTTATCTTCCAAAATGTCATCAACTACAGAAATGAGCCATATCACTGTTGATATTTCATCCTTTCAAAAGCTTTCTTGAAATCTAATCTTTAACATCAATTTGGATAAAGCTGACAAAAATCCTTATGAAATTTAAAATCTCTGTTCAACTCACTGACACATCCCTTTCACAAAGGAACGAGATAGCTTCAATTGTTAAGATACTATTTTACTGAAAATTCAAAGTGTAAGTAAAATTTGTATGTATCTACCAGTGAACAAGTGTCATGTACTGCAAATAATAATGTAACTGACACAAGGGAATGAAGGTCTTGGTATGTCAAGACATCACTGTGGAAGGCATATTGACACTAGCCTTGAACCGTGTTTATCGTACTTCGATTAATACATTTGCTGTCGGGTTAGATGTAAAAAGCTTCATGTGCATTCATCGCAGATTTGTTGTGAATTACTACATGCTGTAAAAATGTAGAGACAATGAAGACATTAAATAGATTTTATGACAAAGGTTTAATGATCAACAAATAAACAGGAACCAATCTTTGGTCATTAAATTCAATGACAAAGAAATTGTGATAAGCTGTATATTTTTGGAAAGGTTAAAAACAAAGAGGAGGGTTGGGCTGCCGAGGGGGATAGTTTAAAACTGCATCTCTGGACTGGAGAGATGAGTGTTTAGTGAGTGTCGATGGAACTGAAAGATAGGCTACAACAGTGGGCCAGAGGAAATCAGTGGAGGTGGATTCTTCAAGGGAATGGAAAATAGTCCAAAATAACATTGAATAGAAAGGAATTTCAGTAAAAGATTCAAAATTCTTCAAGGGGTTTATTGTCATGCCAGTTCCATACATGGTTCAATCATATATATCATTATATATATATTTATATATCATTAAATTATAAAGTGAACATAAATTATAGACAAAGTCCAGCATGAGTGAGTTTCAGGGCTGGTAGATAAAAATGCTGGAGAAACTCAGCGGGTGAGGCAGCATCAATGGAGCGCAGGAATAGGTGACATTTCGGGTCGAAACCCTTCTTCAGACTGATGTGGGGGTAGTGAGGGCAGGAAGAAGAAAGGAAGAGGTGGAGACAGTGGGCTATAGGAGAGCTGGGAAGGGGAGGGGAAAGAGGGAGAAAGCAAGGACACCTGAAATTGGAGAAGGCAATGTTCATACCACTGGGGTGTAAACTACAGGCGGCTGGTTGGTTCAGCAGCCTGATTGTCTGGTGGAAAAAGCTGCTTGAGTGTCTGCTGGTATGGGAGCTGATGCTCCGAAACCTTCTGCCGAGGGCAGCAGGCAAAATAGACTATGGTCCGGATGGCTGGGGTCTTTGATGATCCTCTGAGCTTTTCCAACCCGCCGCCTGGAGGGAAGGCAGCTCGCACCTGGTGATGTGCTGGGCCGTCCACACCACTCTCTGCAGGGTCCTTTGGGCATGGCTGGTGCAGCTGCCCTGCTGGCTGGAGATACAGCCTGTCAGGATGCTCTCCATGGTGCCTCTGTAGAAATCCCTGAGGACACGGGGGTTAAAGCCGAATTTCTTCAGTCGCCTGAGGCTGTAGAGGCGCTGTTGCGCCTCTTTTGTGATGGTGAAAATGTGGGTGATCCTGTGTGATGTGGACACCGAGGAACTTGAAGGTCTCCACCCTCTCCACCGCTACATCATTGATGTTGATGGAGGAGTGCCCCCCCCCTGTAGTCGACAATCACCTCCTTGTCTTGTCGACGTTGAGAGAGAGATTGTTGGCGCAGCACCACCTTGTCAGGACAACTACCCCCTTTCTGTAGGCCACGTTGGTGATCAGATACACAACTGTAGTGTTGTTCGCGTACTTGACGATGGTGTTGATGTCATCTTGGGCCACACAGTCGTGGGTGTATAGGGAGTACAGGAGGTTGGCTGAGGAAACACCCCTGAGGTGCACCGATGTTGAGGGTGAGGGCTGTGGAGGTGTGGGCTCCGATCCTCAACACCTAGGATGTGAAGTAAGGGGATGGAATTGAGTTACATTGAAATGGTACCAATAGCTACTTGCACTTTAAGTGGAAATGTATGAGCTTGTTCAGTTCTCACCCAAATAAAAGTTGAAGTATTAGGAAAAGATTGATAGGTTTTCTTTCAGCTATAAATTCAACCAGACTTTATAGTAAAGATTCAGTTGGGTTTTTACCTGTACTCTTCACTTTACCAATCTAGTTTACCAATCTGCAATTAAGTCATTTTGCCTGATGTTGCAGATAATTGCATTGTTTACTGTCTGACACATGAAAATAGCTTGAGTAGGTTTTCAGTGGTACACAAAGAGGTGGTAAACTAACAAATGCATTGGGATGGAATTGCAGATATTGGTTTAAACTGAAGATAGGCACTAAAAGCTGGAGTAACTCAGCGGGTTAGGCATAAGGGAAACGAGAGATATAGGCGATGATGTAGAGAGATAATGAACAAGGAATGAAAGATATGCAAAAAAGTAACAGTGATAAAGGAAACAGGCCACCGTTAGCTGTTTGTTGAGTGAAAACGAGAAGCTAGTGCGACTTGGGTGGGGGAGTGAAACAGAAAGGGAATGCCAGGGTTACCTGAAGTTAGAGAAATCAATATTCATACTGGGCTGGAAACTGCCCAAGCAAAATATGAGATGCTGTTCCTCCAATTTGCATTTAGCCTCACTCTGACAATGGAGGAGACTTAGGACAGAAAGGTCTGTGTGGGAATGGGAAAGAGAATTAAAGTGTTTGGCAACCGGGAGATCAGGTAGGTTCAGGTGGACTGAGTGAAGGTAATCAGCGAAACAATCGCCCAGTCTACGTTTGGTCTCGTCGATGCATGAGTCCACATCTTGAACAATGGATATAGTAGATGAGGTTGGAGGAGGTGAACCTCTGCCTAACCTGAATTATTCCACGTTCAAATGCATGCTTCCCCTGCTGTAACGACTCCTACAATTCTTTTTTTTGGGGAGGTTTCTGTTAAGGTTATCTTTTTTGGCACAAATACCGGTTCCCTCCTGTTTTGCAAAAAAACATGAATATTGGGAAAAGGTGAGCTACTTGTTGAGGATGAAGAATGAGTTGGCAGTTTTTTTAAATTTGAGTCAAAAGTCTTTCAGAGGTTCATGTAAAGACGGATTATTAATTTCACAGCTGCCCCCATTTTTGTGGGAGAGATATTTTCTAAGAAGTGAGGTTAAATGAATGACGATTTTGGACCTAATTATTTCCTTCCTCTTTTACGCCACCATCTGGGTGCTTTCTTTCAGGAACATGTCTCTGGGATTGACAGGGAGGAGATTTTCAGGAAGCCAGATACAGCATGGAACAGGCCCATCAAGTACACACCGACCATCAGTCACATGCTCACACTAGTTATATCTTACACATTCATGACAATTTACGGAGGCCTATTAACATGGAAACATAGAAAATAGGCGCAGGAGTAGGCCATTGGGCCCTTCGAGCCAGCACCGCCATTCAATTTGATCATGGGTGATCATCCAAAATCAGTAACCCATTCCTGCTTTCTCCCCATATCCCTTTATTCTGTCAGCCCTAGGAGCTATATCTAACTCTCTCTTGAAAATATCCAGTGATTTGGCCTCCACTGCCTTCTGTGGCAGAGAATTCCACAGATTCATTCCCCAACAACCTACAAAGTTGCACATCTTTGGCATTTGGGAGGAAACTGGAGCACCTGGAGGAAACCCACACAGTCACAGGAAAAATGTGCAAACTCCACACAGAGAGCATCCCAAGTCAGGCTTGAACCTGGATCTCTGACACAGAGGCAGTAGCTTTACCAGCCACGCCACTATGCCATTTGAGTATTCATCAAGACAACCATGATTCATAACTGCAGAATTTCCTGAAGTCCATTCGAATTGTGTGAGAAGGAAAGCTCCTATCGGTTCCAGACCATCCATGTCTCCCAGAGTTGCTTCCTGACCCACTTGGTTCCTCCAGAACTTGGTATTGAACTCAAGCTTCTCTACTGGTCCTTTTACCAGATCAACATTTCTGTGCATTCTCTGTGCTGATTAACACATTGGTATATAAAATAATTTAGTTTGATTCCTATAAATGAAAGTGTTAATACCTTGTTTAGCATGAGTAAGATGATGAATGTCAGTAACTGAGCAGCAACTTTCAGATTTCAGTTTAGACTCTTACTACCCTGGTAATGCACTGAAGAGATGAATGAATTAATTAATTAATGAATTAATTAATCAATTGACTAATTAATTAATTAATTGATTGATTGATTGATTGATTAATACATTTTTTGGTCCTTGGTGCTCCGCCCATAAGTGCCAACGTGACAGTTAAGAATGATACATACAACATTAAACCATGTTACAATTATATGGGTCTACACTCTCTGGCTCTTGCAGCAGTCTAGAGTACCCCATAATTTGTCTCATACCCTCTACACTCAGTTATGCTGCCCATCCACACTCCTGTAAAATCCTCCTCTAATGCAATCTCAATTAAGTTTTGCGGAATCAAATAGAAATGTTCACAATGGCTTCCAATTTCCCAGTGATAGAGGAGAAACATACATACTTCAACTTTGTTGTTTATCTATCCTAAGCATTATCACTTGCCAATGTTATCACACAAAGAAACATTGGCAAGCATTTTATCGACATCTGCAGGTTTGTTAATAAGCCACTGAGTGATGGACCAACAATCATTTGGTCACTAGTCTGCCACAGGGTAGTTGCAACATGTCCAGCACTCCGAGATTTGCCTACTTATTTTCCTTACATATTTTTGTAATTTCAGAGCTCGTTCTATTATTTTCATTGTTCTGCAAATTTTCAATCATCCACAAATATAGCCAATTTGTGTTGACTCTGTGTGCGTATGTTACATCAATTCATGGCAGTAATCATTACGGCACCAATCCTTATTCAAAAACACCACTCCACCATGGCCATCTATTTTGTCTTCCAGATATCCCCACTGCCCCACTTTATTTTGTTTTAACAAACTTCGTATCCAAGTACAAGATAAGTCCAGAGTTCCCCCAAGCCTTGGATTCAACCAAAAGACTTTCATGCAGAACCTGTGGAAGTCTACATTGTACAATTATACCGTATTGCATGATTTTAGTGAAAATAAAGAGTATTAGAGAGTGATTACATCCATTGAGGCAGTGTGTCCATAATGATGTAACCAACGTGAGCAGAAAGGCATCTCACATTCCCATTCTCCAGATAGTTTGTGGTAGTTAGCATCGTACCATGGATTTTAGTGCCCATTTTACAGAGATTAATGTTACAACCATCAGCCAGTGCTAATAACATCATTGCAGCTGGTACAGATATAACATAAGCCTTGAAACAGTGTGATACATTGAAGGCACTAAGTGTTGGAGTAACTCAGCGGGTCAGACAGCATGCCTGGAGAACATAGATAGGAAACATTGACCTGATTCACAATAGCATTTTATGGCTGCTCTTAAGGAGAGGGGAGATATATTGCAATATCCCTTCATGTCTTCCCCCATCTAGTGCACTTCTTCAGTTAAATTCCTTGGGATGATCTGATCATTCATTAATTTGCAAAATGTAGAATAATTCATGCATTTACTACATTTGAGAAGAGTCGTGCCAAGTGTTGTCACTAATTTTTTTGCTATGGATATTGGGGTGGTCCAAGAATGATAGCAGTGTGTAAAACGAAATCCTTTATATCTCAACAATGTTCTACCATATATCTGAGCTTATTCAAATGTATTCAAGTGCACTATTGGGATTTGATTCTCAACGTGACCCCATGCCAACGTGCTTTAACTTTTTTTTTATTGCACACATCACAATATACTGGAAGATTGATTTGAAATATTGACCATTATTAATATCTGTGCTGTGATGCCCTCCCTCCCTCTCTCCCCATCTCCACCTCTCCTCCAGTCCCCCACTCCCCCTCTCCCTCCCTCCCTCGCTCTGTTCCTTCCTCTCTCCCTCCCTCCCTCTCCCCCTATCTCCAACACTCGATGGTTTTCAAATAGTTTCAAATGTCTAGGGAGGTTTGGGGAGAAATATTAGATAAGTTATTTTTATCAGCTTAAAATTTTGATCTCGTATTTAATTATAGGCTCCTTAGCTAAATGATATTACTTTGCTGTGACATAAAGTAATTTCTAAATTATAAGGCTGTCTGTAAGCCTGTTAAGCCTCTCAGCAATTCTCCATGAATAGGTTAAATTATACCTCATCTGCACCTTATCTCCATCTCTCTATCTCGGTCATCTAACTCCTTCCATTCTTGTCCAACAAAATCTAGCAACGCCCATTCAGAATTTTTCAGTTGGTTCAGCACGTCCTAAATCCTATCGAATTATTACAACCTTACAAATCTCCAACTGAATCCTTTCTCCACTATTTTATATAAATATAGAATGATACAATGTGGAAACAGGCCATTCGGCCCAACTTGCCCACATCGACCAACATGTCCCAGCTGCAGTAGTCCCACCTTCCCGCATTTGGTCCTTATCTCTCCAAACCTGTCCTATCCATGTAGGATTTTAAATTCAAACTTTTGCTCTCAATTAATGGAAGCGGATTCAATAATCAGGTGGCGCAGCGGTAGAGTTGCTGCCTTACAGCTCCTGCAGCACCGGAGACCCAGGTTCAATCCCAATTATGGGTGCTGTCTGTTTGGAGTTTATACGTTCTCCCCGTGACCCCGCGTGGGTTTTCCTCAAGATTTTAGTTTTCCTCCCACACTTCAAAGACGTACAGGTTTGTAGGTTAATTGGCTTGGAAAAATTGTAAATTGGCCCTAGTGTGTGTCGGATAGCGTTAATGTGTGGAGATCGCTTGTCGATGCGGACTTGGTGGGCCGAAGGACCTGTTTCCGCATTGTATCTCTAAACTAATCTCAAAACTAAGCCACAATCCTTTAATGTGATTTTCCACGGAATGTATTAGAACAAAGTTGTCAAATTTCAATACTAGCTTTGAACAGACTATTCTCATTTTATGGTATTTGCCTGACAAAATGTTCTTTAGATAGGCATGGTTATGCAGGGAATGGAGAGATATAGATCACATGCTGTCAGATAAAATCAGTTTATCGGCATAAACGTTGTGGCCCTATGGGCCTGTTCCTGTCATGGGCTGAATTTCTTGATGTTCTATGTTCTATTAGTCGAGCTCACGCATGAACAAAGGAGTATGCACTATTCACATTGATAGACAGGGAATGGAGGGATATAGCCCACATGCAGGCAAATGAGATTAGTTTAACTTTGCATCATGTTCGGAACTGACATTGTGGGCTGAAGGGCCTGTTCCTGTGCTGTACCTATCCATTTTCCATGTTCTAAAAGTTTCACAAGTTAACGATGAACATTTATTCAAACTCTCCCTGATGTTCTTATTGCAGATGGCAATCCATATACTTGGTGGATAGGCAGAGGTAATGAGAAGCATTATTACTGGGGAGGTTCTGGTCCTGGAATACAGAAATGTGCTTGTGGGATTGAGAGAAACTGCACCAACCCAAAGTATTATTGCAACTGCGATGCTGATGCCAAGCAGTGGTGAGTAAAAACCATTATTGCATGTTATGCCTCGTTCTGTGGTGATGATATGTCGTTATGCTAACAAAACAGTCCAAACACCCCAAATCTTCATGTGAACTAACACTTTATAATAATCCTTAGAGAATTGCCATCAGTTCTTCCACATTGTTTTTTTTGATGAAAGGACGATAGACCCAAAAAGCTGGAGTAACTCAGTGGATCAGACAGCACCTCTGGAGAAACAGGAATAGGTGACGTTTCGGGTCGAGACCCAGTCTGTAGAAAGTATCTATTCCTTTCTCCAGAAATGCTGTCTGACCCACTGAATTACTTCAGCTTTTTCTTTCTATCTTTGGTTTAAACAAGCATCTGCAGTTCCTTCCTGTACATACTGAAAGGAAGATGTACAATTCTGCACAGGATGTGGAGATTGATTGAGTCAGACCAGAACAAATTTAATTTAGGTGTTATCTTGGGTGTAATAGCATTAAGAATGTCAGATTTTGGAATTGCTTCACTCTCACAATGTAATTCATTTGGACATTAGTTCCTGTAAACCGTTAGTCACAACTCGCCAAAAATGTAAATAAATTCCAAATGATGAATGTGTTTGTGTTTGTTTTAATTTAGCTATGTAAATTTGTTTAAGGCAAGCTGGTAAATGGTTGTGAAGTGCTTGAAATATAGAGCAGTCGGTTCATGTCAAATCTGTGCGAAATGGAGTTTTATTTCCAGGAGGGAAGAGCATTTGGTTCCAGTGTCATCATCAGTTTTTGCCATGTAAATGTACTGCTTAGGATTCCAATTAGGCAGATATATGCTGCTCTGTTTGATTTTGGAGAGCCTACTTCATTTGCATAGCATGGCCAAACTCTTATTCCATTTTGGCAGCTTTCCAGGGAGGCTGGAAATCATTTTGAATACGTTTTTTTTTAAAGCATGTGGTTACATAAATAGTAATGAAACTGTTTGTGATGCAGTAGTGACTGCGTGGGTTTCCTCCAGGTGCTCCGGATTTCTCCCACATTCCAAAGACGTACGGGTTTGTAGGTTAATAGGCCTCAGCACATTGCCCCTTGTGTATTGGAAGTAGATGAGAAAGTGGAATAACATAAAACGAGGTGAACAGGTGAATTGATGGTCAGTGTGGACTCAGTGGAATGAGGGGCCTGATTCCATGCTGCATGTCTAAAATAAATTATGCTCAGCTAAACTCTTGCATGCTTTACGAGCTCTCGGTTTTCATTCATGGAAGTCAGATCTGAGCTACCCCCTAAAACTTACGGTTATCAGAAAAAACACTCAGCCACACGTGACTGGACATGAAAAGGCAAATAAACAATTTTTAAAAGTAAAAATTATTTCCCAAATATTAGAAATTAAATCTTTTTAAGATTCAGATTCAGATTCAGATTCAATTTTAATTGTCATTGTCAGTGTACAGTACAGAGACAACGAAATGCATTTAGCATCTCCCTGGAAGAGCGACACAGCAAATTATTTGAATAAATAACAATAAGTGTCCGGGGGGGGGGGGGGGGGGGTGATTGGCAGTCACCGAGGTATGTTGTTGAGTAGCGTGACAGCCGCCGGAAAGAAGCTGTTCCTGGACCTGCTGGTTCGGCAACGGAGAGACCTGTAGCGCCTCCCGGATGGTAGGAGGGTAAACAGTCCATGGTTGGGGTGAGAGAGGTCCTTGGCGATGCTGAGCGCCCTCCGCAGACAACGCTTGCTTTGGACAGACTCAATGGAGGGGAGCGAGGAACCGGTGATGCGTTGGGCAATTTTCACCACCCTCTGCAATGCCTTCCGGTCGGAGACAGAGCAGTTGCCATACCAAACTGTGATGCAGTTGGTAAGGATGCTCTCGATGGTGCAGCGGTAGAAGTTCACCAGGATCTGAGGAGACAGATGGACCTTCTTCAGTCTCCTCAGGAAGAAGAGACGCTGGTGAGCCTTCTTGATCAGAGTTGAGGTATTGTGGGTCCAAGAGAGGTCGTCGGAGAGGTTGACTCCATAAACAACCATAAATAATTAAAAAACATTGCAGCAACCATAAATAATTTGAAAATATAACTTATTTTCTTCAGCTTTAAAATCTCCTCAATAATAAACAGGCCATTGATCCTGCGCCAGCACAGCAAAGACAGCTGAACATTTGCATTTTTGAACATTTCTATTTTTAGCTCAGACTTCCTTCTTCTGCAGTTTTTGTTGCGCTGAAGTGAATTCTTTTGGTTTTCAGTCACCTCAGCTCAAGGAGCTTGCTGCACAAATACCTCAGGGCAAATAAAAAGGGAACTGCAGATGCTAGTTTACAAAAGGAAAAAACACAGTGCTGGAGTAACTCAGCAGGTCAGGCAGCATCCTTGGGGAACATGGATAACTGACATTTTGTGTTGGACTCTGTTTAATTCTGATTCTGTGAGGGAAATAAATCAGAATACAGTAATGTTCAGGGTCCAACATCTTCAGCTGAGATGACACAATCTCCAAACAAGCACCAGTGCCATGGAGTTATACAGTGTAGAAACAGGCCCTTTGATCCAACTTGTGCATTGCCAACCAAGTTGCCTACTTGAGCAGGTCCCATTTGCATTGAATACTCGTGTTGGAGAGACGATGATTGGTTAAATATGAGGACAGAATGGTTTTCATATTTGCATAAATTGTGGATTAGATGGATAGACGAATTATCAGAAAGACTTCTGCAAACTGGTTCCATGATGTTTTTAGATATGCTTACAGTTTGCCAAAGATTGCATTGGTCATAGTGTGAATAAAATCCCCAAACTGGTTTTGTGAGCAGTTGTACACCCAACAGATTATGATGCATTTTCATTAGAAACCTTTTTGTTTTTGAAAGACATTCTAGAAAACAGCTTTTCAATGGAAATACACTTTAGTTTAATTTACTTTAGAGAGACAGTATGAAAACAAGGCCTTTCGCCCACCAACTCCATGCCGACCATTGACCATTGTTTGCACTACTTCTATGTTATGCCATTTTCACATCCACTCTCTACACACTAGGGACAATTCATTTTAGACCAATTAACCAACAAATCTGCATGCCTTGGGTTGCGGGGGAAACTCGGAACACCCGGAGGAAACCTACACACACATGGAGAATATGTAAACTTCTGTGGGTCAGGATCGAACTGATGTCACTGGCGTTGTGAGGCAGCAGCACTACCACCTGCAACACTGCGACGCTCCTATATTATTTAGTCTGATATCTTGTCATAACATTGTGTTTGACTGTCTCCTATGGCCAACACTTAACACTGCTTTTTGCTGTTAGTTTTAATTTTATTGATTTAGAAATACTGTCTCAGTAATGCATAAATATACAGATGTGCATTGTGATCATGCATTAAAATCAAATTACTAGAGTCTATTTGAGAATTTAATCTAATTTTAAATATTGCTCATTTTTCCATGCATATGTTTGTTGTTTGCTCTGATATCTTGCAATCCTTGTGTATCACACTGGAGTAAAATCACACATTTGTGCCCTTAAGTTTTGCAAAACTCCAGACCTGGAAGAAAATTATAGGCGAATCGATTCTGCTCATGCCATGTTCTTCTTGACCTGTATTCATATTCAGTACAGCTACACACCTATTAAAGCGTGCAATTAAATGATAATGACAAATGGAAGTTTAAAACTCATTAACTTTACAAAATGTGCTGAGAAGAATATTGATGTAATAACTTTACACAGTGTAACTCTAATCTGGAAGATCAATTAAAGTACAAGCAACAAGATAACAAATAATTAAATTCAATAAACCATTTATTAGAATCCTGGTAAATCATCATAGAAACATAGAAACATAGGAAATAAATGCAGGAGGCCATTCGGCCCTTCGAGCCAGCACTGCAATTCATTGTGATCATGGCTGATCGTTCCCAATCAATCACCCGTGCCTGCCTTCTCCCCAAATTCCTTGATTCCACTAGCCCTTAGAGCTCTATCTAACGCTCTCTTAAATCCATCCAGTGATTTGGCCTCCACTGCCCTCTGCGGCAGGGAATTCCACAAATTCACAACTCTGAAAAAGTTTTTTCTCACGTCAGTCTTAAATGGCCTCCCTTTTATTCTAAGACTGTGGCTCCTGGTTCTGGACTCGCCCAACATTGGGAACATTTTTCCTGCATCTAGCTTATCCAGTCCTTTTATAATTTTATATGTTTCTATAAGATACCCCCTCATCCTTCTAAACTCCAGTGAATACAAGCCTAGTCTTTTCAATCTTTCCTCATATGACAATCCCGCCATCCCAGGGATCAATCTCGTGAACATACACTGCACTGCCTCAATCACAAGGATATCCTTCCTCAAATTAGGAGACCAAAACTGTACACAATACTCCAGATGTGGTCTCACCAGAGCCCTATACAACTACAGAAGAATATCTTTACTCCTGTACTGAAATCCTCTTGTTATGAAGGCCAACATTCCATTAGCTTTCTTCACTGCCTGCTGTACCTGCACTCCAACTTTCAGTGACTGGTGTACATGGACACCCAGGTCTCACTGTACCTCCCCCTTACCTAACCTAACCCCATTGAGATAATAAACTGCCCCCTTGTTTTTGTTGCCAAAGTGGATAACCTCACATTAATCTATATTATACTGCATCTGCCACGTATCTGCCCACTCACTCAACCTGTCCTGGTCACCCTGCAACCTCCTAACACCTTCTTCACAGTCACACTGCCACCCAGCTTTGTGCCATCCGCAAACTTGCTAGTGTTACTCCTAATTTCCTCTTCCAGATCATTAATATATATGGTAAACAGTTGCGGCCCCAACACCGAGCCTTGCGACACTCCACTCGCCACTGCCTGCCATTCTGAAAAGGACTCGTTCACTCCTACTCTTTGCTTCCTGTCTGACAAACAATTTTCTATCCACGTCAACATCCTACCCCCAATACCATGTGCTCTAATTTTAGTCACCAAAGGCTTTCTGAAAGTCTAGATAAACTACATCCACTGGCTACTCCTCATTCATTGTCACATCCTCATAAAATTCCAGAAGATTAGTCAAGCATGATTTTCCTTTCATAAATCCATGCTGACTTGGACTAATCCTTTTACTGCTATCCAAATGCCCCATTATTACTTCTTTAATAAATGACTCCAGCATCTTTCCTACCACCGAAGTCAAGCTAACTGGTCTGTAATTCCCCGTTTTCTCTCTTGCTCCTTTCTTGAAAAGTGGGATAACATTAGCTATCCTCCAATTCACAGGAACTGATCCTGAATATATTGAACATTGGAAAATGATCACCAATGCATCCACTATTTTTAGAGCCACCTCCCTGAGGACCCTGGGATGCAGACCATCAGGCCCAGGGGATTTATCAACCCTCAGTCCCATTAGCCTAGCCAATACAATTTCTCGCCTAATGAAAATTTCTTGCAGTTCTTCTACCCCCTTAGATCTTCTGTCCTCCAGTACTTCTGGGAGATAGTTTGTATCTTCCTTAGTGAAGACAGATCCGAAGTACCTGTGTTACCTCCTACTTTCCTTAGAATCTTTCTTCCTTTTTATAATGAAATGACTCTGTGTCTTTTGGAATGAAATGATCCTGCTTTCCATCAAATGATTTTGTATGGGCGGCCTTGTGGCGCAGCGGTAGAGTTGTTGCCTTCACAATCCAGATTACGGGTGCTGTCTGTCTGGAGTTTGTATGTTGTCCCCTTGACCTTCGTGTGTTTTCTGCGGGTGCTCCAGTTTCCTCCCACACTCCAAAGATGTTCAGGTTTGTCAGCTAATGGGCTTGGTAAAAATTGTAAATTGTCCCTTGTCTATGTAGGATAGTGTTAGTGTTCGGGGATCGCTGTTCGGTGCGGACTCGGTGGGCCGAAGTGCCTGTTTCCGTACTATAGCTCTAAACTAAAGGGCGGAACATGCTTGGAAATATATTTTTGCGTATATTTTTAAGTTGTCTAGGTACTAGGAAATGTTTTAATAATGTCGAGGTATAAATTGCCTAGTGGCGGATACAGCACTTAATGGACAAATGTAATAGTCATACCAGGGGTGTTCCATGTTGGATTGTAGTTAGCTGGCGCTGTAGAGGGTCCAGAGGAGGTTTACGAGAATGATCACTGGGAATACGTGGGTTAACATACGATGATCGTTTGACAGCTTTGGGCCCCTACTTGCTGCAGTTTAGAAGGATGAGAGGAGAGCTCATTGAAACTTAACAAATAGTGAAAGGCCTGGATAGAATGGATGTGGAGGATGTTTCCACTAGTGTGAGAATCTAGGACCAGAGGTCAGCCTCAGTATTAAAGGACATTCCTTTAGGAAGGAGATGAGGAGGAATTACGTTAATCAGAGGGTGGTGAATCTGTGGAATTAATTGCTGCAGAAGGCTGTGGAGGCCAAGTCAATGGATATTTTTAAAGCAGAGATAGATTCTTGATTGGTACATCTGTCAGGGGTTATGGCAAGAAGGCAGGTGAATTGGGTTAAGAGGGAAAGATAGATCAGCAATGATTGAATGGTGGAGTAGACATGATCGGCTAAATGGCCTAATTCTGATCCTGTCACTTGTGAACCTCTGCACTCAGCCATTGCACTGAAGAGTTCTACAATTGATCTTAAAAGCCAGTATTTTGCAATAGCTGTCAGCATTCATCTTAGTACATCAAGAAATGGGTTTTGATAGATGTGTGGTGAAGTTGCTAGTCAGCGTACTCTGATTGTAGTTTTACTAATGTCCTATATAAGTGAATCAAACTATTCAGAAATGAAGAATAACATAGTTAAAACTTTCATAATCAGTTGCTGTGCCTACATGCTACCTGTTTGCAAATCATGCATGAGGAAACACATGTATCTGCGCCTCAGCGCTCTGCAATCTCTCACCAGATGAATAACATGCTTCTTGTTCATCATCCCATGATTTCATATGACAGAAGGAAAGAGGCCATGAGGTCCATCCTTCTGTCATATGGAATAATGGAATGATGAATATGAAGCATGTTATCTATTTGGTGAAAGATTTCAGAGTGCTATGTCAGTTCTCTGGGCCATCTCATCTGTGTTTGTAACCTATTCTATCTCTCATGCCCATCAATTCTCCCCACTTCTCCTGTCATTTACCTTCACTAGAGGAAATTCAGAGTCATCATTTAACCTACCAACACGTCTTTGGGGTATAGAGGGACCAAAGGACCCACACTGGTAAAAACCCAGACTGTCACAGGGAGAATGTGCAAACTCCACCCTGGATCTCCGCACTGGAGATTAGAACTGAACAAGAGTCACTGGAACTATTGTATAACCTATCGTTCCAACAGATCATACATATTCTATTTCAATTTATATTGGAAATGGTCAAATGACATAAATAGGAACCTTTTAAAAAACACAGCAGTGTTCCAACAATACATCGCAAGGCATCCCATATACATTAAAAAAAATCAGTTTAAAAAAACAGTAGCTTTGTGACGCCAGAGATCTCCATTGTTACGCGGGTCACGGCAACCCTCCCCAAGTGCGCCTCCCCATCCCTCTTCCTACCCCTATCATCCTCCATTCCCCCTCATCCCCAGCACTTCCTCCCCATTCTCTTCACCCTCCCTCTTCTTGCCCATCTCCTCCTCCCCTCCACCCTCACAATTGACAACAGGTGCAGGAGTAGGCCATTTGGCCCCTCGAGCCAGCACTACCATTCAATGTGATCATAGCTGATCATCCACAATCAGTACTCCGTTCCTGCCTTCTCCCCATATCCTTTGATCTTTAAGAGTTCTGTCTAGCTCTCTCTTGAAAGCATCCAGAGAACCAGCCTCCACCGCCCTCTGAGGTGGAGAATTCCACACATTCACAACTCTCTGTGTGAAAAAGTTTTTCCTCATCTCTGTTCTAAATGGCTTACCCCTTATTCTTAACCTGTGGCCCCTGGTTGTGGACTCCCCCAACATCGGGGACATGTTTCCTGCCTCTAGCGCGTCCAAACTCTTAATAATCTTGTATGATTGAATAAGATTCCCTCTCATCCTTCTAAATTCCAGAGTATACAAGCCCAGCCGCTCCATTCTATCAACATTGACAGTCCCGCCATTCCGGGAATTAACCTGGTGAACCTGCGCTGCACTCCCTCCATAGCAAGAATGTCCTTCCTCAAATTGGGAGACCAAAACTGCACACAATGCTCCATTGTGGTCTCACTAGGGCCTGGTACAACTGCAGCAGGGCCTCTTTGCTCCTGTACTCACCTCTCCCTCCCTCTCATTTCCCCTGCCCTCAGTCACTCCCTCCCTCCATAACCCCTCTCCCTTCTTCCCCCCCCCCCCCTCGTGTCGTCTGTGACATGGAAGCTACTGTGTTTTTTTTAATGGATTTTTAAAAATGTAAATGAGATGTCATTGTAATGTAATGGTGGAAAGCTGCTGTGTTCTTTTGAAGTTATTTTAATGTAAATGAGATCCCATTGTGTTGTCATTGTGGGGTGGAACTGTGCTGACAGGCAGTTTATGTAAATGAGCTTCCATTGTGACGTCATACACTGCTAACTGCCAGTGCCGATGGAAGAGATTTTAGTCAAATTGGTTTTTGTAAAGTTTAAAATGTGATTAACGTAAAATATACAATCAATTTGAATGAAACCTGATACATCACACCACAGGACAAGGTGGGCCAAAAATTGTAGCGACATTGTGTAATTTAGAGTAATTTCAGGATCACACTCACAGACATACTCACAGACACTCACAGACACGCAGACATATAAACAAACAAGATGAGAGTTTTAGTAATATATATAGATATACTTCCAGAGCACTGTACACCAAGGTGACATGTTGAAAGGGAGACATGTTGGATTGTCATTAATTGATGTGGATTTACTGTTAGAAATGAAGCTTGGGAAGTGAAGGGTGAGCTCTGGTGGTGGTGTGTGGGAGGGGTGGTGGGGGGAATACAGTGAATTAAGCCAAATGAGAATCCAGAATCAGAATATATTACGGCAGCTTTACGTATGGTACACATTATTCTTGCGGATCTTCAAATAGAGTTACTGCACTGTTGTACCAGGAAAGTTAGTGTGACTTAAAGTTTAGTGGCGCATATTCGGATTCAATGGAGGTGTTGCAGAATTATATTATTCTTTTCTCATAGCCATACAGCGTGGAAACAGGCCCATCAGCCCACCTTGCCCATACTTGCCCACCAGCCTGCATTTGGCTCATATCCCTCCAATACTCTCCTATCCATGTACCTGACCAATTGTTTCTTAAATGTTGTGATAGTACCTGCCAGAAGTACCTCCTCTGGTTGCCGGTTCCATATACCCACTACCCTCTGTTTAAAAAAAAGTTGCCTCTCAGGTTCCTATTATATCTTCCCCCCCTCACCTTAAACCTAAGTTCTCAATTTCGTGATTCCTCTACTCAGGGTAAAAATCTTTGCAATAACCCTACATAATCCTCTCTTGATCTTATACACCTCTTTAAGATCACCCCTTATCCCTCTGCACTCCAAGGAATGCTGAGCCTGCTCAAGCTCTCCCCATGGCTCTGGCACTCGAGTCCTGGCAACATCCTCCTAAACCTGTTAAAGAAGGAACTGCAGATGCTGGAGAATCGAGGGTTACACAAAAAGCTGGAGAAACTCAGCGGGTGCAGCAGCATCTAAGGGGCGAAGGAGATAGGCGACGTTTCGGGTCGAGACCCTTCTCCAGACCTTTCGGGCCGAGACCCTTCTGAAGAAGGGTCTCGACCCGAAACGTCGCCTATCTCCTTCGCCCCTTAGATGCTGCTGCACCCGCTGAGTTTCTCCACCATCCTCCTAAACCTTCTCTGCACCCATTCCAGCTTAACAACATCTTCTCATTCAATATTTATTTTGTCCCTACTTTCTTCAATTAACTTTTTTCTGCGCTTCTTAATACTTGCCTGTTTGCAGTTTACCCCGTTGGAGAATTAATAGGGTAAAATAATACTGCAGAGATGGGAGGATTTTACCATGTTCTCAGCTATAATATCGTTCCAAAGTAGTGGAACTCTGCAGTTTCATAGAGTCAGCACCGTAATTTTGGAGCTCCACCTCCTTGTTGTTTTCTTCTCTCAGTGAACAAGATCAAGAGCAATGCTGACATAGTCCTAACTTTCTATAAACTAGGGAGCTTGAATGATTCTGAGTTGGAGGCAGGGTGCAGATATATTTAATGAAATTATTAGAGTTAGTTGGACAATTTAGAACCAACATGGAAAAAACGTTCTAACCAAAAATATATTATAATATCACCTCTTACAAGTAATCCAAGATCATCTGTCATTTAATTGAGTATTTGTATTGAGAATGTGGAAAACCGTTCACCACACCACTGCTCTTTTCAGGTTGTCCATTCCTCGAGTACTGTAACATTATTATAGCTGGTAATTCAGGCCTTTTCCATTGTTGTGAATTGCAGTAATGTGAAGGAATTGTATCTTATCTGTTCTTATTGTCAAACATTTTTCAGGAGGAAAGATTCCGGACTCCTCGCTTATAAAGCCCACCTCCCAGTAAGCCAGGTATTAATTGGAGATACTGGCCGGTCGGGTTCCGAAGCCAAGCTCACTGTCGGTCCACTACGTTGCCAAGGAGACAGTAAGCAATCTCATTCTATGTGCATAATGTGTCACTCATTCTGTTCTCCACAGACCTAGAAACAACAAAGTGACGTAGATATTATTGCATTTAAAACAAGAGTAAGATTTCAGACCTGCGAAAATGAATTTGCTTCCGTTTTTGCTCGTGAACTATAGAATAATTAACTTGTTATTTTAAGGTAAGATATACTGAAAGCACTAAACACTTTATGACAAATACTTCGTAGGAATCTGTAACATCCAACACAACATTTTTTTAAAGTACTACAGGTGAAAATACTCAATCTGTGATTTATTTTAGATGCAAAAATCGTTGCATCTTAGACAGGTGAGCTTTAAACGAATCTGGTAGGCAGTCATGTTTGGAGAGCGATAATTAAAGTTTGGGGTGGGCTTAAGCAGAGTTGTCTATTTTGTAATGCTGATAAATGTGAGGTGCTACACCTTGGCAGGACAAATCAAAATAGGACGTACATGGTAAATGGTAGGGAATTGAAGAATACAGTTGAACAGAGGGATCTGGGAATAACCGTGCATAGTTCCTTGAAGGTAGAATCTCATATAGATAGGGTGGTAAAGAAAGCTTTTGGTATGCTAGCCTTTATAAATCAGAGCATTGAGTATAGAAGCTGGGATGTATGTTAAAATTGTACAAGGCATTGGTGAGACCAAATCTGGAGTATGCTGTTTGGTCTCACCAATGCCTTGTACAATTTTAACATATAATTGGGCGACAAATGAATTTTGGTCGCCCAATTATAGGAAGGATGTCAACAAAATAGAGAGGGTACAGAGGAGATTTACTAGAATGTTGCCTGGGTTTCAACAGCTAAGTTACAGAGATAGGTTGAATAAGTTAGGTCTTTATGCTCTGGAACGCAGAAGGTTAAGGGGGGGACTTGATAGAGGTCTTTAAAATGATGAGAGGGATAGACAGAGTTGATGTGGACAAGCTTTTCCCTTTGAGAATAGGGAAGATTCAAACAAGAGGACATGACTTTAGAATTAAGGGACAGAAGTTTAGGGGTAACATGAGGGGGAACTTCTTTACTCAGAGAGTGGTAGCGGCGTGGAATGAGCTTCCAGTGGAAGTGGTGGCGGCAGGTTCGTTGGTATCATTTAAAAATAAATTGGATAGGCATATGGATGAGAAGGGTATGGAGGGTTATGGTATGAGTGCAGGCAGGTGGGACTAAGGGAAAAAAGTTGTTCGGCACAGACTTGAAGGGCCGAGATGGCCTGTTTCCGTGCTGTAATTGTTATATGGTAACTTAGCAAATTGCATTTGAATTGTACCAAAGGAAGTTCATGGAAAGAGAGAGAAAACTCAGAAATTGGGGAAGAAGTGGAACTATTTTTAAAGGGAGGTGACCAAAGTCAACATCAAATGTGTATGCTTTGAGAAGGGTTCTGATAATAGAAGGAATTAAAGCTAAGATGAAAGCTTAGAAAGAAAAATCTAAGGAGGAAGGCATTATTGATTAAAGATTAGCTTATATCACAAAGCCTGCGCGAGCATGACTGCACACACTTCCTCAGGCATTCAGTCTACAATCTAAAATAGGTGTTGCAATGTGACAGATTTGGAAATAAAGGTGAGAATTTTGAAATGAATACAACTTACATTTATCTCACCCGTACCACACACGGGGAATGTGTACAGTGGTGGGCGTGATAGAAGAAGCACCTCTCTTCTTGAATTAGGCAAATCTACAACATATGTAAGTGTACGTTTAACTCTTCAAAACCTGCCAACAGTAAATAGTTGTGTATGCTTTTAGCTATGTGTAGTACTGGATAATCATAATGAAATATATCCTTCCTGCCTGCTCAACTCCACCCCTGCACAGTAGGTAGATGAGCAGCCAATGGGAATTGCCAGGTACTAGGTTGATGAGAGTGCATGGTGTTTTTTGGATTATAGAATTATAAAATGGTTGCGGCACAGTAAGAGGCCATGCAGACTATCTTGTCCACATTGGTTCTCCGCCAGAGCAACTCAGTCATCTGCACTTCAGCCCGTCAAATATTTCTTCACCAATTCCCTTTTGACATCCACAAGGTAATCTGCCGCCATTACATCTGCAGGAAGTGCCTTCCAGATTCCCGTCATTGGAAATTAAATATCAACGGGATTTTAACAAGTGCGACGCCCCAAAAGAAAACCAGGGTGGAACGGTGGCACAGTGATAGAGTTGTTGCCCTATAGCACCAGAGTCCCAGGTTTGATCCTGACTATGGGTACTGTCTGTACGGAGTTTGTACGTTCTCTCCGTGACCTGCGTGGGTTTTGTCTGGGTGTCTGGTTTCCTCTCCCTTTCCAAAGATGTACAGGTTTGTAGGCTAATTGGCTGTGGTAAAACATTGTAAATTGTCCCTAGTGTGTGTAGGATAGTGTTAGTGCATGGGGTGATCACTGGTTGGCGTGGACTCGGTGGGCCAAATGGCCTGTTTATGTCCTCCATCTCTAAACTAAATATACTAAACTAAGTTCTCCTGCCATGTAAAGAGGTTTTCCCCAAATCAACCTTGATTCTCTTCCATTTAACTATTAAAATAGCATTTAGTCCTCAAATTGTCCACCAAAAGTGCACTATCCCACTAACCACGGACCTCATTATTTTATACACTATCAAATCACCTCAAAAGAAAACTATCTCTGTAATCCCCAGAATTATTCTCACAAACCTTTCCCAGACTCTCTCTAATGGTCGCAAATCATTCCTATATTGTGGCCCCAGATTTGAACACAATTTTTGGACCAGTGTTTTACAAATATTTAGCATGGCTTTCCTCCTTTTATACCCAAAGTGTTTGCTAAAAAGCCGATAATTTTGATTGCTTTATTAACTGCTTTCACAATCTGTCCTGCAACTTGTAATAATTTGTCCACTCATACCCCCAGGTCTCCGTGCTCCCACACCCTTTTCAAACAATATACTTTCTTCCCTATTGGCATTATGGAGTCATACAGCACAGAAAAGTGAGTCCACCTGTATCTCTGCAGGCCATAGAGTAGCAATGCCATATCTAATTTTCCAGTACATGGCTCATAACCTTCTTTGCCATGTGTGTCAAGTGCTCAGTTCACTATCCACATTGTCTCTTCTCATTCTTCCCGCTGAATTGCATCATCTCTCATTTCTGTGAATGAAATATATTCGGCCAAGCACATGTGAATTCAATTGCCTGTTTAAATCCTTCTGCAATATTCACTATCCTCCCCAAAGTTCACAATATTGCCATGCTGTGTGCCATCAATAAAGCTGGAAATTCTGGATTAGACACTCAAAATCAATATCATTAATGGAGATCATATAAAACAATGCTCCTACTGTTATTTGTCTCTCCAATCTGAATAACAACCATTCACCATGATCTGTTTTTGCCCTTTAATTAAGACAACGTTACAGCTACACTATTAAAACCTCTCTTTAGGGTATTTATCTCATTATCTTTTATATTTTTTTCATTTTATGCTCGCACCTCCATTTGTCCATCAATCTGCTTATCAAAATCGGCCCCCCCCAATCATATCGGTACCTATCTGTCACTTGCCAGGCTTTGCCCTGCCTCTCCTCTCTTCCAGCTTTCTTCCCCCCCCTGCGATCAGTGCAGGAAGGTCCCATCCCAAATTATTAGCTATCCATGTTCTCAAGAAAGAGATGATGCCTGACCCGCTGACTTTGTGTCTCTCTTTAGGGTGTGTGCTTCAACTTCACATACATGCCTGTTATGTTGATCCCCATTTAAATCTCTCTGGACGTCCATGTAAACCATATTGACTGCATTTCCTTAATCTATCTGTTGCATTGAATACGTCTTATCAAATTGGTTAAACATGACATGCCCATGACAAATCCATGCTGGCTTAAGGGCCTGTCCCACTTACGCCATGTTTTCAGCGACTTGCTGGCACCCGTCATAGTCGCAGCAGGTCGCCGACAATTATCAAAATGTTGAAAATCCAGCGGCGACCAGAAAAAGGTTTGACTCTTTGGTCCACTACTTACGACCATACATGACTCTTTGGGCCTTTACTCACGGCATGTCACGGGGTGACGCCTGTATGGTTGTGAGTACTGGCCCAAAGAACCTTTTTCTGGTCACCGCTGGATTTTCAACATTTTGAAAATTTTCAGCGACCTGCTGCGACTATGGCAGGTGCTGGCAAGTCGCCAAAAAAATTGCGAGCGGGACAGGCCCTTTACTTTCACCAAAACAGTTTCCTCCAGATGACTATTAATCCTGTTCTGGATCAATGTTATTAAAAGCTTTTCCACTACGGAGGTTTGACTTGCAGTGTTAGGCATATTCTCCCTCCTTTTTGTTGCACCATGCACTAATATTTACTGTTCTCCAGTCCTTCGAACCAACCCTATATTCAAAGGGTATTGAAACATTATTGTCAGTGCCATTTGTAATTTTTTCCTCTACTTCTCTCTAAAACCTTGGATGGATCCTTTCCAGTACTGCTGCCTTACCAAACATTGTTTCTGAAACCTCCATGCTATCAGTTTTTAACATATTCAATATCAAATCTATATCCTGTTTCATCATTACTTAGAGAGCACCCTCTTCCCTGCAAAGGTAGTTGTCAGCTAATCATTTAATATCTCATGTTCCTTCAGCACTCATGTCCTTTCCAGTCTTCACTCCTCCATTGCACCATTTACAAGACAATAGAATGATTTGAATCTGAAGGAGAATTCAAGATGAATTGAAAGTTCTGTGAGATGAACTTCGATAACTGAAAATGCTTGAACAGTATTTTAGTTTAGTTTTGAGATGCAGCGTGGAAACAGGACCTTCGGCCCACCAAGTCCACGTTGTCCAGTGATCCCTGTACAATAGAACTATCTTACACACTGGGGACAAATTCCACTTTTTACCAAAGCCAAATAACCTACACCTTTCCTGGTTTTACTCAACCTTTGGGTTGTAGAGGAATTGTTCTCAGGACCTTTTGTTTCCCTTTATATCTCTGGCATGTTCAACTGTGTTTGTGTGCACATCGATGGAAACAAAATATCAGAGGGATTTTTAAAAAGTGCTCCTGTCTTGGTGGAACAGGTCAGGTATGACGCACCAGGTTTGTTTTCTCTTATGTATCAATTTCAAAGGATTGAAATATGAACCCTGGTGGTTTCTGAAGTGCTGCTTAGATTCGGAAGAGCATGGAAGTAGGAACTGTGGTCTCTGTGATACTGTGACAGTTCATGCTCACAGCTCATTAATCACTTTGAACTAAAGAGCCCAAACTGAGATCAATGGGATCCCATACTGACTCCTCTGCAGGTTTGTCTGCCCAACTAACTGATCAAAGGTATTGCACGGAGCACTCATCTCAAAAAATGTATTTGCCTTTTATTAAACAATGAAATTGATTCAAATAATTCCATTCCAAACTAAAACAAAATTAGATTAGCCATTTTTGGATTGACTCACATTCAAATCTCTCATGGCAGAATTTCATCCTCAGTGGCCTGTGGTAAATTCACAATGTGCTGTTGTACTCTATTTAGATATTTAAGGAAAATACGAAGAGCTGGAGTATCTAAGTAGGTCATGCAGCATCTGCGAAGGGTGTGGACAGAGGACGTTTCAGGTCAGGACCTTTCTTCAGACCTTGAGTCGAAAGAAGGTCACAACTGGAAACATCACCTGTCCATT
Organism: Raja brachyura; assembly: GCA_963514005.1. Next base: position 44,070,667 of record OY740782.1, read on the forward strand.
CCCCCCACATATACTGCCTGACCGGCTGAGTTAATCCAGCACTTTATGTTTTGCTGAAGTTTCCAGCATCTGTAGTTCCTTGTATCCCCACTTTAGACATTTAGTTCCATTCTGACTTCAATGGAGCCAAATTATAGCAGTGCAACACATAACCTAAAGCTGACAACTGGGCTAAGGTGAGCATCAGGAGCAAGCTTCCACATGTGTTCCAATAAAATGGACACGACAGCCTAGCTACAGTTAATATAATTATTATTTTTGATCCACATCTAACATTTCAGAATAAGTCTCCCCTTAGAGGTGATCACACAGTTCACATTGACAGGATATTATGTTGGATCCTCTGATGCTACCAATATTATTTCAGCTGTATAGAAAATGCTAATAAGGTTTTTTGAATGTCACAATCTGAACCTTTTGTTTGAAGTATAAGGGGAATATTTACTTGCGATCAGCTCTCCTGTGCGCCAATATGTAGCCACTATCTCTGTGTAAAATACTGAAATGTCATGACCATTGACATTTCAGAAACTAACCATTGAATCACGTATCAAGCAAATAAATAGTTTCCTTTGCCTTGATGAAAACAGCTTAAACTTTTACAATAATTTATTTTTGTAAAATGGAACCAGTTTCTGAAATTACTTGTAATTATTTGTGATCTTATGTAATCACGAGTGTTTGAACAACTTGAATAGGCTAATTTTCACAATCTGAGATAATTAGCATTCTCATTAAGGCTGAGATCATTAATCTGGGATTTTCCACTCATGAACAAATATTTTGATGCACCTTCCTCTGCTGGAACTCAGCTAATATGTTTTTTTCAAAGTGGGAAGGAACAATTATCTGTGAAAACACTCACTCATTCTCTCTGACCAATCTACATAGTGCATGTAAGAGTATGCATTTATAATTAAATAACATGTTTAATACGCCAGACATTGATTAAGACATTTGAATGGATTTAACAAGAAATATAGAAGAATAAGTCATAATGTATCATAACTCATAATTCCTCCGAAATTCCCGCCACCTCCAACGGGATCCCACTGCCAGCCACATATTCCCATCTCTACCTCTTTCCTCCTTCTGCAGAGACTGCTCCCTCTGCAACTCCCTGGTTAACTCATCCCTTCCCACCCAAACCACCCCCTCCCCAGGTACCTTCCCCTGTAACTGCAGAAGATGCAACACCTGTCGCTATACCTCCTCCCTTGACTCTATCCAGGGACCCTGATGGTCCTTTCCGGTGAGGCAGAGGTTGACTTGCACCTCCTCCAACCTCATCTACTGTATCCGTTGTTCAAGATGTGGACTCTTATACATCAGCGAACCAAACGCAGACTGAGCGATCGTTTCACCTTCGCTCAGCCCACGTGAACCAAACTTTTCTCCCGTTTGCTGGACACTTTAATTCTCCTTTCCATTCCTCCACAAACCTTTCTGTCCTCGGTCTCCTCCATTGTCAGAGTGAGGCTAAACGCAAATTGGAGGAACAGCATCTCATATTTTACTTGGGCAGCTTACAGCCCAGTGGTAAAAATTTTGATTTCACTCACTTCAGGTAGCCCCGGCTTGCCCTCTCCCTCTATCCCTCCCCCACCCAAGTTGCACTAGCTTCTCATTTTCACCCTACAAACAGCTTACAATGGCTTGCTTCTTTTATCATCATTACTTTTTTGCATATTTTTCATTCATTGTTCTTTATCTCTGCACATCACCATCTATATGTCTCATTTCCCTTATGCCTAACCAGTCTGAAGAAGGGTCTCGACTTGAAACATCACCCATTCCTTCTCTCCAGAGATGCGGCCTGTCCTGCTGAGTTACTCCATCTTTTGGGTCTATCTTCGGGTTAAACCAGCATCTGTAGTTCCTTCTTACACAACTCGTAATGTATAGTCAGACATGGATTTTTGGTCAGAGTAGATTTGTCAAGAAACATTGACAAAGGTGGAAATTGTATAAAATCCAAAGTTTAAACTCAACTAAGTTTTCTGTTTTCTGGTTCTTGAAACCAGTCTGAAGAAGGATCCTGACGCATAATATCACCCATTACAGGATAATTTTAATTTAACTTTCTCAGTACAAATTGGGAACATTATGGAGAATAAAATTTAGCAAAATGTGATATGAGAAGCAGATTTGATCCCATCAGTATCCCACCAGATGAGTTATGCATTATCCTCATTCCCAACTCTTCCATAACTGTAAATGCTGCAACAAAAAAATAACAGACACAAAAAACTGCAGATGCTGGAATCTGGAGCAGTTGGAAGTCCAGATGAAGGATCTCGAAAGAAATGATTACTGTTTGCTTTCCACCGATCGAAGCTATCTAACCCTTTAGAGACTTTAGAGATACAATTCAGAAATAGTCCCTTTAGACCACCAAGTCCGTGCTGACCAGCGACCACTCCGTACACTAACACTATCCTACACACTAGACAAGTTACAATTATACCAAAGCCAATTAACCTACAAACCTGTACATTTTTGGCGTGTGGGAGAAAACCGGAACAGCCGGAAAAAACCCACACAGTCACAGAAAGAACGTGCAAACTCCTTACAGACAGCACCCATGATCAAGATTGAACCCGAGTCTCTGGCGCTGTGAGGCAGCAACACTACTGCTGTGCTACTGTGCCACCTGCTATGCCCCTGTACCACCCCATTGAGTTCCTCCATTAGTTTACTCAGTTGCTACAAAAAAAAAGGCAAAGGAATCCAAGTTCCAATTTTTGTTTTGGAAAATGGACAAGTGGCCATTCAAGGGCATGCTCATTCATTGTTGTATATTACTCACATCTTGTCCATGAATCAAATTGCAGTTACTAATGTTTTGCCTCATTATTATGTTCATGTTCTTAAGTGATAGAAGCAGAAATAGGCCATTCAGCTTCTCAAGTCTACTCCATCTTTCAGTCATGGCTGATCTAACTCTTCCCCTGCTTTCTCCCCATAACCCCCAACACCCATACTAATCAAGAATCTATCTATCTCTGCCTTAAAAATATCCATTGATGGCCTCTACAGCCTTCTGTGTAATGAATTCCACAGATTCACCACCCTGTGACTACATAAATTCCTCCTCATCGTCCGAAAGGAACGTCCTTTTATTCTGAGGCTATGGCCTCTGGTCCTAGACTCTCCTACTAGTGGAAACATACTCCCCACATCCACTCTATCCAATCCTTTTGAGCTTGAATGTGTGATTAAGTTTAATGAAGTGTGATCATATCTCTTTGTGGTGAATGGTGAGTTGGGAAACACTTAGCAAATTAAGTTGAAGAAATCATTCTTTAACTTAAAACTGAGGAATTGTTGTTTGATGGTCGCATTATATTGGAACAGCATGAGTGAAAATGATAAAGCCAGAATCCCTTTAATGGAGCCCTCGTTTAATTATATTTCAAAGTGTGTTTGTTTAGCAAAAACAATGGCTTAGAAATTCAATCACAAAGCATCTGCTATTTTTTTGTTCTACTCATTTGAGCAGTAGTGTAAAATCAACCAAAAAGCACAATTAGCATTTGCAATGTGGGCTTGTAATGTGCATGCCACTGTGTGTGTAACATGTGTGGACGCAGAAGGTGCCTGATGCACAGCTGGCACATCAATAGCTGGTACATCAATAGATGTTTAATATCACCGCTGCAACATTGAAGCATACACGTGTTGCCGGCAAGCAGTATCAGGATCGACTCGGAAAAGTAAATCTTTGAAGATCTGCCATAGCGTAACCTATGACAGAAAATGCTTATGCTGGTGTTGGGAGGGGCACTGTCACAGTGGGCAAAGTGGTTGTTGTGGACATGAAGAGCCGGGGTCAGTTTCTGTGCTGTACTACTCTACCTGTGAGTCTTCATTTTTAACTAGACAGCTTGGCATGGACGACTGAATAATATCAGAGAACAGAATGAAGGAGATTGGGATACAGGGAAAAGGTGATCTGGCAACATTTCCTACGAGACCAGGAGTAGCAGCAGTAACATAGATTGAAATATGCACTCAAAATAAGGACGCGTAAAACCTGGGGACTTAATTGTTTGTCAAAGGTGAAACAAGTGCAGGCAGCTATGGTGTACCAGTAAGAAAATGACTATCGCAGTCAGTACAAATGGGTTATCACAATTGGGCTTATTAATTTATTAGATTTTTGTTTATTATATATTATTGATGTGCATTGCATTTCCAGGGCTATCATGCTGCTGCAAGTAAGAATGTAATTGTTGCATTGCCATACATATGACAATTAAACCTTCTTCTCAATACAATCCTACCAGTATGGATCCTACAATTATGGAGAAGGACAGAACTGGGCCTAGGGTTGAGATTTTTGATTGGAGAAAGGCTAACTTTAACGAGATGCGAGATGATTTAAAAGGAGTGAACTGGGACATTTTGTTTTATGGGAAAGATGTAGAGGAGAAATGGAGGACGTTTAAAGGGGAAATTTTAGGAGTACAAAATCTTTATGTTCCTGTTCGGTTGAAAGGAACCAGTAAAAATTGGAAAGAGCCCTGGTTTTCAAGGGAAATTGGACATCTTGTTCGGAAAAAGAGGGAGATCTACAATAATTATAAGCAGCATGAAGTAAATGAGGTGCTTGAGGAGTATAAGGAATGTAAAAAGAATCTTAAGAAAGAAATTAGAAAAGCTAAAAGAAGATATGAGGTTGCTTTGGCAAGTAAGGTGAAAGTAAATCCAAAGGGTTTCTACAGCTATATTAATAGCAAAAGGATAACAAAGGATAAAATTGGTCCATTGGAGAGACCGAGTGGACAGCTATCTGCAGAGCCAAAAGAGATGGGGGAGATATTGAACAATTTCTTTTCTTCGGTATTCACCAAGGAGAAGGATATTGAATTATGTGAGGTAAGGGAAACTAGTAGAATAGCTATGGATACTATGAGTTTCAAAGTAAAAGAAGTACTGGCACTTTTGAAAAATATAAAAGTGGATAAGTCTCCAGGTCCTGACAGGATATTCCCTAGGACATTGAGGGAAGTTAGTGTAGAAATAGCCGGGGCTATGACAGAAATATTTCAAATGTCATTAGAAACGGGAATAGTCCCCGAGGATTGGCGTACTGCGCATGTTGTTCCATTGTTTAAAAAGGGTTCTAAAAGTAAACCTAGCAATTATAGACTGGTTAGTTTGACTTCAGTGGTGGGCAAATTAATGGAAAAGATACTTAGAGATAATATATATAAGTATCTGGATAAAGAGGGTCTAATTAGGAACAGTCAACATGGATTTATGCCTGGAAGGTCATGTTTGACTAATCTTTTTGAATTTTTTGAAGAGGTTACTAGGGAAATTGACGAGGGTAAAGCAGTGGATGTTGTCTATATGGACTTCAGTAAGGCCTTTGACAAGGTTCCTCATGGAAGGTTGGTTAAGAAGGTTCAACTGTTGGGTATAAATGCAGGAATAGCAAGATGGATTCAACAGTGGCTGAATGGGAGAAGCCAGAGGGTAATGGTGGATGGCTGTTTGTCGGGTTGGAGGCAGGTGACTAGTGGGGTGCCTCAGGGATCTGTGTTGGGTCCTTTGTTGTTTGTCATGTACATCAATGATCTGGATGAAGGGGTGGTAAATTGGATTAGTAAGTATGCAGATGATACCAAGATAGGGGGTGTTGTGGATAATGAAGAGGATTTCCAAAGTCTACAGAATGATTTAGGCCAGTTGGAAAAATGGGCTGAAAGATGGCAGATGGAGTTTAATGCTGATAAATGTGAGGTGCTACACCTTGGCAGGACAAATCAAAATAGGACGTACATGGTAAACGGTAGGGAATTGAAGAATACAGTTGAACAGAGGGATCTGGGAATAACCGTGCATAGTTCCTTGAAGGTTGAATCTCATATAGATAGGGTGGTAAAGAAAGCTTTTGGTATGCTAGCCTTTATAAATCAGAGCATTGCGTATAGAAGCTGGGATATAATGTTAAAATGGTACAAGGCGTTGGTGAGACCAAATCTGGAGTATGGTGTACAATTTTGGTCGCCCAATTATAGGAAGGATGTCAACAAAATAGAGAGGGTACAGAGGAGATTTACTAGAATGTTGCCTGGGTTTCAACAGCTAAGTTACAGAGATAGGTTAAATAAGTTAGGTCTTTATTCTCTGGAGCGCAGATGGTTAAGGGGGGACTTGATAGAGGTCTTTAAAATGATGAGAGGGATAGACAGAGTTAATGCGGACAAGCTTTTCCCTTTGAGAATAGGGAGGATTCAAACACGAGGACATGACTTTAGAATTAAGGGACAGAGGTTTAGGGGTAACATGAGGGGGAACTTCTTTACTCAGAGAGTGGTAGCGGTGTGGAATGAGCTTCCAGTGGAAGTGGTGGCGGCAGGTTCGTTGGTATCATTTAAAAATAAATTGGATAGGCATATGGATGAGAAGGGTATGGAGGGTTATGGTATGAGTGCAGGCAGGTGGGACTAAGGGAAAAAAGTTGTTCGGCACGGACTTGAAGGGCCGAGATGGCCTGTTTCTGTGCTGTAATTGTTATATGGTTATATGGTTAGTAAGAAACTGATGATACCTTTACCCATACTGTTGGTAAATAGTCAATGGTGTGGTCTGCATTCAACAGTCAAGCAATAATGTTCACAGGTGATGTAAGAATACAGCACACAATGATGTGGCAACTTCATGCACAAGGACGCCCCGTATCCTGAACACATTTGCTGTCAGGTGCCATCTAAACAGTGCCACATATTATCTGGCACCCAGCAACAGGGATGTCATGAAACAAGTTGAGCAACTAATCACATTGTATAATTCTGACGGATACCAAACTAGTACATTAAAGGCACAATTCTTAAGTTTTTAAACATTTAATGGAACACAAATTAAGCACTGAGATTTTACATTAGATTCATTTTGGAGCTGAGAGTGAGTTGGAGGAATGAAGTTTTAAGCAAATATATTATTCTTCCATGTGTCAACTTACACCCTCAGTTCATCAGCCTGCTTTCCTAGACTCATTAAATTCAAGCATTTTCACCAAATACTACCAAACCTTTTTGTTGCTTTTTTAATCATCTATCTTCTGCCTAACAAACTTTGTTTGTCTGCCTAACAAACCCAGATTTGTTTCCAAACTTCTAAAACCGAGAATACTGCACACCCTTTTGAAATTACGCTCAGCTTTCCACCAAACTACTAAGCGAGTTTAAAGAAAAAAACAAAGTGCTGGAGGAACTCAGTAGGTTAGGGAGCACCTGTGTTGGGACTGAACAGACGATGAATTGGGAAGAAATATCGTCTGTAAATTCCCTCCACAAGGAATGTGGCCTGTGGGTTCTTCCAGCGCTTTCATTTTTGCTCAAGATTCCAACATCTGCAATTTCCAAGGTAGACAAAAGTGCTGGAGAAACTCAGGGGGTGCAGCAGCATCTATGGAGCGAAGGAAATAGGCAACATTTCGGGTCGAAACCCTTATTTTCCCTTATTTGAATTCAAAACCAAATTGGAAACCAAATATTGGAAACCCTTATTTTCCAGCATCTGCAGTTCCTTCTTAAATCCTCTGCAGTTTCCATTAAGCTAGTTTAAATCCGCTCCAAAACCTTTAGAGATATCGCGAGGGAGGCAAAGGAAGAAGAAACACAAAGGAAAACATATATCTATATTACTAAAAGTCTAATCTTGACCTCTTCATGTTGTTCTGCATATTTGTTTTAGAAAAAACGCTGCCACTTACAGCTGTGATTTTTGGCCATCTTACTCAGAATCCCCCTCCGCTGCGCAGGACAAGAGGATTTTTTCCATCGAGAGTTATTAGTGTTTAAAAAATATTGAAATTCTCTCTCCTGAAGGCCACACCCCTTCCGGAGTGACTATAAAACCCGGAAGTGTTGAGTGCCTCAGTCAGTCTCTGCAAGATGGGGTAGCGAGAGGCTCACATCTCTCAGTCTGAGCTGTGAATAACACTGAACACATGTCTCCTAAACTGTGAGTGGTTTTACTGACCCGTCAGTGCCCTTAATGTGGTTTGAAAATATAGTTTGGAAATATTAAAGCTGCGTTGCCTTTGGTTTGGAAATGCTACAGCTGTGTTGCCTAATTAAAGTTGCCTTGCCTAATTAAAGTTGCCTTTCCTAATTAAAGTTCTTTGCCTTCTATATAATTAAAGGTCTAATCTTGACCATTTCCTGTTTGCGCTTTATATTGATTTAAGAAAAATTGCTCCACGTACGGCTGTGATTTTTGGCCATCTTACTCAGAGTCCCCCTCCGCTCATCAGGTGCTGAGGAAGTTTTCCCATCGATGAAAAATAAGAGTTATTAGTGTTTAAAAAATGTTGAGATTCTCTCTCCTGTCAATCACACCATGAAGGCCATGCCCCTTCTGGTGGGAGGGGGGAGGGACTATAAAACCCAGAAGTGTGGGCGTGGCTCAGTCTCTGCAAGATGGCGTGGCTCAGTCTCTGCAAGATGGAGGAGGTAGAGGTCACAACTCGCTGCCTTTAGTGGCCTTGCACCCTGCTTGAAATGGAATTTCAAGGAATAGCTGTGAGTCAACTGCCAGCCCACCAGCTGTGAGTGAGTGAGCTGCCAGCACAACAGGCTTGAGTGACTGAGCCACCAGCCCAATAATCGGTCCACAATGTCTGTACCAGCCCTCTGGAAACCAGTCCCTTCAGCCCACAATACCCATACTAGTGCTCCAAGAAAGCCCCCCCCCCCTCCCTCCCACTGGCCACCAATATTGGAATATTGCATTGGGGGACCAGCCCTCCCTGGTGATGCTGGGATGCTACATCCACTTAGTCTATTATATATACACATACATATATGTGTATATATATATATATATATATATATATATATATATATATATATATATATATATATATATAGCCCTATAATAGCCCTATACTCCTGGATTATATCTAATATGGGCACTTTAAAACAAGGCATATATATATATATATATATATATATATATATATATATATATATGCCTTGTATACATATATACATATATATATATACACACTGTGTATATTATATATACTCACATAAACGTTAGCCTATACTCAGGGAATGTGCTGTACCTGTGGAATTAAATAGTGATGAACCCCTTTATTTTGCATCAATGTATTTATGACCTGTATTTATTTTACAGACAATATAAAAATGTGATGATCCAGGTCGTCATTCAATTGCACTTTTCCAAGATGAAGTGTACTAAAGTCAATATAGATTTGCTTTATTCTTTGATAGACTTATTCTCAGAGTCAAATATCAGGACACTATCAGGGATCCAGATTACAAGAGTGAAACAGCTCTCAGATACTGTCAGATGTCATTACACGTTTACATGTGTCAAGATCTAAAAAGAAAAATAGCCCTATACTCCTGGATTACATCCAATATGGGCACTTTAAAACAAGGCACACAAAAATGATTGCAGTTTGAAAGGTTGTGGCTTGAAATATATATCTGGTTTATCTGGTTGTAATTCTGTGAATTTTGGACAGTATTGCAAACCTTGGATAACTTTAGTTTGGCGGATAACTGGAGCTTTATCCTGCTGATAGCTTTGTCGTGTCAAGCGGTTAAAAAATGTTTGAATGCTTTATTTTTGTGAAAGAAAATATGAGATAAATTGGTCTTTAGAGACAGGAAAGACTGAAGCAGCAGTCTTTTGTACACCTTCGCTGTTTGAAGTGAGTCATTTCAATTCAGAACCAGATTGTCCACCTACCACACAGCAATTTTGCTCTGCCTTTTCAGAGAGAAAAAATAGAGTATGTAGCTATACCGATACAAGAATTGATAGAGCATTAAATGATGCACAGATGCACTGTCACAGTGTACTGAACTTAACAAGTTTATTTACAGCAGTGAAAGGAAAAATAAGTATCGTAATAAGTATCTTTGCTATCTGATAATTATGATATCAATAAACCAGCAACCCTTAAAAAGATTATTATCAGAAGATTACTGGATGAATTCTTAACCCTTTCACCTTTGCTGAATCGTAAAGTCATACAGCACGGAAATAGACTGTTTGGCCCAAATTGCCGACCCAAGATGCCCCATCCATATTAGTCCCACCTGCCCATGTTTAGCCCATATCCCTCTCCATATCCTGTTTGTGTACCTGTCCAAATGTCCTTTAAATGTTATGATAGTACCTGCCTCAATTACCTCCTCTGGCAGCATGTACCCCCCTCCCCCCCCCCCCCCCCCGTGTGAAAAAGATGCCCCTCAGGTTCCCATTAAATCGTTCCTATTTTTCCTCAAACCTATGTCCCATGATTCTTGATTCCCCTCCTCTGGATTAAAGACTGTATTTACCCTGTTGAATCTCCTCATGATCTTAGATACCTCAGTAAGATCACCCCTTACCCCCCTGCGCTTCAAGGAATCAATTCCTAACCTGCCCAACCTCTCCATATTGCTCACGCCATCAAGTCCTGGAAACATCCTCATAATTTTTTTTATAAGCTTGAGGATAGCTCTCGCAATCTGGTTTCAGGTCAAAATGAAACATATGTATTTGAATAATCTTTTACCTCTAGGTGGGAGAAAGAGACCTATTCACCTTATTGGTGTGGTCCACCCACAATTTTAGTTTAGTTTAGTTAATTATTGTCACGTGTTCCGAAGAACAGTGAAAACCTTTTGTTGCATCCTATCCAGTTAAAGAAAAAACTATTCACGATTATAATCAAACTAACATTGCACAGATATAGGATACAGCGAATAATGTTTAGTGCAAGATTAAGTTCAGTTAAGCCTGCTTAAAGATAATACAAAGGTCTCCAATGAGGTAGATGGGAGGTCAGGACCATTCTCTAGTTGGTGAGAGTATGGTTCAGTTGCCTGATAACAGCTGGTAAGAAACTGTCCCTGAATCTGGAGGTAAGTATTTTCAAAGTTCTGTACTTTTTGCTTGAGGGGAGAAGAGGGAGGAATGATGTGAACATGATCCTTGATTATGCTGGTGGCCTTGAGCAGGATATACTGAGGGAATGTAAGCCAAAGTCATCAACAATGAAATCACAGCATGAAATCATGAAAAAAATATATATTTCTAAACAGAGAACTGGACAAATACACTTAAATTATTTAATGATATAGATGAAGGATGGAAGCTGAGAGGCTGTTTCTAGTTGATGGGAAGCCCAGAACCAGGTGATGTATCATTTAATCAGGAAGAATTTCTCCACTCAGAGGAGTATGAAACTTTGGAATTCTCCACCCCAAAGTACAGTCAATGCTTCGTTATTGAGTTTCTTCAGGGCATTTGAAGTTAAGATAAGATCTAAATGCTATTAAATGACAGAACAATCTTAAGAGTTCATACAGCCTCCTCCTGCTCCTATATTGAAAAAGTATTCAAAATAACCAGCCCTGTTTGAGCTGTCTTATCAATGTAATAATAATTGACAAAGTTATATTTTTCAATACATTACTGGTGCATAACAGTTCACATGTATTTTAGATGCAACGGCAGATAGAGTTTAATCCGGGCAACTATGAGGTGTTACACATTGGGAGGTTGAATGAAAGGGGAAAGTATACAATTAATGGCAAGACCCTTAACAGCATTCATGGACTGAGGGATCTTGGGTCCAATTCATGACTCGAGTGGTGGCGCCATCGAGTGTGGCAGCCTCGCCAGCAGCTGTCCGTCCTTTCATCCTTTTTGTTATTTTTAGTCTGTCTAAAAGTTTGTTGTTGGAGGTCTTTTAGTCTTTTTTATGTGGGGAAGGGGGAATCAGTCTTTCAGTCACTCATGGTCAAGGATGCGTCTATTCTCCGAGCCTCATCTTCGCCTCTTTGCTACCATCTGGATTGGTGCGGCCTTTCCTGCCGGAGACCAGCCAGAGCTTCAGCAGCGGTGCAGCACTGAATTACCATCGCGGAGCGGGCAATGCCTTACCGGGGATCGCTGTGTTGGAGCTCCGGAGGTCCTGCCGACTTTAATACCTTGGAGTTGTGGTTTACGGAGCTTCCAGCCGCAGGCGGCGCTGACTAACATCGCGGAGGTCTGGGATCTTTTGCCGAGGATTGCCAGTGTTGAAGTTCCACCCAGCTCGGCATGTGGACTTCGGGACCCGCAGTCTCCGGTAGAAGCTGCCGATTCAGGACTTCAGGCTGCTGAGAGTGTTGTTCCGCGTCGGAGATCTGATCATCCTGGCGAGATGGCCTGAAACATCGGGCCGCCGTTGTGGCGACTGCGGGGGCCTCAGTGGGCCCCGACCACGGCTGAACAAGAGGAAGATGATTCAACTTTGTTGCCTTCCCTCACAGTGGGGAACGTTGATTACGCTGTGGGGGATGTTTATGTTAAATTCTATAGCATTGTGTTTATTTTATTTATGTGGCTGCATGGTAACTCACATTTCACTGCACCAATTGGTGTATGTGACAATAAATGTAAATTGAAGTTGAATGACTCGCTGAAAGTGGCAACACAAGTAGATATGGTAAAGAAGGCATGTGATATGCTTGCTTTTATAGGTCTGGGCATTGAGAGTAAGAGCGAGGAAGTCATGATGCAGCTTTATAGGACTTCTATTAGAAGTTCTATAGGACAATCAGAACTTTATATTCCTAGGGTGGAAAAAATCAAATACTAAAGGCATAGTTTTAAGGTGAGAGGGGCAAAGTTTAAAGGAGATGTGAAGGAGATTCAATAATTAAATAAATGAGGTCTCGACCCGAAATGTCATCCATTCCTTCTCTCCAGAGATGCTACCTGTCCCATCTGAGTTACTCCAGCTTTTTGTGTCTCTCTTCAATTTAAACCAGCATCTGCAGTTCATTCCTACATAAATAGATAGGCAAATGGATATGCAGGGAATGGAGGGGTATGGATTAAGTGCAGGCAGATAAAGGTAGGTCTTGGCATTATGTTTGGGCTGAAGTGGGCCGAAGGGGCCTGTTCCTCTGCTGTTATGTCTTTTCTATGTTCTAGCCCAATTTAGTTTACAATTTTAACTGATTTCAGTACCCACCAAAGGGTGTATGGAATGAGCTGTCAGAGGAAGTGGGTGAGGCAGGTACTATTGCAATGTTTAAGGAGCATTTAGACAGGTCCATGGAGAGGACAGGTTTAGAGGGATATGAGTCTAACGGAGGTAGTAGGACTAACATGTTGATGAACATGTTGGTCGGTGTGGGCAAATTGGGCAGGTGGGTCTGTTTCCATGCTGTATGATTTTATGCGTATTCTTCTATTAAGGAAGCAGGTGAAGAAAAGCACTGGTTACTCAGGCAGAATTAAAGAGGACATAGTTCATGAGACGTTGCCACTCTGCAGAATGGACCGGTCATGTAAAGATCTCACAGAGAAGACAATGAGGACCTGCTTTCACCCATTTCATGATATTAGAGCCAGGCCATCTTCCTGTGCAGACAATTGGTTACTTCTCTGGTTATAAAGTTGAGCAGTGCATTCAACATGTATAGATAGACATATTTAGGTTAGTTTAGAGATACAGAGTGGAAACAGGCCCTTCGTCCACCGTGTCCTCGCCGACCAGCGATCCCCACATATTAACATTAACCTACACACACTAGGAACAATTTTTAGATTTACCAAGCCAATTAACCTATAAACCTGTACGCCTTTGGAGTGCGGGAGGAAACCGAAGATCTTGGAGAAAACGCACACGGTCACGGGGAGAACGTACAAGCTCCGTACACACAGCACCTGTGGTCGGGATCAAATCCAGTCTGCAGTGCTGCAAGTGCTGTACGTCAGCAGCTCTACCACATGGATCTTCAGTGGTAGTTGCACAGCATTCAGCTCTGCTCAAAATTTCTCAGATAATTATGCATACTTAGGCTAGTGTGATAATCAGTCCTCATGTTACCAAGGTGATAGGCTATGGCAATCTACAACAATGGAAAATCTGGCACCGGCCTCTACTTTTAATAAAAACTTGTCTCAACCATCAATGTCCAGGAATTTTATCACTGTTCACACCATTAACTGGATCAATGCTGCGACTACAAGAACAGGTCAGCGGAAGAAAGCAATGAAAAATATTGTAGATGCGACCGATTTTAGGGAGAAGGTGGACAAGAAGAAATGACAAAGGGACAGGTCAATGGGAGGCAGAAATAACAGATGAAGTGAAGACTCTTTATTGCCATCTGCTGTTCAAAGATGAAAGCAGTGTGTAAGATGTGAAAGTATTGAATTTGTTGATACAAGGTATCAATCAATCCACCTACAATCGGTCTGAAGAAGGACCCAAAATGTCTCCAGTCCATGTTCTCCAGAGATGCTACCTGATCTGCTGAGTTACTCCAGCGCTTTGTGTCTTTCTTGGTATTGAATGTTGAGTCCATAAGGTACTTCTGAGTTGATTCCAACTTCTTTGGAACATTGTAGATCAAGGGAGGAGAGGTCAAACTGGGAATAAGTCAGAGAATTATAATGGTGCAAGTTAAACAATGTACATTACATTAGGATGAGATGGGGCGGTGAATTTATGGAATTCATTGCCACAGATGCAGCGGAGGTCAAGACAATGGATATTTTTAAGGCAGAGATAAATAGATTCTTGATTAGTATGCGTGTCAGGGGTTATGGGAAGCAGGCAGGTGAATGGGGTTAGGAGGGAGAGATAGATCAGCCATGATTGAATGGCGGAGTAGACATGATGGGCCGAATGGCCTAATTCTGCTCCTTTCACTTATGTACTTATGAACTAATGAGATATCACAGCATCGTAATTGAAAGATTAAAAAAATGTTTCCTTTCTATTCAAGATAACATGAAATCAGAAGGAATATATAAGTGAGAACAGCTTTGCAATAGCTGGAGAGACCTTGTTGAGTTATTTGTGCGATAGTTTCCTGCTGTATCAACAGAGGCTATTTTCCTCTATCTATTATAAATCTCGCAATTATATATTGTGTTTGTCTGCCTCTTACACCTTATGAAACACCCACTCCCCAATTACAATATTTCTTGCTTTAAATTTATCTTAATGAAAGATAATAGCTTTGCCCTCTTCTTACAAGCGCAACGAAAAGTGTTGTGGTCCACTTGATCATTGTATGTGTGTTTAACATTCTATGAATTTTAAATATATTTCCAATATTATAATAGGCATATGTAAACAATTTCCCACTGTATGAATTTCAAATGCTAAAAATTGCATTAGAAAGTAGATTGTAAGAATTATTCAAACAAAGTATTCACACCTTACCTTTTAAACACTATATATTACACTCCGGATTGCTCGCAATGCTCAGGCAGGGGGACGTTGGAACACATCCTGAGCTGCTGCCCAAAGGCTCTTCGGCAGGGCCGGTACACCTGGCGTTATGGCCAATTTCTTAAACCCATTGCAGAAGCCATCAGCATGGGAATCAGCAGCTGCAGACGAGCACGGCCCGCCACCCAGATGATCACCTTCGTGAAGGCGGAGTGCAGCTGCCAAGAACCACAGCAGCCAGAAATCCATCAGAAATCCTGGTGACTGCGCAGGACAGGTAGCTTTCTGTAGAGCTGGTAAAACAGCTGAAGTTTCCACAGCACATTGCCACGATCACCCTGAGGCCAGACATCCTCCTGGTCTCACCAGAGGCGAACTAAAACATCGTCTTGTTGGAACTGACAGTGCCGTTGGAGGACCGTCTGGAGGAGGCCCACGAGAGGAAGAAGACCAAGTATGAAGAGCTGGTCATAGCCTGCCGTAAGCAAGGCTGGAAGGCAAGGTGTATGCTCATCGAGGTTGGCTGCAGGGGTTTTGCAGGGCAATCGCTCTACAAAGCCTTGAGTGCTCTGGGCATCAACAGAATGGAGAGAAGAGCCTTCAAGAACACCACAGAGGCAGCAGAGAAAGCCTCAAGATGGCTCTGGATCAGGAGAGAAGGTCCATGGGGAGGAACGAATGCCACCTGAACACAAGTCGTGGTCTGATCAACCACGGCTGGGTCGCCTGGGCGGGGGGGTCTGATGTTGAAAGACCCGAAACACCCAATGACCCCAGGTTACATCACTGATGATGTATTCAGGAGCATCAATAGATGTATTATTATCAATCACTGCGAGGATAGTAACCAGAAGTAACTAAACAATGTACTTGTATTTAGCCTGGTTCAGAGATACAGCATAGAAACAGGCTCTTCACCCCACGGAGTCCACTCCCACCTTCAATCGCCCATTTACAGTAATTCTATGTTAGCTCACTTTTTTATCTGCTCCCTACACAGTTTTACAGAGGCCAATTAATCTACAAACTTACAAGTCTTTGGGATGCGGGAGAATATTGCTGCACCCAGAGGAAACCCATGCTATCACGGGGAAAACATGTTAACTCCACCTAGACAGTAGCCGAGGTCAGGATCGAACACAGGTCTCAGGTGCTGCACCACTCAATTCAATGATCGAATGATACTTTATTGTCACATATACCTAGGTACAGTGAAATTCTTTGTTTTTACATACTATGCACAAAGTACACAAAGAGTCGCCACTTTCCTGGTGCCAACAAACTTACAAAAGTACTTATCAGAGTCATGTTGATCCTCCTTATTTTCGGCCCACCTTTCCGAGTCCCTCATTGTTCTCGGTGGCGCAGCCCGACCACCTCTCCGTGCCCGTCCCCCTCGCCCCGACCACCGAGACTGCACGGCCCGTCCTCTGCCCCACCACCCCTCACGGCCAGTCCTCAGCCTTTCGACCGCGCAGTTCACACGGCACTGTGTCCGTCGTCGCCGGTGACCCCTCAGGTCTTCGGGGATGAGCAGGGGCGAGTTCAACAATGTACTCTTTAACAATGTACTTGTATGATAAAACTAAATTTAGTAACTAGTCGAATGCAGATCAGCTTAGATATCATCAGCTCCAGCTTATTTTAATTTTGTGCATCTTAGTGGGTGGGAGAAATCATTGGGTTATTGATTATTGTTATTGAATAAGTCGTGTGATTTGTCTACTTTGCAACAGTACTTGGAACACTCAGCCCAAAGCAGAAGGTTTGGTTATAGCATATATAGTTATCTATTAAATGTTCAGCCTTATTAATCATCCATTATTTTTATTTTGCAATCTATTTTGTTCATTTTCATGTGTTAGCATGGGTTATAGCTGTTAGCCTCCTCATATCTCAGCTAATTGCATGCTGAGATCTTTCATTGAAATCACAGCAGGGTGTAATTGACAAATATTGGAGAAATTGAAGTAGAGTATTAATTTCTCTAAGAATCTGTGAAGCCATTTCTGAGCAATTAGTACCATTTTTAGCAAAGAATGTTTCCACCTTGAAGAGACTTCAATCTATCACACATTGCCATTGTCCAAAGAATTATGGCCTGGGAGTCGTACTGATGATGAATTTGTCGACTCTCATTGCAATTACTGTGCAAAATTGAGATAAATTGTGAAAGTCCATACAGAGGCAGTTAAATGTAAAAAAGGACACAGTGTGCTGGAGTAACTCAGCAGGTCAGGCAGCAACTCTGGAGAACATGAATAAGTGATGTTTTGGGTTGAGACCCTATGTCAGACCTGAAATGTCACCGATGCATGTTCCCCAGAGATGCCGCCTGACTTTACTCCAGAATCCTGTGTCCTTTTGTGTATTAACTTGCATCTGCAGTTCTTTGATTCTACAGTTAAATGTGAAAATCTGGAGGTTGCTGAGGTTGTCACACTATGTACTTTTGCCATATTTGCAGTTGCAATCCATGCAAAATTAAAGAATTGATATGAACTTCAATATTTTACACATTATTGTACTTGGTAATAATGTGCAATAATTGGCAATAATTGTACTTCACACCATATTCGTATGTTGGCATCATTATGTTCGGCACAGACATTGTAGACTAAACACAGGCGAGTGGTACTCAAGTTTGTCGTATTAATTAATCGCTGGTACTGATTGATCCTACTAGCACTGGGTGTTCATTTTATCGATGTAGAGTTTCATTCCTCCATTTATGCATTTAAACATTCAGCTTTCTTAAAAATTCTATAATTTAAGTTTGTTTTTTTCTGATATTAATTGAATTCTATTCTTATGTCCCGAACTCCAATTTCCTCTCAGTAAAACTGGTGCAGCGTTAAATATGATTTGTACACTTTACTTCCTGGGTCCTGACCCAAATCACCGCCTGTCCATTCCCTCCGCAGATGCTGCCAGTGCTTTGTGTTTTGCTCAACAGTTCATAATTTGCAGTTCGTTATGACTCCATTTTACTTCCCGCTGTACTGTCCGTGAGAATTATTTAAATTGAAAACCCGATTAGGATGCTCGAGCATTTCATTGATGCTGAACACTGTAGAGCCCCTGGAGATAATACAAGATATTTTTTTATATAGCAAAAGGGGAAATTAAATTTCTAGTTCTTTTTGTGGGAATTGCTCATTGTTTGAAGTGCCGATGGAATTTAAGCCTACAAATATGTCAGAATGTAATCATTTAGATAGGGCTCAGCAAGAAATCTAAAATTAACAAAGACTGATAATGGAAGGCTTCAGTATAAGGTTCAATCAACCAACCAGTTCTGATGATGATAATCCTTTGTTTCAAATCAATTCAATTAGTGTGAAGCATTCTTTCCAAAATAAGTTAATCACTTCAACATTGAGTGCTGTTAAATGCATAGAAGCAAACAGCACAACCAAGAGCCCTTTTGGCCCACCTTGTTCATGCTGTCCATGATGCCTAGCAACGACAATCTCAGTTGCCTTTCCTGTCTGACCAAATGCTGTTTAAATATTAAACCACCTTAACCACCACATCCGGCTGCTCAATCTAAATAACCACTATCCTCTATTTCAAAAACGTACCCCTCCAACCTCCTTTAAATTTATTTCTTCTCACCTAAACTATCTTGCGAAAAAAACTATCTATCTGTTTATGCCAGACTCGCCCCAGTCACTCCCTCTTCTCCCCTCTCCCATCAGTCGAGAGGTGCAGATGTTTGAAAACGCACACCTCCAGATTCAGGGACAGTTTCTTCCCTCCTGTTATCTGGATAGAACACATCAAAAAGCTAATCCCTGTACCTTTGCACACATGACAACAATAAACTAAACTGGAACAGAGTGTGTTTTTCATCAAGAAACAAATGAATGAATAAGTTTCTTGGCCAAGTATATTCACATACAAGGAATTTGCCTTGGTGCTCCACCCGCAAGTGACAACATGACATACAGTGACAGTTAGGAATGACACATAAAACATTAAACGTTAATAATAGAACATTATTGATTAAGCATGTGAATTAAATAAAATATCTGAGCAAAAGGAGGCTACAGATTTTTGGTTATTGAGTAGAGCTGCTACTCTTGGAAAAAAGCTGTTTTCATGTCTGGCTGTGGCAGCTTTGACAGTCCAGAGCCACCTTCCAGAGGGATGTGATTCAAAGAGTTTGTGGCCAGGGTGAGAGGGGTCAGAGATGATCTTGCCCGTTCGCTTCCTGGCCCTTGCAGTGTACATTTTGTCAAATTTGTCAGACTAAGTGGGACCAATGGGTCAGTGTCACACGGGAGGCCTGCTCCCAATGCAACCCGTTTCCCAACGTAATATTCTACCACTCACCCGTTCTCCCTACGCAACCTGTTCCCCCAACGCAATATTCCACCACTTAAGCCTATCCCCCTCCCATCAAATCCACCCCTCCCTGTCCCCCTCTCCTACTCCCCCCCCTGTATCCTACCTTACCCATCACCCCAGACTCCTTCTACCCCCCCTCCATTCCACCACCGCTCTACCCCACTCCCTCTCTCTTTTTCTACCCTTCCCTCCCTCCCTCATCCCTCTCCCATTATCCCTCTCTCCCCTCTCTCCCTCCCCCCCCTCCCTCCCTCATCCCTCTCTCTCCCCCCCCCCCCCCCACCCCCTGTGCCATGGGCCTGGCTGCGGCGCTCCCTCTCTCCATGTAACGGTGCGGTAAGTTAAGGCCGCTTCCGGTGTCCGTGCCGCGGGCAGGAGCCGCTGGAGCGCGGGACCAGAGGCGTCCCTCGCCAGTGGGTAGACAGTGGGGCTCGACGCTGCCCCCCCCCCCCCCCTCTATCTGTAAAGGTCAACTGTAATCCTAGTTAATTTAGTCAACCTCCTTCAAGTCAGAGCTAATTAATTACTGGATGATGAACACAGTGCTGGAGCCACTCAGTGGGTCAGGCAGGAACTAGAAACATAGAAACATAAAAAATTGGTGCAGGAGGAGGTCATTTGGCCCTTCGAGCCGGCAACGCCATTCATTGTGATCATGGCTGATCGTACCCATTCAATAACCCGTGCCTGCCTTCTCCCCATATCCCTTGACTCCACTAGCCGCTAGAGCTCTATCTAACTGTCTCTTAAATCCTTCCAGTGATTTGGCCCACACTGCCCTCTGTGGCAGGGAATTCCACAAATTCACAACACTCTGGCTGAAAACAGTTTTTCTCACCTCAGTCTTAAATGGCCTCCCCTTTATTTTAAGACTGTGGCCCCTGGTTCTGGACTCGCCCAACGTTGGGAACATTTTTCCTGCTTCTAGCTTGTCCAGTCCTTTTATAATTTTAAATGTTTCTTTAAGATCCCCCCTCATCCTTTTAAACTCCAGTGAATACAGGCCTAGTCTTTTCAATCTTTCCTCATATGACAGTCCCGCCATCCCAGGGATCAATCTCGTGAACCTACGCTGCACTGCCTCAATCGCAAGGATGTCCTTCCTCAAATTAGGAATTCTGGGGAAAAGGAACAAGTGACGTTTTGGGTCGGAACCATTCCTTCTTACACATAATTGCTGGTTAAATCTGATTAGGAATGAGAGTAAACTGCGATCAGAAATGAAGCATTCACGAGTATGTTCAACCAGAAGTACTGAATAGTTGATCAAACTCAGCTTCCTACTGAGATCCCATCACCACATAAACAAGGCTTCAGCCAATTCAAATCACTACATCAGATATCAAAAAAATAGCTCAATGCTCTAGCCAGCAATACCCAGACAATAACTCCACTGTAGCATTGAAGTACTGCTTCCAGAGCAGCTTACGCTTTTAGCCCTCTCTTGAACAGTGAGTTCATCCAAACAAGGAGGAAAATTGCCCAGACTTGTCCTGTTCACAAAAGACTGGCAAATCTACTCCAGTTAATTACTGCCTATTTAGTCCACTCTGGTGGAAGGTGTCAAAAACAAGATTATCAAATGGCACAAATTCATGAACAGGATACTTACAATGTCCAGTCTGGGTAATAAATAAAACTATCTATGTCCACATGCAGCAACATTTAGAGAAGATTCAGGCATGGACTGATCAGCCACTCCACAAAATGGTCAAATAATGATCATTTCTAGCAAGAGAAATTCTAACCCCTTACCATCGACATTCAAATGGCTTTGCCATTGCTAATTCCCCACCAGCAACACCTTGGGGGTCACTATTGATCAGCGCTCATGTGGTCCGGCCACATAAAATTGTGGCCTCTTAGAAACACAGACATAGGAACATAGAACATAGGTGCAGGAGTAGGCCATTCGGCCCTTCGAGCCTGCACCGCCATTCAATATGATCATGGCTGACCATCAACTCAGTATCCCATACCTGCCTTCTCTCCATACCCCCTGATCTCTTTAGCCGCAAGGGCCACATCTAACTCCCTCGTAAATATAGCCAATGAACTGGCCTCAACTCCTTTCTGTGGCAGAGAATTCCACAGATTCACCACTCTTTGTGTGAATTTTTTTTTTCTCATCTCAGTCCTAAAAGACTTGCCCCTTATCCTTAAACTGCGACCCCTTGTTCTGGACTTCTTCCTGCATCAGAACAATCTTCCTGCATCTAGCCTGTCCAAAGGCTGGCAATCCTGTGTCGAATGGCACACCTCCTGACACTCAAAGCATTTCTAATGTCGACAAGGCACAATACAGAAGTGTAATTAAAAACTTTCCGTTGCACTCCCAACATTGCTCAAATAAACTCAACACCATTCAAGATAAAGCAGCCACGTGATTGGCACCTCATTAACCATCCTAAACATTGATTCCCACAAACACGACGCACATTGACTGTAGTGGGTACCATATACAGCCGTACTGTAGTTAATCCAACAACGATTCCGAAACCTTGGATAATTACCTTCAAGAATGACATGTGGCATCAGGTGCACTGCTATTGGAGATAATCTTCCAAGCTCCAAGTTCATCAGATTTGAAAATATATTACAGCTCCTTTATCACTGGGTGTAAATCCTGGAACACCCTCACTAACAGCACTATGCCAATACCACATCCCCCCACACTCCCCCCCCCCCCCCCCCCCCCACCCATCTATCTGCTAACATTAGTTGTTCTCTCTAACACATTACAGCCAGAATAATTCAATACTTGACCATTAGATTGAAAAGACTAGGCTTGTATTCACTGGAGTTTAGAAGGATGAGGGGGGTTCTTATAGAAATACATAAAATTATAAAAGGACTGGACAAGCTAGATGCAGGAAAAATGTTCGTAATGTTGGGCGAGTCCAGAACCAGGGGCCACATACTTAGAATAAAGAGGAGGCCATTTAAGACTGAGGTGAGAAAAAACGTTTTCACCCAGAGTTGTGAATTTGTGGAATTCCCTGCCACAGAGGGCAGTGGAGGCCAAATCACTGGATGGATTTCAGAGAGAGTTAGATAGAGCTCTAGGGGCTAGTGGAATCAAGGGATATGGGAGAAGGCAGGCACGGGTTATTGAATGGGGACATGATCACAATGAATGGCGGTGCTGGCTCGAAGGGCCGAATGGCCTCCTCCGGCACCTATTTTCTATGTTTCTATTAACTTGGGAAGTTGCGGCTCCAGTTTGTTGCCATGTTTCCAACTATGCTTATTTACCAAGGAACAAAGATGTAACCTCAAATTACTGGTTTTGGGTGTTTTGAGAAAATGAAAAATACCTCACAGGTAGAAGTTTTCATTATTTTAACTTGGGAAAAATTATTCTTGTGACTAACAGAAGTCAAAACAGATAACAAAATCCTCTACCCAAGGTAGGAATAAAAGAACTGATGAAGGGTCTCGACACGAAATGTCACCACTATAACTAGCATCTGTAGTTCCTTGTTTCTACAAGAGAAAACTCTGCTTTGTTCTACTATAAGCTGCTTTGCACTACAGTATTGGCAGAGGTTAATTGCTTCTCTAAGAAGAAAGGAGATTCAGAACATTATCACTGGCATGTCCCTATATACTCCTTACAACTCTTGAAAGGTTGTTCTAGGGACCGCAGCATAGGTCACGCTAGTGCCTAATTTCCCAAATTTAGGTACTAATAACATCAATTAGTGGTTACGAACTATTATTTTGGATCAATCATTCTACAATAAGAACTTATTAAAGATAAATAATGATCCAGTCTTGATATATCAACCTTAAATAAACTAAAAAGTAAATCATGCTTTATAGCTCTCGTGAGCAGAAGCATTGCTGGAAGCACAACACAGCAGATGATGGCACATTACTTTTCCTTTAAAATACTATTCCTCTTTGCAAAATAATAGTCTACCTGAACCTGTTGGGCAATTACATGGAAAACTGTTGGGATTAATGTTCGGATTGATGACGACTGCTTTGGCGAATGCTTCTCCAGTTCATGCCATGTTCAATTAGTAAGCTGATTTTTCATTGTCCCAGAACCACCTCTCCTACTGCCCTCACCTTAATGTATGTAAATGAGACTTCAGGGATGCAATTCAGGAAAGTTTCCCACATTCAGCATGCCAATTTTTTTCTAATCAGTTCATGCAAAATACCCGCCATGGAGATACAAGAGGTGGTTTTAAGGGAGGAAATCAACTTGCACTCAAACAACTTTCACAGCTTTGTGATATCCCAAAATGCATTTCCGGCATTGTTCAATCAATGTTATAATGTAAGAAATGCAACAATCAATGTTCACGGGGCAAGCTCCCCAAAAATGAAGTGAATTAATGTTTTATCAGGTAATCATGTTTCAAGGTGTGAATAAAAAAATAGTTTTGGCTGGAATAACAGGTATAACTCCTCCGTCACGCCACATCTGCACCCAGGATGAGGTGTCCCAAACCAGGGCATCGGAGATGACCTCATTCTTTAGGGAACGGGGGTTCCGCATCTTCGACTATAGATGAGGCTCTCACCAGGGTCTCTATATCCCGTAGCTCCGCTCTCACGCCCCATCCGCCCACTCGTAACAAGGATAGAGTTCCTCTTGTCTTCACCTTCCACCCCACCAGCCGTCACTTACAACAGATAATCCTCTGACATTTTTGCCACCTCCAACGGGATCCCACCACTGGCCACATCTCCTATCTCCTCCCCTTTCGCCTTTCCGCAGAGACCGCTCCTTCCGCAACTCCCTGATCAATTAGTCCCTTCCCACCTAAACCACCTGATTAATTAGTCCCTTCCCACCTGGTACTTTCCCTTGCAACCGCAGGGAATGCTACACTTGTCGCTTTACCTCCCTCCTCGACTCCATCCAAAGACCCAAGCAGTCTTTCCATGTGAGCCAAAGGTTCACCTGCACCTCCTCCAACCTCATCTATTGCATCCGCTGTTCTAGGTGTCAACTGCTCTGCATCAGTGAGACCAAGCGCAGGCTTCGCGATTACTTTGCCCAACACCTCCGCTCAGTTCGCATTAACCAACCTGATCTCCCAGTGGCTCAGCACTTCAACTCCCCCTCCCATTCCGAATCCGACCTTTCTGTCCTGGGCCTCCTCCATGGCCAGAGTGAGTCCCACCGCAAATTGGAGGAGCAGCACCTCATATTTCGCTTGGGCAGTTTACACCCCAGCGGTATGAACATTGACTTATCCAATTTCAGGTAGTCCTTGCCTTCTCCTTCCCCTCCCCTTCCCAGCTCTCCCACAGCCTACTGTCCACCTCTTCCTTTCTTCTTTGCGCCCCCCCCCCCACATCAGTCTGAAGAAGGGTCTCAACCCAAACCATCACCTATTCCTTCGCTCCATAGATGCTGCCTCACCCGCTGAGTTTCTCCAACATTTTGTCTACCTTCGATTTTTCCAGCATCTGCAGTTCTTTCTTAAACAAAGGCATAAGTCCCTTGCTTTTCTTCAGAAAAGGGCCAAATAGCTTTTAAAACAGGAAGTACTGGAGGAACTCAATGGGTCAGGCAGCATCTGGGGTGGGAATATGTAGGCTATTTTTTACGTAAGGACCTCTCTTCAGCCTGCAGAAAGATCCCAACCCAAAATGTCACCTTCTCATTCCCTCCCCAGATGCTGCTTGACCCGTTAAGTTCCTCCAGCACTCTGTGTTTTGATCAGATGCCAGCATCTACAATTCCTTGTGTCTTTAATAAGTATTGAGTATTAAACGTCCACATGGGAAAGAAGATGGAGCTTTGGTTTAAAGTCTCATCCAAGAGTCAGCATTCCTTCTGTACACCTACAGTGCATCACTTGCTCAACATTGCACTGGACTGTTGGAATATGTACTCTGGTCTCTGGAGAGGGAATGATCCCGCAAGTGTAAAATGAACTATATTATGGCTGTTATAATTGATAACAACATTCTGAGCCCCTCTTAGGTAGGTTATTTAATCAGTTATTTGGCTGATCATATTGTCACGAGGAAAATAATACCTGCAGTCTTCAGTTAATTATGATATGATACGATACAATACATTTTATTCGTCCCCTGAGGGAAATTGGTCTGCGAATTGACCTACTTAGTAACGTTTAGAGATTAGATTTGAAATCATTCGGATTGCCATACTATAAACATGTGTAACTTATTTTCAACACAATATACGTAAAAGCGACTATGTATCCTCATGAGTTAATGGACATTAATTTCTACCTTTTCGAATCTACTATTATTTACTCATTTTTGTTTTGATTTCCATCCCCTCTAATACATTTGACTTTAGTTTCTTGTCACATCTTGATAGTTGAGTAAACGATCTGTCCTCTGCCTTTTGAACTAAAAAGAAATTACATTGGCAGCTGCCAATAACATTCTGCTGCTAAAATCTGGTACAATTGAAGTCCAGCAGTTTCATTGTTCTTCTTTGAAGAATCTAAGCAACTGCATAGTTTCAAAAGAGTGGTCACACCACTAGATGGAAACCTGAACATAACCTTCTGATTGTGATCCTCGGTGCTTTGTAGCCATTCCTGGTTCTTCTCATTGAGACTCACGATGTTAACAGAAGCCAGGAACTGAGCCAAGAGGTGTGGTGCTCTTCATGGCTTGACTCGCACTAATCTTCTCTGTATGCAATTGGCACGCAGCAAATGGTTGGAATGGCGAGAGGAAGTAAATGGGAAAATGGAAATTGATCCTGAAACTGAGACTTACAAAAATGTGGTCTTCCCATTGATTAACTAATCAGAATTTACCGTTAAGCCCATCAAATCGATATAGCCATCATTTCCAAAGCATGGTTGCCAGAATTGAACTCAGTACTCTAATTGTAGCCTCGGCATTAAAACAACATACCCTCCATGATGCCAATTATCAACCCGAGGACATACCATATTTCCCGGCGAAGAAGATGCTATTTTTTACCCTAAAATAAGGCCCGAAATTTTACCTGCATCTTGGAGGCTGAAGGTTATGTTGTTAGCCAAGAAAGATAGACTTGGATATCCCTCAGTACAGCAACATCAAGAACGATAGCTGATTTACATTCTCTGGCTGTGTGGCTAGGACCAGTGTCACCCTTGCAGACACTTTGCTGATGGCAAGCTTCTACCAGGACTGAGATCCGGTCCCCAGGGCGGGAAGACGGTGCAGCTTTCCACGGGGCAGGAGGGACAGTGGCCGTCCACTGGAGTGCAGTTGGCCAAGCAATGCCACTCTCGTAGCGACTGCTCTGCAGGAACCTGCCACGCCTTCAACCCTGGTACTTTGTGAAGTGGGAGGTGGCTGTAAAAGGACAGCGCCACTGGGTGGGGGGGAGTTCCTTTCACAGTGTGTGGGGTGTCTGGCCCGGGTCAGCATGGCCTGGGCTGCACAAAGTTGCAAACTTGGCTGGGCTGCCAGGAGTAATGTTGCGGGGAGGGCAGGAACGTTGAGAAGAAGCGGGTTGAGGATCATGCCAGCAACGCACTCACTCACCTAGTAGCTCGGGTGGCTGCGAGTGGCCGCTGGGACTGAACAGCAGTACCGGCCGCCACCTCAGCATCTTCTGCCGGTCCGCCTGTCACCCAGGCACAGTGCCCTTCGGCACAGGCGCAACCAGTGGAGGTGGTGGTTGGTGGGTAGCTACTGGGCAGAAGGCTGGTGCTTCATCCCGGGCTCTCTCTCACCCCGCTATGTGATCTCCCTGAGCCAGGAAGTCCCCATTCCCTCAGACCTGAACCGCACAGCGCATTGTGGGACAGGCGAAGATGGAGGCTCCCGGTCCTCATTGCCTCCTTTTTTCAAAATTTAGCAACTCAATATTTAGCGACACTGCGACGCATGTGCGTCTTCTTTGCCGGGATAGACGGTAATTGATATCATGGAAAAAACATTTGTGTATTCCTACTTAAGTTTTATGAACATCTCTTTCAACATATTCGGCTTAAAATCTGACGGGGAATGGACATGACATCAAAAAGCCTCTGTGGCAATCGCAGCAGCTTGGAGTCACTGCCACCATTTTACAAACGCAAGCTCAAGCTCTCCCCCACACCCCCACCCTCCCGTCTCCCCCCAGCCCTCCCGTCTTCACCCAGACAGTGATGCACATTATCGCCTCTGTGGCAATCGCAGCAGCTTGGAGTCACTGCCATCATTTTACAAACGCAAACTCAATTTCCCCCCACCCTCTTATCTCCCACCGGCCAGTGATGTGATGGACGCGGGGGTCTGGACCAATCGCTGATGTTTGTCAATGACTGACAAGGTGCCGGACCAATCCCGTCTCCGGAGAAGTCATGTCCGTTCGGCGGTTTTTCGACGTTGTGTCCGTTCTGCTTCTTGCTTTTGGGGCGTGGCTTCCGTTCGGGTTCGTATCCTTTCGGCTCGGTGTCCTTTCGGCATGATGTACTTTCGGTATCTTGGCTTGGGTCTCGACCTGGAACATTATCTATGTATTCCCTCGACAGATGCTGCCTGACCCATTAAGTTACTCCAGCATTTGGTGCTCTACTCAAGATTTCAGTGTCTGCAGCTCCTTGTGTCTCCATTCTAATAACTTTTTTTCCATTTTTATCATTTTGGTTTAAAGTCTCATCAAATGGATCAAATGGCTTCCTCCTATGACAGTGGGAAGTATGGAAATTAAATTACACTATTCTTTAAATATTCTACTCGTAGAAGATTGAAGGAGTTAAAAATATTACGCATAATTTATGCCTGATTTTAGCTTAGAAGAAGCTTCTCTGCAATATATACAAAGTTTCTCTTTTATTTTACATTATAGTCAACATTCTCATTTCTTATTAATGATTAATGACATTGGAACTCTTTCAATTTTTGGCTCTGTCCTCAAATTGCAAATCACATTAATTAAAGTGATAAATAATGTGTCCAAAATCCATGTTGCAAATATCAGGCAATTCTGAAATATTACTATAGAACCAATGAACATCCAGATTCTTTATACCATAAATTATGATTTATTTCTAGTCTTCATATGAAAGGATTTGTTAATATTTCACTGAGCTGGAAAAAGGCTGCCTTGCCAACATCTGTACTCATCAGTAGTAGTTTCTAGATTTGGCAACAATGAGCAACATCTGCTAATTATGAGAGTTTGCCAGAGTTGTCAGCATCATTTGACGGAGCGATTAATGATTTGTTCTTGGAAAGAACTGCAGATGCTGGTTTAAATCGAAGGTAGGCACAAAATGCTGGAGTAACTCAGCGGGACAGGCAGCATCTCCAGAGAGAAGGAATGGCTGACGTTTCGTGTCAAGACCTGCACTCTATATATGCACACATATATGTATACACATACATACATACTCAAAAAGCAAATAGTAGTATAATAATAATAATATCTATTGTAGTTCAGAGCTTATTTAAACTTATTTTGGAAAAACCTTTCTAAAATTAACCTTACATTTGTATTTTAACAGTTCAAATTTTTGACCATTACCCAAAACGAATATTCTTGATTTGCTTAATTTAAGCTCTTTTTTTACATAGCTTAATAATGTTTAACCGTCTCTCCATAGTATTGCTTCAGCTATACATAACTCATCCTCTTTTCAGTTGGATTACAATTTGTTCTTCTCTGGATCGACCCAAAGAATGTGTGTCTATTTAAAGTTAACAAATAGTAATGTGTATTTGTATATGCAACCACATGCTGCCAGAAATATTCACATCCATTCTGCCCACAGCAGGGATGCCAGATTACTGGAGAGCAGCAAAAGTGATACTTTTATTCAAGAAAGGATGCAGCATTATGCCAGATATTTATAGATCAATGAGCCTAACGCCAATGGTGAACAAATTGTTTCCAAAATATTCAGAGAGACAATATTAATATACATTTAGAAAGGCAGGGATTAACCAAAGATAATCATTATAACTTTCTTTAAGAGGAGATCCCCTCTGACTAATTTAACTGAATTTTTCAGGAGATGACTAAGTAGGTATGTTGCAAAACTTACTTTGAGCAGCGCTGCACTTCTGCCGCTCCCCGTGTGTGCGACTTTGGCGCCTTTCAGAGGGGGGCGGGCTTAAAGTGCCGTTTTTCAACAGGCAGGACAAATCGATGAATGTCGGGCGATTTCGTTGCGGAAGAAAAATCGCTCTGACATTTCATTAATGAAGGTATTTTTAAATTACTCTAAATTATTTATTAACTAGAGTAATTTAAAAATCACCTTCAAAAGCCGTGAGCACCGACAACCGGAAGGAGTTTGCGTAGGGGAGAAGAAAAGGTAAATAGTTTATTTTTATATTAAAAGTTGGTTTTTCGGGAGGCTTTAATAATATTTTATGTTGCGAAATGGGGTCCAAAAAATGTATGAACAAACAGTATTTTTCCTCCCGACTTCACCGCTAACCGCAATGTTCCAATCCACCGCATTCCACTAAAACCCACTCGCTAGTTGATTTAAATGGCCATTAATTTACAGGAATCAAACACTAAATTCCTTCCATTTGGCCCAGAAATTCATGAAAATGAGATTAAAAAATTATGTTATATTGTGGATTATTGTGTGAATGTTATTTGGACACTTAGGCAATTTTAAAAAAGTTTATCTTTTCTTAAGAAATGGATAGATGTTTAGATCTACTCATTGAATTTTGTAATTAGCTACAATTAGATAACTAACTAATTATATGCTTTAATTTCAGGTCATCCAAGTAAGATTGTTTCATATTTGTTTCAGAATGCTTCAATCTATAATAACTGAAAATTTCATTGAGTTCTCTTAATTTTTAAGAAAGTTATCGGCTTTTAACTTTTCCAGATCACAGCTTTTGTGTTAAGTCAATTGGAAGGCAATGGGGAGCAAGATGCTAATTTCCGAGTATGAAAATGGCCATAACTTTCTTAATACTGAAGATATGAAAGTAAATTAGGTGTCAAATTAAACTTCTTTTTATGCTTTATCTGATGGGATAAATTGCAGACTTGATTTTTTAAATCTCAAAATTTTGTAACATTGCTAGACTAAGTGTCCCATTTCAACTAAATTCAATTCCTTTGAGGCAGCACGGTGGCGCAGCGGTAGAGACCAGGTTGATCCTGACTACGGTGCTCTCTGTACGGATTAATACATTCTCTCCGTGACCACATAGATTTTCTCTTGGTGCTCCGGTTCCTCCAAAACTCCAAAGATATACAGGTTTTTAGGTTAATTTGACTTCTGAAAATTGCAAATTATCCCTAGTTTGTAGGTTAGTGTTCGTGTATGGGGATCGCTGGTCAGCACGGACCTGGTGGGCCGACGGGTCTATTTCCATGCTCTATCTCAAGTCTGAAGAAGGGTCTCAACCCAAAACATCACCTCTTCCTTCTATCCAGAGATGCTGCCTGTCCCCAGAATTTTGTGTCAATCTTAAATTAAATTTAGCCTTTTTGGCATAGAGCTGAAGACCATATGTGAAGTGCGCCTCACAATCCCTTCAGCACCCCATCACTGGGCGTAGGCAGTGGAGGAGCAGTCAAGCAGACGCAGTGCATACACTGATAAGTGATAAGTAACATTTGGGTTGCACACGTTCACCATTTGGGACATATTCACCAGCTCCACAGAAATCTCCTATCCATGAACTATCTCTCCATCAATTGCAGCCCTTCAATGATCTTGCACGCCTCCCGCTCCTCCTATTTAACCGAGCACCCATCCCTCATCCCACACCATGCTCTGTTGGTCTATTTATTTCCTTTGTTGCAAATAAATTAATGCATCACAGAAAGACGGCAATAAATATATTTGAAGATTATTACTTAGCGTTTGCATGCCATGGTGTCATTTCAGAAACACAGTGCTCTTTTCTCTGCAAGATCATTTTTCTTGGATTTCCTGGTCTGTTAGACAAGTATTCTCACTAAGCCTATCTACATTTGCAACAGGCTGCAATTAAACTGTGCAAGCGTCCAACCCAGCAATTTAGTATAGGAAGGAACTGCAGATGCTGGTTTACACCGAAGATAGACATAAAATGCTGAAGTCAGTCAGAGACCCTTCTTCAGACTGACAGACAGACTCAGTCTGCAGAAGGGTCTTGACCCGAAACGCCACCCATCCCTTCTCTCCAGAGATGTTGCCTGTACCGCTGAGTTACTCCAGCATCTTGTGTCTATCTCCACCAATTTAGTAAATGATAACAAACCAACATTTCTGTGATGTATCTGTCATTGAGCTAAGAGATTAGAAATGTAATCCCATATATTCACAGCCATCCTAGTGACTGATCTGTCTCAGTAATCCAAAGGTGTCTTCTCGTGACTGACAAGGTCACTCCTTTTTGCCTCCAGTGCATTTATTGTTATCCTGTCGGTTCTGCCATTTAGTGGCCTGGATGATGAGGATGACAGACTGGATTAAACCCTGATCAGTCGAGCCATCATCGGATCTTGTCCTGATGGTATTGGCTGCAGATTCCACATTCCACAGATTCTTAAGCCATTGTAGAACCCATGGAACTAGAATGGAAGTAAGCCTTCTTAACCCTGACAAGTCTTCAAAAAAGATAATATGTGCATAACCAGCAAAGCAGTAAGCCAGCAGTAAATGGGTACAGTAGATCAATTCCCACTTCTCTACATTCAGTTTCATTGAGGTGAATGGAATTGGGTGGCATCTACTCAGTACAGCTGGCATGTATATACATGAACCACCAAAAACAAAGTTCTGCCAAAGGCTATTATTATTATTGTGAAGTTTGTATTGTGCTATAATTCTCTCTAGATTCACTGATTAATCCTCTCTTTTTGGCAGCCTCTTTTTATTTAACTTATCTTCTGTGATTCTGGCATCTACTGCAATTTCTAATGCAGAGGTTGTTTTTGGTATTGCTTTGTCGGTTTGTTTCTTTCATTGTCTGTTAGTCTTATATTAGTAAGCTTACCTTGAAGGATGACTTCATTTAAAGTGAATCAGTACACTTGTCTCAGTCTGATGTGTGCAGTGTGGCAGTTCCCACAAAGCACTTAGGAACTTAAGAATAGAGTTATTGATCATGAACTAACAAAACACACGAATGTGACAGCATCAGTCAAACAGTGCGTGATACTGCCAAGCACCTTATGTTCCAGGCTGACCTCCATACTCCTGCACAGTTCTTTGTTGACCTTCTAATACAGCTGCCAGACTGTAGAAGTGTCAAAGCACGTCTGTAACTAATCTTTGTGCCTTTCCCATTGCCTATTGACCTGCATTCAATCATGGTTGAGTAGCACTTTTATTTTAAAACTATCATCATTGTTTTTGAATCAAATGAGGTTTCCATCCATCTCTATCTCTGTAACCTAATCCACCATACAATCCACGGACTCCGAAGGAGTGGGAGTGAAATTTAGGTGACAGCTATTCCCCCCCCGTCCTCCTCCACCCTAATACACCCTCCCCCACCTAACCACCAAGCTGCATCATTCTTGCATGTGTCTTGCATGAAATGCAAATTAAATTTTGTGTTGATTTATTTACTTTTTTTATTGATTCTATGGGGATGAATTTTATCCCATTTCTCAAGATTTTGGGTGGTGATTTGTAAATTATGTCAGGGTGGATTTCGATAACCAGGTCGTCTGTAGGCAGTGTTTGCTGTATTGAAGCAAATGCAGAGGAAAAGTACATAATTGTGCAATAAGATGCTCAGTGACGTCAAGGGACATAAATGACCCAAATATTGACTCGGGTTAAGTTAGAGTAAAGACCAAAGAAATTCAGGAATATACGAGATGATTTTGGAAATAGAGATATTCCATTAACTCACAAAAACCTCGTGGGAAGGTCTTTTTGTGATTGGAGAAATTAACAATAGCATTACATGAAAGGAAGAGGGTTAGGAAATGAAAATTAAAATTGATGTGCAAAGGCCCCCCCCCCCCCCCCCCCCAATAACTTTGGACTACAGCTTTTTGCTATACATCTCTATTTCAATAATAATCTGATTTATTCTCAATCCATACTGAAATTGGTGAATGCAGAGATGAAATAGTAGGAATAAAGAGATCTTTCACAGGGTGACAGGCAGATCCTGCCGTAGTCATGCTTGGACCTCAACTCCAATATCAATCTGTATTTATCACAATCGGTGTTTATAATTTGGTAAGGACTAAATATCACATAACCAAGTATGCTGATGATACAAAACTTGGTGGGGTTGGGAATAGTGAAAATAGCAAATTAAATATAACGTGGAAAAATGTGAGGTCATCCAGTTCACTACGCAAAGCAAAAAAGCAGAGTATATTTTTAAACGGCATTGTTGATGTTCAAAGTCCCAGTGTTCTGGTCAAGCCATAGTCAGCTAACATAAAGGTGCAGCAAGCAATTCTAAATTAAATTATATATTGACTTTTATTACACGAGAATTCAAGTCCAGGAGTAAAGGTGCAATGTTTCAATTATGTAGGGCTTTGGTGAGAAAGCTCCGGCATATTGTTTACGGTTTGGTCCACATATGTAAAAATAAATTAGTTGACCCAGAGGGCAATTATCACAAGGATTCACCTGACTCTCACCTTGGATGGCAGGATTACCAAATGAGGAGAGATGGAATACATCAGGCTGATATTCCCCATAACATTAGAAAGAATGAGAAGTGGTATCATTGAAAAGTTAAAAATTCTTACAATGTTCAACATACTGGATCCAGGGGGAATGTTTCCCTTGACTGAGGAGTCAAGTACCAAGTGTCACATTTGCAGAATAATGGATAGGCCACATCAGATGGAGAAACATAGAAAATAGGTGCAGGAGTAGGCCATTCGGCCCTTCGAGCCTGGCTGATCATCCAACTCAGTATCCTGTACCTGCCTTCTCTCCATACCCCCTGATCCCTTTAGCCACAAGGGCCACATTTAACTCCCTGTTAAATATAGCCAATGAACTGGCCTCAACTACCTTCTGTGGCAGAGAATTCCAGAGACTCACTATTCTCTGTGTGAAAAATGTTTTCCTCATCTCGGTCCTAAAGGAATTTCCCCTTATCCTAAGACTGTGACCCCTTGTTCTGGACCTCACCATCATCGGGAACATTCTTCCTGCATCTAGCCTGTCCAACCCCTTAAGAATTTTGTAAGTTTCTATAAGATCCCCACTCAGTCTTCTAAATTCTAGCGAGTACAAGCCGAGTCTATCCAGTCTTTCCTCATATGATAGTCCTAACATCCCAGGAATAAGAAAGAGGACAGGATTAGGTTACATTTCTTCACTTAGAGGTGGTGTCTCTTCAGAATTCTCTACCTTAATTTGAGTGCAGGATGGAAATTGGTAGTGCAATTAATGAAGTCAATGAGTTCCACATTGGTGTGGGACTTAGCACTGATGCAGTCATCATTGTAGAGGAGGTAGAGTTCGAGGATAGGGCCAGTGTACGCCTGGAACAGGAATTGTTCAACATACCCTACAATGAGGCAGGCATAGCTGGGGCCCATGCAAATTACAATAGATACGCCTTGGATCTGGAGGAAGTGGGGGGAGTCGAAGGAAATGTTGTTCAGAGTGAAGGCCCCGTCCCACTTACTTGTCCTTGGAACGCAAATTATGTGACCTCGTCGTCGCGTTGACGCACACGGGCATCGTGTGGCCATGCAGGGTTGGTCCCATTGAGAAGCACGGAGGGGTATGTAGTTGTGCGCGGTATCGCGCGGCGCTCCAAAATTTTGTAGCAAACAAAATCTTCGCGCGCCACCGGCCTGTCGCGTAACTGACTACCAAAGTGGGACCACCCAAGACCCTGGTGCGACGCAACGTCTCACCTCCAATAGCAGCAGAAGCAGGCAAAAGATCGCCGAACTCGGCCTGGGGCTCACGGCCGTTGCGGATCCAGTCCGCCCCCACTTCTACTCCCAGAGCGGGGCCAAGAAAATTGAAGATAGACACAAAATGGATGATGTTTCGGGTCAAGACCCTTCTTTCAGACTGAAGAAGAGTCTTGACACGAACCGTCACCCATTCCTTCTCTCCAGAGATGCTGCTGGTCCCGCTGAGTTACTCCTGCATTTTGTGTCCATCTTCAAATGACGTCACGTGC
The DNA here is from genome assembly GCA_963514005.1 of Raja brachyura. Next base: position 44,106,263 of record OY740782.1, read on the forward strand.
TCCAGATGGCTGTGCGGGCGCATGAAATCGCGCCGACCTTCGCGGGACCGTCGTGCCTCAACGCGACCACGAGGTCACATAATTAGCGTGCCATGGACACGTAAGTGGGCCAGGGGCTTGAGGACCAGCTCTGCTAGGCAGAGGAGATTGTTAGTCGAGGGAAATTGGCTGGTATTCAGTTCATTCAAAGCGGATTGGTAGACTTATGGATATTTGGAGAATCAAGAAATATGAGGATAATGCAGAACATTTGTTTTGCGGTGGATCCTCCAGGACCAGAATTAAAGATTATTTAACGTGGACCAGGTGCCCTATTCTTACTCCTAATTCTGATGTTCTTCTGCTTTTCGGAAAACATTATTGCACAGTGTGTTTTCGTATCAGTTTGGAAAGAAGAATTGCTGTATCTGGGTCTGTGAATGAAGTGAGCCTAATGAACCAGTTGTCAATGGTAGAACACTTGGAGAGGAATGGTCAATGTAAATCAATCCCAAATATTGATTGATGATTGATTTAGAGTATCTTGGAATGTTTTACTACATTAGAACCACCGTATAAATACAAGATCCTATAATTTAGATGCATTAGTAGTAAGATATCAGAGAAGTTTTGCTTGACATTGTAAATAATTGAATATTTTGCATGGAGAGATTATTTGCCTTCAAGGAAAATAAAAATGTGATTATAACAATTTTAATTCATAAAAAAATCAGTGTAAGATATCACTGTGAGAATATCCTTCAAATATCCTTTAACAACTGTGAGTAAAATATATTAAAATAGCAAAACACACAAGGTTCATCTAATCACAAGAGTTAAGGGCCTGTCCCACTAGCGCGCGATTAGACGCGACAAGCGCGACCTACCGTGGTCGCTTTAGTCGCCCGGCCTCGCGTGACCCTGTCCCACTGCGATCGCCGGAGTCTCGTCGAGTTGTGTGTAGCTGGTGTCGACATCGCGCGTAGTGTCCAAAAACCGACACTGCTTAAAAAATTACGTGCGGCAAAATCCTGTCGCGCAGAACGTGATTAACGTGATGACGTTTTGACGTTGTGCGTCTTCAGCGTGGCGTTGCGTGATGACGTCACTGCCCGACGTCGTGCAACGCGCATGCTCATGCGCATCGTCACGTGATGAAAAATAACGTCCTTCCTTCGGACGTCGCGCGTGTAATCGCGCGCTAGTGGGACAGGCCCTTCACTCGCACCGGGATCGCCTGACCCCCACGCGACCCCCGCGTCCAAATTTGTCGCGCTTGTCGCGTCTAATCGCGCGCTAGTGGGACAGGCCCTTAAACATATAGAATCCTCTTCCTGACTTTGATCTGAATCACAGAATGATTTACACATCTAAGATGAAATAGCCTGAAAAGTAAACAAATTCCTTTGGAGTTTTCCGAAGGTTAACTGATGGATTTCTTTCAGGATTTAATGCTGAAACAGGAATAAATCAGTCTCATCAATGCTGCATTTTGTTCAGAACTCCATAACTCCTCTCATAACTTTATCCAATCAACATGGCAACCAATTTGACATCTCATTGATTCCTCAAAAATTATATAAACAAGTATTCATCTGCTGTTCTCCAACTGACTATCCATACATCTCCTTAATAGAAGTTCTATTAAATATTGGGAAACCTTGTTCAATGATGCTCTCTTGAACCTTCATTCTTAAAGGAAAGCATATCTAACTCCTGAAGTCAATACACTGAATCACACAATGACTTTCAAATCTAAGTGTAAATAGCCTGATAAGGAAAATATATCTTTTGTAGTTTGCCAAAGGTCCATTGAGGGATTTCTTTTCAGGATTTAACACTGAAACAGAAATAATTCAGTCTCGCTAATGCTGCGTTTTGTTAAGAAAGGATCAGGAAGAAGATGCACGGGTCTGCAAGATTCAGCCTGAAATAAAAATAGCAACAACATGGGTGAAGAAGGGATGCTCGGCGAATCATCATGTGCTCGATCATTTGCATCATTTTACTTTTAACTTCGGAAAATTGGTTCAATTGCCTTAGAGAGGGCAAATCCAAGGGATCACTGAGAGATGACAGTGGCTCAATGGTACTTGACTGATGAACTAAATGTCATTAGCTTCACAGAAACATCCCTGACCCATATCCTTAATGTGCATCACAGTAAATTGCTCCAAGTACCCATTAATCTCACCATTGCAAGTTGCCTGGTAATTAATAGTGCAAGTATCTGATTAATAACAACCCTAATTGATAATAACTGCCAGTTAGCTTCGATGGCCCAGAAGGAGAAGAGTTAGAAGAAATTTTATAATGTCAAATTTTAAATTTACCATTTTTACTTGCTCTTCATATCCGATTACATAGTATATTCTTGATTTTAAAATGTCAAGTTTTAAATTCATGTTGAAGATAGACACAAAAAGCTGGAGTAACTCAGTGGGCAGGCAGCGTCTCTGGAGTGAAGGAATGTGTGATGTTTCGGGTCGAGTCCCATCTTCTGAAATTCATATTATCTATTGGTTTTCTCAATCTCTCTTCCCCTCTCTTTATTTATCTTTCTGTAAAGAGGCGGGACGTTAAATTTACCTACTCTATATTACTCCTCACTTCAGCCCATCTTTATTTTTCAACCTATTAATTTTATTATTTAAAGTTATGAGTGGTCAATCCTGATGGCCTCATTGTCATATCTTCAGCTTACATTTTTGGTAGCATTGAACTAAATGGCTTAAAGAAAAACCTCACCTAGCATACCATGTCTTAACCCACTACAGATTTTTCTGGGACAATAGCTGAATCTGTGAGCAATGAGTTGATTATTCTGATTTGTTCAACTTCATTTGAAAAATAAAGACATTCACCAGGGTGTAAAGTAGATCCAGTCCCTAATCTCCATTTAGCATGCAATCCACAGTGCTGCTTTTTGGATGTTTTCCAGTGCTACATATGGTAAAAGAAGTGTGAAATGACCTGTTTTGTGACTTATATGTTCTGTTAATAGATAACGGATCACTCCTATTCCATGGTAATTCTGTTCATCGCTCTGAGAAAATATTGACAGATGGTTTTGTGCGCAATTCTCATCTGCATTTGTCAGGTTGATTCCTCTGGAGCTAATGCTCACAAGTTGAGTAAACCCTCGTTATAGTCGACCATGGGGGTGGTACACCATACAGTAATGGTGTCCTTTATTGCCGATTGTCTGCTATAACCAAGGCATTATCATTGTATGTAGTGCTGGAGTAACTCAGCAGGCCTGGCAGCATCGCTGGAGAACATGGATAGGTGATGTCGGGACCCTCTTCTTACTGATTCAGTCTACCGAGTTACTCCAACACTTTCTTCTTCTTCTTGCGATTGGCGTGCACAGCCTAAAGTTCTAGGACAACTTGTTCTATTTGATCTTACTTGATTGTGCATGCCGGGTTGATTGCATTCATCGAAACAGGGCGGACCACGTGAAGGTTGCAAACTCCCACCCCACTCCAGCACTTTGTGTCATCTATACATAACTAAAACTCTGATCTTATTATCTTCCGGTTTGGCAGTTTTTCTATTTGTGCAAAAATGGTTCGCGATAGTGCTATGATTTTTCGCCAGTTCACTCAACGTTCTCCTGTGCAGCAAGTGCCCCAACTTTCATTCCGATCGGTTGAATGTTGTAAAGGTTAGCGAGGTTTAAAAATCTTAAAAACAGCGCGTGTACAGATCGATCTCTTCTCCTGCCATTCAGCGCCGCGCGGATAAGTCTCTTCCCCTGTCACTCCCCGGGACCGTCCGCCCCTTCCTGCACCATCGTGTCTTTACTGGAGCTGAGGGTGGCCGGTGGAGGTTTACAACTACACTTTCAGAGGGACCCAAAGCAGCCCAGCCCCGAGCAGCAGCCCAGCGTCGGAGACCCGACCCAGCCCAGCCCAGCCCAGCCCAGCCCCAAGCAGCAGCCCAGCCCCGAGCAGCAGCCCAGCCCCGAGCAGCAGCCCAGCCCCAAGCAGCAGCCCAGCGTCGGAGACCCGACCCAGCCCAGCCCAGCCCAGCCCAGCCCAACCCAGCATGGGAAGACCCAGCCCAGAGTCGGAGATGTCACCAAACGGAAACTCTGATCCTGGCGGAGGAGGAGGACCAGCGTCCCTATCGCCTCTGGGCCCCTTCGCTGGCTCCTCCCCCCCCCCATGATGCCCCCCCTTTCCCCATGGGTCTTACCCCGTCTTTTCTCCGAGCTCACTCCCCCCCCCCCGTCCACACAGCGCCCCCCCCCCACCCCTGGCCTCACACTCCCCCTCTCCCCACACCACCCTCCCGCCCCCTCTTACACCTCCCCGTCCACACATACCCCTCCTCCCCTCCCACCAACCCTCCACACACCCCACTTTCCCCCCCCCGCTCCCGTCCCACACACGAAGGGGAGGGGGAGGGAGTGCTCAGGGATGAGGGGAAATGAGCCGCGCCTGTGCAGTTAGGGGCTATGGGTGGGTGGTGGAATATTGCATTGGGGAATGGGTTGCGCTGGGGGACCAGGCCTTCCATGTGACTGGGACCCAACGGGTCCCAAATAGTCTAGTTTCATTTTAAAACCAGGTGTCGATGCCACTGGTCTGCACCTGAAAGCCCTTCTTCACCAGTTGACGCAGCTGTTTTTGTGGATCACTTTGCAGTCCCTGACAGAATGTGCTTTCTTCAGGCTACCATGGGGCTCCCTCCCCTCTCACGAGTCGCGTTGTCTGTCCCCGCTGCTGCCACCGCTTCATCCCCCGCAGTTGTCGACATCTTCCAAGGTGGAGCTTGTCCATGAGTCATGATGGAGGAGGAGTGTGGTGAGGGTGTGGTGGTGGGGGGGGGGCGGTGGTGTAAAAGTCTGAGTGGACAGAGTGACAGGCGATGGAGGAGGCAAAGGCAGCGGTGGAGGTGAGCACGGCGTAGTGGACAAAGCACCAGGAAAAGAAGGAGGAGGCAACAGTTGAGGGCGGAAAAGACCTCAACCAATGGAAAGAAGGGGTAGCTGGCTAGACGGGAGCCCGCCCCACGGCCACCCGGACTTTCTGACTAAGACTGTCCTGTCGGTGGCAGCGGCCGCTATCTCTAGGGGCTACAACGTGAGCTGTAACAACAGCCATGTCAACTGGACTATGTGGTGGGCGGAGAAGGGCTCGCTGGTGCACTCTGCGAGGCAGGGCTGGTGTTGGAACGTAGGGTCGGGGTGGCGTTGGCAGATCTGTCCGCTATAAGCCAAAATCTGTTATAAAGTGTAGACAGACACAAAGTGCTAGAGTAACTCAGGCAGCATCTCTGGAGAAAAAAAGACGGGTGGCATTTTGGGTTGGGACCCTTCTTCAGACTTCGGTGCAGTGCAAAGTCAACATCCTTAACTCAAAGCAAGCAGCAAGTTTTGTCAGACTGCTTCAAGCTGTTGAACTTCACTTCCTGAGCATGGGTTTGAGAATCCGATGTGGGCATCAATGAGGGTGAGCAAATTTACTGGAAATTCTCCTATAACACCAGACAAAGTTGATAATACTCAGTTGATCATGCATGACCTGTAGAAAAACATGTTGATCAAGCGCAGCATGGTGGCGCAGCGATAGTGTTGCTGCCTTACAACGTTTGCAGCGCCAGAGACCCCGGTTCGATCCCGACAACAGGTGCAGTCTGTTCGTAGTTTGTGCATTCTGCTCGCGACCACATGGGTTTTCTCTGAGATCTTCAGTTTCCTCCCACACTCCAAAGATGTACAGGTTTGTTGGTTTAAGAAGGAATTGCAGATGCTGGAAAATCGAAGGTAGACAAAAGTGCTGGAGAAACTCAGCGAGTGCGGCAGCATCTATGGAGCGAAGGAAATAGGCAACATTTTGGTTTCAGTCTGAAGAAAGGTTTTGGCCCGAAAAAATTGCCAATTTCCTTCGCCCCATAGATGTTGCTGCATACGCTGAGTTTCTCGAGCACTTTTGTCTACCTCAGGTATGTAGGTTAATTGGCTTGGGTTTTATACTTGGTATAAGTGTATATTGTCCCATGTGTGTTTAGGATAGTGTTAATAACCATATAACAATTACAATGTGCGGGGATCGCTGGTTGGGGCGGACTCAGTGGGCCGAGGGGCCTGATTCTACGCTGTACCTCTGAACGAAACTAAAATAGGGCTGCAGGGCTAAGGAAGCAACTTTAGATTGGAAGCAGCAAGTTCTGCTGTGTATGGAGTCAGAGTGTCAAAAAACACTCGTAGTAATTGTATTGTTGTAAATGGCAGTGCTTTTAAATGTCAACCACTCTATTTGTGAAGAGCAGCCTTCACACTGCCTCAGGAAAGCAGCCAGGATAATCAAGGACCATCCTCACCTCTGCCATTCCCTCTTCTCACTTCTCCCATTGGTCAGAAGGCACAAAACCATGAAAGTATGTACCACCAGAAACAGGAAAAGTTTCTTCCCCACTGTTATCAGACTACCTGAACGTTCCTCCCATATGCAAGAGTTTAGTCCTGATCTTCCAGCCAACCTCACTGCAGGCATTGCACTTTTTAAAATCTGTACTTACTCTGCAAATGTAAGGCTATAATGCCGTAACACGATATTCTGCACTCTGGTATTTTTACTCCCCGTTGTACTTATAAAATGATCAGATAGCACACAAACAAAATTTCTCACTGTATCTCGGTAAAAGTGAAAATGATAATGCAATACCAAAACCCCTTTAAATCTCTTCTCTCGCAGTTTAAAGCTATGGCCTCTTGTTTTTAATATTTTTACTAAGTGAAAAAGATTTTGATTCTCTAACCCTCTCTAAATCTAACATACCTCCAGCCTCCTGCACTCTGGGCAAAATAAGTCCAGCCTATCCAATCATTCCTAATAACTAAAGTCCACCAATTCAGGTAACATCCCGATGAATTACCTTTGCACTTTCTCCAGTAGAACAACATCCCTCCTATAGTGTGATGACCAGAGCTATTCTTTAAGGGCCTGTGGCGACCTAATTTGCGAATTTAGAAGACTTTGCCCTCGACTCATACTCGCAGCATGGTCGACATGAGGTCTTTGTAACTCTCCTTCATGCTCGAGAGTAGTAACCGCGTACTTGAGGCCCTAGCTAGGTCGCACCGTTTTTTTCTACATGCTGAAAAATTTCCGCGAATAAAAAAGGTCGCCATGGAAAAAATTGATTTTTTTTTACTCGTAGGTTTAGTCGAGGTAGGTCATAGTAGGTCAGCATGTTATTCGTAGGTAATCGAAGGCAATCAAAGGTAATCGAGGGTAGTTGAAGGTCAAGGGCCTGTCCCACTAACGCAATCTTTACAGGCGACTGCTGGCACCCGTGATAGGTCGCCGAAATTTTCAAAATGTTGAAAATTCAGCGGTAACCAGAAAGACGCTACGACTCTTTGGAGACCTCACACAACCATAGGAGACCTCTCACGACCATACAGGCGACGCCTGGCGACATGTCGCGGGTGACCTCTCATGTCCATACAGCCTGTATGGTTGCGAGAGGTCTCCTATGGTCGTGAGAGGTCTCCAAAGAGTTGTCGCGTCTTTCTGGTCGCCGGGTGCCGGCAGTCGCCTGTAAAGGTCGCGTGTGACAGTCGCTTCGGAGTGTGCATGGTGTTTTGAGCAGTGAGTTTCACTTTTGGAGTCCCACAGATCGAAGATCATTTTTCCAGCTGCAAATACTCAAACAGGCAAGTGTATTTCCTGAACTGTTCAGCATGGTTCCACAGATCTCAGCATCAGAAATGTTAGAGTTTTATTTTATTAGAAGCAAGCGAAAAGCCAAAATTATAAATATTAATCAAACTAAATTATAATGCATTTGCTTCAGAAACATTACGAATCCTAACTGGATGAGGTTACTTCTTCTGCGAAAGACTAGTGTGAGAAAAGTCAAAAAGTAAATATTTAACATACCAGCTGTGAGTTGCAACCGAGTATCTTTTAAATTGTTTAGTAGATCTTTAGATGCATGATAAAAATGCAAACAACTATTTTTGGACCCGTTGTTCTTCAGGCATACTCTAAGGAGAAAGAAACTGTGTTGCATCATTCATAAAATCCTCTGAGGGTACATTTACAAGTACCACTACTGCACTACTTCAAAGTAGTCTGAGCTTCACATCACCCCTAAATTGATAACATGAATCTTGCATCAGGCCTCAAGCGCATCTGAGTGAGATTCCACATTGATAATGTTCTCAGCAATACAAGATATTTGCCAAGGCAACCATTCTGAATAGTGCTTATAGGCACCCAAGCCACCATGAAAGCTGATTGAATACACAGCAGTCCCTGGCTGCCACTTCAGTCTTCTCATTCAAGGTGATACTATGACATTATCAAAAAACTGCTTAAGGGCCTGTCCCACCAGCACGCGATTGCATGCGTCTAGCGCGGCCAAACGTGTTGGCATGAGACGTACGGCCTCACGGGGCCGGTCCCACTTCCAACCGCGGAACCTTCTGGAGTTGTGCGGGGCTGGTCCCGACATCATACTCACCAATCAGCTGGGCAGGAGGCAGGCCAACTGAATTTGGACGTCGCACAGCGTCGGGCGGTGACTTATCCACGCAACGGCATGCCGAGCAGTGAGGTCATCGCGCAACACCACACGCTAGACATACGCCCTCAAGACGCTGTGTACGGCGTCAAGACACTGTGTACGCCATTGTGTCGCTGCGTACGCCCGTCGAGGCGCTGCGTACAGGCCTCAATGCGGCTGCGGGACGACAGGCCGTTGCTGCGCAGAATTTTTAACAGTGTCAGTTTTTCAGAGCCCCGCGCGATGTCGGGACCAGCCCCGCACAACTCCGGCGATTTAGTGGGACAAGCCCCGCGAGGCCGTACGGCTTAAGCGACCACGTTAGGTCGCGCTCGCCACATGCAATCGCATGCTGGTGTGATTATTTCCATTCTCTTAATGCATTTCGTTGTCTCTGTACTGTACACTGACAATGACAATTAAATTGAATCTGAATCTGAATCTGAATCTGACAGGCCCTTTAGTCGTCTAGGTTATTTCCCTATTCTGTGCTCACACCCACTCACCATCATTACCATAGCAGGTGGAACAATAAACAATAGGTGCAAGAGTAGGTCATTCAGCCCTACAAACCAGCACCGCCATTCAATGTGATCATGGCTGATCATCCACAATCAGTACCCCGTTCCTGCCTTCTCGCCATATCCCCTGATTCCGCTATCTTTAAGAGCTCTATCTAACTCTCTCTTGAAAGCATCCAGAGAATTGGCTTACACAGCCTTCAGAGGCAGAGAATTCCACAGATTCATAACTCTCTGGGTGAAAAGGTTTTTCCTCATCTCCATTCTAAATGGCCTACCACTTATTCTTAAACTGTGACCCCTGGTTATGGATTCCCCTAACATCGGAAACATGTTTCCTGTCTCTAGCCTTAATAATCTTATATGTTCCAATAAGATCCCCTCTCATCCTTCTAAACTCTAGAGTATACAAGCCCAGCCGCTCCATTCTCTCAGCATATGATGGTCCCGCCATCCCGGGCATTAACCTTGTGAACCTACGCTGTACTCCCTCAATAGCAAGATTGTCCTTCCTCAAATTCCTCAAACTACACACAATACTCAAGGTGTGGTCTCACTAGGGCCCTGTACAACTGCAGAAGGACCTCTTTGCTCCTATTCTCAATTCCTCTTCATATAAAGGCCATCATTCCATTAGCTTTCTTCACTGCCTGTTATACCTGCATGGTTACTTTCAGTGACCGATGAACAAGGACCCCCAGATACCGTTGTACTTCCCCTTTTCCTAACTTGACACCATTTAGATAGTAATCTGCTTTCCTGTTTTTGCTACCAAAGTGGCTAACCTCATATTTATCCACATTAAACTGCATCTGCCCACTCCCCCAACCTGTCCAAGTCACCCTGCATTCTCATAGTATCCTCCTCACAGATCACACTGCCACCCAGCTTTTCTGCCATCTGCAAATTTTCTAATGTTACTTTGAATCCCTTCATCTAAATCATTGATGTATGTTATAAATAACTGCGGTCCCAGCACCGAGCCTTGCGGTACCCCACTAGTCACTGCCTGCCATTCTGAAAGGGACCCGTTAATTCCTACTCTTTGTTTCCTGTTTGCCAACCAATTTTCTATCCATGTCAGCACTCTACCCCCAATACCATGTGCTCTAATTTTGCCCACAAATCTTCTATGTGGGACCTTATCAAATGCATTCTGAAAATCGCCGTACACTACATCCACTGGCTCTCCCTTGTTCATTTTCCCAGTTACATCCTCAAAAAATTCCAGAAGATTAATCAAGCACGAGTTCCCAATGGTAAATCCATGCTGACTTGGACCGATCCTGTTACTGCTATCCAAATGTGCCGCTATTTCAACTTTTATAATTGACTCCAGCATCTTCCCCAACTGGATCAGGCTAACTGGTCTATAATTCCCTATTTTCTCTCTCCCACCTTTCTAGAGCCACTTCCTTAAGTACCCTGGGATGCAGACCATGAGGCCCTGGGGATTTATCAGCCTTTAGTCCCAACAGTCTACCCAACACCATTTCCTGCCAAATGTGAATTTCCTTCAGTTCCTTCTTCAGCCTAGATCCTCTGGCCACTAGTACATCAGGGAGATAGTTATCTTCTGTTGCTCTTTAAAAGTTAACCAATCCTCTGGCATCCCGTTCATCTTTGCTATATATTTATCTTTTATTTTGTACTGTCCTTGACTTCCCTTGTCAGTCACAGTCGCCCCTTACTCCCCTTGGAATCTTTCTTCCTCTTTGGAATGAACTGATCCTGTACCTTCTGTATTATTCCCAGAAATACCTGCTATTGTTGTTCCACTGTCTGCAGCCAGAGGCACCATCCTCCCACCTCCTGCAAGCCTCACAATGAATCAGCTTACCCGTCATATCTTCACCGCATCTCGTCCTCTCCAACTTTTGCTGTAGTCTCCTCTCTTCAGCTTCCTTGCCGAAGACTCGTGAGCCAAAGTGTCGCACTTTTCTCTCAAGGCTCTTGAACCAAAGACTCGCACTTTTCTCTCAAAGCACTTCCCTGGACAAGGCCACTCCCCGACAGGCCGCCCCCAAGAGCAAACCTTGCTTACATTGGCCGATTAATTACCTAATTTGCCAATTTGCCAAATTAGGAATTAAATACCTCAGCCAATCACAGAACTCACTCCTTCACCTGCTGCTCCGCTTCCGACCTTGAAGCTATGCATTCTTCTATGTATATCTCACCGCATTACCTCCATGTATATAATAGTCACCTTTTAGACCAGGAAAGACATTTAAAAAAAGACAGCTGGTTGCTCCAGCACTTGCAAAGATGCTCATTAAATTATTTTTTGGCACAAATGAGTTTCACCGTATTTTGAATCATTTCACTGAAGTTAATTGTGGGGGAATAAAAGGCCAGACCAAGTAACGTAGCTTCCTGGACACACAAGAGATTGCGGATGCTCAAATCCTGAGGTGAAAACAAACTGGTGGAGGAATTGAGCTGGCTCAGCAGCATTTGTAGAGGCAAATGGATGGACAATCTTTCAGGTCAGCTACCATATAAAATTGAAGGGCCCAGATGCAGTAAATAAATGGAAAATAGACCATTCAAAATTTAATAGACAAATATCTGGAATAATTGGTAGATCAATCAGAAGTCTAGTGGGGTAAAAATCTTTTCTCGCAAAGAATGGTAGGAATCTGTAATGAAATGGTTGAATGGAAGGAACTTAAACAATATTTTTTAAAACTTGGACATGCCTATCAAGCTACAAAATTAGTACTGTAAGGTGAAACTAGGTTTCTCAATCAGCAGTGGGATGATAGGCTGAATGGTTGCGCTCTGTGTCGTGAGTTTACTGTGATTCTTAATTGGCCCATGTCATTCTGCAGCACGATCTCTCCTCAGACGATTGTCAGTCTAACACCATATATCAAGCCCTAAAACCAAATCATATTGGTATTGGATGGTGGAAAAGGTCCTGTGTTAATCATAAATTATCGTAGACTTCTGTCCCAAAATGAACAACTGAGATAAATGTTTCTAATCTGTGGAATCACGTCTTCCTTCTGAAAAGAAATGAGTTCCCAGTAAAATATGTGAAATTTCTGGGCGAGTGATTTCCCTAAAATGTATGTAATTATGTCATAATCCCAAATTGTTAGTGGATTTTCTATTGTGTTCATTGCTTAGTGGAATTAATTAAATAGAAATTCAGTCAGTGCATTGACCATAAATATATGTTCTACAATTGTGTTATTGTTGAGGTTTACCCTTTACTTCTAAAGGGTGGCTGTGTCTATTCAGCAGCATTGTTTCAGAAGTCTCAGAGATTTGTTCACAGCAACAAGTTAAATCCTGAATGTAATTAGATAGAAAAAAATATCAGTAGCACTATTTCAAAATAACCCATTGCTAATATATTTTGAGTAACGGTGAACCTGAGGGTGAATGATTTCTGCAACATTGGCATGGATATTAATCACTGTGGAATGATTCAGAGTGAGATTATAAGTATTTATTTTAGTATTTGGACTATACTTATACTATCCTTCCTTCCTTCTTGAATTTTTTTCCATGTTACTTCTGTCTAAATTCCCTAAAGGGAGTAGAACTTAATTTATCAGTGCAGACAGTTAATCCCATCTACACTGATGCACCTGGTAGTATTAAGAACCAGAATATTTAATTGGGATGAAGTTTATTGCATTTCTATTCCTGGTACACCAGCTCTCAGCAGCGGTAGAGTCGCTGCCTGATAGCGTCAGAGCCCCAGGTTCCATCCTGACTATGGGTGTTGTCTGTATAGAATTTGTATGTCTCCTTGTGACCGCATGGGTTCACTCGCCTGAAAAACCTCGAGCTGGATCGACTGTCAGCGATGAAACCGGTAGCCGGATCGACCGTCCACACACACGCACGCACGCACACACACACACACACACACACACACACACACACACACACACACACACACACACACACACACACACACACGGAAAAGCGGGGAATGCTGGCTGAAATTCACACCCGCGATGAAGGTAAAAGACGGCTGGCACAGTTACGGTAAGTCCTTTATAGAGCACGGAGAGGGGGAGAGAAGGGGGGACAAGGGGGGGAGAAGGAGTGGAGACACTTTTAAGAAGCCAGCCAACTTTTAATAAAGTTTAGCGGGCATTTAACATTACCGGTCGGTTTACTTACCTTTTTTTTCTCAACGAGCTTTAAGGGGCTGTCCCACTGCAACAACCTATTTGTCGAGTTTAGGAGAGTTTGAAAAAGTGTCATGTTGAAGACCTCCTTCGATTATGTTGAAGACTAGCTTTGGGAAAATTGGACATCGAATAGTGGGGAGTGAAGACAACCTCCTTCGATCTCCTTCGACCTCCCTTCGACTATGTTGTAGACTATCTACGACTACCTTCGATTACCTTTGACTACCCTCGATTACCTATGAATAACATGTCGACCTACTGCGAGTAAACCTACGAGTAAAAAAAAAATCGATTTTTCCATTGCGATCTTTTTTAACTCGCAGGCATTTTTCAGCATGTTGAAAAATACGCCGCGACCTAACTGAGGTCTCGAGTACACGGGGACTACTCTCAAGCATGAAGGAGAGTTACAAAGACCTTCCAGGACCACGTGTCGACTATGCTGCGAGTATGAGTCGAGGGCAAACTCTTCTAAGCTCGCCAATTAGGTCGCCACAGTGGGATCGCCCCTTTTGTGGGACAGGCCCTTCATACATACTTTTTTTTATCAATTATCCACTGCTTGCATTATAATAGTAGCAAATCTACCGCTGCACCACCGTACCGCCTCCTTTGAGAGGAAGTCTGGACAAAAATGTACAAATATAATTTTCTTCCCTTGCTTTTTTTGGTCACACATTACATTGTTGTATTCTTAGCTATGCTGCTCTCTGGTGGTTAACAGTGTCACCAGAGAGGAGTTGTGATTTAGAAGAGTCCTTCAACCCTCACCTCTTCCCGATCTAAAGGAATAGGAGGTCCTAACTCTAAGCTTCCTCATAACCATGCAGCTAAATTGAAGAATTTTATACCTAGAGCACTGTGCATATCACTTTGAGTCCTACAGTGCTGAAGACATAGTTTTATTAAATGCATAGAATCAACAGTATGGAAACAGGCCCTTTGGTTTAACTTGTCCATGCAAACCAAGATGGCCATCTGTGCTTGTTCCATTTTTCCATATCCCCATAGCCTTCGCTCTCCATATACCTGAAACAAATGTCTTATAGACTGCCTTGCATGGTAGTTCATCACATCATGTACAGTTCCCATACAGAGGAAAGTTACATCTCTTTCGTAAAGCTTTATCTCCCCATTAAAATACTGGTAACATCTGAACAGATAGCAGGTCTTTATAAGGCAAAGGCTCAGTAGGACAATTTCCCAGGGAGGAGATTGCAGGAAGTTATTGTTCTACCACAAAGAGTGGTTGGTTTAATAATGATTGTAGTACTCTTCAAGTACTTTGTGGCTCCACATTCAGGTATACTTATGTAGGCATCACAAGCTTTCTGTAAATTATAGACTGATAGACTTTTGCAGGAAATTCCAAGCCATTATTTTGTGGGGCTGAAAATGTTTAAACCTCCCATCCAAAGATAATAATTACTTCAAACTCACAGGAACAGAATATCAGATGTCATTGAGAAAATGCAAAACTTAACATTTGCATTCAAATACCCTGAATTTGAACTTGTAAATGTATTACTTCTCAGCTTGTTGACTTTGATCTCATTATAACAGAAGCAATGGTGAAAAAATTGATGCATTGTCATGGCATCAGCAGTCAGAGCTATTCTAGAGGGAGGTATTTCTACTTTTGTGTAATTAGCCTGGTTGTTATCCAGGGAATCATAACTTATGACGAGCTATTGAGACATACGTTTCTTTTTCTGAAGCAGTATTTTTACATCGCAACAAGTCTGCCATCTGTTCAAGGACAAACTCATCATCCAGGAGCACTTTGGCTGATGATATGTGTTTGTCATCAAATGAGTATCATGCACCAATGTATGATCCAATTACAAATTATTGATGGCTATAGTGATATTTTTGTATCAAATCACATTGCACTGCACAGGTTGCTGCGATTGACAGGCAAACTCATTACTTTAAGGAACCACATTTAGGTCAAATCATTGAAGTTTCTTGATCATTATGGGGTTTTCTTCCGACCAGGTTTTCTTTCCATCTTTTGATTTTTTTAATCCATTTTTGCATCAAATGATTCACACCCTTTTTAAGAAATGTTAATTTTCTCTGCTGAAATACATGGGAAGAATTTTATGCAAGTATTTGATACCTCGGCATCGAAATGCAAAGATGAGGAACTTGGTGGTTTATAAATGCAACGAATATCATTTTACATTGTTCAAATATAATTTGATCTCTGTTATATAATGACAAAATGGTGCTGAATAGTCAGCGCCAAGCTGTAAATTAGAATTTAATAAATTGCTCCATATTATAGTTCTTTCATGTCTTGTAAAGCTGAAGCAAATAAGAATTTCATTGTTCCAATCTAGCAATTAAACACTCTTGACACTCTTGACATTTGCTGAAGAAAAAAAAGGAAATAAGGCACATGCATTGAGATTCAAAAAGTATTGCACTTTTGCAACTTCAGGCTGTAGATTAATTGCAAAGTGTAATCAGTAAAGTGGAGGAGAGTGGGAAGTTACAAAGACCTATAAACAAACTAAACAAATAGGGAAAGGATCATGAATCATCCTATCATTACCAGAGAGCAGTGCAAAACTACTATCTAGCTCTTTGGTGACCCTTGGACTATCCTTGATCGGACCATGCTAGCTTTACCTTACACTAAATGTGATACCCTTATCATGTATCTATACACTGGCTCAGCCAGTGGCACCTAGGAATAGACTGGGTGACAACCAAGAATAGTTTGGTGACTACTGGAGAGACAGTTGACGGCACAGAAAGACGGCATCCGGGAATGGCTGGGTTAGCACCCCAGTCTGTGTCTTTCGTGAGAAAGACACCCAACAAAGCTACAGAAAGGCCTAATGAACCATCGTGGCCTAAACATCCATCAGGCGAGAATGAAATGCTCGGAGAAGGAGAAAGTGGTGCAGTGCACAGGCCTTGAACCTGGTGAGACGCAGGAGGAGCCCGGCCGGGAGTCACCCCACAGAGCCCAGTCCCTCCATGCACTAGAGTCCCCCAACCCCTGCAGAGTAGATATTAAGATGGCTGATCCGTGGGCGGTTGCTGCTGGGATGCAAGTCGGGGCCTGATCAACCCCGGCTGAGTCGCCTGGGCGGGGGTGTCTGATGTTGTGAGACCCGAAACACCCAATGACCCCAGGTCACATCACTGAGGATGCGTCCCAGCGCATCTAGAAGATGTATATTTTTCACATAAATGCATCGATTGTATTGTTTTTCTGCTAGCTGATTAGCACACAACAAAAGCTTTCCACTGTACCTTGGTACACGTGACTAAACCAAACTGAGCTGATGTCATATTGACCCCAATGTAGGGAAGCAGAGATTAGCAATTTTGAATTTGAGAAAGATAATATTTTCTTAATGGAAAAATTTGTAACTATGGAAGAATGTGCAACAATAAGTAAGAACTTGCACATGGGTATAAAAGGTAATCAGTAAGGCTTTATCTGAAGAAAGGTCTCGACCTGAAACGTCACCCATTCCTTCTCTCCAGAGATGCTGCTGAGTTCCTCCAGCATTTTGTGTCTTCCCGGGCTTTATGTCATGTTGGAATACAAAAACAAGAGATCTTGTGTTTCACTTGCACAAAGTATTTGACAGAATCTGCATCCGCATTTGGCATCTAAAAGTGGAAATGTGCAGGACAAGGTTTTTACAAAGAGGGTAGGGAATGCCTGGAATGCCCTACCTGGGGTGGTTTGATAGTGGCATTTAAGAAACATTTCCATTAATGCACTACCTTAACCTAATGTAGGCCCTCTTGTATTTGATTATTCTATCCTAAATGTCTACACTATCAAGTAGTAGCATCTAGCAGTGGCTGCGCCACCGTGCAGCTTTGACAGCCTTCCTCATAATCTACGATCGCAGCAATCTTATTGTCCTCAGCAAACTTACTGGATAGGCGTAGGGAAATGCAGGGAATGGAGGTATATGGATTATGTGCAGGGAGATAAGAGTTGATCTTGTTACCAAGTTCAGCACATACATTATGGGCATGAGGGCCTGTTCTTGTGTTATACTGTTCTATGTTCTGTGCTGTCTGTTCTGGGGGGCAGTATAAACTCACCAAAATAATGTAAGGTTAATATAAAGTTATAGGCAGGCTATTTACAGCCAAATTTGTGAAGCTTTTTTATACAAGGAATAATGGAAGTTTGAAATTCATACTGCAAAAGTGGAAATATTTTAAACATTTGAGATTGAGATTGGTATGTTTTGATCACATATGTGTACCAAGTAATGTGGAAGAGAATAAAGTTAGGAGTTAGAGACCTAAATGAAAACAAGAATAGTCAGGAAGGACTGAAAGGCCTTTCCCAGTTCCAACCATCCTCAGTAAAGGGGCTGTCCCACTATGGTGACCTAATTGGCAAGTTTAGAAGAGTGTAGGAGAATTTGAAAAAATGTCATGTTGAACACCTCCTTCGAATATGTAGTAGACCTCCTTTGACCACCTTTGACTATGTTGAAGACCAGCTTCGACTAGCTACGACTAGCTTCGGGAAAAGTGGACACCGTTGGATTACCTTCGACTACCCTCGTTTACCTACGAATAACATGCCGACCTACTATGACCTACTACGACTAAACTTATGAGTAAAAAAAGTATCGATTTTTTCCATGGCGACCTTTTTTTACGCGCGGGCATTTTTCAACATGTTGAAAAAGATGCTGCGACCTAGCTGAGGCCTCGAGTACACGGGGACCACTCTTGAGCATGAAGGAGAGTTACTAAGACCTCCTACGACCTTGTGTCAACATTGCTGCGAGTATGAGTCGAGGGCAAACTCGTCTGAACTCGCGGATTAGGTCGCCACAGTGGGACAGCCCTTATAGTGAAACTGAAATGTAATTCTAGGATGGTTGGAACATACTCCAGTATTCTTTTTGTGTTCTGTTAAATTGTGTTCTGTAATCTATTGAGAACAAGAATCTTGGTTTTTTTGCATGATACAACTTTTGTTTCATACAACATACAATGTTAAGAACTTCACCTACAAATAATATTTTAAGATATTCTCAGGAATTCTGAATTCACATTCAAAGGGAAAATTAAAATTTTCTTTTTAATTCTCAAATAACAAAATTGAATTGTGCTCATCCTTGGCAAGATGACAATGCTTCCTCGACTATTTGCATAATAATCATTTATCTAAATGTTTAAATGTGATCGTGAAATACAAAATACAATGACACTTACGTGGTACCAAGATTTAAAATCTGTACCGTGTTTCGTATTTTTTGCTGAAAAAGTTGTTGCTATATTTTCTATTAATTTCCGGTCATTGTCGATTTTTCCAGATAGATTGAATCTCATAGGCATGTGAACTCTTGGGTAAATGTTTTCATTTGGGAAGGGAAAATAGAAATAACAATGTAATCACACACTTGTTCTTATAATTCTATGCAGGGAAGATTGAAAATATTTATGGCCATTTCAGCCGCTTAAATTCACCATTGTCAATTTTTCAAGCACTTGGATCCATGGGCATGTGCATTTAGAGATATTGGGCAAGTGTCCATTTGCTGGTCTCAATTGAGTTATGCTGCAACAGGCTTTCTGACTGACCTGATTATTTTTCCAATCCAACCCAAAGTGTTTTCACTTACAGTAAATGTCCTAAAGCTCCATCTAAGTGGCAAATTTAATCCAGCCTTTTTGAGTTGAACAGTCATTCTCAATATTATCTCCAGAAATGTGAAATAAATGAGAAAAACTGGTTGTGCTGAAAAATTCACAAAGTGTATTTTAAAACCTGAGTTTATTGATAGCAACACTTCGAGTTCCCAACACAAAATTTGATTTGAACGTCCAACAATGATTTTGATTTTGCAAGGAAGTTGGATAAGTGCAAAAGGAAGCCTGAAAATAGTTGCTTGGTACGGAAGAAGAATGTATGTATCCACTTTTACCTTGAAGATTTGTTTTAGACTGATGAACATCCACCAGGGAATATATGAGAAAAAATTCCAGTTTATAGATTATTCTGAAACCTGCAGAAACATATTTGTAAAGACAATTTCCAATCGTCATTGTAAAATATTTGGAAAACAGGTTTTAAGAGAAAATAGGTTTAAACTGGCCATTTGCCCCACCAAGTCCATGCCAACCATCAATCATCTGTTCACACTAATTCCATGTTATCCCACTTCTCATCCATTCACTACACACTGAGGGCAATTTTACAGAGGCCAATTAACCTACAAACCCACATATCTTTGGGATGTGGGAAGAAACTGGAGCACCAGAGGAAACCCACATGGTTACAAGAATT
Organism: Raja brachyura; assembly: GCA_963514005.1. The sequence goes on from OY740782.1 coordinate 44,125,738, forward strand.
ACTTCAAACTCCACACGGACAGCAACTGTGGTCAGGCTCGAAACCAGGCCTCTGTGAGACAGTGACTCTACCATCTGTGCCACTGTGCTCCCCTTATTATAGTCATACAGCATGGAAACAGGCCCAACTTACCCACAACAACCAATATGTCCCTACTACACTAGACCCACCTGCCTGCATTTGGCCATGTCCTTCTAAACCTGTCCTATCCATGTACCTGTCTAATTATTTCTTAAATGTTGTGATATTCCCTGCCTCAACTACCTCCCCTGGCAGCTTGTTCCATGCATCCACCACCCTTTGTGTGAAAAGGTTACCCCTCAGATTCCTATTAAATCTTTTCCCCTTCACCTTAAACCTATGTCCTCTGGTTCTTGATTCTCCTACTCTGGGCAAGAGACTCTGTAGGTCTAATCCAATCTATTCCTCTCATGATTTTATACACCTCTATAAGATTATCCTTTAACCTCCTACGCTCCAAGGAATAGTCCAAGCCTGCTCAACCTCCCCTTATAGCTCAGACCCTCGAGTCCTGGCAACATCCTGGTAATTCTCTCTGCATCCATTCCAACTTGACAACATCTTTCCTATAACCTGCTACCAAGAACTGAACATATATTTTAAATGCGGCCTCACCAATGTCTTATATATATTGTCACTTGTACTGAGGTACAGTAAAATGTTCAAGTGTCGTCCAGGCAAATCATGATCTCCCGGTTGCCAAACACATTAATTCCTCTTCCCATTCCCACACTGACCTTCCTGTCCGAGACCTCCTCCATGGTCAGAGTGAGGCTAATCACAAATTGGAGTGTGGCTAATTACAGTATCTTATATTTTGCTTGGACAGCTTACAACCCAGTGGTGTGAATATTGATTTCTCTAACTTCAAGTAACCCCTACACTACCACTCTCTCCATCCCTCTCCCACCCTAGTTGCACCAGGTTCCTGTTCCCACCTAGCAAACAGCTAACAATGGCCTGTTTCCAAGATTTAGTATATCTTACCTGATGGGAAAAGAGAGAATGACTGGAATATGAGTGCTCCTTGATTATGCTGGTTGGCAGGGAGTTTGGTTTATGTGATACACTGGGCTCTGTTCACAACTCTGCAACTCCTGGCCAAACCAAGCTATGATTTTTGATAGGATTATTTCTTTGGTACAGCTGTAGAAATTGGTAAGAGTGATTGGTAAGACCATGGAGATATACCAAATTTTCTTAGCTTGCAAAAGAGGTTGAGGTATTGGTAAACTTTCTTGACTGTGTCGTGAATGTGGTTAGACTAGAACAAGTTGTTGATAATATATACCGAGATACCTAGGAACTCGAACCTCTAGACCATGTCCACTTCAGTACCATCGATACAGACGGGTGTGTCTTCAACCCCATTTACTGAAATTGATGATCAACTTTGTTTTTCTGACCTTCAGGGAGAGGTTGTTATCTTTTTCTTTTTTTTTTAAATATTTTTTTATTTGAAGTAACCAGTTTACAATGTATAAGACAAATTTAAAACTATCACCTTAATTCAATATTTCTACAAATAACACATCGATAATTAATATCTTCTATTTTTTTGAAAATAAAGATAGAAAGAGATATATAAGAAAAAAGAAAAAGAAAAAAAAGAAAAAAGGAAAGAAGAAAGATAAAAAACAAGCTACAAATAAAAATTGAAAAAAAATATATATATAAATCAAAAACAACTAAATACATTATACGTGAAATTATTTCAAACACTAATATCAATGGGACATTGCACATTAATCCCGATATGAAAATGAATTATTCTCATCAGAATCCGTAGGGTACCCGTCGAGCCGTGATGCCAAGAACAGCTACTTCTCTAGATACTGTATATATGGAGACCATATCAGTTCAAAAGAATTATACTTGTCCAAGAGGACAAATCTAATTCTTTCCAAATGTAACGTCTCCAACATCTCTGCTGTCCACATTTTAATTGTGGGGGATAATGTTCCCTTCCAAAATTTCAGTATGATTTTTTTCCCTATTATCAAGCAGTAATCAAAGAAATTTCTTTGATTTACTGTAAATACCAAATTTGACTCCGGAATTCCAAGTATTATTAATTTTGGGTCAGGGTCCAGTTTAACTTTAAGAACTTCAGAAATAACTTTAAAAATTTCTGTCCAATAATAATTCAACTTTGGACATGTAACAAAACTATGTATTAAATTTGCTTCTAGATTCTTACATTTATCACAAATAGAGGAGAGATTGGGAAAAATACTATTTAATTTAGTTTTCGAGTAATGTAATCTATATAATACTTTAAATTGTATCAATGTATGTCTGGCATTTAAAGAACACCGATGTATTCTTTGTAGGCTTTCTTCCCAATTTTCTTTTGTTATAGATAATCCAATTTCTTCTTCCCATGCCTGGCGATATGTTTCAGTTATTGGGTTCTCCTTATCCAGAATAATATTATATATATAAGCTATTAACTTTTCCGTATTTGGATGTAAATTAAACAATTCGTCTAATAAGCCTGGTTCTTTATTTTTATAATCTTGTGTATTACATTTAATATAGTCTCTAATTTGTAAGTACCTAAACAAGTGTTGCGAAGGTAATCCAAAGATGTCTTGTAACTCCTGAAATAAAAGAAATTTTCCATTTCTATAAAGGTGCTCTATCCTTTTGATTCCTAAATCCTCCCAATGTCTAAACCCCCCCATCTAATATTGAGGGTTTAAACAATGGGTTATTCCTAATTGGTAATATAAAAGAGAAATTATCTAGATGTAAAGTCTTAACTATCTGTTTCCAAATGCGCCTATTATTATAAATTATAGGGTTGTCCCTATAAGTCTTTTTTTGTACTTCCTTTGGGGCAAAGAGAATCGAGCCTATGTTGAAAGGTAAACAGTCTTCCTTTTCCATCTTTAACCACATTGGTTCATAATCCATATGTACCCACCAGAAATTCATATTCTTAATCTGGACTGCCCAGAAGTAATATAGAAAATTTGGAAGTGCTAACCCTCCATTTATCTTAGATTTACATAAATGTTTTTTACTTATTCTATGACTTTTATAGTCCCAAATAAAACTATTAACGATATTATCAATTTTTTTTAAAAAAGTTTTCGGGAGAAAAAAAGGAATAGCCTGAAACAGATATAACAATTGTGGTAAAAAAACCATCTTGATAGCGTTTATTCTGCCAATCATAGATATAGGAAGTGTTTTCCAATATGAAATATTTTTTATAAGTTTATCTAATAGTTGAGGATAATTAGATTTAACTAATAACTTATAAGATTTAGATACATTGATTCCTAAATATTTAAATCTATCTGTAACTATTTTTAATGGATATTGTTGTAATATATTTAAATTTATGCCAGTTATAGGCATAATATCACTTTTATTCCAATTGATCCTATATCCTGAAAATGTGCTAAATTCAGTTATAACATTAAACAGCTTAGGAATACTACGTTCCGGTCTTGTAATATAAATCAAAACATCATCTGCATATAAAGAAATTTTATTAGTTGTTGTGTCGGTATTATAACCATATATTTCCGGTTCAGATCTAATTCTTTCAGCCAAAGGCTCTATCACCAAAGCAAATAATAAAGGGGATAGCGGGCATCCCTGTCTGCATCCCCTAAAAAGCTTAAATTTAGGTGATAGTATTTGATTAGTTAAAATTCTTGCAGTAGGGTTAGAATATAATATTCTTACCCATTTACAGAATCCATCCCCCAGTTGAAACTTTTCCATTATATTAAATAAATATGACCATTCCACCTGATCGAATGCTTTTTCTGCATCTAACGATATAACTGCTAATTCCGTGTCCCGTCTTCTTCTTGAATATATAATATTAAACAGGCGTCTAAGATTATGTGATGAGTAACGTTTTGGAATAAAACCTGTTTGATCATGATGTATTAATTTAGAAATCACCATACTTAACCTCCGAGATAAAACTTTAGTTAATATTTTTTGGTCTGTATTTAGAAGAGCAATCGCTCTATATGATCCAGGATCTTCCAGATCCTTGTCTAACTTAGGAATGAGTGTAATAGTAGATTCATTTAAAGATTCTGGTAATTTTCCTTGTTCATATGCATATCTATACACTATTTGTAATCTTGGGGAAATTAGATCTTGAATTTTTTTAATAAAATTCTGCACTCAGGCCATCGGGGCCTGCAGCTTTTCCATTCTTTAACGAACCAATTGATTCTTCAATATCTGTTACTGATATTTCAGCATTTAACAATTGCCTACTTTCCTGATCTAAACTATTAATATGACATTTTTGTAGAAATGTTTCCATTTCATCTGTTTGTCCTGTTGATTTCGATGAATAAAGATTTTGATAATATTGTAAAAATGTGTCATTAATATCTTTTGGTATAGTCAGTATATTTCCCTGCACAGATCTAATTCTATGTATCATTTTTTCATCGTCTAGTTTTCTGAGTTGTCGTGCTCACAATTTTTGTGGTTTATCTCCAAATTCAAAATGCACTTGTTTGGTTTGTTGAAAAAGTTTAATGACTTGGTTGGAATATATTTTATTTAATCTATATTTTAATATTGCGATTTTATTACTTAACTCTTTGGAAGGATGTTTTATATTTTCACTATCTAGTTGTTTTATCTCCTTTTCTAACTTTTGCTCCATCTTTCGATTTTCTTTATTAAAATATGCTTGTGCTGATATTATTGCACCACGCATAAATGCTTTAAATGTATCCCAGAGTAGCAATGGGGAAATCTCAGGTTTATCATTAGTTTCAAAAAATAATTTAATCTGTTCCTCCACATGGTTACAACAATCCTTGTCCTTTAATATCTGGGGGTTAAATCTCCAAGTGGTAGTTTTATTAACTATATCTTTTAGTTTTATCTTGAATGTTAGCGGGGCATGATCTGAGATAATAATATTGTGATATTTTGCATCATACGTGAAAGGAAGTATTTTTGAATCTATTAAAAAATAATCTATCCTCGAATAGGTCCCAAATACAGGTGAGTAAAATGAATATTCACGTCCGGTTGGGTTATCCAATCTCCAGATATCCTTAACATTCGATGTATTAATAAAATAATTTATAAGTTTACTTCATTTAGAAAGAGCTTTCCTTTTTGTAGAAGATCTGTCTAGATAGTTATCTAAAGTACAGTTTAAATCACCCCCAATTATTAAATTATATTGAGTGGATATAGGAATATTATTAAATATTTTCTTAAAAAATAATGGATTATCAAAATTGGGTGCATATATATTCATAAGAATTACTTTTTTAAAATATAATTCCCCTGTAAGTATTACATATCTACCCTCCTTATCCTCTATTATAGAACTAGGTTTATAAGGTATACCTTTACGAATAATTATTGCAACTCCTCTCGATTTATGTATAAATGACGAGTGATACACCTTTGAGATCCATTTAGCTGTTAATCTATATTGAGCATCTTTTTTGAGATGAGTCTCTTGAAGAAACGTAACATCTGATTTCAATCTGTTCAACTGAGCTAACACCTTTCCCCTTTTAATTGGTTCATTAATTCCCTTAACATTCCAACTACAAAAGGTAATTCCCTCACTCCCAATCTTAACATTCATATCTTGCATTTTACTATTAGGGTGGCTTTTTTTGGAGTAGCCTTCTCGACACCTCCAGCTCAACATTATACCCCAACATCAATCCGATGAAAATTATCATCTCCATTAATCCATGTACATGTCTGCTTAACCTAATTATGTAATATAAATCGTAACTATATTCACATAGTATATAATATAAAATCAAGTATCTAATATATAAAAAATAGTAGAAAATGTAAATACAAAAAAAGTAAAGGGTGATAAAAGAGTGTCCAGAAAAAAAGAAACTACACTTATATAGAGTGTAGTGTGCACTAGTGGAAGCCACACTAGCATGGCAACTAATCTAATCTTCCGTTTTTTAGAAAAAAGATGTTGATTATTCCAGCTCCTATCTAGAATACTGTGTATATTGCGGTGGGGTACTAACTTTATATACTTAGTAATTATTTCTATTATTCATATTACTAGTTTCTAATTATTAGTTTCTATTATAATTAATATTATAATAAGTGATACTATGTAAGGGGAATAAGTAAGATCATAATAATTAGTAATTAATACAGTGCCACAACTTCATGTCCATTATTCCGCCTTTTTCTTGATGAATAATTCATAACCGCAGGTCCGTAAAGTTCATTCATTTTCATCTTCTTCCAGTTCTACTTCTTCTTCTTCTTCTGCCTTCTTCTGTATATCCCGAGCGAATTCTAATGCTTCCGTATGCTTCACGAAACGGTATTCCTTGTTGTCATAGGTCACTCTCAGTGTTGCTGGGTACATCAGACCATATCTGAGATCCTTTGTATCCTTTATATTTCTCAGGATGAGTCTTGTTGCTGTGAATAGAGATCTTCTCTTAGCCACTTCAGCCGGGTAGTCTCTGAAGATACTGATGTTGTCTCCCTCGTATTTCAAATTTTTCTTTCTTATTATTATCTTCATCATTTCTTCAAAGACGTGATCGTAAGCCACCTTTACAATCATTTGTCTTGGTGGTGCACCTCTCCCAGGGACCCGTCTTAAAGCCCTATGGGCACGGCCCAACAGAGGCTCTTGATCCAAATTCAGAATGTCCTTGAGGAGTTTTGCAACAAATTTTCGTGGGTCTTGATTTCCTTCGCGACCCTCGGTCAGTCCTACTATACGCAAATTCTTACGTCTTTGACGCCCCTCCAAATCAATACATTTCTCATTTATTTTGCGTAATAACTCTGAGAGACGTTTATTCTCGGCGTGTAGCTTCTCACTCTCCTTAGCACTTTTTACAGCAAACTCAGCCAGTTCTTTAATCGCATCATTTTGTTGGTCAAGTGTGGCTAAAATAGGATCTATCCTCTCCTCTATCTTCGCATCCATCATTTGCTCCATCCCAGCAACCTTATCGTTTACCTCAGCCGTTCGGTTTTGTATCTCCTCGTCCGCCTTTATTTTCCATTCATTCATCATAATCTTTACCGTCTCTGTAACTTCTTTTGTTAATTCTTCTTTAATTCTGTCGTGAGACATCAGGATATCTGCTTTTAAAGATTTTATTTCATCTTTATATTCTTTATATTCCTTCTTACTTTCTGTCTGCGTTTCTTTCTACATTTTCTTCATCTCACCCAGCAAGGATTTTTTAAGTTCTTCCATTTCACTTTTTCTCTATGAAATCTCTTCTTGGGAAGCAGCCAAAGTCGAGCCCGGGGGTTTGGTGAGGCCTACCTCCTTTCTTGAGCCTTTTTTTGCCGGGGGGGGGGGAGGAGGAGTGCATTTTAAAATTCTTACTGAAGTCGCGCGCCTGATGACGTCACGCAGCTTGCAATCGCACCCGGAGCCGTTTAAAGTCGTTCTCCTGCGGTAAGTACCGTTAGTAGCCTCCTTAAACCCCGTTTTTTTTGCAGATTTTTTCGGAGCTAATCTGGCGCTGTTCTCTCTTAGAACATGGCGCCACCGGAAGTGAGGTTGTTATCTTGACACCAGGTTACTAACCTCTCTATCTCCTTCTTGGACACTATTTGGTCATTGTTCGTGATCCAGCCCATTACAGGGGTGTCATCTGCGAATAGAGCAGCATGTAGCCACACAGCCGTGAGTGTATGGGGAATATGGTAAGGGCCTGACTATGCTGCCTTGCAGGACACTCGTGTTGAGAATTATTGTCGAGGAGCGGGCACAACTTCTGCCTCACAGCACCAGAGACCCAAGTTTCACCCTGAGCTCAGGTGCCGTCAGTATGGAGTTTGCACATTCTCCCTCTAACAACGTGCGTTTCCCTCGAGTGCTCCGGTTTCCTCCTACATCTCTAAGACGGACGGGTTTGTTGGTTAATTGGCCTTTGGACACTGCCCCTAGTGTAATGGATGCAAAAGTGGAATAACATAAAACTAGTGTGTACAAGTGATCGATAATCAGCATGGACTCAATGGGCCAAAGAGCCCATACTGCATCTTTCCATCAATCAATTATGTCCAACTGAAACATTCCACATACAAATGTTCATATCAGTCAAAAAATGGATAATACTGCCTGACATTTGATCTTCCTGGTATTTTAATGGGAAAAGGGGAAGGATGAGGCCAACTTGTTATTTAGAAATCAGTATTGGTTGGAAGAAGTTGCAAAACCAGTAAAGATAAAGCAGTGTAATAATGATTTTACGTCGGAGTCACGTGAGTGACTACGTGAAGACCCCGCCAGCACGCATGCGCGACATATCGTCGAACGCATTGCGGAAGCGACAGTCGGGAGGAGGGTCGCTCCTCCAGCGTAAGTTTAAAAACTTACGGAAGGTAAGTCTCACCTGTGGTGGTGAGCGTGGCGACTCGGTATTTTCTTGTTACAGGAAGAAAAAGCCAACATGGAGTCGCGAAAATCAAAAAGAGCAGCGGCAAAATCTGCTGCTTTGGGCAGCAGCCAGCAGCGTGCCGCTACTCCTGAGCTGCAGGTGTTACCGGCAGCTCCCGACTTTTCGCCGATGAGGACCGCAGGTACGCCGCGGTCGGGCGGCAGAACCACCCGAAAGTCAGATGGGGCCGCAGACTCAGCTGGGTCCGGACCCGAAGACACCCCGTTCGCTGATAGCGACGGCGGGCGTCTTTCCCGCATGGAGCGGATGATGGAGCAGTTGCTCCAGCGTGACCAGCTTTTGCAGGGGCAGAGTCACAGTGGGCCTCTTCGCAGGCCCACGGCAGAATCCTACCATGGACTGCCAAATGTCTCACCCTCTTCGCAAGGGAGCATTAGGGGTCAGAACTGGGCTGACCCTGAAGAAGGGGATTTGGCTGAACAACCAGCAGTGTCAGGGGTGCAGGAAGAGTTACTGGATATGGTGAATAAACATGCTGTTCCTACACAGAAAGGACTGCCTATTCACCAGAAGCTGGCAGCCAGCATTAACTACATGGCTACCAACCAACTTCAGGAGCAAGCCGTTAATGCAACAGCTGAGAAGTATCTCGCTCCTGAGAATTGTAACTCTCTGAATGTTCCTGCAGTGAATAACCCTATATGGGGGAACATGAGCCCTACCATCAGAGGGCAAGAAATCAAGCTTCAGAAGATTCTGAAACTTTTGGCCGCCGGTATTACAGCAGTGGCTAGGACTGCTGTAGGGGTGGAGTTACCAGAAGAACTGCAAGATGCTCTAGCTTTGCTGTGTAACACACAGTTCAAAATAAATAACTACTGGAAGAGCATCATCAAACCTGTGCTTAATCCAAAATTTGCGGGGTTATGCAGGTCAGGTAACTTGCAACCACCTAATCTGCTGTTTGGGGATAACCTTCCAAAACAGGTGACAGACCTGGATGAGGAGGCCAAGGCTATAGGCCTGATTAAGGTACCTGGTGCCTCTAAACCCCACTATCAGCAGCGGCAGCACCCCTACACACCCACCGGACAGCGATATTACAACAGACCGTCCGGTGGTGAAAGCTCGAAGGCCGGCCCACCTGCACAACGGTCTTTTTTAGGCCATGGCCCAGCCCGGCCTTCTTGGAAAATGCGCCATCCCTACAACTCAGCAACACAGCAACACAAGAAGCAAGGGCAAAGACCGCAACACCAGCAGTAACCATGGAGGTAGGTGGGTCTGATTCCCTCAGGAACATTGCATGTCTAAATTCATCTAATGTGGGGGGACGGTTGCACTTGTTTCATGAAGTATGGCGCACCTTTACCTCTGATCCTTACATACTCGGAAGTATTCAGGGTTATAAAATTGAGTTTATTCACGAACTCCCTACCCCAGTTCAGCATTCGCCTAGCCGAAAGTTTATACTTTCACAGAAAGAAAGAACGGCAGGCCATGCTGAACTATCTAGACTAATTAACAAAGGGGTAATTGAGAAGACTATCAGAGAATCTCAGGAGTTCGTATCAAATATATTTACCAAAACTAAAAAAGATGGCGGGTGCCGCATCATCATAGACCTGACCGAACTAAATACTTCCGTTCAGCCATGGGATGATCAGTTCCATTGGATGATCAGCCATGATCACATTGAATGGCGGTGCAGGCTCGAAGGGCCGAATGGCCTACTCCTGCACCTATTTTCTATGTTTCTATGTTCAGTATGTTCATTTTAAAATGGACACTTTTGTCACGGCTAGACAGCTAATATCTGAAAGGTACTACATGGCTTGCATTGATCTTAAGGATGCATACTATTCAGTACCTATACATAAGGATCATAGGAAATACCTGAAATTTATCTGGATGGGACAATTATGGCAATATAAAGCCTTACCCAATGGGTTATCATCAGCACCCAGGCTGTTTACCAAAATATTGAAACCAGCTTTAGCCTATTTAAGGAAACAAAACCATATTGTCATGGCTTACCTTGATGATATCCTCATTATCGGGGAGAATTTGGAAATGGCTACATTGGCAGTTCTAGCCACAAAACATTTTTTTCAAAAACTGGGATTTATCATACATCCAGATAAATCGAAATTGGAACCCTCCACTACCATGGATTATTTGGGATTCACCATTGACTCGGTGCAAATGTCTATCACCTTACCACCTAACAAGGTGGTGGACTTGATAGAAGCTTGCAGGAGCCTCACTGGCATCAGGGATCCATCTATTCGGCAAATAGCCAGAGTGATTGGGAAAATAGCGGCTGCGTTTCCCGCAGCACAATTTGGGCCACTCCATTATCAAAACCTTCGAAGAGCAAAAATTATAGCTCTCAAAAATCATGCAGGCCATTTTGACAGGCCTATGAAACCATTTTGACAGGCCTATGAAACTACCAGAAAAGGCAAAATCTGAATTAAATTGATGGATAGAAAATGCACAGCTGTGTTCTAACCCCATCACTATCATGAATCCCTCAGTTATCTTACAAACTGATGCCAGTGCCAAAGGTTGGGGAGCAACTAATACCACCACAAGTTGTGGAGGCAGATGGAGTGCACAAGAGCTAACCCTATTCAAAACATTAGGGATTCATTATTCAGAAATGCTGGGAGCATTTCATGGTCTAAGAGCATACTGCTCAGATATGCACCAGTTGCATGTCAGGTTACAAATTGACAACACCACAGTGGTGGCTTATATTAATCATATGGGTGGAATAAAGTCAATATCATGTGATGAATTGGCTAATAATATCTGGCACTGGTGTCTGCAAAGGGAAATTTGGATCTCAGCCACTGACCTTCCAGGTAAGCTAAACACAGTGGCAGACACCAGATCACGAAAATTCAACGACAACATAGAATGGATGTTGGATCGGAAAGTGTTTACGGATATTATAGAACGTTATGGGACACCAGATATCGACCTTTTTGCATCCAGACTTAATCACCAACTTCCAACATATGTTGCTTGGGAACCAGACCCAGGGGCAGTAGCAATGGACGCTTTCACGCTACATTGGGGGGATTTGTTCTGCTATGCATTTCCCCCCTTCTGCCTCATCAGTCGGGTCTTGCAAAAAATAAGACAAGACTCCGCATCGGGTATTTTGGTTGTGCCCGACTGGCCTACCCAACCATGGTTCCCAGCAGTACAGAAGATGGCCACAGAACCTTGCATCCGGGTCAACAAACGACCTAGTTTATTGATACATCCCGTTACAGGGGAAAGCCATCCATGTCATGACCGCATGGACCTGTTAATTTGCAGATTCTGAAACGGCCACTTCTGGGATTCGGACTCACCGACAGAACAATAAATACCATCTCAGTGTCGTGCAGGGAGTCTACCAGGAAACAGTACCTGACCTATATCAGAAAGTGGGAAGTGTTCTGCACTACAACGAACACTACCTATGAAACGGCCACCATCACGGAAGTTCTGGAATTCCTGGCTACCCTTCACCACGATGAAGGATTAAGCTACAGTGCCATCAATTGTGCAAGGAGTGCTCTATCGAGTTATCTGGGCAAAGGGAGTGATCATCTGGCTATTGGATCACACCCATTAGTGTCTAAGCTAATGAGGGGAATATTTAATTCCAATCCCCCCAGGCCCAGATACAACCATACGTGGGATATTAGCATAGTCTTGACTATGTTACGAGGATGGACACCCAATACGGGGCTCACCTTGGACAAGCTCACCTATAAAATGGTAATGATTATGGCACTTGTCACAGCACAACGGGTCCAGTCCCTACACAAGTTAAGTATGGACGCCATGACAATCTCCAATGGCAAAATAACTTTTCTTATACAGGGGCTGTTAAAACAAGACCGACCCGGGTCGTCTGGCCAAACATTAGAGTTTCAAGCTTACCCTGCAGACACTCGACTCTGCATCGTTACTCTGATATTACAATATATCACAGTCACTAAGACTCTAAGGGGCATGGAGAAAGCTTTGCTTATAAGCCATAAACGGCCCCATCACAAAGTCACGGTGCAAACCATATCAAGATGGTTAAGGGTGGTGTTAGATGCAGCGGGGGTGGGCACTAATGTCTTCAAATCTCACTCCACCAGGGCTGCATCTACTTCGGCGGCTAGGATGATGGAAGTACCCATGGACCACATCCTGGCCACAGCGGGTTGGAGCAATGAGAAGACATTCCAACGCTTCTATAACAAACCCGTGGCCTCTCCTGACACTTTTGCAGGAAAAATTTTGAGTACTGCTAAATAATTACCCTATATGGGATATATTTTGTTTTGGTATGAATAAATACCTATTTTGTTTTTCAGCCAGTGTCATGTCTGAAATACGTTCATCCTCTAATCCCAGCATGGCAGTGTGTGGGCATGGACTCGTTTCCAGGGCATGAAATCACAGATCTTTGAAATCTTCACGTAGTCACTCACGTGACTCCGAAGTAAAATAGTAAGATTAAATGAGAACTTACCAGTTTGAAGTTTGATCTTTATTTTATGAGGAGTTACGATGAGGGATTACGTGCCCTCCGCTCCCAGAACCCTCTATTATAAAGTTCAACTGGTATGGAAGTTCTCTCTTATCTTACTATATTAGTCTACGTTGCTATCTGTGATTTCACACCACTGCTTTGAAGAATGTCGCGCATGCGTGCTGGCGGGGTCTTCACGTAATCCCTCATCGTAACTCCTCATAAAATAAAGATCAAACTTCAAACTGGTAAGTTCTCATTTAATCTTACTATTTAACTCCGTTTTCCTGATCTTCCAGTATGTCTAACAAGAAAGAGTTGCATTTATATGGCACTGATCCTATATCAGGATATCCAACATAGTGATCTCTGCAGCCATTCTTACTGAGTTCATAAGACATACGACGGGATAGGCCCATCAAATGTACTCCGCCATTCGATCACGGCTGATCTATTTTTCCCTCTCACCCCCATTCTCCTGCCTTCTCCCCATGATCTTCAACACCCTGTTTCCATCAATATTTTTCAAACTTAAATTCATTCTTTCTACTTCACACATTGTTGAACTAAGCATGATGGAACCCTCCTGGTTCTCACCTTCCACTCCACCGGCATCTGCATCCATCGGATCATCCTTCATTGCCATAACATTAAACCAAAAATGTTGGTAAATCAAAATATTAAATATTTTGCTGTAAATAAGTTTTGTTTTATTGGCTGTTCCTATTTTTATTTTATTCTGCATTTGAGCCCATAATGGAAACTGCAGAGCAGAAAGGTTAATCTGAAAATGGTGGATGCATGGGTGAAAATTACTTTTTATGAAAGTGAAGTAAAGAAGATGGTCTGCTGAAACATCTGCTTTCTGATCAGAAAGCTGTAAGTTCTGTTCCCTCTGTTTTCTATCAGGGAAATAGATTGTCATACCACCATCATATAATATATTCACTTCACTTCTTTGCTTTTGCTTATTTACAGCAATTTCTCCAACCATTAATTTTGATTTACAAGTGACCACCAACAACCCCCTCCCCTTTCCCCATCCCATACTATAACTCTGTAACTCAATGAGGCTGAAGATGTGGTGAAGGTTCCATTACTCTATGGCATTGAAGGGCTAAGGTGGGGGTTGGCAATACAGGCTCACATCTTTGGCCTGAACAGTATGGTTGGTTCCGAGGTAAAGTTCTAGGTTATTATGAGATGAGAATTAATAGTAAAATTAAATGAGCTTACCAGTTTGAAGTTTGATCTTTATTTTATGAGGAGTTACGGTGAGCGATTACGTGAAGAAGACCCACCAGTGCGCATGCGTGTCAATCCTCAAAGCAGCGGCATGAAATCCCAGTAACCACAGTCGAAGTAACTAGTCAGTAGACTAGAACTACCAGATGATCTTTGCAATTATGAGGGCCGGGAGCGGAGGGCATGTAATCACTCACCGTAACGTCTCATAAAATAAAGATCAAACTTCAAACTAGTAAGCTCTCGATTAATCTTACTATTTTACTTCAGAGTCACGTGAGTGATTCCGCGAAGATTTCAAAGCTCTGTGATTTCATGCCGCAGATCCAGGTCCATACGACACACTGCTTCGGTTGACACAGGATAAACAAATTATGTATTGAACATTGTTTGAATTATACAAATTAATGTTTTAATAACAAAAGGAACAATAATGACCCCTCTCTTCTAGGGGGAAATTACAAAACAGAGCCCAAAATGTCTTGCCCAAATCCTTCCGTCGTGAGGATAGGTTTGTTATAGAACCATTGAAAAGTCCCTTCACTGGACAATCCTGCAGCACTGAGGATTTGGTCTAAAGGGATGTCCTCGCTGCAGATTTTGATGCCGCCCTGGTGGAGTGAGATTTAAACACATCAGTGTCTACTCCAGCACAATCCAAAACCTGTTTCAGCCATCTAGAAATGGTTTGCACCGACACCTTTCAATTAGTTTTTTTGTGACTGATGAACATCGTTGTTTCAGAGCCTCTAAGACCCTTGGTGACCTCAATATATTGACATAGGTGCATAACTACACATAGACCCAGATGTTCTTAGTAATACACCAGTGCCAGATGAGGTTAGCCAGATTATCACATGATAATGACTGCTGTGGTATTGTCAATCTGGAGCTGAACATGTAAATCATGCATTGTTGAACAGTACGCTTTTAGGCCATAGAATGCCCCCAACAATTCTAAATAGTTTATCCCATGCATCTGTAGGATTAATGCCTCTTGCATACTCCATCTGCCGCCGCAGCTAGAATTGGTATCAGTGGCTCCCCATCCCGAAGCACTCACAAAACAACTGAAGGTTGTTTACTCAGAATGTTACTAGAACAACGTGAGACATTTGTTATCCACCATTGCAACTCGGTGATAGCTTCGACTAGCAACTGCATCGGTCTGTTGAAACAACCTGCATGTTTTTTGAGTGCAGGCCTGTTCCTTAGCTCGTTGCACATATTGATAGTGTAGAGGCCCAAATTGTACTCCAGGGAAGGCCGCCACTAATTTGTCAATAACACTAGCCAATCGTCGGATGGAGGGTTGCTGTTCATCTACCAGATTGCTGCAGGCCTCCATAATTTCTAAACTTTTGGCCATAGGCAGAGTCACTGACATGTTAGTTGAATCAATGGTGATCCCCAAATAGTCAATGAATCTAGATGGCATCAATTTGGATTTAGTTGGATGGATGAGGAACCCCAACCTCTCGATCATATGTTTGGTAACTGAAACAGAAAATTCAGCTGCCTCCTGAGTGTTGCCTACTATCAGGACATCATCCAAGTATGCCATCACAATGTGATTTGAGCCCGGAGTAGTCCCACTACTGGTTTCAACAATTTTGTAAATAACCTAGGGGCTGAGGTTAACCCATTAGGCAAAGTTTTAAACTGCCACAGCTGTCTCATCCAACTAAATTTCAAGTATCTACGGTATTTGTAATGAGTTGGTACTAAATAACATGCATCTTTCAGATCTATACTTGCCATATAACGTCCTTTGGAAACCAGTTGCTTAGCAGTACTGACAGTTTCCATGTTAAAGTGTTTATACTGGACATATGAGTTCATTCGGGTTAGGTCTAGAATGACTCGACACCGACCATCCTTCTTTTGCTTGGGGAATATATTAGACACAAACTGCTGAGGCTGATGAGCCGTCCTTTCAATTACCCCTTTTTTGAATAATGTTTCAATTTCACCATTTACCTGGAATGTTTCTGGTTTTGAAAACACCAATTCCCGACTTGGTGTGTGTTTTTTGGGTGGATGTAATTCAAAAATAAACTCAATTCGGAACCCCTGGATACTGTCCAGTATAAACGGATCTGATGTTATGCAGCACCATTCATTGTAGAACAATTGCAATCTACCCCCCTACTGGTGACTGGTCTATACAGGATATGTCCTGGACAAGTCCAGCTGCTCGTACCTCCATGGTTGCTGGATTCTTTTGCCTCCTAATTTTGCTGGGGATGTGCACTGGTACACGCCAATGGCGTAGTGATGGGAGAGCCCGGCTTAGTCCTTGCCCCGCACCAGTGTCTGTGACCCGTCTGAAGGGTATGGTCAATGAGGAGGCATCCTGCTTGTCGTATGTGCTTTGATAAGGCCAACCTTCTTCGCCTCGTCATCTAAGTCCTTGACTTGCTTTGCCAGATCTTCACCAAACAACAAGTTTGGTGGCTGTATGTTGGAGGATCTGCACAATGCTGCAAATTTTGGATTTAAAGTTGGCTTGATGGCTTTTTTCCTCAGGCAGTTGATCTCAAAGTGGGCGTTACACAGCAGGGCTAGCGTATCCTGCTGTGTGTCTGATAGTGGTGCCCCTTCGACTGACCGCCCAAATGCCGATATGCCTGCTCCGATTAGCTTTAAGACTTTCTGCAGCCTTAGTTCATGCGATCGCATGGTTGCACCCATTTGCCCCCCGATGGCCTGGTTCACAGTGGGCACTCTGAGCGATGCACAATTTATAGGTGTTTCATATCGTTTGAATGTTTCATCCATTGTTGATTCTTGGAGCTGGTGAGAGGTCATGTAATTAATGTTTGTGGCCAGATTTTCCTCAATTTCCTTACCAGTTCCTGCCGGTATGGCGAATTTGCATGCTATGTCCGGCACACCTGGAGCTAAGCTCTTGTGCTTTGGGGTATGCTCCTCTGCTATACCACCAACGTCAGGTTCAGTATCATACTGCCCTGGCTCTCCCTGCATGAGGGAGGTATCATGAAGCCCTTGACCTGGCGCTGCTGGTATGGGCCCCCATGCAGACCTGCAGACGTATGGTTCCTCCTGTTGGTACAGGTCTTCCCTGTATAGGCCTCTGCTGGAGGTTGCTGCTGCGGGCTGTTGGGGAACCCGGGAGTATAGAACTCTGGTTGGAGCACCTCATGATGGAGTATCCTTTCCATGAGGTGCTCCATTTTGTCTAGACGTCCCCAGACGTCTTTCATGATGGGAGGAGAGTACTCTTGGCCTGACTCATCGGAGTCGACAGGCCTTACCAGATTTCTTTTGGCCTTCCTCCCGACTGGAGTGGCCATGGTGCTCTGTGGCACTGGAGTCACTGCCGCTGGTTGTACTGTCGGCAGTTCTGGAGCCGGCATAAGCGCCCGCCCGCTGACTGCAGTCCCGCAGTCAGTTTCCCTGACTTTGTCGGCGGCACGCCTCAACCTCCCTTTAACTGATTTTTCCATGTTCCCGCTGGCTCCTGAAACCAGTCTCACAGAACTTAGGGAACGTTCGCAGCATAGTTTAAAACTTACCAGCGAGTTTTTAACTTACCGCTGGTGGAGCTGCGCTCTCCAGCCAGTCTCTGCGCCATGCATCTGACGTAATCACGCGCATGCGCACCGGCGGGTCTTCTTCACGGAATCACTCACGTGACTCCGAAGTAAAATCTAATGTTTGTCACTGGCAACCTGCAATGTTTTTAATTGGAATAGGTCAGCCAGTTGGAGCACCCATCAACATTATTGTGTCTTAAAATTCTGTAATGAATTTGCATTTTCCAGCTGTTAATTTAGTTAAGTTAAAGCTCTTCACTGTACCTTGGTACAGGTGACAAGAAACTAAACTAAATTAGTGTGAGGATTAACAGTTTCACAGCTGCCACACAAAGCTTGATAACTACTTTACATTGCAAAGAAAATTAGTATCTGAAAACAAATTATGCAAAATTTAAAAAATTGCAAAGGGCAACCTGATCCTTATGTAATCTGGTAAGACCATTCTGCAAATTGTTTTCCTGATCCCAATAGCAAACTTTATAAAATGTCTATCGATCACATCACATCAGAAATTCAATACTGACATTTCTTCTCCAAATAAACTTCATCATCCTGTGCATTATTGAATCAAGTCAAATAACTCAGGTTGCAACTTCCAGCTATCTGTCTTTTGTAATTCATGAAGCACAAAATCTTAAATAATGGGAGACCAACGTTGCCACTTCAAAATCATGTGTAATTTGCATTGTAATCATTGCACATGATTTTCAGTTGAATTTAAGTATCACTTGTTTTTATAGAATCAACCTTTATGGCTTCATTGAAGCACAAACTGCAGGAAAGGCTCAACTGTACCAAGGCTATCAAAATGAATCTAATAAGACAGTGCTAATGCACAAGAGAAGCACGTAAAGGATAATTATTCAAGTTTGGAGATTTCAAAGGTCATCTCCTGTAATAATAGTCTAGAAATTAACATTCAATGTACAATAGCTTTAGAATTCAAATTAATAACAATATATATATATATAGGAATTAAAAAGAGTCTGATTGAAGTGTGAAATTGTGAGATGTTTTCCTCTTCTATGCTCGCCATGGGAACGGCAAAAAAGCGAGTGTGGTTTTTGATTAGAGATGCAGTAGGTTCACAGCTTTTCCTTTCACTCCTACATCAGGGTACATCTTCGACTGAGAGGTATGAATGTTTGTTGTGCCATAAAGGGAATCAAACTTGTGGCCAATATCTGTCCTGCTCTCACATAATCCACCTCTGACTCTTTCCTTCTTTTTCTGGATCTCTCTGACTCCAACTGAAGAGAGAGAATAGCAGCAAACATCCATTATAAGCTGGGGGTACACAAAAGGCTGGAGAAACTCAGCGGTTGCAGCAGCATCTAAGGAGCGAAGGAAACATAGAAACATAGAAATTAGGTGCAGGAGTAGGTCATTCGGCCCTTCGAGCCTGCACCGCCATTCAATATGATCATGGCTGATCATCCAACTCAGTATCCCGTACCTGCCTTCTCTCCATACCCTCTGATCCCCTTAGCCACAAGGGCCACATCTAACTCACTCTTAAATATAGCCAATGAACTGGCCTCAACTACCCTCTGTGGCAGAGAGTTCCAGAGACCTACCACTCTCTGTGTGAAAAAAGTCCTGCTCATCTCAGTCCTAAAAGATTTCCCCCTTATCCTTAAGCTGTGACCCCTTGTCCTGGACCTCCCCATCATCGGGAACAATCTTCCTGCATCTAGCCTGTCCAACCCCTTAAGAATTTTGTAAGTTTCTATAAGATCGCCTCTCAATCTCCTAAATTCTAGAGAGTATAAACCGAGTCTATGCAGTCTTTGTTCATAAGACAGTCCTGACATCCCAGGAATCAGTCTGGAAGGAGATAGGTGACATTTTGGGTCGAGACCCTTCTTCAGTAATCCATTATAAGCCTCTGGACTCCCATACCATCATAACTACTCTTTGTCCCACTCTGCCGCCAGTGACCTTGTTAATCTCACAGTTCCTCTGTCTCCATCACATTTACTCAGTTGATAAGACTCTCTGTACAAGTGACAAGGCTTCCATTATCCTGAACATTGCCTGATTATGTCTCACCTATTTCCCTCAGCTACGCTCTCAGCACTCTTCTCCTGGACAAAGCAAGGGTGGAGTCACTGGTCCTCACATTTACTCGTAGTTTTAGTCTCGTTTTTCAGTTTGGTTTAGTTTATTATGTGTACCGAGGAATAGTGAAAAGCGTTTGTTGTGTGCTAACCATTCAGCAGAAATATTATACATGATTACAATCAAGCCATCCACAGTGACTATAGACAATAGGTGCAGGAGTAGGCCATGCGACCCTTCAAGCCAGCACTACCATTCAATGTGATCATGGCTGATCATCCCCAATCAGTGCACAGATGCCCCACCTGCCTCTGCATTCAATAAGTAATTCATCCACAACTTTCAATGAAATCCCACCATGAATCACATCTTCTCCCTTCCTGTTTCAGCATTCAAATGCAGTTCTCTTTGCAGCTTCCTGGTCTGCCTTTCTGACTCCATTATCCATTGCCCATTTTATATTGAATCATATAGCACAGAAACAAGCCCTTTCAGGCCAACTCGTCCAAGCTGACCATGATGCCTAGCTATGCTACATTAATCCCACTTGCCAACGTTTGGCCTG
This sequence comes from Raja brachyura, assembly GCA_963514005.1. Next base: position 44,146,096 of record OY740782.1, read on the forward strand.
TGTCCCTCCATGCCTTCCATTCGAACAGTACTTTTTCATGCAACTACATGAGATGCAGCATTTGGCCTTTTACCTCTTTGCTTCCTGCTCAATGGACCCACGTAATATTTAGAGGTGAAGCAGCAACGTGCATGCACATCTTCCAATCTAGTGTGCTGAATTATGTGGTTTCCTCTGCATTGAAGAAATTGGACACAGATCTACTTTGCATACCATCTGTGTTCAATCCTCAGGAGCAATTCAGTTCTCCCTGTCACCTGCCATTTTAATTCTCCATCTAGGGTTGCCAACTGTTCTGTATTAGCTGGGACATCCTGTATTTTGGGCTAAATTGGTTTGTCCCGTACGGGACTGCCCTTATCCCGTATTTGACTGCTACTACTCGGGTCAAGGGGACCGTCGGGTCAGATTAAGAGTGCCGTGTCCGGCACCACCTCACCCGTCCCGACATAGTGCAGCACAGCGCTTCGCCCGTGTCCCTGTTGGTTGGCAGCCCGGCCAGCTGTCCGACCTTCGGACCTTTGTTTTTCCACCGACACCAAGGTCGATGATCCTTATCATAGCCGATCATCGGTTCATGAGTTGGACGAGGTGCCGGAATTGGTGCACAACGTCGCGCGGGCCAAAACTCCTCAGCCCAGCGGCTGGGCTTTTGTGTGCAGTCCAGCACCCAGGCCAACTCATCATTCACTCAGCCACGGCTGGGTCGGTCAATGAATTGCCGTCGGGAATTTGTCCCGTATTTCAACCTTTTGTCCCTTATTTGGGAGTGAGAAAGTTGGCACTCCAACCCTCAGTCTAATCTTGTTTTAATGAGGCCCAATGTAAGCTTAAGGAACTTCATCTAATCTTCTGTTGGGGCAGATAGCAGCCATTCAACTGACTGTTGATTTTTATAATTTCACTTTCTCTGCCTGTATCAAATTAGTTATTCTTCTGCCTGTCATCTTAAAGATAGCGGTGTCAGGGGATATGGTGAGAAGGCAGGAATGGGGTGTTGAATGTGGATGATCAGCTATGATCACAGTGAATGGCGGTGTTGGCTCGAAGGGCCGAATGGCATACTATGCACCTATTGTCTATTGTCTGTGCCAGGAGCTCAGTTTTTCTCTCTCCATTACCATATGCTGGTTATGTGCCACACCCATGACATTTTACAACTTTTTTACATCCCTATCTTTGTATTCTCACTCTCGCTAACTGCTCTCACCTCATAGCTTTTGTCCATTCACCCTCACTTTAATTGTTCCCACAACCTAGTACTATGGCCTACATTCATACTAACTTTGGTTAGACTTTGGTTAGACACCTTTGAATATTGCCTGAGGTTCTGGTGGTCCCATTCCAGGAAGGCTGGAGAGGCCTTGGAGAGGGCGCAGAGGAGGTTTACCAGAATGGTGCCTGGATTAGGGGGTACTAGCCACAGGGAGTGGTTGGACAGACTTGGATTGTTTTTGCTGGAATGCTGGATAATGAAGGTAAAAATTATATATAAAATTATAAAATTATGACGGGCATAGTCAGGTCAACAGTCAGAATCTTTTTTCCTGAGTGGAAATATCAAATTCTAGACGGCACAGCCTTATGGGCCTGTCCCACTTACGTGACTTTTTTGGCAACTGCCTGCACTCGTCATAGGTCATTGCAGGTCGTCGAAAATTTTCAATATGTTGAAAATCCAGCGGCAACCAGAACAAGGTACGACTCTTTAGGCGATAACATAACAGATGCAGACTGTAAATGCTTTGCGTTTTGCAATGTCAGTGCATTGTCAGCCATTGTTTTAATTCTATGCTACATCAAACTTTGGATAAGGCAGCTAAGGAGCTTAATGCTGAGCAAGAATTGACTAAAAGAAACAAGTAACAATTTGAGTCTAATTTTGAGTATGAAATAAATTGACTTTATATCAGGTGTCCCCATGGGATGGCCAACAACTTTACTTTGCAGTTAGATATGGTTGTATATTGTGTCTTGTATATATTTAATCCATTAATAATGTTCTTTGTAAAAGATTTGTCAATTGACAAATCTATAGTCAGTTGACCAGATCTGCACATAGGACTCTAACTGCGGCCTAAGTAATGAGCCATATTTCACTGATGTCAGTGCATTTTTATCCATTAAAGAATGATCACTCTCCTGCACATGTGTGCTAGTCAGAATATCTATTCCGTAGCACCGAGGACCCTTGTCATGTTCTTCCCTAGTGAGAAGTACAATTAAATTCCAGGCTGTTTTATTGATTTAATTGAATGAATGTTATATGTTTATTGTTTTTAGATACCATGTAGCTTTTTTTCCAAAATTATTTGTGCACGCTAAATTCTAGTTGATTAATTAAAATATGCACTCATTAAAATCACCCTACAGCAACAAGAGAATCCATCAGCTCACAGAAAGGACTGTTGCATCATCCACAGTCCAACCCACAGATAAATTATCTTATTTAGCTTTCTTTAGGCTCACAGATGAAATATAATGTATCATTTGGGTTTGTCAAATGGAATGTAGCGTTTAATATGCCTTTGAATACTGACCAGGAATTTCCCACTAATGTCTCTGTGACAAAGAAGGAACATATTCCTTGGTTCCAGGTAAAGGATCCCAGCACTCCTCTTGTGTTGTAAGCATTCTGGTAAAGGTAGAATAGTGGCTGTTTTTGAATTCTCTTATCAGGATGATTCCTTGCATACCGAATCATGGAGCTTTAACCTGTAAAGCAGGGATTGGCAACTTGTTCTGCATATGGACCAGGACGCATGTCTGTGAGCGGATGGCGGGCCACATCTATCACATGTACACATGGACCCCACCCCCCCCCCCCCCCCCACCTCGCCCCGGATGGCAGGCATCAAATCACGTGTTCACATAGATTCTGCCAAAGATACTAGAGGAATGTGTCCGAGGCCGAAACCCTCCTCCCCTGAATGATCTCTTGAACAACTATGTAAAGGCTATGGACCATGGTAAGGCTATGGGCTGAGACATGGGAAGTGGGTAGCATTAACCTGAAGTCGATCTTTGGCTGGTGTGGACTTGACGGGCAGATTGATCTCATTCCGTACTTTCTATGATTCTGAAAGAGTTTAGAACTGAATGGGTTAAGGGTGCAGAGGCAGAGGAACAGCGCATGCAGGACATATAGTGGAAACAAAATAAACTACTGTGAGTATTTGAGATTGCAATGAATGCATGACAGTAGAAACAGATTTAGTATGTTGAGACTAAAAAGATAAGACGCCAGGTGGCAAAGTCAAACCACTTTGAAAGATAAGTCTGATCCAAACACAATATGAACTTCCAAACAAAATAAGAGCTGGTGGGTGAGGATGTGCTGAGGAATGTGCTAAGGGATGTAATTACTGTGTGATTGACTGCTTGAGAAAACTCAGGTATAAATGTACTCTTTGTGCTCAATACAATTGAGTGAGACCGTGAGGGGCACGAGTATGTAGCCATACTCGTGTGTGCTCTCCCACTTCCGCATGCATAATAAAGAGGAATTGGTACATTCTTGAAGTTACCAATGTGGTTTGTTGTCTGATAGCATGGATAGAACTTTAACAATTCTGTGATATCTTTATCTGTCCTTTTCCAGCCCTCTTTATCCTAATAGTAGTGGCACAGAGATATGTCCACAATGGCTGCAACCATGCCAGTGCCCTGGCATATTCCAACAGGGCTAATAACCATGTCCCATCAGTGGGGATTAGCAGACATAGAACCTTATTAGCGATGCATTCAACCCGCATCATAGCTTCTGATTATTAATGATATTTTGTTCAATGTAATGAGAAAGCCTATTACTCTTCACTGCAGTGTCAATAATTGACAAATCTTTCACTAAGTTTACATTATTAATGGATTAAATATATACAAGACACAATATACAACCATATCTAACTGCAAAGTACTTTGCCATCCCATGGGGACAACTGATATAAAGTCAATTTACTTCATACTCAAAATTGAGTATCAGACTCAAATTGTTACGTGTTTCTTTTAGTTAATTCTCTTCAGTATTAAGCTCCTTAGCTTCCTCATCCAAAGTTTGTTGCAGCATAGAATTAAAACAATGGCTGACAGTGCACTGACATTGCAAAACTCATAACATTTACAATCTGCATGTTATTATGTTATCCCCCTAACAATTCTCAGCATCTGTTAATCTATTCACTAGCTCATATACTCAAACATTATATCATATCATATCATATCATAGATATATTAAAACTGTGTGGCTGTGTGCCGACAACCGTCTGCTGCGTGTCCGCGCTTTGATTTCGCGCTCCACCAAAACCGGACCCTCAGACGCCGCCATTTTTCCCACCAGGCCAGACGTTATGCTTGTGCGTTACCAAATGCGCTCCTCGTTATGTTTGGACGTCGTTACGTACACCGTTTTTAATAAAATCCTCCCCGCCCCCACTTATTCGAAAATCAAACTGCTCTCACCCATAGAATGTTGGTAAACATTCCATCGTGTGATGTCACAATGGCCAACGCTGACAGATGTCCAATCGGAACGGATCTCATTTACATCTGCCTTTGCCCCAGCCCCAGCCACCCCCTCCCCCGCCTGATGTTCCAGCACGTTCCATTGTGTGATGTCACAATGCCATCCCTCACAAATGGCCAATCGGAATGGATCTCATTTACATCTACCTTTGCCCCAGCCCCAGCCCCAGCAGCCTGTGTGGAAGCACTTGATCACGTGTGTGGGAATAGAGAAAGAGGATTGGGGGTGATAGGGAGTGGGGAATAGATGGACTGCCCCTACCCCTCCCCTTCCCTCACTACCACCCAACTCTTTCCCATATCTCCCCCTCCCTACACACTCTTCCACCACCCTCCCCTATCCCATCTCCCTCCTCCCCATCCCTCCCCCCTCCCCCACACCTCTCTCACACTTCCCCATTCCTCTCTCCTCCCCATCCCTCCCCCCTCCTCCTCCCACCCCATCCCTCCTTCCCTCACTCCCCCACGCCCCTTCCCTCTTTCCCCCTACCCCTCTCCCCCTCCGTCCCTACTCTTCCACTTCTCTCCCCCTTCCCCGCTTAGTGTGTGACTGGAGCCAGCGCTTAGTGTGTGTGACTCTGGGGGCGGGCACGCTTAGTGTGTGTGACGACACACGCCCCTCCCCCCGAACTCCAGACGAACTTACAAAGGACCCGCTGTGTGTGACGACAGGCGCTACTCCCCCCAACAGCTTTAGTGCGTGAGGGGCGCGCAGTATCTGAACGCTCAGTTGTTTTTCGAATTCTTCAACAACCGTCATTCTGAATTGGTTTGTGAAGAGCAAAGTCCGGATTTCCATTTGTCTCCAGATAAGAATCTGCTTCCATAGATAATTGTCACATACAGCTCATTTTTCAGTCGTTTGTTTGGCAGTAAGACATCATTTTGAGACAATTTATCTCTCTGTCTCCATTTAATTTATAATTCTTAAAGAGTGCATTTCATTTAAACATTAACATTTGATTGAATTTCAATGTTAATTTCTTTATTTGTTTCTCATTTAACTTTGCGTTATAAATATTAAAGAGTGCATGCGTCCCGGCCCCGCCCCCCCGCCGCTGTAGATTAAAGGCGCAGAAAGATCGAGAATGTTCTCCAGATCAAAGATTCTACAGCTGCATTCCGCTATAGCTTCTTTGTTCTTCAGATCTCAGGGCATCAACTCCTCACAGCCGGCGCAGCTCGCGAAGGCCCGCCCACCTGCGTGCCCCTCCCATCCCCTGCGCGCTCATTCCAGCTGTGGGTTTCCAGAGAGTCAGAAGCCGGTGCTTCTTTGCTATCAACGCTCGCTCCTGGGCGAACGCGTCTTGCCTTGGCGACTTTAAAAGGCTGTTGTCAGCTGGCTGTTATCATCGGCTGCGGGCGTTGCGAGGCCGAGTTACGTCAACCCAATCCCTCCTCCCGTCTCCCTCTCCGCCCATCTCTCTCACCTATGGGGTTATGGGGTAAAGGGAACAAATCAATAATATTAATATAATATCAAGGGGGGTAGTTAGTGTGTGTGTTTGGGAGTGGTTAGTGTGTGTGAGACGCTGCATGCCGCCCCACCCCCCCATCCTCGAAAACCAGATGCAAAAAACGCGTAGGGATTTAACTTATGAGTTCAGAAATCCACTCCTTGATCAATTATTTCCCCAGATTTTGAAGTCACAAAACTAAATTTTTAAAATATAAACGGCGCTTGCCAGCTGCTGGCGTCACAATGCCCACATGCCCACCAATCCACGCCCACCTGCCCCCAGGCCCCGCCCCCCGCCACGGATTAAAGGCGCAGAAAGATCGAGAAAGTTCTGCAGAACAAACGTTCTACAGCTCCGTTCCGCTATAGCTTCTTTGTTCTACAGATCTCAAGGCAGCGATTGGTCACGCGCTGAATCTACTCATAACTTCTGCAGAAGAAATATTCTAAAGCTCCGTTCCGCTATTGGATCACGCGCTGAAGCTTCTCATGACCGGTAGCGCAGCTCGTGAAGCCCTGTGCGCTCACTGCAGCTATGGGTTTCCCCAAGTCAGAAGCCGCTTCTATCTCCGCCCACGCTCTCTCTCTCTCTGCTTCTCTCTCTCTCTCTCCCCCTCTCCCCCTCTCCCCCTCTCCCCTTCTCCCCCTCTCCCCTCTCCCCCTCTCCCCTCTCCCCCTCTCCTCCCCACCACGCTCTCCCTCTCTCTCTTCCCCCCCACCATGCTCTCTCTCTCTTCCCCCTCACCACGCTCTCTCGCTCTCTCTCACTCTCTCTCTCTCTCTCTCTCTCTCTCTCTCTCTCTCTCTATCTCCCAACCCCCTGCTCTCCCTCCCCTAAGCCCCCTCCACACCCTCTCCTCCACCGCCCCCCTCCCTTCCGCCCCCGCAACTGCACGTTGGGGGAACAGACTGTACAAAAACAGACTGTTATAATAATAAAAGTGAACAGTGGCATTATTAAATAATTTGAACTCTGCTTCACATCTTTATGCAGGAGAGGTGATTCATTATAACTGCATTTTAGGCCAGTAACAAGTATTATAGACAGTAGGTGCCTAGGTGAGTTATCTGCCTGCCTGTAATTCACTGATAAGCAGCAAAGGTTTCCTGCTCAAATAAATAAATGTATTTCATACAGTTCAATGAGACAGAATCATTTTGTTGTTTCATATCTACATCAAGTAGCAATGTTACAACATTTTGAGATTTTAAAAATCAAGTCTGCAATTTATCCCATCAGATAACGCATAAAAATCAGTTTAATTTGACACCTAATTCACTTTCATATCTTCGGTATTTAAAAAGTTATGGCCGTTTTCAATTATTCCCTGTTGCTTTTCCATTGACTTAACACAAAAGCTGTGATCGAGGACAGTCAAAGGCCCATAACCTTCTTAACAATTAAGAGAACTGAATGATATTTTCAGTTATTATAGATTGAAGCATTCTGAAACAAATATAAAATCTTACTTGGATGACCTGAAATTAAAGCATATAATTAGTTAATTACCTAATTGTAGCCAATAACAAAATTGACCGTTGTGACGGAAATAGTAATAAACACCCAGACTGCCTTGAAAATTTAAAAATGTGATATTCTCAAGATCTGAACTTTAATATTATTGTATTATATGCTGTAAGTCTGTAACAGATAGGTAAATAAATTACTATTTCTAGCAATAGACCAAGTCTTTATGGAGACGATCAGTTGCTAGCTGGTACATTGGCATATCATAATCAGTGGTATCATCATACTCCTCAGATTGTAACCAATAAGCAACTCTGTACACCTTGTTTTTCCTCAACTTTTCAATTTTGGCATTGTAAACTACAAGTTTTTGCTCTTCAAACCACGCATGACATGCCTTTCTGCCCACTACTTTCCCATTAAGAATGTCCTGTAGATTCAATTTCTTAATTTTTTTAAATAGCCTAAGATTCCAAATAACAAACTAATCCCATTCACACAAGAATTCATAATATAACATTTTTAAATCTCACTGTCATGAATTTATATGCCAGATGGAAGGAATTTAATGTCCATGAATTTAATTCCCATAAATTAATCCAGAAACATCCACTCAAAATATAATGAAATTATTGTTTTTTGCACAATACATGTGACTCAAACTGTTGTGAATATTTAGTTTAAAAATAATGATCATGGGGAGAGAATAACACAAAATATAGACAACTTAGACGGCTTATGACATGATTGTCCAAAATAAATGGGCAATTTAATCATCTTGTTTCTGGAACGTGATCGATTGGAACGTTGCATTTGCGGTGAATGTGAACTCTATATTGGCAGGAAAAACACTGGTGCCCAAATAACATTTTCGCAATGTAAAATTAGATTAAAGCCATCGCAAGAAGCAAGATTATATGTAAAATATACGACTTACCCTTTGTTTTGTCCCGTTCTTGCGATCCGTCACATTGTAGGCGTTGAGGGCGATAGAAGTCGCTTTTTATTTTAATCTAATTATTAAATTGTCTTGCGATTTATATTTAAAAAAAATTAAAACGGGAACGGAAGTCCGATCGATTTTTCTTCAGCAGCTAGCAGCCCAAGGAAATCCGACAGGCAGTACAAAACTGGATTTTAATCCCTCCCCCCCCTCCGCCAAAGGCGCCAAAGTCGCGCACATGGCCAGTGGCAGAACTGTAGCGCCGCTGAAGGTACGTTTTGTAACATCGCTACATCAAGTTCTTGCCGAGCATTCCTTGAATGACTAACACTGGCATCAGCCCATCTTGAAGATTTTCTAGGTATGTCCTGGATGCCAAACACAATCTGACTGGTTTTTGCACCATCAGTCTATTCTCAGCTAATTCTTAACTTCATGTGAAGTAAATCAAATTGGCTTCAGATTGGTCTCTGCAGTGGTGAGTACCTCAGGGGGAAGCTGAAATTAATTGTCCATTCAGTACTTCTGGGCAGCACAATGGCTCAACTCGTAGAGCTCCTGACTCACGGCGCACGAGACCCACGTTTGATCCTGATGTCAGATACTGTTTGTGTGGAGTTTGCATGTTATCTCTGTGCCGCGTGTATTTCCCCGGGGTGCTTCGGTTTCCTTCCAAATCCCAAAGACGTGCAGGTTTGTAGGTTAATTGCCTTCTGTAAATGTCGCCAGTGTGTAGGGCGTGGACAAGAAAATGGGATAACATAGAACTTGTATGAACGGGTGATCGATAGCCGGCATGGGCCGAATGCCCATTTCCATTCTGAATCTCTAAACTAAACAAATGATGGTTTTGAATGCTTCAGCCTTGTCTTTAACATTCACATGCTGGACTCTTCACTCTGGGATGATGAAGATGTTCTTGGAGCCTTCTCCTGTTTAATTATCTAGCAGCATTCAAGACTAGACATGGAAAAACTGCAGAGCTCTCTGTGTTGCATGCTGTTTTAGCACATGTTGTCCTGAATTCCAGTTATGCCATGTTGGCACCGGACATTGGGTATACTTGGTGTTGCTCCCTACATGCCTTTCGGCAGTCATTGACCATGAGCAGGATCCCTGGCTTGGCAGTGATGATGGAATGCGGACTATGCCAGGCTTTCAGAATACAATTTCTGATGGAACACAATAGCGGTGGTGCTGAGCTGCGGTGCCCTTTGAATGCCCAGCTTTGAGCTGGTGATAAATTCCAGAAAACATCCAAGTGCGGATGCTGTTGTGATTTCCATTTGCCAATGGATTTTATTCCCCGAGTTGTTGAAAAGTTTAGTTTAGTTTATTGTCATGTGTACCAAGGTACAGTGAAAAAGCTATTTGTTGCGAGCTAACTAGTTAGTGGATTGTAATCTATACACGATTACAATCGAGATGTCCACAGTGTACAGATACATGATGAAGGGAATATTCAAGGTATATACCTTGTTTGGTGCAAGGTCGTCCAGTAAAGTCCAATTAAAGATAACCAAAGAGTCTTCAATGAAGTAGATAGTTGCTCAGGACTGATCTCTGATTGGTGGTAGGATGTTTTAGTTGCCTGATAACAGCTAGGAAGAAACTGTCTCTGAATCTGGAGGTATGCATCTTCACACTTCTGTACCTCTTGCCTGATGGGAAAGGGAAGAGGAAGTGACTGAGGTAAGACTTGTCCTTGATTATGCTGGTAACCTTGCCAAGGCAGTGTGAAGTGTAGATGGAGTCAATGGAAGGAAGGTTGGTTTGTGTGATGGCCTGGGCTGTGCCCACAATTCTCTGCGATTTCTTGAGGTCTAATAATATTAACTGTCTCGGATGAAGCACAAAGATTGATAGCCAGGGGAAGATTAAGTCTGGAACTGCAGGAAGCACTGATGTAATGCAAGAGGCATGTGTTCATCCAATGTGATCTGTTTACAAATAGGTACAATTAGTATTCACAGGCAATCCTTCCCTCTGCATGCTAATTGCAATCATGACACATGCTTGATGTTCATTAAAGTTTCTCCAATGAAGCAGATGTCTTCTTCTGTCCTTGTTAGGTGCTCCAGTACAGGTTTGGAAATGTCAATCCAATGTATTGACTAGAAAAGGACCTTGAATCAAAAAAAAATTGGAGTATCTGAAGAAATATTCATCATCTTTTGGTTTAAAACTGCAACATAGCAAAATCAATGGATATATGGTCCTAAAAAGTGTCAGCCGAACATCAGCATTCAGAGATGTCTTTTAAATGGCTTTTATGTATTATTCATTATACTATAAATAAATGAAGGTGAAAATAATGTCACTTTGGTCTAAGAAGGTCTAACGACAAGCTTTATTTTGTAGAAAATGGATGCATGCTGTTACTGCTTGCCCAGCTAATGGTCTCAAGAGCTTTTTCTGTTTTAGTTTTAGGACAAGTCTGTTTGTTCATTTCTATTTGATGCACACAATTGCAATCTCGTGCTGATTGCTCCTACTCAGTAATCTTTAAAACACATCTTAAATTATTCATTAAGTGTTCATTAAGTTGAGGGTTAACATTGTTGGAAACAAGAATGTTTTTCACTTCCTTTCCATTGACAATGCACAGCACTTGTAGGTCATGCATGGATATGCAGAGCCAGCATTTCTATTGGTACTGTGGCTGTAGCACAGTGATATTTTCTGACAAGAAATCGAACTCTCCTGAAACTGTTGCTAAATAAAGTATTGATATTAGTTTATTGTTGTCATGTGTCCCGAGAGGCAATGAACAACTTTGTTTTGTGTCTTATCTAGATAAATCATACCATACATAAGTACATCAGGTAGTGCTGATGAGAAAATAAATAAGTCCAGAATATAATGGTACACCTATAGATAAAGTGCAGGTAAAAAAAGTTCAAAGGCCACAATGAGATAGATTGGAGGATTTCTTCCTTAGCATATGAATGGTCCATTCAAGAGCCTTGTTTCCAACTCCCATTGGGTGGAAGATACAACATTTTGAAAGCATGTGCCACCGGATTCAACATGAGCTTCTTCCCTGCAGACTCTTAACATTGGCAAGAGTCATTGGAAACATAGTGAATTTCCTTTGCCTGCTCAAGAAATCAAGGTGTTGGTGTGATTTAGAAACATAGAAAATAGGTGCAGGAGGAGGCCATTCAGCGCTTCAAGCCAGCACCACCATTCATTGTGGTCACGGCTGATCATCTACAATCAGTAACCCGTGCCTGCCTTCTCCCCACACCTCTTGATTCCGCTAGCTCCTAGAGCTCTATCTAACTCTCTTTTAAATTCATCCAGTGAATTGGCCTCCACTGCCTTCTGTGGCAGAGAATTCCACAAATTCACAACTCTGAGTGAAAACGTTTTTTCTCATCTTAATTTTAAATGGCCTCCTCTTTATTCTTAGACTGCGGCCCCTGGTTCTGGACTCCCCCAACATTGGGACCATTTTTCCTGCATCTAGCTTGTCCAGTCTTTTTATAATTTTATATGTTTCTATAAGAATCCCCCTCATTCTTCTAAATTCCAGTGAGTACAAGCCCACTCTTTCCAATCTTTCCTCATATGACAGTCCCGCCATCCTGGGGATTAATCTCATTAACCTACGCTGCACTCCCTCAATAGCAAGGATGTCCTTCCTCAAATTAGGAGACCAAAACTGCACACAATACTCCACATGTGGTCTCACCTGGCCCTTGTACAACTGCAGAAGGACCTCCTTACTCCTATACTCAAATCCTCTCGTTATGAAGGCCAACATGCCCTTAAGCCCCTGTCCCACTTAGGAAACCTGAACGGAAACCTCTGGAGACTTTGCGCCCCACCCAAGGTTTCCGTGTGGTTCCCAGAGGTTTTTGTCAGTCTCCCTAATGGTTGAAAGTGGTTTCCGTTTTAAAAATTGGTAATATTTTAGTCGAAGCCGGTTGCGATGCTAGTTGAAGGTGGTTGCCGGAGGACAAAAACCTCCGAGAACCTCCGGGAACTGCACGGAAACCTTGGGTGGGGCACAAAGTCTCCAGAGGTTTCCGTTCAGGTTTCCTAAGTGGGACGGGGCATTAGCTTTCTTCACTGCCTGCTGTACCCACATGTTTACTTTCAGTGACTGGTGTACAGGGACACCCAGGTCTCCATGTACTTACCTTTTTTCCTAATCTGACACCATTGTGATAATAATCTGCCTCCTTGTTCTTGCCGCCAAATTGGAATACCAGCTATAAGGCCGCGAGGAGGGGGGCAAAGAAGCAACAAGGAAGAAAGTCGCCTCTCCGACGAGGTCGGTGCCTAAAAACGGTTTCCCCCTATTCCCCCCCACCACCCTCCACACAAGACATACAGAGAAATACTAAAACATACTTTTGGACAAACTAAAGAAAAAAAGAGTCGAAACAACGAACCCGCTGCAGGCAAGGCAGCCGACTCACAGCGCCACTGGAACCTTATTTATTTATGTTGAGAACTATATTCTGCACTATATCTTCCCTTTTGCCCAATCTGTTACACTTTGGTTTGATTGTATTTATGTAGAGTAGGATCTGATCTATTTGGATATCATGCAAAACAAAGCTTTTCATTGTGCCTCGGACCAAGTGTGAATAATAATAAAACTGAATCCAAAGCTAATCCAAAAACTAGCAAAACTGGAAAAAATGCAGCTTTAACAAATCTTTCGGGGGTTTTGCACTCAGAAATGAGTTCTGACACAGGAGCCGCACAGCACCCATGGGACTCACCAATTTCATGCCTCTCCCGTGCGTAGCATTCAAAATCAATAAAGGCAATCAGCATTTAAAGTCCCATTCCCCATGGCAACCAGTAAACATCCACATACAATTTGGCCGCAGTGTGGAAGTTCTGAGTTGCTGAAGCAAGGTGCTGTTCATTAAAAAATACAAAAATATTGTTGCGAGCCAGATAAGTAATGAGAGCACACAGTCGTCCCTTCATTTATATGGTATGTTAATTTTAGGTAAGGTTGGACCTGTGAGGATTTAATGCATGAATTGGCCTCTGATTACTGGTGAACTGCTTTGGTTTAGACTTTAGAAACAGGCCCTTCGGCCCACTGTCCGCGCCGACCACCAATCACCCTGTCCTACACACGAGGGACAACACATATTTTTACTAAAGCCAATTAACCAACAAACCTGTACATCTTTGGAGTGTGGGAGCAGCTGGAGAAAACCCACTCAGTCACAGGAGAATGTACAAACTCTGTACAGACAGCACCCCTAGTCAGGAGCGAACCCGGGTCTCTAGCGTTGCAAGGCAGCAGCTCTACCACTGCACCACAGTGCCGATTATGTTAAGGATTGTTGTGTGGAAAGGACCATTTAGTTTGCACAGGGGAATTTGTATTTGCAGACACTTTATGAAAATCATCACTCTATAGGGAGTCCTTATATTGCATAAAGCCAGTGCTTCCATCCTGCACTGTCTGGGAGGTGAGAGTGTGGATGTTGATCAGACGCTCCTGCTGGTAGCAACCTCGTCCAGCTGCTGCTTGTGTTCCTGATGTTACCCAGATGTTACTCACAGAGTTCTGGTGGATAGAAATGACTTGGTTTGGGCCTGCAGTAAGTTCCAAAGTCTGCTGACATTAACATAGCGTCCCTTTAAATATTGGAAATAGTAACATAATTTATCTCATCATTCTGCTGAGATTGTTCAAAGGTCGCAGTTTGCTGCTCCAGTTTATGTATTATAGAGCAGAATATTCACCCCTCACCATGGAAGTCCCCAGACTAATTTCGCCTCTGGTGCAGTTTACACGGAAAATAATCTCCAGTGTAAAGTCAGAATTGGACCATGTGGCAGTCAAAAGAACTGTGTCATGTCATCCGGTTCCTAGGTTGGAAGATACAGAACTAAGTTTGTATTCCAATGCCGAAGATGCAAGTAATTTTTAACATTGCTGATTTTCATCTCCATATATATTGTTTCACTCACTTCAACCCAGGAGAATAAAAACACGTTTTATTCCCAATGACAATGTCACAAATGTGCACGTTGTACATGATGTGGCCTTTAAGCCCAGGCTGTGCCTTTTGATCAGAATTTTAAAGTAGTTTATTTCATTGATTAATTGATAGTGGTCTGTTAAATGAGTTTGTATTGATGGAGTTAGAAATGTCATTCCCTGCTGCATGTAGCATGAATTGCATCTGGCATGCATAAGATATTTATTTAAGCGTTTGACTGGAGACGGGCCAGCTATATATTTAATGGTTTATCACGAAAATTCATCTGTCAACGCATAGGACAGTTCAACAAATGCTAAGAATTGTAACAGAAGAATTACCATAAAATCGTCAAGCTGAGCTCTGGTGCAATTTGATCAGTTCATATTTTTGAAGCAGCACTCTGAGACGGCTTACAGAAATGAGATAGAAAATGTACAAGCAGTGCACTGATATTTGTGAGGATAGAGAATGAGTCAGAAATGTCTCTGAGAACTTAACATCGAGTAAAGCAATTGGATCTGCAGCAATTGTATTGTGGGCAAATGTCGAAGGAATACTTGGTAAGATAAATTACAACTTCATCTGCTGGAGGTTGTATGAGGAGTGAAAGTCTTGATGTGAAGAGAACTCAGCTCTTCCAGCATGTCTACAGTAATACAATTTCTACTGACAAACTGGAACATTTTCAACTTATTGAAGAGATGTTTATTTGAACTGAGGATTTGGCTTATAAAATTAGCACCTCGCATCTGGCACTAGTTTCTGGAACAGGATGCAGGAAGGAATTAATAATCATAACAGATCTACAGTATATCACAGGGAAATGTGATTTAAAAACCTTTCTTGCAGTTAGTACTTTTGTTTTGAAGATTATATCATTTTTGAAGTATTTTTGGTAGTTTTCAATTTCATGCATCATATATCATTGGGTCCAGGTTAACTCCCTTTTGGCTTGTGATCTAATTCTTCACCTTAAGTTATGAAGGAACAATAAATAATTAATTTGACAATTTGACCAATGTGAACTGCTTAGACTCTGTTAGTGTAGACAAACTCCACCTTCCTTAGCACAGGCAGCTTTAACGTAGATGGACAGGACGAAGACTAACATGAGGACAATGTGTGGCTGGTGTTCAAGCAGTGGTTGATCAATAGGGAACTTTGATGTGTGACAGCGTTCCCTCCCTTGGGTGCTGTTCTGATCCCTGTCTCCGGCAGACAGGCCTGGAGAGGACAAACCACAGCGCCTCAGGAGGTTTTCCAGTGGGCGGCACGACTCTTGTCGCAGCGGCCTCTGCAGTCCGTCTGTCTTTTTTTTTGTTTTTTGTTGTTGTCTCGTTTTGAGTATAGTTATAGTGTTTTTTTTAGCTGGGTATGTGTGGGCGGTGGGGGCGGGGTGGAGGAAACTTTTAAAATATTTTCCCTGTACGTAGGACCCGACCTTTTCTCTGTCGGGTCTCCGTTGTCGTTGGGGCCTAGCACCGTGGAGCGGCCTCCAACCGGACCTGGGGCTCCAGTCGCGGAGCTATGGGCTACTTACCAACGTGGAGCTGGCCCGGTTCGGTGATGGCGCACTGCTGCTGCCCGACCCCGGAGATTCGGAGGCTCCAGCTGCAGGCCGGTGGCCGGTAACACCGGGAGCTCGCGGGTCCCTGGTGGGAGACTGCTTTTCAGAGCTCCCTCAACGGCAACTTCTCCCGCCCGAGATGTGGGGTTGAAAATGACCCGGAGCGGGGCCTTACATCGCCCGGCACGGCTTTAATGGCCGCGGGACTTGCTAGGGCCCGCTGGGGGCTCCAACATCAAGACCCGGAGTGGGGCCTTACATCGCCCGGCGCGACCATAACTGCCGCGGGACTTACTTACCATCGCCCGCTGGGGGCTTTGACTGACATCGGGAGCAGAATGTGGAGTGCAGGGGAGAGATAAGACTTTGCCTTCCATCACAGTGAGGAGCAGCTTCACTGTGATGGATGTTTGTGTAAATTGTGTTGTGTCTTGGTTCTTTTATTGTTTGTATGACTGCAGAAACTAAATTTCGTTTGAACCTTAATGAGGTATTGTATTGTTTTAAGTTGAGGCTACGGCCAAATAAGTACCAACTGTGTCCAATGAGCTTGTATTGGATCTGCCCACCTGAACCTCGTCAGCCTTCTCCTTATTAAGCCAGGTTTTCCAGTCAGAGGGAAGAAAGGAAATGTGATGGAGGAAGGAGGAGGGAAAAAGGAAAGAAGAAAGAAGGAGAGATGGAGAGAATGTGGGATGCCTTCCTGTTAACCCAAAACCACCAGCATCATCATGTGGTCAAGATTGACCTGCTGGGAAAAGCCCTAGACAACCAGAGCCTCTTCCGAGGCCAGGATTGAGTGGCCGGGGCAAGCCTGAGACCACCAGAACCTCGCACCTGCCCACAGACAAAGAGGGACTGCACCCACACACAGGGGCAAACATGGAGCCGCCATGATAAGCCTGAGACCGCCAGTACCTCCTCTCGAGACAAGGATGAACTCAAGGAGGTCTGAGGTTGCCACACCTCCTCCTTTGAGACCAGGACTGATTTACCTGTCCCAATGTCTTTTAGTTTTGTTTATTGTCACATGTACTGAGATAGAGTGAAAAGCTATTTTGTTACGTGCTATCAAGTCTGCAGAGACTATACATGATTACAATCAAGCCATCCACAGTGTACAGATACAGGATAAAGGGAATAATGGTTGGTGCAAGATAAAGTCTGACTAAAGGGTCTCCAATGAAGTAGATGGTAGGTCAGAAACACTCTCAAGTTGGTGATAGGGTGATTCAGTTGCCTGATAACAGCTGGCAGGAAACTGTCCCTGAGTCTGGAGGTATGCGTTTTCACACTTCTGTCCCTCTTGATTGATGGGAGAGGGGGAGAAGAGGGAGTGACCGGGGTGAGACTCATCCTTCATTATGCTGGTGGCCTTTCCAGAGGTAGCATAAAATGTAAATGGAGTCAATGGATGGGAAGTTGGTTTGTGTGATGGTCTCGGCTGTGTCCTCAATTATCTGCAATTTCTTGCGGTCTTGGATTAAATGGATTTCAACTTGATAGTTGAACGGTACAAGATGGTGACGGAAATGTGGCCACTCTTTGTGTACTGTCTTGGAAAAACCTACATTTTTTATACCACAATCATTGCACTCTTGTGCTATGTATGATTGTGCTTAAGTATAGCATGATATTACTGGATTGCAAGCAAAACAAGTCAAGTCACTTTTATTTCTATAGCATATTTAAAAAACAATCTCGTTGACCAAAGTGCTTTACATTGGTAGAGGTACTAACGTTATACAACAGTGGTTCATAGATTAAGTACATACATACATATAGCCCTCCCTCAGAGGACGTCAAGAAAGGCTTGAGAGTAAAGATGAGTTTTAAGTCTCAACGGAGGGGGCAGTTCTGATGGGAAGAGGGATGCTGTTCCACAGTCCTGGAGCTGCAACCGCAAAGGCGCGGTCGCCCCTGAGCTTATGCCTAGACCGCGGGATGTTCAGTAACCCCATGTCGGCCGATCTGAGGGACCTGGAGGTGGTATGGTGGGTGAGCAGACTTTTGATGTAGGCGGGGGCAAGCCCATTAAGGGCTTTGTAAACATAAATAAGGATTTTGAAATTTATTCGGAACCGCACAGGGAGTCAGTGGAGAGAGGGCAGAATCGGGGTGATGTGGTCCCTTTTTCGGGTGCCCATCAGGAGTCTCGCTGCGGCGTTTTGGACCAGTTGCAGGCGGGACAGGGAAGATTGGCTGATGCCAGTGTAAAGGGAGTTGCAGTAATCGAGGCGGGAGGAGATAAATGTGTGGATGATCTTTTCGAGGTCATCAAACTGGGGGAATTGTTTTATTTTAGCTATCATCCGAAGCTGGAAGAAGCTAGCTTTTACTTGACTTGTTTGTCAAATTTCAATGCTGAGTCAAATATCACGCCAAGGTTTTTGACGTGAGTTTTGAGTAGCGGGGTAAGGCTTCCAAGGCTGCCTGCTATCGTTTTGATTTAGTCTGAGGGGCCGAGAAGGATGACCTCAGACTTACTGTCGTTTAGTTGGAGGAAGTTCTGGGCCATGCAACACTTTATATCCTCGAGGCAGTGGATACGGTTAAGTAGATTTGATCGGTTTTTGGGCTTCAGGGGGAGATAGGGTTGTGTATCGTCTGCATAGCAATGGAAGGAAATGCCGTGGCTTTGAATGACTTGGCCTAAGGGGAGCATATACAGGGAGAAGGGAATGGGGCCAAGGATGGAACCTTGTGGAACCCCACAGCAGAGACTAGCTGGGGAGGAGAAAAAGTTGCCTATGTTAGTAGAAAAACTCCTTCCTTTGAGGTAGGAGATGAACCAGCGCAGGGCAGTGCCATCAATACTAACCCCGTACCGGAGACGGTTAATTAGGATGGTGTGGTCGACAGTATCAAATGCTGCGCTGAGGTTGAGAAGGAGCAGGATTGCACAGCCGCCGGAGTCAACGGTGAGCAGTAGGTCATTATGTAGGTAATTTGATCAGCCATGATCATATTGAATGGCGGTGCAGGCTCGAAGGGCCAAATGGCCTACTCCTGCACCTATTTTCTATGTTTCTATGTACCTTCTACAAGGCAGACTCTGTGCTGTGGTGGGCCCTGAAAGCTAATTGGAACGTTTCCAAGATAGTATTTTGGTGAAGGTAAGGCATAAGTTGACTTTAAATTACTTTTTCAAGGGCTTTTGAAAGGAAAGGCAGTTTTGAAATGGCTCTGTAGTTGCTTGGCAAGGTGGGGTCGACGTTAGGTTTTTTCAGGAGGGGCTGGGCCACCGCATGCTTGAAGCAGGTAGGAACAGTGCCAGTGGCCAGAGAACTGTTGAAGATGGCAGGGATGCTGGGACCGGCTATTGTAGTGACATCCTTCAGAAGGGCAGAGGGAACAATGTCGAGGGGGCAGGTAGTAGGTTTCATGGTGGTGACCAGTTTTACAAGGGAGGGTAGAGTAACGGGTTGGAAACAGTCTAATTTTGAAAAACTGACCAAAGAGCCAGCCAGGTCACGGAAGGGAGGGGAAATATTCTTTCTGTTGGTCTTAACTTTGCTGGTGAAAAATGTAGTAAATTCCTCACACTTAGCAGGGGACCCAGTTAAGCTGGTGCTGGGGGCAGGACATATGATAGAGGTGATGGTACTAAAAAGGAAAACATAGCATTTCACTATCTTAGTGCATGTGACAATAACGTACTGGTGACTCGGAGGGTTCTCTGGATACAAATTAGATGAATCGCAACCCACAGTTACTTAATTTTGAATGTAGTAATTGATATTGTTGCATAAAATATGAATTGCTTATTTAAGCAGAGATGGTTTTCATGACAAATTAGTTACAGGTGTTAAACTTGCAATGTATTAGCTACTGTTTTTTATACTCCACTTCTCAAATTCAATTACATTCACTTCCACATGTCCTGCTGGATGATGGTAGGTTTTGCCGTGATGGAAATAGGTTTGTTTCTGTTCTCTTTGTCAAGTAACTGAACAAAACTAATCTATTCATTTTATACACAGTACTGTTTAACATATTTATTGTTGTGTGAGAAGTGTGGTTCTAAATTCAATATATTCTCTTACATTTGAAGGTATTCCCATTCTTTAAAACTGCTTTCTTAATGTCTGATAACTTCAGTCAATGTAAGGGGAAGAAAATTCAACATGAGAGCAGTACTATGAACACTTGTCTAATCCACTGGATAAGGCTGCAAATTGCCACAGGAAGCACTATGCAATTTTCCTCCTTTTAAGTAATATTCTGTTCTTTTGTTCTGTATTCCAAAATGAACTGTATCACATTTTTCCACGACATCAGTTGTCAATATTTTGCTTATTAATTTAACCAATCAATATCTCTCTGTAAATCATTTGTATCTCCCTTGCAACATGCCTTTTGTGTAAACAAATCTGTGAATTGCTTTAGACAAAAGTGCTGGAGAAACTCAGCGGGTGAGGCAGCATCTATGGAGTTAAGGAAATAGGCAACATTTCGGGCCGAAACCCTACTCCACTGTGAATTGCTTTTTTTCTCCAAGTCAGTGTCTTCATGGGAAGCTTCCTCCCCTCACCTTTTGCATTACTCCATCAGCATTGGAACAATGAAGAGGCTCATCTGTCCATGTGCCACGCTTCGACAGCACGTATACTAAAATTGGAACGATACAGAGAAGAGTAGCATGGCCCCTATGCAAGGATGACATGCAAATTCGTGAAGCATTCCGCATTGTTTTACAGGCAGCACAGTATCGCAGCTGGTAGAAGTGTGGCACCACAGTGCCAGAGTCCGGGTTTGCACGTTCTCCGTGTGACCGCGTGGGTTTTCTCCAGGTGCACCGGTTTCCTCCCATGTCCCAAAGACGTGTGGGTTTGTAGGTTAATTAGCCTCAGTAAATTGTACCCAGTGTGTAGGGAGATGATGGGTAAGTGGGATAACATAGAACTTGTGTGAACAGGTGATCGATGAACAGCATGGACTCGGTGGGCCAAAGAGCCTGTTTCTAATATGTATTACTAAAACTAAACTAAAATAATGGAATGCTTTTGCTTCCTTTTTCCCTTATGTTGTCAGTTATCAACCCTAGAATCTAGCTTGGATACAACTATTTTATGATTTTTTTAAAATCTTAAAATGATGCAGAGCACATAGCTCCTAGCTTTAAAGCAGCAATGTTACAAAATTTTGCGATTAAAAAAATCAAATCTGCAATTTATCCCATCAGATAAAGCATAAAAAGAAGTTTAATTTGATACCTAATTGACTTTCATATCTTCAGTATTACAAATGTTATGGCCATTTTCGTACTGAAATTAGCATCTTGTTCCATATTGCTTTTCCATTGACTTAACTTAAAAGTTGTGATCGAGTTGTGAACTTTCTTAAAATTTAAGAGAACTGAAAGAAATTTTCAGTTATTATAGATTGAAGCATTCTGAAACAAATATGAAACAATCGTACTTGGATGACCTGAAATTAAAGCATATAATTAGTTAGTTACCCAATTGTAGCTAATTACAAAATTCAATTACTAGATCTAAACATCTATCCATTTCTTAAGAAAATATTAACATTTTTTAAAAAGCCTAAGTGTCCAAATAACATTCATACAAGAATTCACAATATAACATGATTTTTAAATCTAATTGTCATTAATTTATAGGCCAAATTGAAGGCATTTAGTGTTTAATGCCTGTAAATTAATGGCTAGCTTGCGAGTGGAATTTTCTGGAACGCGATGGATTGGAACGTTGCAGTTGCAGTGAATTTAAACCCCATATCGGCAAGAAAAACACTGCCAGTTCATATGGGGAATAAATCACCGTTTCGCAACATGAAATGTTGATTAAGGTCATCTAAACAAGCAAGTTTATATGAAAAAATAAACAGCTTTCATTTACCTGTCCCCTATGTAAAATCCGTCCCCATTGTCATGGCATTAGGAGCTAATTTTTATATTACTGTAGCGCTGAAATAGTCAGGTGATTTAAAAAAAAATGTCACTTACCGGCAGTCGGAATGAATCTTTAGCAAAAGCTCGCACTCCGAGAAAATATAATTCCGGATGGCAAGGGAAAACCGCATTTTAACCCCGGCCCCCCCCCCTCAAAGGCACCAAAGTCGCGCACACGGCCAGTGACAGAACTGCTGTGCCGCTGAAGGTAAGTTTTGTAACATACCTATTTAAAGTTCTGTCATCATAACTTCTGCATCAATATCAAACTGAAATAAAACTAAGATCATAACCTAGTAATATTGCTGACCTACATGTAGCTAAGCATATTAATGGAAACTTTCCAAGCATGAAGCTCAGCAAATGAAATTAGTAAGGCTGGTGAAAGTATAATTAAGATTGATGGCAAGAAAAAATTCCTAATTGCGAAGAAAAGTCTACATTGGAATGTTGTTTACAAATGATTAGGTATAAACTTTGGTCTCTTTCGAGGTACTATTAGGTGATTTGATGATCGTGCTGAAATGGTTCTCCTTGGATGGATATGCTAATGCACAATCTGTTATCTTTAGAACTGAAAGCAAGTCAACTGGAAGTAGCTGTGCATTGGGATTAATATTGCATTGTAAGTCTCAGTTTTTGTAACCAGAATTTTATCTCTAACATAAATAAATATGCATAGAAAAGCACAATATGATGGATGGAGAGAAAGTAGGCAATAAAACATTAATGCAGGTTGGGAAATCTTTTCAATGCCATTATCTGAATGAAGTGTCTTTCAAACTTTTGCAGGATAGTTGTATTTGAAAACTAGAAAAGTGATTCAGTACCAACAAAACTAAAAATTAGTTTAATTTCAGTCACCAGTTTCCAGCTCATTGGCGATCATGAAAAAAATAAATTTAAGATTAATTTAAAATTAAAGACATTTTGGACAGGTACATTGATAGAGATAGAAAAGGATTAGAGGGATATTGCCCAAACATGGCCAGGTGGGACAAGTGTAGATGGGGCATCTTAGTCGGTGTGGGGAAGTTAGGCTGAAGGGCCTGTTACCAAGCTGTATAATTCATACAGCTTGTATAAAAAAATAAATCACATCCCAGTGATGTTTAAGATCAAGTTTTTTCTTCAAATTAGATTCTTAGAGAGAAACAGTGTGGAAACGGGCCATTTGGCCCAACTTGCCCACACCGGCTAATGTGTTCCAACTACAGTAGACCCACTTGCCTGCGCTTGGTCCATATCCCCCCAAAACTGTCCCATACATGTAATTGTCTAATTGTTCGTTAAATGTTGGGATAGTCCTTGCCTCAACTACCTCCTCTGCCAGATTGTTCCATTCACCCATCACCATTTGTGTGAAAAAGTTACCCCTCAGATTCCTATTAAATCCCTTCAACTCAAACCTATATCCTCTGGTCATCGATTCACCTACTCTTAGAAAGAGACTCTGTGCATCTACCCGATCTATTCCTGTATTAGAGCACATGGTATTGCGGTAGGGTGTTGACATGGATAGAAAATTGGTTGGCAAACCGGAAGCAAAGAGTAGGAGTGAACGGGCCCTTTTCAGAATGGCAGGCAGTGGCGAGTGGAGTGATGCAAGGCTCGGTGTTGGGGCTG
Source organism: Raja brachyura (assembly GCA_963514005.1). The sequence continues at coordinate 44,169,563 of OY740782.1, forward strand.
CAACTGTTTACCATATATGTTAATGATTTGGAAGAGGGAATTAGGAGCAACACTAGCAAGTTTGCGGATGACACAAAGCTGGGTGGCAGTGTGAACTGTGAAGAGGATGTTAGGAGGTTGCAGGGTGACCTGGACAGGTTGAGTGAGTAGGCAGATGCAGTATAATATAGATAAATGTGAGGTTATCCACTTTGGCAGCAAAAACAAGTGGGCAGATTATTATCTCAATGGGGTTAGGTTAGGTAAGGGGGAGGTGCAGCGAGACCTGGGCGTTCTTGTACACCGGTCACTGAAAGTTGGCTTACAGGTGCAGCAGGCAGTGAAGAAACCTAATGGAATGTTGACCTTCATAACAAGAGGATTTCAGTATAGGAGTAACGAGGTTTTTCTGCAGTTGTATAGGGCTCTGGTGAGACCACATCTGGAGTATTGTGTACAGTTTTGGTCTCCTAATTTGAGGAAGGACATCCTTGTGATTGAGGCAGTGCAGCCTAGGTTTACGAGATTGACCCCTGGGATGGCGGGACTGTCATATGAGGAAAGACTAGGCTTGTCAATCAACATCACTATCTGCAAAGGATTTTCACTATCTGCAAAACCACCAACTTTTGTATCATGAGCAAACTTGCTAATCTTGCCATGTATGTTCTCATACAAATCATTGATGTAGATGACAAACAGTAACTGGCCCAGTACCGAACCCTGTGGCACACCACTAGTCACAGGACTCCAGTCTGAGAAGCAACCTTCCACCATAACCCTCTGCTTCCTTCCATTAAGCCAATTTGCTATCCATTCAGCTATCTCCTTGGATCCCATTCGATCTAACCTTTAAGACCAGCCTATTATGTGAAACCTTGTTGAATGCCTTGCTGAAAGCCATGTATACAACATCTACAGCTCTGCCCTCATCGACCATTGTGGTTAACATCTTCAAAAAACTCAATCAAATTTGTGAGACGTGACCTCCCAAGTACAAAACCATTCTGACTATCCCAAATCAGCCCTTGTCCATCCAAATGCCTGTATATCCTATCCCTCAGAATACCCTCTGGGAACTTTCCAACTACAGATGTTAAGCTCACTCGCCTATAGTTTCCATTTTCCCTCTTGAATAGAATTAAATGTATTTTTCCTGAAAAAAGGAATATGGAACTTTAGCTTTAATGCTAGGTGGACTAACTGGATTGTTTCGAACTTAAAATCCGAACTTAAAATCCCATTCTCCTGCCTTCTCCCCGTAACCTCTGACACCTGTACTAATCAAAAATCTGTCTATCTCTGCTTTAAAAATATCCATTGACTTAGCCTCCACAGCATTCATGGCAATGAATTCCACAGATTCACCGCCCTCTGACTAAAGACATTTCTCCTTATCTCGTTCCTAAAAGTACTTCCTTTAACTGAAGCTATGACCTCTAGTCCTAGACTCTACCACTAGTGGAAACATCCTCCCCACATCCACTCTATCCACTCTATCGGGTAGATCCACTCTAACCTACTCATTCCTGGGGTCATCCTTGTAAATGTCCTCTGGACCATCTCCAGAGCTAGCACATCCTTCCTCAAATATGGTGTCCAAAATTGCTGACAATATTCCAAATACGGCCTGACCAGCACCTTATAGCCTCAGCATTACATCCCTGGAGGACCCTGGCGATGTATTTTTGTCGCAGCCAGCAGGGACACTCCTCTGTACTTATGATACTTGGGTGTCTCCTGCTGAAGATGGTCATGATCACAGCATCTTTGAGGTACCCTACAACATATTTCTCTTTCAAGATATGAGTGATGAAGCTATATTGCCACGCAATAGTACTAATAAAAATGTAAGGAACAGTATCAGTTACCATACAGTGAATTTCTCGACCTCTCTAAACCTTTACCTCCGTCAGCAAGGAGTGACTGTGGAGCACCCTCTTCAAATGCAGATGACCACAGAAGAACCTCTCCAACTGTGCTTGTTCCATTAAATCCTTGATATTCACCAATGGATCTACAACAAAACCATTCTTATTATGACTGGTATCAGTCAAGACTGTACTATTTTCCTAAGCTTACTTGACTCCATTTTTCCTATTTTCCTAAGCTTAATTGACTCAATTCAGTCAGATCATACCATTCACAAATGATACGGCAAAAAGAAAAAATACCAGCCGCAATATGTAGTTTTGCAGTGATACAACATTCTGATTATAGAGAAAGTGCAGATATTTTTTAAAGTACAAGGCTTGCAATGAGATTGGTTGAATGACCAGGACTATACCCCAGCTTACAGGAGGACTGTTCAGTAGTCTGATAATAGCAGGGAAGAAGCTGTTCACTAATTTGGTGTTACATGCTTTCAAGCTTTTGTATTTTCTGCTCAACGGGAGAGAGAAGACGTAAAAATGATACCTGGTTATGTTGGCTGCTTTCCCAAATGAAATGTAGATAGAATTGATGGTGGGGAGGCTGGTTTGTGTGATGAGCTTGGCTGCATCCACAACTCTCTGTAATTTCTTAAGGGCTTGGGCAAAGCCGTTACCAAACCAAGCTGTGATGCATCCTCATAGGATACTTTCTCTGGTGCATCTGTAGAAGCTGGTGAGAGAGGCCAACCTTCCTTAAGGGCCTGTCCCACTTACGTGTCCTTGGCACGCAAATTACGCGACCTCATGGTCCCGTGGAACCGTGAAGGTCGGGCACGATTTCATGCGTACGCACATCCGTCTGGAGCGCGTGAGGTCATTTGAAGATGGACACAATGCTGGAGTAACTCAGTGGGACCGGCAGCATCTCTGGAGAGAAGCAATGGGTGACGTTTTGTGTCGAGACTCTTCTTCAGTCTGAAAAGAAGGGTCTTGACCAGAAACATCACCCATTGCTTCTCTCCAGAGATGCTGCCGGTCCCGCTGAGTCCCTCCTGCATTTTATGTCTATCTTCAATTTTCTTGTCCCCGCTCTGGGAGTAGAATTGGGAGCAGATCCGGACCACAACAGCTGTGAGCCCCAGGCTGAGTTCAGCGATTGTTTGCCTGCTTCTGCTGCTGATGAATGTGAGACGTTGCGTAGAGCCAGGGTCTTGGGCCTGCCCCACTTTGGCCGTCAGTTCCGCGAGAGGCCGATGGCCTGTCGCAGAAGATTTCGTTCACTACAAATATTTTGGAGCCCGATGTCGCGCACAACTCCATACCACTCTGCGCTTCTAAGTGGGACCACCCCACGCAGCCATACGATGCCCGTGCACCTCAACATGACCACGAGGTTGTGTAATGTGTGTGCCAAAGATACGTAAGTGCGACAGGCCCTTTAGTCTTCCGAGAAAGCAGCACTAAGCAAATGCTAGAAAATGTGCATTAATACACCTGCCTCTGCCCAACCACCCCATCAACCACCATTTGCACCCCATTGACCTAATTTGCTGTTTCAGAACCTACAAGACACAGTGAAGGTAAGTCATCCTCAATCCCGAGGAACTGTCAACAATGAGAAAGATCCTTAAATGTATTTGGCTCAATAAAATGTTCATGTATTCATGATTGTTAGTCCATATCCTAATTGAATATTGAAAGGGCTGATTCCCGGACACTGCAATATCTGGTTAGTAATTTTAGTTAAATTATTTTTATTTTGTCCTAATTTGTATTAAATGAGTCAACTCTGTTTTTACTTTTCTATTGTATTATCCTTCACATTTCAGATACCATACATGTATTGTTTCTACCTCATGTCACCACCTGCCTCTTCCACCACCCTCAGCCTCCTCCCCCCTCCAAGGCTCCAGCTTCACTAATGTTTCCATCATCTTCATCCTGTCTAACGTTGAATGGTTTGAAAGTTGTCCTTAATCTTTACTCCCAATGAGCAATGCCACAGAAGATTGATTAATATCTAAAAACACACTGAGAATTGCATTGTGCTTAATTGTTCAAGTGGAAAGTGGATTCCGAATGTAATTATCAGCCAAAATGCCACCGAGCATGCCATGATTATTGCAATGCAATCATAAAACTGTAAATTGGAACTGATTATCCAAAGCAGGAACATATTTCCACAGTGATCAGTTGGCCTAATTCTACAATATACCATAATTAATGCGATCAAAACAAATGCACAAAATAATCTGTTTTCTTATACTGCCCAATTTAGAATCTTAAAATTATGCCTAGATCGCAGTTTTGAAACAAATGAACATTCAATTATTACATTAGTAGTTTGTATTTTAAAAAATTGAGTTTCATACAATGAAATAATTTAAAAAGTAATAACTGTGATAATTAATTGACAAATTATGAGGATGAAGGATTTAAAAATGGAAGTTGAAAAATGTAGAGCAATTAATGGATTAATAAATATTTATAAAATTGTAAAAAAATGTTGAAAATACCTTGCCGCAATTTAAGGGATTTATAGGTTGCATATGTGTAATAAAACAGGATAACCATTTACTCTGACTCTGCAGCAGCCGGTTTACAGCACACAAATGAAGGGGAAGAGGGTGGGCTCAAGTTTACTTGATTTTACATCATGCACAGTTATAGTACTGTCGTAGAACAGATATTTTGAAACAAGGGTCACCTTCTTGCATTCAAGATAATGTGCAGATTTTGCAACTATACTCAAAATTTAATTCGTTTTGCAACTTGGAATGTTAATTCTACTCAAATTCATTTGCAGAATCACAAGCATTAAATCTCATCTGTATCAGCATATTTACACAGTGTTTTAGAATGGGATTGGTTGACATTCTATTCATGTCACTTCAACTCCCCCTCCCATTCCATATCCGACCTTTCTGTCCTGGGCCACCTCCATAGCCAGAGTGAGTCCCACCGCAAATTGGACGAACCGCACCTTATATTTTGCTTGGGTAGTTTACACCCCAGCGGTATGAACATTGACCTCCAATTTCAGGTAGTCCTTGCCTTCTCCCTCCTTCCCCTCCCCTTCCCAGCTCTCCCACAGCCCACTGGCTCCACTTCTTCCTTTCTTCTACCTGCCCCACTCACCCCCACATCAGTCTGAAGAAGGGTCTCGACCCAAAACATCACCTATTCCTTCGCTCCATAGATGCTGCCTCGCCCGCTGAGTTTCTCCAGCATTTTTGTCTATCTTCGATTTTTCCAGCATCTGCAGTTCTTTCTTAAACACTTTGATGTTAGAAATGATTTTAAAAGAAACTATACAATCCAGATTCTAAGTTTTTTTTATGTACTCTGACTTTTAAGAACTATACCAATATTCAATGTTTCTCTTGTAAATGAACAGGCACATCCATGTAAATGTTTAAAGGATCTTGCATGGCTATTTTAGAATCCTGGAAACAGCATTCTGGTGGAATTTAAGGTTTAAGTTCAAGTTCAAGTGAGTTTATTGTCATGTGTCCCTGATAGGACAATGAAATTCTTGCTTTGCTTCAGCACAACAGAACATAGTAGGCATTGAGTACAAAACAGATCAGTGTGTCCCTATACTATATAAATATATACACACATGAATAAATAAACTGATGAAGTGCAAATAACAGATAATGAGTTATTAATGTTCAGAGTTTTGTCCAAGTCAGGTTTAATAGCCTGATGGCTATGGGGAAGTAGCTATTCCTGAACCTGGTAGTTGCAGTCTTCAGGCTCCTGTACCTTCTACCTGCAGGTAGCAGGGAGATGATTGTGTGGCCAGGATTTTGTGGGTCTTTAATGATACTGCCAGCCTTTTAAATCCCCTCAATGGAAGGAAGATCATGGAGCCGATGATGGACTGGGCGGTGCTTACTACTTTTTGTAGTCTTTTCCTCTCCAGGGCGCTCAAGTTGCCGGACCAAGCCACGATGCAACCTGTCAGCAAGCTCTCTACTGTGCACCTGTAGAAATTAGTCCTCATTGACAAGCCAACTCTCCGTAATCTTCTCAGGAAGTAGAGGCACTGATAATTCTTGATAATTGCATCAGTGTTTTCTCGGACCAGGAAAGATCTTCAGAGATGTGCACGCCCAGGAATTTGAAGCTCTTGACCCTTTGAACCATCGACCCGTTGATATAAACGTGACTGTGGGTCACCATCCTACTCCTTCCAAAGTCCACAATCAGTTCCTTGGTTTTGCTGGTGTTGAGGGCCATGTTATTATGCTGGCACCATATGGACAGTTGGTCGATCTCACTTCTGGTTCTGACTCATCCCCATCAGTGATACGTCGCACAACAGTGGTGTCGTCAGCGAAATTGATAATGGAGTTCGCACTATGACCGGCTACGCAGTCATGAGTGTAGAATGAGTGCAGCATGGGGGCTGTGCACGCAGCCTTGAGGTGCTCCCATGCTGATTGTTATCGAGTCTGACACATTTCCACCAATACAAACAGACTGCGGTCTGTGAATGAGGAAGTCAAGGATCCAATTGCAGAGGGATGCGTTTACTTGGAGTGTATATCAGTCAGTTTTCCAATGGCTCTGTGATATGATGATGCTGAACCCACACACAGTTCCCTACATTTAATTCCCAGTCTGTGCTTCTTTAGTTAATCTCAGAGATGCAGAATGTCCCAGAGTGAATGCAACATCTCCACCTGTCAGTGTTAATCATCATTTCTGTTGGAGTATTGCATATCTCATTGTTAGCTGAGAATGGATTCGGACTAGGCTGAAATATCCTCTACAGTTCAATAAACTAATATGCTAATTAAGCATCTTCTCAAGCTTGCACATGACCACTTGTTCATAAGCCAATACCATGGAAAGGAAAAAAATTGATGACAGAAAAGAAAAAAGTCATGCCTTCTAGTCTATAATAAGTTTACTCTGCTACATATGAAATAAAGAAGCATTTTAAAGTTTCACACACCTGCATAATTACCGGTCATGTAGAAAATAAAAAGATTAGAAGTCAATTGGTACCTTCTTCTCTCATGCTCTTTGGAAGAAGAATGGAATGCATTATGAGCTGTCTGCCACTGAGCACGCATAAGCTGGCATTTATTATGTAGGGACGGATTATCAGAGAGATGAGTTTGTTTTATGGTGGTAGGATTATGCCATGCAAAAGATAATGCATTATTTTTCTCTCAATGTGAATCGAGTTTAAAGTGGCAAATTACTTTAAGAGTCATTCCAGTTGCCATAAATCCTGCTCGAGTTCAATTGCTGTTGATGCTTGAAATTGAATTGAATTATAAATGTAGCATCAAAAGAAAATAACAAGAAATAACTTTTATTCTGATTAAAGATAACAATTTGATATTTTATATCTGCAATCTGGAAGATACATATTACATTCTAGATCTACACAGATGTCAATCTATTTGTTTAGTACATCAAAGGAATTTGTAAGAGCTGAAAGGTTAAATTGGTGCTTTGCTTCACAAGAGACTAATCCTGCATGCATGCAAAACATGCCACATTTAACATCACAGCAAGATGTTTGCCATATGTTTTAATCAACACAAACAAACTTGGTCCTTATTGTAATAAACCCTTCGCATGTAATGAATTTATTGAATGAGAATCGATAATGAATCTGAGTACGGTTTGACTTAGTTTCAGATTTGTTTGTTCCCTTTTCACCGTTAAAATCTTGCCACAATGTTCTAGGAAATTATTGAATCAGTATGCAGGCTGGGTTATAGGTGTTTACATTCTCCTTGCACCTACCATTTTAGCACGTGAAGCAGGTTTGCGGATTATCAATTTATAAGTCATAGGAACATAATTAAGCCATTTGGCCCATTGAGCACACTGCCATTCAGTCATGGCTGATCTTCCTTTCATTCTCAACCCCGCTGCTTTAAAAATACCCATCTTTGTTTGTTATTTGTAGTTACATTCATTTTCTGTATATGTGTGATTTTGTTACGTAAAAACAGGCTGCAGAAATCTTCTCTCAACATTCTTGAGGATTAATGGGAATCTCAAGTAAAATATCCAAAATGTCATTGAGAAACTTTACAACAGCTTTAACTTCCTGATTTTTGCTTCATCAACAGAAAATTAAATCATCAAAATTATTTTGATGATCAAAGTCAATTTAGTTGTTTAATTTCATGTATCTTTCCATCCTGAAGTAATTATTGGACATGCATCAAAATGATTGATGTTAGCTGGCACACTTTTCCCTTTACACCATGTTTCTTACCTCAACTGACTTGTTTTTCTCTTTTCAAACCCGCCAACAAGGGAGGTGCCGTGGTAGTCTGGCGCGTTGATCTCTACAAAGCGGAGGCCACACACCAACTCTCGGACACCTCCTACTTACCCCTGGACCATGACCCCACTGACGAGCACCAGGCCACCATCTCGAGCACCATAACCAACTTCATCAACTCCAGCTCCCTACCCTCCCGAGCCTCCAACCTCATCATTTCCCAGCCTCGCACGGCCCGATTTTACCTTCTCCCCAAAATCCACAAACCCTACTGCCCCGGCAGACCCATTGTCTCTGCCTGTTCGTGCCCCACCGAACACATTTCCACATACCTTGTCTCCATCCTATCCCCCTTTGTTAAATCCCTCCCCACCTATGTTCAAGACACCTCAGACACTCTCCGTCGGCTCCACGCATTCCATTCCCCAGGCCCTCATCCTCTCATCTTCACCATGGACGTCCAGTCACTATACACCTGCATCCCCCACCAGGATGGTCTCAAAGCCCTCCGGTACTTCCTCGACCAGAGGAGCAACCCATACCCGTCCACTGACACCCTCCTCCGCCTAGCGGAGTTGGTCCTTACTCTCAATAACTTCTCTTTTGACTCCTCCCATTTCCTCCAAACACAAGGCGTAGCTATGGGCACACGCATGGGCCCTAGCTACGCTTGCCTCTTTGTCGGGCACGTCGAACAATCTTTGTTCTCTGTGTACCAGGGCCCCACCCCCGACCTTTACCTCCGTTACATTGACGACTGCTTTAGTGTCACTTCCTGCACCCACACACAACTGACTGACTTCATCCATTTCACCACCAACTTCCATCCGGCACTCAAATACACTTGGACCATTTCCGACATTTCCCTACCATTCCTTGACCTCACCATCTCTATTGCAGGTGATACACTCCTGACTGACATCCACTACAAACCAACTGACTCCCACAGCTACCTGGACTACTCTTCCTCCCACCCTGCTTCCTGTAAGGACTCCATCCCGTATTCCCAATTCCTCCGTCTACGCAGCATCTGCTCCCAGGATGAGGTGTTCCACACCAGGTCATCACAAATGTCCTTGTTCTTCAGAGAACGGGGATTCCCCTCCCCCACTATAGATGAGGCTCTCACCAGGGTCTCCTCCATACCCCACAACATGGCCCTCTCTCCCCATTCCCCCACTCACAACAAGGGCAGAGTCCCCCTGGTCCTCACCTTTCACCCCACCAGCCGGCACATACAACAGATAGTCCTCCGCCAGTTTCGCCACCTCCAATGTGACCCCTCCACTCGCCACATCTTCCCATCTTCCCCCCTGTCTGCCTTCTGCAAAGACCACTCCCTCCGCAACTCCCTTGTCAACTCTTCCCTTCCCTCCCGCTCCACCCCTTCCCTGGGCACTTTCCCTTGCAACCGCAAGAGATGCTATACTTGTCCCTTCACCTCCCCCATCCACTCTTTTCAGGGACCCAAGCAGTCCTTCCAAGTCCGACAGAGGTTCACCTGCACCTCCTCCAACCTCATCTACTGCAAGCATTGCTCCAGATGCCAGCTGATCTACATCGGTGAGACCAAGCGGAGGCTGGGTGATCGTTTCGCCGAACACCTCCGCTCGGTCCGCAATAACCAACCCGACCTCCCAGTGGCTCAGCACTTCAACTCCCCCCCCCCCATTCCGTGTCCGACCTCTCGGTCCTGGGCCTCCTCCACGGCCAGAGTGAGCAACAACGCAAGTTGGAGGAACAGCACCTCATATTCGCTTGGGGAGTCTGCATCCTCTGGGCTTAAACATTGAATTTTCTCAATTCTGTTAACCCTGGCTGCCTTCTCCCCTTCCCACCTCTCCCTCAGCCCTCGGGCCCTGGCATTCCTTCTCTCTCTATCTCTCCCCCACCCAAGTCGCACTAGCTTCTCATTTTCACACTACAAACAGCTTACAATGGCCTGTTTCCTTTATCATGGATACTTTTTTGCATATCTTTCATTCATTGTTCTTTATCTCTCCACATCACCGTCTATATCTCTCGTTTCCCTGATCCCTGACCAGTCTGAAGAAGGGTCTCGACCCGAAACGTCGCCTATCGCCTTCGCTCCTTAGATGCTGCTGCACCCGCTGAGTTTCTCCAGCTTTTTGTGTAACCCGTGTTTTTCACTTTTTCAGTTACCATGAATGGTCATGGACCTGAAACATTAACTATTTATTTTTCCACAGTTGCTGCTGAACCTTCCGAGTCTTTCCAGCATTTTCTGTTTTTCTTTCAGAATTCCAGCATCTGCAATGCTTTTGATTTTCAGGATGGAAACATTTTCCCTTACATTTGATCTCCCAAAGTGAAGCTTCTCACACTTGCTCGGATTAAACTCCATCTGCCATTTTTTTTTTGCCCATTTCTGTAGCTAATCTATATACAATGGTAATGCGCAGGAAGGAACTGCAGATGGTGGTTTAAATCGAAGTTAGACATAAAATGCTGGAGTAACTCAGCGGGACAGGCAGCATCTCTGGAGAGAAGGAATGGGTGGGACACTTTGGTTTTGGGTTGAGACCCTTCTTCAGACTGATGTCGGAATGGGCGGGACAGATAGAATGTAGTCGGAGGCAGTAAGACTGGTGGGAGAACTGGTAAGGGGGAGGGGATGGTGAGAGATGAACAGCAAGGGCTACTTGAAGTTAGAGAAGTCAATGTTCATACCGCTGGGGTGTAAGCTACCCAAGCAAAATATGAGGTGTTGTTCCTCCAGTTTGCACTGGACCTCACTCTGGCAATGGAGGAGGCCCAGGGTAGAAAGGTCAGATTGGGAATGGGAGGGGAAGTTAAAGTGTTGAGCAACCGGTAGATCAGGTAGGTTAAGGCAGACTGAGTGAAGGTGTTCAGCGAAATGATCGCCGATACTACGATTTGTCTCACCAATCGATATACAGAAATTGACACCTGGAACAGCCGATACGGTTGATGAGGTTGGAGGAGGTGCAAGTGAACCTTTGCCTCACCTGAAAAGTCTATCGGGGTCCTTGGAAAGAGTCGGGGGGGGGGGGGGGAAGGGACAGATGTTGCATGGTGGTGGGGTGGTTTTGGTGGGAAGGGATGAGTTGACCAAGGAGTTGCAGAGGGAATGTTTTTTGCAGAAAGCAGAAAAGGGTGGAGATGGGAAGATTAGGCCAGTAATGGGATCATGTTGGATGTGACAAACATTTTGGAGGATTATATGCTATATGCGATGGCTGATGGGGTGGAAGGTGAGGACAAGGGGGACTCTATCCTTGTTACGAATGGGGGGAGGGGGAGCAAGTGCGGAGGAATTGGGAGTGGGGTATAGTCCTTACAGGAAGCAGGGTGGTCATCTCCAACATCTCCCTCCCATTTCTAGATCTCACTGTCTCCATCACAGGAGACAGACTATTGACTGACATCTATTACAAACCCACCGACTCCTTTCACCCTGCCTCCTGTAAAGACTCTATCCCCTACTCCCAATTCCTCTGTCTACGCCACAACTACGCCCAGGATGAGGTTCTCCATAGCAGGTCATCGGAGATGTACTCAATCTTTAGTTAAAGGGGGTTTCCCTCTTCCATTATAGATGAGGCTCTCACTAGGGTCTCCTCGATATCCCGCAGCTCCGCTCTTGCTTCCCCTCCACCCATTCGCATATAATCCTCCGACATTTTTGCCACCTCCAACGGGATCCCACCACTGGCTACATCTTCCCATCTCTACCCCTTTCTGCTTTCCACAAAGATTGTTCCCTCCGCAATTTCTTGGTCAACTCGTCGCTTCCCACCCTTCCCACCCCCTCCCCAGGTACTTTCCCTAGCAACCGTAGGAGATGCAACACCTGTCCCTTTACCCCCCCCCCCCGCCCCCCCCCCCGACTCTGTCGAAGGACCCCAACAGTCATTTCTGGTGAGGCAGAGGTTCACTTGCACCTTCTCCAACCTCATCTACTGTATCTGCTGTTTCAGGTATCAACTGTATATCGGCGAGACCAAGCATAGGCTCGCCGATCGTTTTGCTGAACATCTCCGCTCAGACTGCCTTAACCTACCTGATCTACCGGTTGCTCAATTTTGACAATTTTTCCTGTTCTGACTCCCATAGACATTCTTATACTTTTATACACTGTCCCTTCCTGATAGACTTTCCAAAAAGGACACAAAATACTGGAGTAACTCAGCAGGTTAGGCAGCATGTCTGGAGAACATGGATAGGTGGCGTTTCGGGTCGGGACCCTTCTTCGGACTTTTTCAACCAAGAAGTTCTACGAGTTAGAAGGATGAGAATAGCAGATCACCACATTTGTGTTCTCCCACTCACTCATTTACAGTTTTGAGATCCAACAGTGTACCTGCGATGTACCAAAGTACCGACATAGTTATTGCGTTAACGTCCCTTGTTACGATGCTGTGGGAGTTCTTTCTCAAACTGCTCGGGTTCAAGAAAGGTGGCACATACCATCTCCTAAAGGGCACTTAGCAATGTACAATCAATGCTGATCTTGTCGATGATAACCACAATCTACAGGGATAAAAATATTTTACCTGAGAGGAACAATTAGCTATTTATTTGTTATTGGATATTTATCATCATCAGAAAAATTATATATATATATATAATTGCTTCTAACTGACTATGGAATGACGGAAGAAATGTAAAGCTATATAAGATAGTGGCTTTTGAGAAGATTGGGGTTCTCTTGTCAGATCTTATTGCTCACGGGAGAACTGTTCAAATGTATTATTGATAACAGGAGAATAAAGATGACAGTAGGACAGAAACCCATGCCTGCATTTGTCCATGCTGGCATGCTGTTTTATATTTTATATCTAATTAAATCACACATCTTTGAGAAAAAGACTGATTCGACAGCACACATTTCATGTCTAGCTACCTGTGAAGTTAATAAAAAATTACACATTCGCTCAATGAGTTAATTGCTAAATTTAATGTACAAGATATAGTAATGAAGTGTGCAAAACCTTTTACAGCGAATCCAATCCAAAACCCATAGGCATAAGTATCCAGTAAATCAAAGTGGTTATTTGCTTATCACCATCTTTTTTCTTAATAAGCACACAACTAACTCTTAATCATTGTACTTCCACATACTTCAGGGTATTTCCGACATAACACTCTATATTTGTAGACTGGATCTGGACCAGTAGTCAGGGAGAAAATGCTGTGGAAATCATAGTGTACCTTTCACACAGAGAGTGGTGGGTCTCTGGAACTCTCTGCCACAGAGGGTAGTTCATTGGCTATATTTAAGAGGGAGTTAGATGTGGCCCTTGTGGCTAAGGGGATCAGAGGGTATGGAGAGAAGGCAGGTAGGGGGTACTGAGTTGGATGATCAGCCATGATCATATTGAATGGCGGTGCAGGCTCGAAGGGCCGAATGGCCTACTCCTGCACCTAATTTCTAAGTTTCTATGACTCTTTTTTGAACGCTGTAATAAAAATACAGAAGGAACACAAATACCTTGCCGGCCACATAATGAACAAATAATAATTTATTTGGAAACAAATGCAACAAAGTATGTTACGCAGCACATTATTTTGTTTTCACACAGTAATGAACTAAGAAAGGGAGAATAATATACCATGTCGAAAAAATTCAGCGACTTCTAAGTAATTCCTTTTGAAATGTATTCAAAAAGTTTTCAGAATCTTGGCAACTTGGGCCACAACACTGAAATACTGGAATCAGAAACCTCTTGTGGCTGAAATCATGATTAATAAAAAATATTATAGTTGTGATTGTTGGCTGCCAATCGTTGCAACCTTAGGACATTTGCACTAGAATCACTTAGGGACATGTCCTTCATTCAATGATCTTCAGCTAATTCACTAATTCCCTACTGCATTCATTGCATTTACCTCCATTCCTAGGTCTTCTCAAAGTGAAACAACTCTCATCAGCCTACACAGACTCTGGATAACATAAATGTTTCAGCTCGGAGGTGGCAGTCAATTTTCATTACTCATCCTTAGTGGAATTAAACATCTTGAACATAAAAGGGACACATGGTGTCACAGCGGTAAAGTTGCTACCTTACAACGCTTGCAACGCCAATGTATTGAGTCCAAATCTTGAACAACTGATACAGTAGATGAAGTTGGAGGAGGTGCAACCTCTGCTTAATCTGAAAGGACTATCGGGGTCCCGGGACAGAGTCAAGGGAGGAGGTATAGGAGTAAGTGTTGCATCTCCTGGGGTCGCAGGAGAAGGCACCTGGGCGTGGGTGGTTGGGGGGGAAGAGATGAGTTAACCAGGGAGTTGCGGAGGAAACGGTGTCTGCGGAAAGGCAGAGGGTGTAGATGGGAAGATGTGACTAGTGGTGGGACCCGGTTGGAGATGGCGAAAATGTCGGAGGATTATGTGTTGTATGTGACTGCTGATGGGGTGAAAGATAAGGGCTAGCGGGACTTTGTCTCTGTTGTGATTAGAGGGAGGGGGAGCAAGGGCGGATCTGCGGGGTACCGAGGAAACATGTGTGAGGGCCTCATCAATAATGGAAGAGGGGAACCCCCGTTACCTAAAGAATGAGAACATCTCGGATGTCCTGGTATGGAACACCTCATCTTGGGCACAGATGCGGCGTAGACGGAGGAATTGGGAGTAGGGAATAGAGTCTTTACAGGAAGCAGGGTGGGAAGAAGTGTAGTTGAGATAGTTGTGGGAGTCAGAGGGTTTGTAATAGACGTCAGTCGATAGTCTATCTCCTGTGATGGAGTCTGTGAGATCAAGAAAGGAGAGGGAGATATCACAGATGGTTAAGAGAGTTTTGCATAAATAAGACAGTTTCCCATTTTTCTTGTGATCTCACATAAGATTGTTTTACAAAATACATAATCTCATTTGCAGTATTACTTGATTAAAAACTTATCAATAAAGGATTGAGGGAAGACAGTCAAATGTATTTTAAACTTTCATTAAGTTATTTAAATATGAAGGCACTTCGTAAAGATCATATTCAGCTATTTCTTTTCTTGTAGTTACGCAGTTGTTTCAAAGTATTCTCTCAGAGAGTCTGCTTTACAAGCTGGCACTGCCACTGTTATGGCTTTGGATTCCTGTGTTCAAAAAGGATTTTGATGGTATCACAACACTTCAGCAATCCAAGCTTCAGCCAATTAATAGATTTCTGAAGCATCATTCAGGAAAGGAATAGCAACTCTGCGGCACCACAAACACTAATTGGCTGCTGTCTCCTCTGAAGAGGACAGTGTTGATGATCTCTCCACTACCACTACACCAGTGTCCTTGACATGTCCTGTCAGTCCAGATTTCTGCTGCTCCTGGCATCTGAATGAGGTCTGTAGTTAGGCCTTCCAGCCTCAGCTGCACACACTGAAGGAGCATAATACACGAGCACTCATTTGGTTTGGGAATTGCTCTGCCCAGGACAGGAAGGCTCTGCAGAGAGTAGTGCGTTCGGCATTCCCAAGGTATGGGAACTTCACTCGCCCCTCTGCAGGAACTATACATCAGGAGGTGCAACTCCAGAGCCAATAAGATAATGGGAGACCCCTTCCACCCCTGCAACGGACTGTTTCAGCTGCTACGGTCAGGCAAACGCCTCCGTTGCCGTGCTGTGAGAACGGAGAGGATGAGAAGGAGTTTCTTTCCAGAGGCCATTCGGACTGTAAACTCCTATCTCACCAGGGACTAACTCTACTAACTTTGCTGTACCACAATACCGCCCACAATATTTAATATGAAAAAGAACATGTGATTCTGTTCCAATCTGTTTGTAGTTTGTTAGTTGTTTGTTTGTTTGTTTTTTGCACAAAGTCGGCAGGCACTGCCACTTTTCATTTCACTGCACATCCCGTATGTGTATGTGACGAATAAACTTGACTTGACTTGACTTGACTCAGCAAGCCATCGGCACGAGAAAGTCAGGGACTAAGTGAATGGGGAAGATGATTCGCATGGTATTATTCCAAAGGTTGGACTGATTTGGCTTTCATTCTGCTGTCATGGTCAAGCTATCTTACAGTGATCAGCAATGGACTAAATGCAACGTGGAAACTGTTGCTGAACTTGAAATGCAGACTGAGTCCATCGGTCTTTTATTGCTGTTCCAGAAAAGGGGCCTTCTTCCTTTTTCCTTGCCTTCTTCCTTTTGCTCTTTTTACCACACCTTCTTTATCTTCCTCCTCCTTCTCCTTATCCACTTCCTGTTGCACAGCTGTTAGAAATGTCTGCACCCATATTATTTTAAACCACACCCTACACTGCCTTGTGTCCCTATATTAAAATGGATAACTCCAGATTCATCAACAGTTTCTTCCCAGGTGTTATCTGCCAACGGAACCATCCAATAACCAACTAGAGAGCGGTCCTGAACTACCATCTACCTCATTCGTGACCCTCGGACTATCTTTAATCAAACTTTACTGAACTTTATCTTGCACTAAACATTATTCCCTTTATCCTGTATGTGTCCGTTGTGGACGGCTTGATTGTATTCATTTATAGTCTTACCGCTGACTGGATAGCAGGCAACAAAAATACTTTACACTGCACCTCGGTACATGTAACAATAAACTAAACTGGACTATTGTGTAAGAAGGAACTGCAGATGCTGGTTTACACCAAAGATGGACACAAAATGCTGAAGTAACTCAGCGGGTCAGGCAGCATCTCCCCCTCCCTAACTCTCAGTGTCTCGACCCGAAACATCACCTATTCATTTTCTCCAGAGATGCTGCCTGACTCGCTGAGTTACTCCAGCATTTTGTGTCTGATAAACTGAACTTTTGTCAAGCTTGGAATTTGAAAACCCATTCCGCTGTGTTCTGAAAAGTACCTCCTGAACAGTCGGAGTATTGGGTGTACATGTTCTTGGACTGCTCGATTATTTTGAGGGTGGCAGCATGTCTTCACTTGTTCAGCGGTTTCAGACTCCAACATAGAGCCAGGATGAGAATAAATAAACCTTGTCTCCCTTTGGCCACCTTTTAAGTTGGTCTGGTGGCTCATTGATGGAGACCTTAGCAAACTGTCACAAAATAAAAATGTTGAGATAGTTATCCTTGTTTTCAGGTGTAGTCACAGACCAACGACATTGTCAGGAAGTAAAATCAATTACAGTTACAAAATATTTTGATATTCAAGAGTGCCACCTTCGGGGCATATTGTTTGCAGCATGCAGTATGTCCTAGAGGTCCTTAAGAATGCATGTACTTTTGCTATCAACTTCTTCCTGAGTTCAGACTCGCTGGAAATTAAAAGAACTGCAGATGCTGGAAATCAAAAATAAAATCAGAAAATGCTGGAAATGCTCAGCAGGTCAGGTTGCATCTGTGGGAAGAGAAGCAGAGACAATGTTTCAGGTCAAAGACCCTTCATCATAACTGGGAAGGAGAGAAATAAAACTCACTTAGCTGCAGAGGCTGATGGAAGGGGTGATCAGGTGAAACCAGGGTGACCATGGGGATATGCTGCAAACAAGGTTATCTGGTGA
Source organism: Raja brachyura (assembly GCA_963514005.1). Next base: position 44,187,148 of record OY740782.1, read on the forward strand.
GTAAGTGTGTGGGAGTAGTTAGTGAATGAGAGCAAAGGTAAAAGAGCACCAACAAAGAATATAGGAGTTGCTAAATAGACAATAGGTGCAGGAGTAGGCCATTTGGCCCTTCGAGCCAGCACCACCATTCAATGCGATCATGGCTGATCATCCACAGTCAGTACCCCATTCCCGCCTTCTCCCCATATCCCCTGACTCCGCTATCTTTAAGAGCTTTATCTAATTCTCTCTTGAAAGTATTGAGAGAACCGGCCTCCACCACCCTCTGAGGCAGAGAATTCCACAGACTCACAACTCTCTGTGTGAAAAAGTATTTCCTCATCTCTGTTCTAAATGGCTTACCACTTATTCTTAAACTGTGGCCCCTGGTTCTGGACTCCCCCAACATCGGGAACATGTTTCCTGCCTCTAAACCTTAATAATCTTTAATCTTTCAATAAGATCTCCTCTCATCCTTCTAAATTCCAAAGTAAATGCAGAGGAGGAAGACCTGCTCAGCAAGTCGGGCAGCGCATATCCTCCAGTCCCACATGGAACAAAATAGGAAAACAAAGAAAAAATATCGCAGATGGACGAATAATGCAGACCAAAAAATCATGTTGCCTGAAGTTGTAGAATTCAATATTGAGCCCAGAAGGTAACAACAAGCCAGATGGAAAATGAGGTGCTGTTCGTTATGCTTGCATTGGGCCTCATTGTTACCATGCAGGAGACTACTGATTATGCCAGAGCTGGAAGGGGATGGAAAATTAAAATGTCAGGCAACAGGAAGCTTACTGCTCGCTGAAGAAAGCACAGCAAGTTTAAAATCTCACTTTCGCTATAAATATTTCTAAGTAAAGGACTAGAAATATACACGTTATGATATTTAATAGTTGCCATCTAATATTTTAGACTGAGTCAACAAACTTCAGTACTTTGACAGTGAGAAAGTAGTGAATAATACATAGGTCGGCACAGTGGTGCAGCTAGTAGAGCTGATGTGTCACAGTGTCAGAACCCACATTCAATCCTCACCTCGCATGCTATTTTTGCACTTTGCACCTGTGACCCACTAAGGTGCTCCGGTTTTCTCCCATATCCCTATGATGTGCAGGTCTGTACATTAATTGGTCTCTGTAAGTTGCCCCTAGTATGTTAGGAGTGATGCAAAAGTGAGATAACATAGAACATAGAACTAGTGTGATAGATACAAAATCCTGGAGTAACTCAGTGGGTCAGGCAGCATCTCTGGAGAAAAGAAATAGGTGACATTTCGGATCAAGACCCTTCTTCAGTCTGAAGAAGGGTCTCGACCCAAAGCGTCACCTATTCCTTTTCAGCAAAGATGCTGCCTGACCCGCTGAGCTACTCCAGCATTTTGTGTCTATCTTCAGTGTAAATGGCCTGTCCCACTTTCACGACCTAATTCACGACCTTTTTTACTCGTGGACATTTTTCATCATGTTAGAAAAAACGCCCCAACCTTCTTGATCCCACGAGTATCTACGACCTACCCACAACCTCCTACGACCTACCTACGACCTCCTACGACCTACCTACGACCTCGTGATGGCCATGCTGCGAGTATGATTCAAGGGCAAACTCGGCAGAGGTTGTGAATTTGGTCGTGAAAGTGGGACAAGCCCTTAAACCAGCATCTGCAGTTCCTTCCTAGACATAGAACTAGTATGAATGGGTGATCAATGGTCAGTATGGACTCGGTGGGTCAAGGGCCTGTTTCCATGCAGTATCTTTCAATCAATCAATCAGAAATATATACCATTTTTCAATTTAATGTAATATAGATATATATGATCTTTCAAAACTGATCTTGAAAATAATGCAGAAGATGTATATCTTCTGATCGTCAATTCTTTAATTATTCAAAGGCTCTTTACTTGTTCTTTCAAAGTGCTCATTTCAAATTACTAACACTGACAATTAGAACCATGACTGTAGGCATCAATGTGCAGTCTCATTATGTTCAGATTTGCAAACAGCTCAGTGACCGACAGTTGCTATCTTTATATCTTCTTTTCTCTCTTTGCAGATGGGGATGCATTTGAGGTGATTACATAACTTTAAAGTATTGATAACTTCTTAAAAAATAATTTATTTTGTAAATTCTTGATCCCATGTTTTCTACTGTTGATTTATTATTCAATAGCTACTAGGGACTAAATCTAAGACTGAGACTATGCATTGCAGTAACATTTAAACCATAGATTTATAAAGCATAGTTGACAATTCAGCTCATTTTTGCCTGTGCCAGCTCTTTGAAATAAATATTGAGTTGATTCCTTTTCTCTGCTCCTTTCAGAGCATGCAGCATTTTTTCTTTTCAAATACAAATTAATTAATTTAAAAGCAATATGGAAAATTCTTTAATCATTATTTTCGGCAGCATCTTCCAGATCACAACAATTCATTGTACAAGTATAATTCTCCTCATCTGCCATCTTGGTCTTTCCCAATTAACTTAAATCTACATTCTATTTGGCACTCTTAGAAATACAGCACAATGATTTTACTTTCGGTTTGATTAATTTCATGTAAAAAATTAATTTGACTGTAAATATATACAACCCTAATTCGGTATTGTGTTTTACGGTAGACAGATTTGTCTTGATTGTAACATCCAGGAAAAAGTTGTAAGGTGATGATCATACACCAAGTGGCTCATAAGAGAAATCAGTAACGAAAATGACCACCTTCCAATGTACTGCCTAGTGTATGCAATGGTTGGTTAATTGATCACTGTAACTTGCCACTAGCTTGTAGGTGAGTCATAGAATCTGGGGGAGTTGAAGAGAATGGAAGGGGGGAAGGTGGAATAAAAAATGGGATTAATGTAAAACAGATGGTAAAGGGTCAGTGGGAACTCAATGGATGAAGGGCCTGTTTCTATGCTAAATCTTTCTATATGACACATCACACATCACAATGAGAACACAATCCAACTCCATTAATGTTTTTTCCATTGTCCAGATGTCAAAGCTTTAATAGCCACCAGAAGAAAGAAGTTCATCAAGTCTATTGTGGTAGACACAAAATGCTGGAGTAACTCACCGGGACAGGCAGCATCTCTGGAGAGAAGGAATGGATGATGTTTCGGGTCGAGACCCTTAGAGTCATTGAGAGACATAGTGATACAGTGTGGAAACAGGCCTTTTGGCCCAACTTGCCCACACCGGCCAACATGTCCCTGCTACACTAGTCCCACCTGCTACACTAGTCCCACCTGCCTACACTTGGTCCATATCCCTCCAAACTTGTCCTATCCATGTACTTGTCTCCCTGTTTCATAAACATTGGGATAGTCCCAGCCTTAACTACCTCATCTGGCAGCTTGTTCCATACACCTACCACCTTTTGTGTGAAAAAGTTATCCTTCAGATTCCTATAAAATCTTTTCCCCTTCACCTTGAAACTATGTCCTCTGGTCCTCGATTCCCCTGCTCTGGACAAGAGACTCTGTGCATCTACTTGATCTATTCTGCTCATGATCTAATACACCTCTATAAGATCACCTCTCGTCCTCTTGCACTCCAAGGAATACAGACCCAGCCTACTCAACCTCTTCCTATAGCTCCGATCCTCTAGTCTTGGCAACATCCTCGCAAATCTTCTCTGAACCCTTTCAAGCTTGACAGTATCTTTCCTATAACATGGTGCCCAGAACAGAACACAATACTCTGAATTGAGATCTCACCAACATCTTATACAACTGCAACATGGCCTCCTAACTTCTATACTCAGTACTCTGACAGATGAAGGGCAATGTGCCAAAAGCCTTTTTAACCACCTTATCTACCTGTGATTCGACCTTCAAGAAACCATGCACCTGCACTCCTAGTTAGACATCCCAAAATGGAACACCTCATATTTCTCTGTATTAAATTCCATCAACCATTCCTCCGCCCACCTGGCCATTCGATCAAGATCTTGCTACAATCGTTCACAACCATCTCCACTATCTGCAACCTACTTTTGTATCATCAGCAAACTTGCTAATCTTGCCCTGTATGTTCTCATCCAAATCATTGACGTAGATGACAAATAGTAACAGGCCCAGCACCGTACCCTGAGACACACCACTAGTCACAGGCCTCCAGTCCGAGAAGCAACCTTCCACCATCACCCTCTGCTTCCAATGAAGCCAATTTTCTATCCATTCAGCTATCTCTCCTTGGATCCCATGTGATCTAACCTTCCAGAGCAGCCTATCATACAGAATCTTGTCAAACGCTTTATTGAAATCCATGTACACAACATATACAGCTCTGCCCTCATCGACCATTTTGGTCACGTCTTCAAAAAACTCAATCAGATTTGTGAGACACGACCTCCCACGTACAAATCTATGCTGACTATCCCTAATCAGCCCTTGCCCATCCAACTGCCTGTATAACCTGCCTGTATAACATGTATAACCTATCCCACAGAATACTCTTTAGTAACGTTCCAACTACAGATGACTTCAGACTGACGTCAGGGGGGAGGGAGATACTGTAGATAGATAAGGATGTGTGTGGTGCGAAAACAGGGCAAAAGGGATGGAGATCAAGGTAAATGTAGAATAGATCAATGTTAGCTGGGAGGAGGTAACATCAAAGCAAACAGAGAAGTCCATTGTGGTTCTCAGCAGAGCAATTCATCACTCCCATTTCTTTCATATTTATAAGTGACCCAACAACTTATTCTCTCCCACATGTCACTAACTCCTCACACCTCCTTTGATCCTTTTGCCACTTATTACACTGTAGAGTGAGTTCCAGTGGCCAATCAATCTACCAACACATCTTTGTGACGTGTGAGGAAGCTGGAGCACTCAGGGAAAACACACATGGTCATGTGAAGAACATGTAAACCCTCCAAAGCCAGTGCGAGGCTATAAACTGGAACATGATGGTTTTAAAGTGCATGCCTTCTTGACTTGGAACGATCTTATAGTGCTTTCATCTTCAATGCATCTAAATCCTGAAGATAAACACAAAAAAGCTGGAGTAACTTTGCGGGACAAGCAGCATCTCTGAAAAGAAGGAATGGGTGATGTTTTGGGTCGTAACTCTTCTTCAGACACAAAATGTCACCCATTTGTTCTCTCCAGAAATGCTACTTGTCCCGCTGAGTTGCTCCAGCATTTTGTGTTAAACCAGCATCTACAGATCATTCCTGCACATCTAATTCCTGGATCTCCCTTGCAGGCAATAGCAAAAATGCCTGCAAAAAAGAACTGCAGAGATTCAATAAGGTGTCCCACTACCTGCTTTTCAATCGCATTTAGGGATGTGCATTAAATGCCAGCCTTGCAAGCGATGTCCATGTCATACATAAATAAATAATGCGAATGAAAGAGTGATCTTGATGTCCAATTAATAAATATGAAAGTTGATGTACATACAACATGGTGAATCGGGAATCACACACATCTTTCACTTCTGTCTGATTGTTTACTCCCATTTAAGGATCTCGGTGTAGGCCGGAAGCCTTCCCCAGTTTTTATAAAACTTGATGTATTAAATCAGCATTAGGCCTAAGATTAGTACTGTCATGGTAACTAATGCCTGTTTTAGGTTGTGTTCCAGTTCATACAATGGCAGTCACACTGAGAAAGTGATAGATGGGACAACTTGGTCAGTATGGTGAGTTGTGCTGAAGGGCCAGTTTCCGTGCTGGTCTCTGTGACTGTATGTCTCTAAGATGGTCCCATTTGCCTGTGTTTGGCTCATATTCTTTACACAGAGAGTCGTGAGTCTCTGGAATTCTCTGCCACAGAAGGTAGTTGAGGCCAGTTCATTGGCTATATTTAAGAGGGCGTTAGATGTGGCACTTGTGGCTAAAGGGATCAGGGGGTATGGAGAGAAGGCAGGTACGGGATACTGAGTTGGATGATCAGCCATGATCACATTGAATGGCGGTGCAGGCTCGAAGGGCCGAATGGCCTACTCCTGCACCTATTTTTTCTATTCCCCTAAACCTTTCATATGCATCTACCTGTCCAAGTGTCTTTTAAAGGTTATTATTGTACCAGCCTCAACAGTTTCTTCTGGCAGTTGTTTCTTATACATGCCAATGCCCTTCAGGGTTCCTATTAAATAATTTCCCTCTCACCTTACACCCAAGTCCTCTTGTTCTTGATTCCCCTATGTTGGGTAAAATACATTGCATTCATCCTATCTCCTCGACTAACATTATGAAATTGTGAAATTATATCTTGTGAAATTGTTCACCAAGAAGACCAATTTCTGACTATATTTTCTTGTAGGATTAATTTAATAACAGTTTCCATTATGAAAATTCAGCTAGGCAGCCTGCAGGAAAAAAAGCTCTAATTCATCAATTCAGCAAGTAATTATGTAAATGTGTTCCTCCTCCTCTACACTAGCCTCTGTGAATCCCAGCCCTGATATGTATGTGTAGTGGATGGTGTGCGTTCATCACAAAAATAATGAGTCCTAATTGGGGAATTTGGTGGCAGGCATGATTTTTTTTAATCATTATAACAATTTGCAGGAACGTGCTTGAACCAGAATTCTCAGTATCAACACTTGCATTGTGTAATTTTGTGCTTCTTACAAACAGACAACTTGTTCTCATATTTACAGTTTGTCAATACTGATTTCCCTCCTTGGCATTCTGAATACTAGTTTACCACTGCTACTAATTTAATTACATTGGCAGGATAAATCCAATTAACTTTCAAGTGACTGTTGCTAAAATAGACTGCATTACAACATGTTAATAAGAATGTAATTGATTAATGTATAATGCAATTACATTCCATTAAAATGTTATATGTGCATACCACACTCAGTCGATCAAGTAAAAACGTGACTTACAGTTTTGTGTGCATTACCAGATTAACTTTCCTGACTAGATTAGATAGACAACGGGTGTCAAGGGTTCTGGGGAGAAGGCAGGAAAATGGAATTAGGAGGCAGAGATCAATCATGATTGAATGGCGGAGCAGAATCGATGGGCCGAATGACCTAGTTCTACTCCTAGAACTTGTGAACTTGCGAACATGTAAAATTAAAGTGGAAAAGAAATACAGATAAATGAAAGGAAAAAGGTGATAATGTAGAAAACTAATGTTAAGAATTTCTACATGGATAGGAAAATAAGAGGGACAAAGAAAAACCTTCCTCTGTGGTTGAAGGAGATCAGCAATTCTGCAGCATTCCCACTAGATTTAGACTGAACTATGTATTTAGCTGTAAACTGTAGTTTGTAAAAGCTGGAACTCTGCTTGCAAATGGTACAAATGGCAAGAATAGGCTGTGCACATTTTAATGCTGTTGATTTTCTGGGCACCAAGCCTAGGGCAGGCTTCGAAAAGATCTGTTTTTAAAAGGGCTTGCAGATTTGGCCTTTTTTGTATCCCTCCAGATGTTACTTAATCTTTCACAGGCCTTTGTGTGAGTTGTTGGCAATATTCTTTTTGACGTGAGCTTTGGTTATTGACTTAAGAAGAGTTGTTATCATGATTTTTGGTATTAACGGAAAACAATGTGAGAGTTAAGGACCTGTCCCACTTGGCTGTCTTTCACGCGTCTTTCATTGTCCTCTTTCTTTAGTAAACGTGATTCTCCCCCTTCTGTCTCAGATTAATTTCCCACCCGTGTCTCCTCTGTGTCCTGGAGGTTCGGTCTTGCTACCCAGCTCCCAGTTGGAACAAGGATAAAGTTCCCCTGGTTCCCACCTTTCACCACACCAGCCTCTGTATCCAACACATCACACTGACATTTCCATCACCTCCAACGTGATCCGACCACTAGTCACATCTTCCCATCTCCGTCCTTTTCCGCCTTCCACAGAGCCCACTACCCTCCGAAACTTCCTGTTTCACTCATTCTTTACTTTAGTTTAGTCTTTACTTTAGAAATATTGCGTGGAAACAGGCTCTTCGGTCCGCGCCGACTAGCGAGTATTTGAGTATGCGTATTTGAGTATTTCTCGTGGGTAGTGCGTGTTATAGCGTGTGGGTAGCGCAGGGACGAGCGCATGGAGTGGTGTGGAGGAGTGTGGACTTCTTCCTGCACAAAATATTTGCGTGTCACCGGCCTATCGCATAACTTATGGCCAAAGTGGGACAGGCCCAAGACCCTGGCACAACGCAACGTCTCACCTCCAACAGCAGCAGAAGCAGGCAAGCGATCGTCGAACTCGGCCTGCGGCTCACGGTCGTTGCGGATCCGGATCTGCCCCCACTCCTACTCTCAGAGCGGGGCCAAAAAAATTGAAGATAGACACATAATGCTGGAGTAACTCAGCGGGGCCGGCAGCATCTCTGGAGAGAAGGAATGGATGACGTTTCGGGTCAAGACCCTTCTTTCAGACTAAAGAAGAGTCTCGACCCAAAACATCACTCATTGCTTCTCTCCAGAGATACTGCCAGTCCCGCTGAGTTACTCCTGCATTTTGTGTCCATCTTCAAATGACGTCACGCGCTCCTGATGGCTGTGCGGGCGCATGATGACGCGCACGATTCTCGCGGGACCGTCGCGCGACCGTCATTACCGGCCTGTCGCGGAATTGACGGCCCAAGTGGGATAGGCCTTTTAGGATTTCACTAATGGAAAATAACTCTACGAATGAGTGGTGCTGGAGTTGGGTGGAGATTGATGGTTTGCAGAGGGTTGCCTGGCAGATCACAATTTCCAAAATGAAATCTCTAATTTTTAATTTCTAAGTTCACGCTGGATTTGGCATCTCTGTTTCAGCAGAGAACATAAAGTATGCACTTTGGCCCAGGCTGGCATTTCCAAATGCCAGCCGTGTCGATAGGGTGATGTGGTGCTGGCTCGAAGGGCCAAATGGCCTTCTCCTGCACCTATTTTATATTATAGATTCTATAGATAGTTGATACCAATAAGTGAAGAATTGGTAAGTCATGCAAATCTGCTCCACCTCCAAACTCAAGATGATATTTGCAATTTCCCATTTTAGGGCCATTAGCATCATTTTGCAATATATATTTACGGAACAAACTACTGGAGCAATAATTAATACTATTTGTCCATCATTGTGACTTTGATAGCTTCAGCTGATAATAACAAAGTTGTGTTAACAATGACCAATATGGCACTTTACAGTTTACCATTAATCAGGATGATACTTCTCCCACTTGCAGAGCTGAATCACATCTATTATATTGTAAATTAGTCTTAATGAAATAGAAGGCAGTTTTATAACAACAAGGCTGTCACAGGAGTCTATTGACTGCAATCTGTTGCTAAGGCAGGTGTCAATGGCCAATTGAATAGCTAAAGGTAAATCTCAATGTCCAACAATTCTATTTGATAACAACTTAATCTTAACTGGATAGGCAAGCCCAATTTCTCAAATATAGTTTGAGATTTAAACAGTGGATGTTAGCAAAATACAGTGTTAAAATATCATCGAGACGATACATAACCAGTGTTTTCGATCTCAGAGTAGCCCTCGTTGAATGCTTTCTTGTCACCATTCTGTTATATTGCCTTATCATAGCAATGCCTCCTCAAATATCCCCCATGATCCCTGTAAATGGGATACACTATAAAATCAGTTGTTATTCAGCCATCTTTCATAATGAACAGGCCACCCCGCCATCATTTCGTGTCTGCCGTGAACGGCAACTCTGGCCCGATTTCCGAGCCAGTCTTGCAAGACAATCCTGGCCATTATACTGAGCCTGCCTAATTCCAACCTGCTTGGAATGCTAGTATTGTCCAGTTTTACATGGTTAGACCCCTCGAAGTAGATGAAAATGTCTCATCATTTGTATTGTAGAACCAAGTGTACATCTTACCAATTTGTAAGTGGTCCCTTAGTTGTGGAGTAGCACAGGTACAGTGCGTGGAACCTCTGGCCAGCTTTCATGCTGCCATCAGCTTAAGTGAACCGCTTAATGCCGATGAAGACGTGGGGTGCGTTGTCGCCGAAACTATGAAGCCTTACTCGTTCCAATAGCTTGTGCTTCGTCCTCCAGGTTTCGCCTGTGAAAAGGTTTTACATCAATAGAAGATTCGGCGGCCGGCTCTAATGTCCCCCTGATAGCGGTGTTCACTTCATATGTGTTGGGATGGCAACCTTGCTGCCAGGCATGGTACCTCTGGCACGTGCCCTTCATCCATTGAGCATGCTCCACGGCTATACCCTCAGACTCAACGTTAGATTACACTGACCCTGCATGCTCTATTCTTACATGAGGGAGACATTAAGCAGCCCTGCTACAAGGCGCTGCTGGCGCGGCTTCAGCAATACGCCGACTTTGCCATGGACTCGGCGTTAACCTAATACATACCTGGCATACTCTCCTCTTACATGAGGGAGACATTGGCTACAAGGCGCTGCTGGCACGGCCTCTCCCATAGGCCACACTGCCATAGGCTTAGCATCCCCACTAAGCAACCCCGTCTAAGGTGCTGCTGGTGTGACCTCTCTCATAGGCCGGTATTGCCATAGCCTCAGCATCCCCATGAAGCGGCCCTGAGCAAAGGTGCTGCTGGCACCCATGAAGCAGCCCTGAGCAAAGGTGCTGCTGGTGCGGCCTCTCCCATAGGCTGGCACTGCCATAACTTGGCATCCCCATGAAGCAGCCCTGCGAAAAGGTGCTGCTGGCGCGGGCTCTCACATTGACCCGCGCTGGCCCAACTCCTGCTGTAAGAGTGTATCTAGATTCACATTCCCGGTGGGGAAACCTCCCGGCATCTGGGCTGACCATTTTTGTCAGCTGTCCCCATATCCTGAGGATGACTGCTGTTTGAGAACCGCATTGCTGCTGGATTTGCCCTCCCCGGGAATCCATATATATATATATATCCGTGGTAACCCTCCCAGCACCCGTACTGACCGTTCAGGTCAGTTTAACCCCATATTCTGGCGATTACTGTGGTCTGGGAACCGCATATTATTGGATTTCCCCTCCCTGGGAACCCAACGTCTAGAGTCACTGGCTGTTCTTATCAGTGACTCCGATCGTGAAACCTGACATTCACCAGCTCCCCGCTTCCGCGGTCGGACCAGGGTTTCCCCACAGCCCTTAGCTGGTTCCCTCGTCGGCCGTCGCGAAGCATCCGGCAAAAACCTCTGAAAACCGAGGTTCCTGCAGGAGACCTAAAACAGGTAAGAAATACAACTTACCTGAAGTTTAAACTTACTGCTGGAGGAGCTCTGCTGCTCCAACCGGTCACCTGCACCAATGCATTTGATGTAATGACGCAGGTGCGGCTGGACGGGGTTCTTCACGTAGTCACTCACGTGACTCCGAAGTAAAATCACAGCTTTATGATTCATGGCTTGTTACCAGACTCAATGTTGTCTGTTCTGCTGGTGCTGGTCATTAAGGACAAAACTGGTAAAGTAGGCAGCCTAAATAATTACAGGCCCGTAGCTTTAGCCAACATATTGTCAAAAGTCCGAGAAAGATTTTTGCTGGATAGATGGAATGAGTTTGTTAACTCCACAGATAACCAGTTTTGTTTTAAAGCTAAACATGGCACTGATTTGTGTATATATGCCCTAAAGGAGATTGTAAACAAATATAGATGTAAAAACTCAACAATTCTTATGTGTTTTTTTGATGCTTCCAAAGCCTTTAATTGTGTTAATCATAGAAAGTTGTTTGTTAAATTGAGTCAAAGAGGGTTGCCTAAATACATTGTGAGAATTCTGGCTCACTGGTATGCCCACCAGACTATGCAAGTAAAATGGTACAATAGGGTCTCAGCCCCATTTGGGGTTAGCAACGATGTTAGACAAGGGGGAAATTTGCCCCCAGTCCTTTTTAATTTTGATATTGATGATCTGTCCAAACAATTGAAAGCCTGTAATATTGGGTGCATGACTGGTAATACTTTAGTGAACCATATTATGTATGCATATGATCTTGAGGTCTTTAGTCCATCTAGCGCTGGTCTCCAGCAGCTGCTTACTATATGTTCTGTGTATGGTGTGGAACATGATATCAAATATAATGCTGGTAAGAGTGCTATTATGGTCTGTAGAACCAAAGAGGATAAATGTCTAAACTTTCCTGATTTTAAATTGTCTGACAATAATCTTAGTGTCTGTATTAAGGTAAAATATCTTGGACATTTTACTACAGAACAAATGTCAGACAATGAGCAAAAGGATTTGAGTATAGGAGCAGGGAGGTTCTACTTCAGTTGTATAGGGTCTTGGTGAGGCCACACCTGGAGTATTGCGTACAGTTCTGGTCTCCAAATCTGAGGAAGGACATTATTGCCATAGAGGGAGTGCAGAGAAGGTTCACCAGACTGATTCCTGGAATGACAGGACTGTCTTATGAACAAAGACTGCATAGACTTGGTTTATACTCTCTAGAATTTAGGAGATTGAGAGGGGATCTTATAGAAACTTACAAAATTCTTAAGGGGTTGGACAGGCTAGATGCAGGAAGATTGTTCCCGATGTTGGGGAGGTCCAGGACAAGGGGTCACAGCTTAAGGATAAGGGGGAAATCCTTTAGGACCGAGATGAGATGGAATTTTTTCACACAGAGAGTGGTGGGTCTCTGGAACTCTCTGCCACAGAGGGTAGTTGAGGCCAGTTCATTGGTTATATTTAAGAGGGAGTTAGATGTGGCCCTTGTGGCTAAGGGGATCAGAGGGTATGGAGAGAAGGCAGGTACGGGATACTGAGTTGGATGATCAGCCATGACCATATTGAATGGCGGTGCAGGCTCGAAGGGCCGAATGGCCTACTCCTGCACCTAATTTCTATGTTTCTATGTTTCTATGAGGATATTTATAGGCAACGCCGTATGCTATATGTATATGCAAATATTCTCTTAGGCAAGTTTGGTGTGTGGACAGATGTAGTGAAGATGTCTGTTCAGAGCATATTGTACACTACTCTGTACTGCACATCTGTGGTCAAACGACAGAAAAACAAATTTACTCAAAGTAGCTTATAATGATGCCATGAGAATAATACTAAAGAAACCTAGATGGTGTAGTGCAAGTGAAATGTTTGTGGCTGCAGGAATCAGTACTTTACAAGCTATCCTAAGAAATCTTATGTATAAATTTATTTGCCGGATTAATGACTCTGAAAATGAAATAATCTCGGTCTTATCAAACATAAGGTTACACGTTACTAATCTCAGCTGTGGAGACATTGGTATAGTTGTCTCGTTTTAGGACTGTTTTTTATTTTATTCGAGATCTTAAACCATGTATTGTGTTTTTGTATATCATTTATGGTGCTCTTACAAGTAATGTACTAAGTTTTTATATGTAATTTATTGTGTTTTTATATGCAATGTATTCTATATAATGTCGTCTTTTATCTGGACCTTGAGTCTGCAATAAAACTTTAATGAATGAATGAATAGTCAAACAATTCAGATATATCAGAGGTTAGTTTATCCTGGCATTATGTTCAGCATGGACAATGTGGGTTGACGCAGCCATACGCAGCCAAAGAATAGTAAGATTATCCTCTTGATGTATTATCTCAATTACTTAACAAGATTCAGTCAAGCGGGCTACACTTTTTAGTTTCACCACATAGACTGCAAAAGCACAAAGCTAAAAATGGATCAATAGGAATGATGCCGTGAGACTGTTCACTTGTGGCTATATTTACTCTTGTTATAATCCCAAAAGGACGTAGATGTGAGTCAAAGGTGGCATCATGGCACTCATGCTCAGTGCTATTCTAAGCAGTTCTCTTTCTACAAGTTGATTAATGACCACTGATAACAAGTGACTTACAAAGGTTCACTCTGCTCGGTGTTAAAGGCTTCCTTAGGTTAATAACATGCAATGTAGAGCATTCCATAACCATTCAGTCAAATCAAATTCTAAGACATTGCATCATTAAGTACAAAGTGCAGGAAAATTTCCCTGTTGACTTCCGCTGACCTCAATACTGACAGGCTACCTGATGCCATACTGAGTCAAATGCTGCCCCGATGTAGATTGCAGCTATTCTTAGGTATCCTCTGTCTCTCTGTCCTAAATCACAATGGCAAGGCCTGGAGCAGAATGGTTCTGCTGAATGTAGTTCAATGAAGTGGTTCTTGTTGCATGGATGTCACTAGATAACATCGTTAATGACTCTTTCCAGCATGTTACTGCCAACTGGGACGAGGCTACTAGATATGGAAATTATCATATTATATTCATCCCCTTTTTTGTCAAACACCCACAAGGATTATTTGGAGCACTACAATTAGCTTCTAACCTCAGAGAAATACAAGCCATGTTTTTGCAGCCTGTCTTCTTATTTAAAACTCTTTAAAGTTCTGATACTGCTGTACGAAGTACAAGTCCAAAAAGATTTACAATGAAGGATAGTTATATCCTGTTAGGATTTTTTGGCTAGTTTAAATATATGCCAATTCACATGTTTTGGTAATGAAAATGTAATTTTGAACTTTTCGGGTTCAATCCTGACTATGGGTGCTGTCAGTATGGAATTTATATGTTCTCGCAGTGACCATGTGGGTTTTATCTAGGTGCATCGGTTTCCACCAACACTCCAAAGACATACAGGTTAGTACAGGGGTCAGCAACCTACGGCCCCCGGGCCAAATGCGGCCCGTAACCAAAAGCCATCCGGCCTGCAGGCATATTTATTTTCCTGTAATTATCCGGCCCGCAGACTTCCATCATCTTCTGTACTTCTCGGGCCCGAGGCCGCGGCGCCCAGACACGGTGACACAAGGACGCCAGGAGGCCTGCGTGGCGGCCGCAATGGAGGAGCCGCCCCAAGCGCAGAGCAGCGCCGAGCTCTGGCTGTACCGCATCCTGCGCAAAGCCGCCGGCACAGCCACACACCACAGCCACCCACATACTCAAAAGAGAAATTGAGAGTAGGAAATAGCGTCTTTGCGTCTGTTTCCATGCTGTATGGCTGTCTTGACTATTTCTCTGCATAACCTCAATAATTTGGGGGTAGCTGCACAAGAGTGTCTTTAAATTATACCTGATAGTTTGCTACTTGTTTTTCCAACCATGCTCTGATCTGAATGGACCTGTCACAATTCACCCTAAATTCCATTGGAGTGGATTGGCTTCAGAAATCTTTGGTGACAAGGTGTACAAATTTAACGTGTTACACATTCTCAATATTGTATAACTTATGATTTCATTTGGGTCGTGAAGTGTCTGGACCAATGATAGTGATACAGAATTGGTTTCATGGAAGGAAGCAAAGGGTGGTGGTGGAAGGGTCTTTATTCGGACTGGTAGCCTGTGGCATGTATGTGCCTCAGTGTACGGTGCTGGGCACATTGCTGTCTGTATTTTATTTCACGATTTGGATGAGAATGTACAATGCATTAGAAAGTCTGTAGTTGACATTAAAGCAGGTTGCATCGTAGATAGTGAAGATGGTTATTATAAATTACAGCAGGCTTTTGATTAGCTGGGTATGTGGGCTGAGGAATGGTTAATGGAGGTTAATGCAGATAAGTGCGAGGTATTACAGTTTGGGAAGTCAAACCAGGACAGGACCTTCACAGTGAACAGTAGGGGCCTGGGGAGTGTTGTAGAGCAGAGGGGTCCAGGAGTACAGGTACATAGTTCCATGAAAGTGGTGTCAGAAGTAAATGGGTGTGTGCTGGGTGACTTGGATAGGTTGGGTGAATGGGCAGATGCATGGCAGATGCAGTATCATGTGGATAATCAAGAGGTTAACCACTTCTTGATTATCCACATTGGAGGCAAGAATAAGAAGGTAGATTATTATCTGAACAGCAAGCAGTGAAGAAAGCAAATGCCATGTTGGCCTTCATAGCGAGAGGAATTGAGTATAGGAGCAGGGAAATCCTACTGCAATTATACAGGGCCCTTGTGAGACCACACCTGGAGTATTGTATGCAGTTTTGGTGTCCTAATTTAAGGAAGGACATCCTTGCTACTGAGGGAGTGCAGCATAGGTTCACCAGGTTAATTCTCGGGATGGTGGGATTGACATATGATGAAAGAATGGATCGACTGGGCTTGTATTCACTGGAATTTAGAAGGATGAGACATAAAATTATCAGAACTAGCGGTTACAGTTTAAGAATAAGGGGTAGGCCAATTAGGACTAAGATGAGGGAAATACTTTATCACCTAGAGTTGTGAATCTGTGGAATTCTCTGCTACAGAAGGCAGTGGAGGCCAATTCACTGGATGTACGCAAGAGAGAGTTAGATATAGCTCTTAGGGCAGATGCAATCAAGGGATATGGAGAGAAAGCAGGAATGGGATACTGATTTTGGATGATTAGTCATGATCATATTGAATGGCGATGCTGGCGTGAAGAGCTGACTGGCCTACTATGTTTCTACCTAATTTCTATGTTTCTAAGAAGGCTTTTGGTGCACTGGCCTTCATCAGTCAGGGTATTGCATGGAAGTAGGGACTTTATATTACAAGATGTTGGTAAAGCCATATTCAGAGTACCATGTTCAGTTTTTCTATAGGAAGAATGCTATAGGAAGAATGCTATAGGAAGAATGTCATGACTGTCATTAAGCTGGAACAAGTGCAGGGAAGGATGTTGCCAAGACTTCAAGAGTCAACAGCATTTTATTATCATGTCCCAAAACGGAACAATGAAATTCTTACTTGCAGCAGAACAACATATATGTAAACATAGTAACATGCAATAACCATAATAAACAACAAAATAGTTCAGTATGCATATATATATAATATACTGGAAACAGGGAGATCAAAAACCAGAGCATATGGGTTTAAGGTGAGAGGCAAGATTTAATAGAAAGCTGAGGGGCAACATTTTCACTCAGTGGGTGGTGGGTGTATGGAATGAGCTGTCAGAAGAGGTAGTTGAGGCATGTACAATAACAGCATTTAACAAATACAGACAAGTACATGGATAGGAAAAGTTTAGAGGCATTTAGGCCAAATGTGGTCAAATGGGATTATTTTGGATGTGGCATCTTGGTCAGCATGGACGAGCTGGGCGGGCTTACTTCTGTGCTGTATGACTCTGCTACAGTTACTCTCAGCACCCTAAAATCTAGAGGAAGGAAAATACCTTGACTTCCTGTTCTTGCTGATTATCCAGTGGGCATTGCAGTAAGAATGGGATGTCAAGAATGTGTAACCATGTACTCTGATGGTCATGTTATTATGAAATAACTTAATTGCTCAGTCTCATAGATCAGTACAGCACATAAATAGGTCCTTCAGCCCACAACATATGTGCCAAACATAATGACAAGATTAACTTTTATTAGCCTGCATATAATCTACATCCCTCCATTGCCTGCGCATCCACATGCCTCTCTAAAAGTGTCTTAAATGCCACTATTGTAGCTGCCTGAACCACCACGTTTGCTGTGCATTCCAGGTACTAACCAACCTCAGTGTAAATAACTTTCCCTGCACATCTCCTTTAAAGTTTGCCTCATTTCATCTGGTATTTGATATTTACATCCTGGGAAAAAAATTCTGACTGTCTACCGAACCAATGCCTTTCATAATGTTATATACTTCTGTTCGGTCTCCCTTCAACCTCCACTGTTCCAGAGAAAACAATCAAACTTTGTCCTCTCTCTCTGAAGCTGATACCTCCTACACCGGGCATCATTATTGTACATCCCCTCTGCAACCTTTCCAAAGCCTCCACATCCTTCCTGTAATGGGGAGACCAGACCAGTCTCCTGCACAATTAAGTGACAATATAGAGCAGTGGCTGGAACCTATGACCCATATCCCTTTCAGAATCATTAAGCATCGTAGGAGAATTGATTGTTGGCATCAGTCCAACTGCAAGAGAAGATGGTGGAGAATTAATAATAATCACATTTATCTGCAGGAAAAGATGCTTTGTAAATTATGTAATGCATAATATGAGAAAGGTGGGTTGGAAAGATATATAGGCACATGACATCACACTAACCTGAACACCATTAATCAAATTAATGTAGCATTTACTAATTCTGTTCTTTCCAGACCATCACATGTTGGATGTCAATTACCGTGACTTTTGTGTGAACATTACTTGTCGGCTGAAGCACAGAGGCAGTGTTGTTTTCAATATCGCATCTGTCATTTGCAAAAAGAATGGACTGATGCTAATCAAGAATAACAGCAGAATCCCTTCCATCAACTCTTCCATTCATCAAGCATATCACACGCTGCGGTTATTTTTAAATGCTACCATGGAGCTGGTTTCGTGGCTGCAAGTGAAGTTTCTATGAATTATGCCCCAGAGCAAAACTTCGCTCAGTGGGGACCTAAATCATAAATTCAGCTTCTGGGGCTTTGCAAGATTGTCCATCAATTGATCTTACTTGCAGAAACATTTTCTACACTTAGTTTTTAAACACAGGGTGGCACAGTGATGCCGTGGTGAGGTCGATAGGGGGCGCTGTCCTGTATAGTATGGCTGCCCAGCTTGCAGCTGTTTGTGTTTCACTCTTTTCTTTATTTTTAGTAAGTTAAAGTGCTTTGTTTGGAGTCTATTCTTTTTTGTGTGGGGGGTGGAGGGGGAAACTACTTTTCCTGGTCCTTACCTGGCCGGAGAGGCAGCTTTTCTCTGGGCTGCATCTTCGACCCGTCCTCGTGGCCTACCAGCGGGCCTGGAGCGGCGTTTCCTGAGGGGACCGCCCAGAACCTCGGCTTCGGCAGCGGCAGAGCACTGGAGCGCCATCGGGGAGCGGAGCGGGTGACGCCTTGCCTGGATTGCCACGCTGGAACTCCGGTGAGCTGAAGACCGCCGACAAAAACATTTGCTGTGGAGTGCCCAGCTGCGGGCGGTGGCGCTGACTTTAACATCGAGAGCCAGTGGGGGAGCTCCATTCAGCGCGGCCTTGTTGGCTTCGGAAGCCGCGGACTCCGGTAAGGAAGCGGCCGTTCCAGGTGTCCCAAGCCGCTGAGAGGATTCTCCCGACGCCGGAGCACCATCACCCGGTGAGAACGGCCTGGAACATCGGGCCTCCGTGAAGGTGACTGCGGAGGCCTCAATAGGCCTGACTATGGGAGGACATGGGAATGAGGACCGGACATTGTGCCTTCCCTCATAATGGGAACCATTGTGGGGGGATGTCTTTTATGTTTAAAATCTCTTTATTATTGTTATGTCTGTATTCTTTTTTTATGTCCTGCCTTGGCAAGAAACATTTCACTACGCCAATTGGTGTACATGACCAATAAAATAACCTTTGAACCTGTAAAATGTACTCCCATTGGAAAGAGTTGTGCAATTGGACTGCAGGAACTTAAAATCCATCCAGTCAGTTCAACTCACAAGTTATGGCTACATTACCTTAGGGCGGCACGGAGGCGCATCGGTAAAGTCGTTGCCTTACCGTGCTTGCAGCACCAGAGACTTGGGTTCTACTGGTGCTGCCTGTACAGAGTTTGTATGTTCTCCCCGTGACCGCGTGGTTTTTCTCCGAAATCTTCAGTTTCGCCCCATACTCCAAAGACGTACAGGAATGTAGGTAAATTGGCTTGGTATAAGTGTAAATTGTCCCACACGTGTGTAGGATAGTGCTAATGTGTGGGGATTCTCCCGACGCCGGAGCACCATCACCCAGTGAGAACGGCCTGGAACATTGGGCCTCCGTGAAGGACATTCTTGCTATTGAGGGTTTGCAGCGCAGGTTTACAAGGTTAATTCCCAGGATTGTGGGACTGTCATATGCTGAGAGAATGGAGTGGCTGGGCATGTACACTCTGCAGTTTAGAAGAATGAGAGGGAATCTTATTGAAATATATAAGATTATTCAGGGTTTGGACAAGCTAGAGGCAGGAAACATGTTCCCGATGTTGGGGGAGTCCAGAACCAGGGGCCACAGTTTAAGAATAAGGGGTAAGCCATTTAGAAAGGAGATGAGGAAACACATTTTCTCACAGAGAGTTGTGAGTCTGTGGAATTCTCTGGAGGCCAGTTCTCTGGATACTTTCAAGAGAGAGCTAGATTGGGCTCTTTAAGATAATGGAGTCAGGGGATATGGGGAGAAGGCAGGAACGGGGTACTGATTGGGGATGATCAGCCATGATCACATTGAATGGTGGTGCTGGCTTGAAGGGCCAAATGGCCTACTCCTGCACCTATTGTCTATCGTCTAATAAGCCAGAGAAACATGGCTGTGAAGCTCGGCGGACATTTAACATTACCGGTCATTTATCCTGTGTTCTATTCAGGAAGGATAGACAGAAGGGAAAGGGAGGTGGGGTAGCGTTGCTGGTGAGAGAGGAGATTAATGCAATAGGAAGGAAGGACATTAGCTTGGAGGATGTGGAATCAATATGGGTAGAGCTGCGAAACTCTAAGGGGCAGAAAACACTAGTGGGAGTTGTGTACAGGCCATCTAACAGTAGTAGTGGAGTTGGAGATGGCATCAAACAGAAATTTAGAAATGCGTGCAACAAGGGTAAAACAGTTATAATGGG
Organism: Raja brachyura; assembly: GCA_963514005.1. The sequence continues at coordinate 44,207,505 of OY740782.1, forward strand.
TGACTTCAATCTACATATAGATTGGGTGAATCAAATGGGCAGGGGTGCTGAGGAAGAGGATTTCTTGGAATGTATGCGGGATAGTTTTCTAAACCAACATGTAGAGGAACCAACGAGAGAGCAGGCTATTCTAGACTGGGTATTGAGTAATGAGGAAGGGTTATTTAGCAGTCTTGTTGTGCGGGGCCCCTTGGGCAAGAGTGACCATAATATGGTTGAGTTCTTCATTAGGATAGAGAGTGACATAATTAAGTCAGAAACAAAGGTTCTGAACTTAAACAAAGGTAACTTTGAAGGTATGAGAAGTGAATTGGCCAAGATAGACTGGCAAGTGATTCTTAAACGGTTGACAGTGGATGTGCAATGGAAGGTATTTAACGACTGCATAGACTACAACAATTGGCCATCCCAGTTTGGCAAAAGAATAAATCAGGGCAGGTAGTGCATCCATGGATAACAAGGGAAATCAGGGATAGTATAAAAACAAAAGAGGAAGCATACAAATTAGCCAGAAAAAGCAGCCTACCAGAGGACTGGGAGAAATTGAGAGTTCAGCAGAGGAGGACAAAGGGCTTAATTAGGAAAGGGAAAATAGATTATGAAAGAAAACTGGCAGGGAACATAAAAACTGACTGCAAAAGTTTTTATAGATATGTGAAGAGAAATAGATTAGTTAAAACAAATGTAGGTCCCTTGCAGTCAGAAACAGGTGAATTGATCATGGGGAACAAGGACATGGCAGACCAATTGAATAACTACTTTGGTTCTGTCTTCACTAAGGAAGACATAAATAATCTGCCGGAAATAGCAGGGGACCGGCGGTCAAATAAGGTGGAAGAACTGAGTGAAATCCAGGTTAGCCGAGAAGTGGTGTTGGGTAAATTGAATGGATTAAAGGATGATAAATTCCCAGGGCCAGATAGTCTTCATCCCAGAGTACTCAAGGAAGTAGCCACAGAAATAGTGGATGCATTAGCGATAATTTTTCAAAACTCCTTAGATTCTGGAGTAGTTCCTGAGGATTGGAGGGTAGCTAATGTAACCCCACTTTTTAAAAAAAGGAGGGAGAGAGAAAACGGGGAATTACAGACCAGTTAGTCTTACATCGGTAGTGAGGAAACTGCTAGAGTTAGTTATTAAAGATGGGATAGCAGTGCATTTGGAAAGTGGTGAAATCATTAGACAAAGTCAGCATGGATTTACGAAAGGTAAATCATGTCCGACGAATTTTATAGAATTTTTCGAGGATGTAACTAGCAGAGTTGATAAGGGAGAACCAGTGGATGTGTTATATCTAGACTTTCAAAAGGCTTTCGACAAGGTCCCACATAAGAGATTAGTATACAAACTTAAAGCACACGGTATTGGGGGTTCAGTTTTGATGTGGATAGAGAACTGGCTGGCAGACAGGAAGCAAAGAGTAGAAGGAAACGCATCCTTTTCAGAATGGCAGGCAGTGACTAGTGGGGTACCGCAAGGCTTAGTGCTGGGACCCCAGCTATTTACAATATATATTAATGATTTGGATGAGGGAATTGAATGCAACATCTCCATGCTTGCGGATGACACTAAGCTGGGGGGGTAGTGTTAGGTGTGAGGAGGATGCTAGGAGGCTGCAAGGTGACTTGGATAGGCTGAGTGAATGGGCAAATGCATGGCAGATGCTGTGTAATGTGGATAAATGTGAGGTTATCCACTTTGGTGGCAAAAACAGGAGGGTAGACTATTATCTTAATGGTGGCAAATTAGGAAAAAGGGAGATGCAACGAGACTTGGGTGTCATGGTACACCAATCATTGAAAGTAGGCATGCAGGTGCAGCAGGCAATGAAGAAAGCAAATGGTGTGTTAGCATTTATAGCGAAAGGATTTGAATATAGGAGCAGGGAGGTTCTACTGCAGTTGTACAGGGTTTTGGTGAGACCACACCTGGAGTATTGCGTACAGTTTTGGTCTCCAAATCTGAGAAAAGACATTCTTGCCATAGAGGGGGTACAGAGAAGGTTCACCAGACTAATTCCTGGGATGTCACGACTTTCATATGAGGAAAGACTGGATAGACTCGGCTTGTACTTGCTAGAATTTAGAAGACTGAGTGGGGATCTTATAGAAACTTACAAAATTCTTAAGGGGTTGGATAGGCTAGATGCAGGAAGATTGTTCCCGAAGTTGGGGAACTCAACAACAAGGGGTCACAGTCTAAGGATAAGGGGGAATTCCTTTAGGACCGAGATGAGGAAAACATTTTTCACACAGAGTGGTGAGTCTCTGGAATTCTCTGCCACAGAAGGTAGTTGAGGCCAGTTCATTGGCTATATTTAAGAGGGAGTTAGATGTGGCCCTTGTGGCTAATGGGATCAGGGGGTATGGAGGGAAGGCAGGTACAGGATACTGAGTTGGATGATCAGCCATGATCATATTGAATGGTGGTGCAGGCTCGAAGGGCCACATGGCCTACTCCTGCACCTATTTTCCATGTTTCTATGTTCTGAAAATTACTGCTTATCTTTCTTTTTTCCAATGAGCCAATGAAATTCACTGGTCAGCACCAGCTACAACCTATGAGAACCTCCGAGAACCTTCGACCTCCTGGCAACCCAAAAGGGTCACCTGGTGACCTACCTATGGCACGAGAATTCTCGCTACTCTCCATGGTGACTTCATTCTAGTCGCCGCTAATTTTTCAACACGTTGAAAAATTTGCGGCGACCATTCTAGTTCCCAGAATACGGGAACTCCTCGTGACCATGAAGGCGACACCCCGGCAACTGCCCGCGAACAGGTGGTGACCATGTGGTGACTGCATAGTCTCCTACAGTCGCCGAAAAAGTTGCCTAAGTGGGACAGGCCCATAACACTTGTCCTACACACACTAGGACAGTTTTTACAATTTTACACAAGCGTTTTAGCCAACAAACCTGTACGTCTTCCGAAATGCTGCCTGACACACGGTGTAACTCTCGCACTTTGTGTCTTTTTTGATAACCCAGCATCTGCCGTTCCTTGTTTCTAAATAAAATATTATTCATTTTCGTTGTTTGTTGCTACTGGAAATGCAACTGCCAAAATATTGCATAAATACTGGTATTACATTATAGAGATACTTCCATTTCAGATCATTTGATAATATTAATTTAAAAAACTACAGATGTTGGAAACATGTATGAAATTTTAAAAAGAAAATGCTGGAAATGTTCAACGGGTCAGACAGTTTCTGTGGAAAGAGAAATACCGCTTTAGGGGGCCAAACACAGGCAAGTGGGACAAATGAAGACGGGCTCCTTGGTCGGCATGGGCAAGATGGGCTGAAGAGCCTGTTTTGTGCTGTATGTCTGACATTATGACCGTTGGAGATAAAAGGGAAGGTGGTATATGCAGATATTGCAAGTCTGTTTCCTCGTTCACAGATATTGCCTGACCTGCTGAGTGATTCCAGCATTTTCTGTTTTGATTTTATAATCTTAGTTACTTTGCTCTTCATATACTGGGCACCAGCTTTGCTGGGTCCACGAGATATACAGAAAGGTTGTGCCACCCTTTGGAGATTTGGGGCCGTTTTCGGTTCCTCGCTGTATCTCCGGCACGCTTGTATGAAATTATATTTCTTTGAAAAGAGTTACAGGATTTACTTTCAATTAATTCACACTTTTAAAGAGCTTCTAAAATGGCTTATTTATGTCACTTTGCTTACTAATGATATCCACTTCAGATCCATAATAGCCATTATTATATTAATAGCTTCCACTTTACTCCAATGACGAGCTAATAATATTCAACGTTATCCCTTGTTTTTGAAATGGCAACCATTATTCTTTGAAAGCCCAATTGAACATTATCTGCCAAGATACAGTTTAATTAGGTTTTTGCAATTATTCTGAACTACTTTTTGACAACAAATTGGATTTGTGGTTGTTTAACTTCAGCTACACTGTTTATTTGTTCAGTGATTTTCCCATTGGTAAGAGACTGCTCAAAATGTTTGTTTCTCCGACAGTGACAAATGTATATTGTGCAATATGTTTGTTAACCAGAGAGGGATGATTTTAATGCTTGAGTACACTAATGTGGAACTGATGAAACTATATCATCGTTCCCAGACTCGGATCAATTAATGCACCAATGATGCTCCTGCAACACTGGCCTTCAGGTTCATAAATCTCGGTCACTACTCATACCATTTTGGTGTGGCATTGTCAGTTGAAATGGATGACTTTAATTAGTGCTTTTAAGCGAGAAAATTAGTTTTTTGAATCACTCAGTAAATGCATTTTCTGATGTACCATTCAGGTATGCAAAACAAAACTGGCTGCTAACCAAACGTGTGAGCTGGTTTCAGCTGGTTTGCATCACTGTTTGATGTTTACTGATATCCATTGATAGAATGAAACAAAGTGCTGAAGTCACTCAACATGGCAGGCAGCATCTCTGGGGGAAAAGGATAGGTGACGTTTTGGCTCATGATCCTTCTGGTAATGAGGAAAGATTGGATACACTCGGCTTGTACTCGCTGGAATTTAGAAGATTGAGGGGGGATCTTATAGAAACTTACAAAATTCTTAAGGGGTTGGACAAGCTAGATGCTGGAAGATTGTTCCCGATGTTGGGGGAGTCCAGAACAAGGGGTCACAGTCTAAGGATAAGGGGGAATTCCTTTAGGACCGAAATGAGGAAAACATTCTTTACACAGAGAGTCGTGAGTCTCTGGAATTCTCTGCCACAGAAGGTAGTTGAGGCCAGTTCATTGGCTATATTTAAGAGGGCGTTAGATGTGGCACTTGTGGCTAAAGGGATCAGGGGGTATGGAGAGAAGGCAGGTACGGGATACTGAGTTGGATTATCAGCCATGATCACATTGAATGGCGGTGCAGGCTCGAAGGGCCGAATGGCCTACTCCTGCACCTATTTTCTATGTTTCTATGTAATGAAGAAGGGTTCGGACCCGAGAAGTCACCTATCCTTTTTCGCATGAGATCCTGCTTGATATAAACCAGCATTTGCAGTTCTTTGTTTCTACCCATTGATAGAACATCTATTAGGCTTAGGTTTATTGTTGTCATGTGCACCAAGATACAATGAAAAGCTTTTCACTGTAGACTCCATATACATACATGTATAATCGTATGCATATAGCGACTTTCTTTTGAGGTCCCTCTTTCATTGTTAAATACCCAATTTTCCGAGAGATAACATTATAGAGGTGCAGAAAATCATGAGGAGCCCAGATAGGGTGAATGCACACAGACCTTTTCCTTGGCTCGGGGTATCAAGAACTAGAGAGCATAGGTTAAAGGTGAGAGGGGGAAGATTCAATAGGAACCTGAGGGGCAACTGAGGGTGGTGGATATATGGAATGAGCTGTGTGGGGATGTAGTTGAGGCAGGTACAATCAGAACATTTAAAATATATCTGGAGACGTACATGGATAGAAAAGGTTTAGAGCTACATGGGGCCAATGTGGGTAAATGGGACTAACTTGGATGGGACATCTTGGTCAGCTTGGACGAGTTGTGTCAAAGGGCCAGTTTTCATGATGTGTGATTCTGGTATTGTATTTGCTTTTGCACAGTATTTGATGTGTCAACGTCTTGTTAGCATTGAAATTCCATTTAATTGTGTCTGTGTGTGTACTAGCTACCAAACAGGTTTACATCCTTAAACCTTCCAGTTTCTGGTAATGAATTGTGTCCATGATCCAAAGCAAATAGTCACTACTTATTTAGTATAAGTGACAGCACTTCCTCACCAAAAAATGTGCACCCACATATGTACTTTGTTATGGGAATGCTGCAATCAATGACTAATCAAGAGGTTAACTTCTCCAGTGCAAGAAATGCTTTGCTTTGAATCAGAACTGATGATATTTCAACTTTCACACTTTATTAATGCACCAGTTTATTGAAACCCTTATTATATTTGGCAACTTGTCAACTCAGCCAGGTTGTTTCTACCTCTCTCTCTTTCGTTCTCTCCATCAGGAAACTATTGGAATGCTGCCTCATTCAATACTCCTTCCTCCTATCTCCACTTCTCTACTTTCCACGGAGAGACCAGCGCTGATATCTCATTCTACTTCAAGACCTCAGCACCTTACGGCGTCTTCCTTGAAAATCTGGGCAACACTGACTTTATAAGACTTGAGTTGAAATGTAAGTTGATCTGCAAAAGCATAATTTCACTTTTATCACTGTAAGTTACATTTAATGTAAGTTATCTTACAAAAATCTACTAATAGTATTTAGTTATTATCATTTTTGAAAGTAAGTTGCACTGACCAAACTATTTAAAAGCACATTTATAAAAAATAAAATAAACTGATGTCCATGCATTCAAGCACATTCAACCCAATTTTAACCGGTTTCTGAAGCCGTAATTGGCTTGGATTGAATACTGGTTAACAATAAAGGTGAGAATCAGAATAAATAGTTACTTTTCAGGCTGGAAGGGTGTAATGCTTGAAGAGCCTCAAGGATCAGTTCATGGTCCATTATTATTTACTATATATATTAATGATCTGTGAAAATGGACAGAGTATAAGGTATCTAAGCATGCCAATTACATGAAAATGGACCAGAAATCATGCCACAATAAGGATATTTTGATTCTGTTATGCAATGTAAATAGATCGAACGATTGAGCAAAAACATGGCAAATTTAGTTTGATGTGAGTAAGTGGTATCATATGCTGCATACAGTAAGAGGAATTAAAAGGTAAACTGTAATCTTAATGGTGAGGAATTGAAAGGAGAGGAGTATTGAGGGATCTAGATTATTTTGTGCAACAATCACTAAAATGTGAATGGTCAGGTGCACCTGTAATTAAGAAGGCATATGGCAATTTAGACCTTTTTACAAAGTGATCAAAATTTAGAAATAAGGAACTATTATTGCATTTGGAAAGGGTACTGCTGTCAACAGTCAACTAACTTGGGGAGAAATACAATAGCATTGAAGACAGTCCAAAAGGGATTCACTATGAATGCAACATCTCCAAGTTTGCGGATGACATGAAGCTGGCGGGCAGTGTTAGCTGTGAGGAGGATGCTAGGACGCTGCAAGGTGACTTGGATAAGTTGGGTGAGTCGGCAAATGCATGGCAGATGCAGTATAATGTGGATAAATGTGAGGTTATCCACTTTGGCGGCAAAAACAGGAGGGTAGATTATTATCTGAATGGAGGCCGATTAGGAAAAGGGGAGATGCAACGAGACCTGGGTGTCATGGTACACCAGTCATTGAAGGTAGGCATGTAGGTGCAGCAGGCTGTGAAGAAAGCGAATGGTATGTTGGCATTCATAGCAAAGGGATTTGAGTACAAGAGCAGGGAGGTTCTACTGCAGTTGTACAGGGTCTTGGTGAGGTCACACCTGGAGTATTGCGTACATTTTTGGTCTCCTAATCTGAGGAAAGACATTCTTTCCATAGAGGGAGTACAGAGAAGGTTCACCAGACTGATTCCTGGGATGGCAGGACTTCCATATGAAGAAAGACTGGATAGACTCGGCTTGTACTCGCTGGAATTTAGGAGATTGAGGGGGGATCTTATAGAGGCTTACAAAATTCTTAAGGGGTTGGACAGGCTAGATGCAGGAAGATTGTTTCCGATGTTGGGGAACTCCAGAACAAGGGGTCACAGTTTAAGGATAAGGGGGAAGTCTTTTAGGACCAAGATGAGAAGATCTTTTTTCACACAGAGAGTGGTGATTCTGTGGAATTCTCTGCCACAGAAGGTGGTTGAGGCCAGTTCATTGGCTATATTTAAGAGGGAGCTAGATGTGGCCCTTGTGGCTAATGGGATCAGGGGGTATGGAGAGAAGGCAGGTACAGGATACTGAGTTGGATGATCAGCCATGGTCATATTGAATGGCGGTGCAGGCTCGAAGGTGTATTGAAAGTGTATCTAGTGATTGGAGGAGTATAGCAGAGATTACAGCATTGCTCAACAAGGGAGTCAATAGTCAAAAATGTTTTATTGCCATTTTTCCCGAAACAATACAATGAAACTTACTTGCACCAGCATAACAGGTTTGTAAACACAGAGCACTTCCCGCCCTGCATCATTGTCAGCCTAAATTAACTTAAATTTGCAATGTAACAATGTTGACTGAAACTTCAGCTGAGTACCATTGCTAAACTGAATGACAGAAAGAGATGCTGCATCTACTAACAGGTTGTAGTCTCTTGCTCGAGGCACCTCATGGAAACATTGTTTTCTTGCATATCCCTATTTGCCTTGGGCAAGAGGGGAATTGGCAGAGACTAAGATTATCCATGCACATTTTTTGACAAGCAACTGTCTATCAAGAAAGGCTAATTATGTTCACATATGTTGGTCATTCAATGGCAGCAAGAAACATCAAAATCCTCAAAAAAAAGATTCTCCTGATCTTTAGATTTTTTTCAATATACTGACAATTAATCAAGCACAATTTGCATGTATCATTTCTTCTCCCTTCAAGATAATTCACAAATAAAAATTATCATGCTTGACATGCAGCATGGTAAGGTTAGAATTTGCAATGTAACAGAACATTTTATAATAACACATTATTTATTAAACAGTACTTAATTTCCTGGAACCAGAAATCAGTTAAAAAAATATATGGCAGTCCAATTAATTCAGAAAAGAGGTAATTTTTTAAAACTCTTTTGAGGGTCATGAGTCTTTGGAATTCAGATACTCACATTTTCCAGGAAGCAAAGTTTTTTAATATATTTAGAGGCTGAGGTAGCTTGATCCAAGGAGAGATAGCTGACTGGATTGGAAATTGTCTTCTTGGAAGGAAGCAGAGGGTGTCAAAGCTGCCACAGCCAGACATAAAAACAGCTTTTTTCCACGAGTAGTAGCTCTACTCAATAACCAAAAATCTGTAGCCTCCTTTTGCTCTGGTATTTTATTTAATTCATATGTTTAATGTTTTATCCTGCTCCACCCCTTCCCTGGGCACTTTCCCTTGCAACCGCAAGAGATGCTACACTTGTCGCTTTACCACCCCCCCTCCACTCCATTCAAGGGCCCAAGCAGTCGTTCCAGGTCCGACAGAGGTTCACCTGCACCTCCTCCAACGTCATCCATTGCATCCGCTGCTCTAGATGTCAGCTGATCTATATCGGTTTGACCAAGTGGAGGCTTGGCGATCGTTTCGCCGAACACCTCCGCTTGGTCCGCATTAACCAACCCGACCTCCCGGTGGCTCAGCACTTCAACTCCCCCTTCCAATCCGTATCCGACCTCTCTGTCCTGGGCCTCCTCCACGGCCAGAGTGAGCAACACCGCAAATTGGAGGAACAGCGCCTCATATTCCGCTTGGGGAGTCTGCATCCTCTTGGCATGAACATTGAATTCTCTCAATTCTGTTAACCCTTGCTGTCTCCTCCCCTTCCTAACTCTCCCTCAGCCCTCGGGCTCCTCCTCCTCCTTTTTCCTTTCTTCCCCCCCGCCTCCCCCCACCCCCTATCAGTCTGAAGAAGGGTTTCGGCCCGAAACGTTGCCTATCTCCTTCACTCCATAGATGCTGCTGTACCCGCTGAGTTTCTCCAGCATTTTGGGTACCTATTGAGTATAGAAGTTGGGAGGTCAAGTTACAGTTGTATAAGACATTGGTAAGACCACATTTAGAGTGTTGTGTTCCGTTTTGGTCACTTTGTTATAAGAAAGATGTTATCAAACGTGAAAGGGTGCAGTAAAGATTTACGAGGACATTGTCAGGACTCAGGGGCTGAGCTAGACAGAGAGGTTAATTCTGGCAGTTTCTGGTAAGATTTAACCCTTACATAGTCGCACATTGTGGAAACAGGCCCTTTCTGCCCAACTTGCCCATGCCCTATCTACAATCGTCCCACCTACCTGCATTTGGCCCATATCCCTCTAAACCTACACTATCCAACTAGCCGTCCAAATGTTTTTTAAATGTTGCAATAGTACCTGCTGTAATAGTACTTCCTCTGGCAGTTTGTTCCATATACATGCCACCGGTTGTGTAAAAAACTTCCCTCTCAGATTTCTGTTAAATCTTTCCCACCCTTCACCTTAACCCATGTCCGCTGGTTCTTGATTCCTGTACTCTGGGTAAAATTCCTCTCATGATCTTGTACACCTCTATAAGATCACCCATCATCCTCCTGCACTTCAAGGAGTAATGTCTAAGCCTGCTCAAACTCTCCCTATAACTCAGGCTTACGACTCCTTGCAAGTTCATAAATCTTCTCCGCACCCTTTTCAACTAAATATTCTCTGCATTCTTTGCAGCTTAACAACATATTTCCTGTAACAGGATGACCAAAACTGAACATCAATATATTACTAAAACTCTCATCTTGTTTGTTTCTATGTCTGTGAGTCTGTCTGTGTGTGTGTGTGATTCTGTCTGATCCTGAAATTACGCCAAAACGGTACAGGACAACACTACAATTTACAATTTTACTCACCATTGTCCTGTGGTGGTTTGTATCATGATTTGTTCAGATTGATGTTCTATTTTACAAGTTATTCACATTTTTATCTTTACAAAACCCCACTGAGAAAAATGACTTGAAGTTGCAGTGGCAGTTACAGCCATGACATCACAATGGGATTGTAGCCTTGCCCGCTACAATGTTGCAAATCCCAGTCCTGGCAGCAACTACAATTGAACTTCTTTTCCTGGCAGTTGGGACCTATGGGTGAAAGGTGGAATATTGCTTTGGGGCATGGGTTGCATTGGGGGAGCAGGCCTCCCGTGGGAGTGATGGGTGAGGGGTGGAATATTGCGCTGGGGGAACGGGTTGCGTTGGGGGACCAGGCCTCCTGTGTGACAGGGACCCAGTGGGTCCCACTTGGTCTAGTAGTACTCCAAATGTCACCTCACCAATGTCTTGTATAACTGTAACATGACCTCCCAACCTCTGTACAATACTCTGATGAAGGACAATGTGCCAAAAGCCTTCTAGAGCACCCTATCTACCTGTGATGCCACTTTCATGGAACTATGTACCTAAACCCTTAGATCCCTCTGCTCCTCAACACTCGCCAGAATGCCGCCATTCACTGTGTGGTTCCTGCCCTAGTTCAGCTTTCCAGAATGCAAAACCTCACATTTCTCTGTATTAAATTCTATCAATCATTCCTCAGTTCACCTGCCCAACCGATCAAGATCCTGCTGCAATTTTTGACAACCATTTTCACTATCTACGATGCCACACACTTTAGTGTCATCTGCAAATTCACTAATCATGCTTTGTACATTCTCATCCAAATCATTGATGCAAATGACAAACAAGACAGTGGAACATAGGTCGGTTGGAAAGTTTTGCAGAATGGTGACAGATGGAATTTTATTCAGACAAGTATGAGATAATGCACTTTGGGATGTCAAGTTTGTTCAGACATATTGGGTAAATGGCCACATGAACATAGATGTAATAGGGACCTTGCGGTCCAAAATCACAGTTGAAATTGGCGACATATGTGGATAGAGTAGTGAGGAAGACATTCGGTATGCTTCCATTCATAGACGGAGGCATTGAGAAAAAAGAGTTAACACTGGTTGCAGCTGTACAAAACATTGATTAGACAACATTGTGTTGTGTACAGTACTGGTTGCCATACTACACAAAGGATGTGGTCGCAATAGAGAGAGGGCAGAAGAGATTCATTAGGCCTGTGTTTATTCTCAGTGGAATGTCGGGTGGGTGTGGTTTGACCACATGAAGGTTTATAAAAATACTAGAGTAAGTGGGACCCATTGGGTCCCAGTCACACGGGAGGCCTGGTCCCCCAATGCAACCCATTCCGCAATGCAATATTCCATCACTCACCCATAGCCACTAACTGTGCAGGCACAGCTCATTTCCCCTCATCCCAAGCACTCCATCCCCCTCCTCTTCATGAGGTGAGGAGGGGAGGGGGGGGAGAGAAAGGGCGTGTGTGGCGGGGGGGGGGGGGGGGTGGGGTGGGAGGGGAGGAGTGGAGGGGGTGTGTGTGGGTGGGGGGGAGTAGGAGGGGGGATGTGTGGCGGGGGGTGTGGGGCGGGAGGGGAGGTGTGTATGTCTCCAGGAGAGGTGTGGGAGGGGGGATGGAGGGATGTGGGAGGGGGGATGGAGGGTTGTGTGCGGGAGGGGGGGTGTGTGGGCGGGTTGTGGGGGAGGGAGGATGTGGGAGGGGAAGAGTGGGGTGCGGGGGGATGGAGGTGGGTGAGCAAAGGAGTTGTGGGAGGAGGTGGTGTGTGGGCGGGGGGCGAGGGGGGAGAGAGCTCGGAGAAAAGATGGAGAAGAGCCATGGGGGAGAGGGGGGTATCACGGGGTGGGGGCAGGGGCCAGCGAAGGGGAAGGGGCTGGTGGTGCAATGGGGACTCACAGCAGGTGCTGGTCACTGGTCGCTGGTCATTCTCCTCCGCCGGGATCAGAGTCTCCGCTTTCCGTTTTGGCGACATCGGCGACATCTCCGAGTCCGCACCGTGCCGCTTCTGGTCCCTCCAAAAATTGTCTGTTTGGAGACCTCTGCCAGCCATCCACAGCGTCCGTCAGCTCCAGTAAAGACACGATGACGCAGGAAGGGGAGGACCGTCCCGCGGAGTGACAGGAGAACTGACCAATCCGTGCCGCGCTGCCTGGCAGGAGAGGAGATCAATCTATGCATGTGCCGTTTTTAAGATTTTTAAACCTCGCTAACTTTTACAATATACCACTGATCTGAACGAAACTTGTTGCACTCACAGCACAGGAGAACGGTGAGTGAGCTGGCGGAAAATCGGTCCATTATCGTGTACCGTCTTTGCGCAAATAGTAAAAGCACTCAAACTGGAAGAGTACAAGATCAGAGTTTTAGTTATGAATAGATGATGAGCACAGATAGGATCGACGGTTAAAACTTTTCTCTCCAAGGGGCGAGTCGATAAACAGAGAGTGCAGGTATAAGGTGAGTGAAGTTTAAAGGAGTTGTAAAAGGTCCGTTTTTCACACAGAAATCCAGTGGATAACTGGAACGGGCTGCCACAGGAATCCGTGAAGTCAGATGCAATTACAATATTTAGAAAGCATTTGGACAGATGCTTGCGTAGGAAAGGCATGGAGGGTACAGGCCTAATGCAGGCAAATAAGATTTATGTAGATAGGCATCGTGGTTGGCATGGAGAAGGGGGGGAAAAGGTCAATTTCTGTGCCCTGGACTGCTGTACCCTGGATTGCAGAGCTGAGTTCATAATTGGATGAGCCTATGACCTGAATGAATGGTGAAATAAACTCAAGCAGCCGAGTAGCTACTCCTGTTTCTAACTGATATGTTCATATCACTTCCAGCGATAATTTAAAATTCATTGCCATCACACTGCTGTTTGATTGGTTCTGGTGATAGTAGAACTAATGTGTTTGCTTTTCAGATTGATTTGAATAATTTTACAATTTTTAACAATACAATGTCCATTCCCTTCAGTCTTTGCTTCTCTAAAATTTAGGATTGAGAGGAATCTTAAAATGTGAGTTTACATGATGCAATTGCTCTTTTCATACTTCTTTGCGTGTTTTTGAAATGACAACACACATAAATGACCTACAGCTCCTACTACACTTTGAAAAATTGAGGCATCAATGACGGTGCTCCTTTCTTGACAACTTATCCACATAAATGAACAATAGACATAAAAAGCTGGAGTAACTCAGCGGGGCAAGCAGCATCTCTGGAGAGAAGGAATGGGTGACAGTTTGGGTCGACATCCTACTTCAGACTTGCTGTGACGCACATGGCAGACCAGGAACGGTGGCACGGTGGTGTAGTGGTGGAGCTGCTGCCACACAGCCCCAGAGACCCAGATTCAATCATGACTACAGGTGCTGTCTGTACAGAGTTTGTATGTTCTCCCTGTTTTTCCTCGGGAGCTCTGGTTTCCTCCCACATTCCAAAGAAGTGCAGGTTCGTAGGTTAATTAGCTTTTGTAAATTGCCCTATAGTATGCAGGATGCGAAACTAATATGCGGATGATCAATGGTTGGTGTGGACCCGGTGGGCCCAAGGGCATGTTTCCGCACTGTATCTCTCTATGTAAAAAGAGTACTCTTGCGGCAGCAGCATTTAGGAGACATTAATAATTAAAATGTTTGCCAATCCCCAATTTTATTATTTGGATGTTATTGTTGAATTTTACGGTTGTTGTTGGGGTTAACTAATTATTAAAAAAAAGCTGCAAATTAATTTCTTGGCAGTCATTTAATGTATGAAAGATATAGGTAATGTCATTTTACATTGTTGCACACAATAAATGGGAAGGTTTGAATAGTTGAAATGCAACTAATGCAGTCATTAATAGTAAGATTAAATGAGAACTTACCAGTTTGAAGTTTGATCTTTATTTTATGAGGAGTTACGATGAGGGATTACGTGAAGACCCCGCCAGCACGCATGCGCGACATTCTTCAAAGCAGTGGTGTGAAATCACAGATAGCAACGTAGACTAATATAGTAAGATAAGAGAGAACTTTCATACCAGTTGAACTTTATAATAGAGGGTTTTGGGAGCGGAGGGCACGTAATCCCTCATCGTAACTCCTCATAAAATAAAGATCAAACTTCAAACTGGTAAGTTCTCATTTAATCTTACTATTTTACTTCGGAGTCACGTGAGTGACTACGTGAAGATTTCAAAGCTCTGTGATTTCATGCCCTGGAACGAGTCCATGCTCACACACTGCCATGCTGGGATAAGAGGATGAACGTATTTCAGACATGACACTGTGCTGAAAAACAAAATAAGTATTTATTCATACCAAATAATAATATATCCCACATTGGGTAACTATTTTGCAGAACTCAAAATTTTTCCTGCAAATGTCTCAGGAGAGGCCACGGGTTTATTATAGAAGCGTTAGAAAGTCTTTTCATTGCTCCAACCCGCTGTGGCCAGGATGTGGTCCATGGGTACTTCCATCATCCTAGCCGCCGATGTAGATGCAGCCCTGGTGGAGTGAGATTTGAAGACATTAGTATCCACCCTCGCTGCATCTAACACCACCCTTAACCATCTTGATATGGTTTGCACCGTGACTTTGTGATGAGGCCGTTTATGGCTTATAAGCAAAGCTCTCTCCATGCCCCTTAGAGCCTTTGTGACTTTTATATATTGCAATATAAGTGTAACGATGCAGAGTCGAGTATCTGCAGGATAGTCTTGAAATTCTAATGTTTGTCCAGATGAACCGGGTCGGTCTTGTTTTAATAATCCCTGTATAAGAAAAGTTATTTTGCCATTAGTGATAGTCATGGCGTCCATACTTAACTTGTGTAGGGACTGGACCCGTTGTGCTGTAACAAGTGCCATAATCATTACCATCTTGTAGGTGAGCTTGTCCAAGGTGAGCCCCGTATTGGGTGTCCATCCTCGTAACATAGTCAAGACTATGCTAATGTCCCACATATGGTTGTATCTGGGCCTTGGGGGATTGGAATTAAATATTCCACTCATTAGTTTAGACACTAATGGGTGTGATCCAATTGCCAGATGATCACTCCCTTTGCCCAGATAATTCGATAAAGCACTCCTTGCACAATTGATGGCACTGTAACTTAATCCTTCATCGAAGTGAAGGGTAGCCAGGAACTCCAGTACTTCCGTGATGGTGGCTGTTTCATAGGTAGTGTTGGTCGTGGTACAGAACACTTCCCATTTCCTGACATACGTCAGGTACTGTCTTCTGGTGGACTCCCTGCACGACGCTGAGATGGCATTTATTGTTCTGTCGGAGAGTCTGTATCCCAGAAGTGGCCGTTTCAGAATCTGCAAATTAATAGGTCCATGCGGTCATGACATGGATGGCTATCCCCTGTAACGGGATGTACCAATAAACTAGGTCGTTTGTTGACCCGGATGCAGGGTTCTGTGGCCATCTTCTGTACTGCTGGGAACCATGGTTGGGTAGGCCAGTCGGGCACAACCAAAATACCCGATGCGGAGTCTTGTCTTATTTTTTGCAAGACCCGACTGATGAGGCAGAAGGGGGGAAATGCATAGCAGAACAAATCCCCCCAATGTAGCGAGAAAGCGTGCATCGCTACTGCCCCTGGGTCTGGTTCCCAAGCAACATATGTTGGAAGTTGGTGATTAAGTCTGGATGCAAAAAGGCCGATATCTGGTGTCCCATAACATTCTATAATATCCGTAAACACTTTCCGATCCAACATCCATTCTATGTTGTCATTGAATTTACGTGATCTGGTGTCTGCCACTGTATTTAGCTTACCTGGAAGGTAAGTGGCTGAGATCCAAATCTCCCTTTGCAGACACCAGTGCCAGATATTATTAGCCAATTCATCACATGATATTGACTTTATTCCACCCATATGATTAATATAGGCCACCACTGTGGTATTGTCAATTTGTAACCTGACATGCAACTGGTGCATATCTGAGCAGTATGCCCTGAGTCCATGAAATGCTCCCAGCATTTCTAAATAATTAATCCCTAATGATTTGAATAGGGTTAGCTCTTGTGCACTCCAGCTACCTCCACAACTTGTGGTGGTATTAGTTGCTCCCCAACCTTTAGCACTGGCATCAGTTTGTAATATAACCGAGGGATTCATGATAGTGATGGGGTTAGAACAAAGCTGAGCATTTTCTATCCACCAATTTAACTCGGATTTTGCCTTCCCTGGTAGTTTCATAGGCCTGTCAAAATGGCCTGCATGATTTTTGAGAGCTAAAACTTTTGCTCTTTGAAGGTTTTGATAATGGAGTGGCCCAAATTGTGCTGCGGGAAATGCAGCCACTATTTTCCCAATCACTCTGGCTACTAGCCGTATGGATGGGTCCCTGATGCCAGTGAGGCTTCTGCATGCTTCTATCAAGTCCACCACTTTGTTAGGTGGTAAAGTGATAGACATTAGCTCAGAATTAATAGTGAACCCTAAATAATCCATGGTAGTGGAGGGTTCCAATTTCGATTTATCTGGATGTATGATAAATCCCAGCTTTTGAAAAAGATGTTTTGTGGCTAGAACTGCCAATGTAGCCATCTCCAAATTCTCCCCGACAATGAGGATATCATCAAGGTAGGCCATGACAATATGGTTTTGTTTCCTTAAATAAGCTAAAGCTGGTTTTAATATTTTTGTAAACAGTCTGGGTGCTGATGATAACCCATTGGGTAAGGCTTTGTACTGCCATAATTGTCCCATCCAGGTATTTCAGGGTTACAAAATTGAGTTTATACACGAACTCCCTACCCCAGTTCAGCATTCGCCTAGCCGGAAGTTTATAAGTTCGGGTTATCATCAGCACCCAGACTGTTTACAAAAATATTAAAACCAGCTTTAGCTTATTTAAGGAAACAAAACCATATTGTCATGGCCTACCTTGATGATATCCTCATTGTCGGGGAGAATTTGGAGATGGCTACATTGGCAGTTCTAGCCACAAAACATCTTTTTCAAAAGCTGGGATTTATCATACATCCAGATAAATCGAAATTGGAACCCTTCACTACCATGGATTATTTCAGGTATTTCCTATGATCCTTGTGTATAGGTACTGAATAGTATGCATCTTTAAGGTCAATGCAAGCCATGTAGTACCTTTCAGATATTAGCTGTTTAGCCGTGACAAATGTGTCCATTTTAAAATGAGCATACTGAACGGAAGTATTTAGTTCGGTCAGATCTATAATGATGCGGCACCCGCCATCTTTTTTATTTTTAGTAAATATATTCGATACGAACTCTTGAGATTCTCTGATTGTCTTCTCAATTACCCCTTTATTGATTAGTCTTAATAGTTCAGCATGGCCTGCCGTTCTTTCTTTTTGTGAAAGTATAAACTTCCGGCTAGGCGAATGCTGAACTGGGGTAGGGAGTTCGTGTATAAACTCAATTTTGTAACCCTGAATACTTCCGAGTATGTAAGGATCAGAGGTAAAAGTGCGCCACACATCATGAAACAAGTGCAACCGTCCCCCCACATTTGATGAATTTAGACATGCAGTGTTTCTGAGGGAACCAGACCCACCTACCTCCATGGTTACCGCCGGTGTTGTGGTCTCTGCCCTTGCTTCTTTTGTTGCTGTGTTGCTGTGTTGTGGGGATGGCGCATTTTCCAGGAAGGCCGGGCTGGGCCATGGCCAAAAAAGACCTTTGTGCAGGTGGGCCGGCCTTCGAGCTTTCACCACCGGACGGTCTGTTATAGTAGCGTTGTCCGGTGGGTGTGTAGGGGTGTTGCCGCTGCTGGTAATGGGATTTTGAGGTACTGGGTACCTTAATCAGGCCTATAGCCTTGGCCTCTTCATCCAGGTCTTTCACCTGTTTTGGAAGGTTATCCCCAAACAGCAGATTTGGTGGTTGCGAGTTACCTGACCTGCATAATCCCGCGAATTTGGGATTGAGTGCAGGGTTTATGATGCTCTTCCGATAGCTGTTTATTTCAAACTGTGTATTGCACAGCAAAGCCAGAGCATCTTGCAATTCTTCCGGTAACTCCACCCCAACAGCAGTCCTGGCCACTGCTGTAATCCCGGCGGCCAATAGTTTCAGAATCCTCTGAAGCTTGATCTCCTGGCCTCTTTTTGTAGGGCTCATGTTCCCCCATATAGGGTTATTCACTGCTGGAACATTGAGTGAGTTACAATTTTCAGGAGCGAGATACTTCTCAGCCGTTGCGTTAATGGCTTGCTCCTGTAGCTGGTTAGTAGCCATATAGTTTATGCTGGCTGCCAGCTTCTGGTGAATAGGCAGTCCTTTCTGAGTAGGAACGGCATGTTTGTTCACCATGTCCAGTAACTCTTCTTGCACCCCCAACACTGCTGGTTGTTCATCCATGTCCCCCTCTTCAGGGTCAGCCCAGTTCTGACCCCTAATGCTGCCCTGCGAAGAGGGTGAGACATTTGGCAGTCCATGATAGGATTCTGCCGTGGGTCTGCGAAGAGACCCACTGTGACTCTGCCCCTGCAAAAGCAGGTCACGCTGGAGCAACTGCTCCACCATCCGCTCCATGCAGGAGAGACGCCCGCGGGATTTTGCCGCTGCTCTCTTCGATTTTCGCGACTCCATAATGGTTTTCTCCTGTAAAGTAAGAACACCGAGTCGCCACGCTCACCACGCTCACCACTACAGGTGAGTCTTACCTTCCGTAAGTTTTTAAACTTTGCTTCATAAATGCTGCCTCACCCGTTAAGTTTCTCCAGCATTTTTGTCTAACTTTGATTTTTCCAGCATCTGCAGTTCTTTCTTAAACATCAGGTACTACAAAATTATCAATCTGAAGAAGGGTCTTGACCTGAAACGTCGCCTATTTCCTTCGCTCCATAGATGCTGCCTCACCTGCTGAGTTTCTCCAGCATTTCTACCCACAAGATTATTATTGATCGTTAATAACTGGACAATTAAATCAATGCAACAAGCATTTTAAACAGGGCCTACACTTTTAAAATACGCAATAACCTCTGCATATATTAATCCTAATCTTCACCATAAGCATATAGATCTTATATAAAGAATAATGAATTTCAAGGCATATGGTTAATTTCACTCATAAACCATTGCACCAAAAGTTAAATGCATCACAAATGTCTCACGGCTTGAATATCCTGTAAAGTCATTAATTTGCAAAATCACACAGTTAATTCACGATTTTATTCAGCTTTGACTTTATTTGTCTAATGACATTCTAATTAGACAGAAATCTTCAATGGTGTCTGCATGAAAAATAATTAATTGAGTTAGTATGTTGAGAAACAATTGGCAGTTTATTGTTGGGATTTTGTATGGAAGTGAGAAGATAGAGCGGTACAGTTCAGGAACAATGGCTGTGCTGAACACCATGTCAAGATAAACTAATATCCTCCCAACACGTGATCCATATCCCTCCAATCTCTGCATAAATAAATTAAAAAGGAAGGTCACTCTTTGAAATCTAATTTTCCTGTACCATTTTCCTACAAAACATTATGTTATTTTAAATATATATTTACACAAGTTAAAAAATAGCTTGGAGGCAATATGTAATTGTTATTAAGTAATGATTTTTCCTGTGGGCTTTAAATAATAAACTATTAATTTAGCTTATTATTTACAAATTAAATATAAATTGTGCTTGCATGACTTAGCTTTGCAGAATGCTTATACACATTACATTTGAATGTCATCAATCCAGATTCTGGTTATAAACAAGAGCATACATTTACAGACACACAAAGGAAGGCAAATATTAACAAATTATGAAGTCAGTTTAAAAATTACGAGATAATTAGGGACCAAAAGCTTTGAGCTGTTTGCCATACTGGAGCAGATTGTCAGAAATGACTGCTTTAGTCAAGCCATATGATATCAGATTGTGAAATTAGAGTATTTTTCTTGTTTTGTGTGATTACCCAATGATATATTGCACTCCTCTAATTACATGAATTTCATCATAACTCTTAACAATATTTTCTCTCTCCATGAAATATTATTTTTGTGCAATTTGAGCTATGATCCATTAGTTAATTCGTATTAAATTAGGATGCTTACATTTGTTACTAAAGCAACTGAAGTCACTCAACTGGTTGAAGTATCGGTGGCAGACCTGAATATGAGCCAGAGGATCTATCCACCTTGGAAATTTGCATAGTAGATTCTGTTACATAGACTCTGGGTTACATAAACAAACTGAATCCCAACTGGTAAGATTTTGAGAGGTTTTTGTTTTATAGAACAGCTTTGTGCTTATGTTAATATCTACATTTGGCAGATGAGTAACCCCAGTTATTAGATACTATAGGTCTGAACCTTCCACAGTATGCCAATTGCTAAGCTTTTATTTTATAGCTGAACTTGATGCCCTCATGAGAATGCACCTCTGATCCTGTATGATTCTCCAGACAGATGGCAATTTAGCTGATTTTGGTTGAATACCAATTATTGAAGAGGCTCATCTGTCAGAAGCGTTTGCATCCTTAAAGGACAAACACTGTTTCAATAAAAGAATTTACATATTGAGGATAATATTGTTCTCTGGATTCTTTTGACAATATATTGCATAATGCAATTGGGTCAAGTCCTTGTACAAATAGCTGATAATTGGCCAAACCATTAACATAATGTCAAATTCATTTATTTACTAAACCAGGCTGAAATCATCCAATGATCCCTTGTGGATGTAACAATTCTGCTAGTTGGCATCTCCTGTCACACCTTTTCAATAGTGTATGTGGATGCTCTAAATACTCTTGCATAACAAAATGCAAAAAGGAATTTAGCTAGGGACGGCACGGTGGTGCAGCGGTAGAATAGCTGACGTGCAGCGCCAGAGGCCCGAGTTCCATCCTGACTACAGGTGCTGTCCGTACAGAGTTTGTACTTTTTCCCTGTGACTGGCTTTTCTCCGGGTGTTCTGATTTCCTCCCACACTACAAAGATGTGCAAGTTTGCATTTAGTAAAATTATAAATTATCTTTAGTGTGTGTAGGATAGTGTTAGTGTGCAGGGATCGCTAGTCTGTGGAGTGAAGGGCTGTTTCTGCACTGTTTCTCTAAACTAAACTAAACTAAAACTTTTAACAGTTACCAGAGTTTCTTATTAATTTTTTGTATGATAAAGGTGACCTGACATTATTTTCCTAAGCTTCTGCTTGGTCGCCGTATATTCGAATTGAGGTGTAAAGGAATTTCACCCAGCATAAAGATGAACCAATGATGTTACTCTAGATGGACGGTCATTTGGACAGTGTGGGTGGACTGCCCATCCAAGAAATGATTATTGACTAATGACTAAAGGGACTTAACATGGAACGGAATCGGACCATTATAATTGCAGCAGCAAAGTTGTTTTTTAAAATGCCGGCTTCCCTCACCTTCCAAAGACGTACAGGTTGTAGGTTAATTGACTTCTGTAAATTGTTCCTAGCGTATAGGATTGAACTAGTGTATGGGTGATCATTGGTTGGCATGGATTAGGTGGGCCAAAGGGTCTGTTTCCAAGCTATATTTCTAAACTAAACAAAACTAATATTGACTGCAATAGTATGGTCAATTGGAAAGAAACATTGGCCAATAGAACATAGAAAAGTACAGGCACAAAATGCTGGTGTTAATCAGCGGGTCAGGCAGCATCTCTGGAGAAATAGGATGGGTGGCGTTTCGGGTCGGAACCCTTCTTCAGACTGAAAGTAGAGGGGAGGATGCTGGAGGTAGGAAAAGGCCAGATCATATCAGGGCCAGCAACTGATGGCCAAGGAAGGGTGGAGCTCATAATAGCGAGTCTGGGTTAAAACATGGTCCTGGTTGTAGAGCTGGAGAGCAGTAGGAATCACAGAGAGGGAGCAGTGAGAGAGGACAAAGTTAAAGTCAAAGTCAATTTTATTCATCACATGCTCCCGAAGGTGCGGTGAAATGAATTTTCCAGCAACGAGACACTTAAAAGGACACACAATACATAATAAAATTTAACACAAACATCCACCACATGATTCTTCTCTGAGGTGGAAAGCGGCTAAGTTCAGCCAGTCCTCCTCCTTTGTTCAACTGTGGTCAGTGCCATAAACCCTCCATTGTCGTCACTATGGACAGCCCGATGTACAGGGCCTCTCATCGTGATGATCAAAACTCTGACGTTGGGATGGTCAAACACTCTCTGTGGTTTGGCGGTCCCGAATCTTCACTTTCCTACCGGAGACCACTGCTTCAGGATGTTAGAGGATGTTATTGGCCGCGGGCCAGCAGTCGGAGCTCTTCTCTGGTAATCCCCGGCAAGGGATCCCAGGCTCCGGATGGTAAGTCCACACCACGCCCACGGCTAGAAGCTCCGCAGACCGCGGCTTCAGGATGTTATAAGCGGAGGGCCGGCGGTCAGAGCTCTTCTTTGGCAATCCCCGGCAAGGGATCCCAGGCTCCAGATGGTAAGTCCATGCAACGACCGCGGCTAGAAGCTCTGCGAACCCCACAGCCCCCACGGTGCCAAAGTCTCCAGGCCAGTGATCGGAGCATTCCTCTCTGGCGACCTCCGGCAAGGGTTCGCCCGCTCCATGATGGAAAATTCCACGTTGCGCCTGTTGCTGATGCTCCGGGCCCGACTCCGGGAAAGGCAGCTCCAAACCATGCTGTTAGGCGATGACGGAGGCGACATGGAAAAAGTTGCCTCTCCGTGGAGGAGATGACCAAAAACGGTTTCCCCCTTTCCCTCGCCACCACCCCCCACACAAGACACAGCAAGTGACACCTAAACTAGCATTAGACACACCAAAAAACCCCCAAAAAAACAAAAGAAAAACAATAACAAAAAAAAATCACTGAACTCCCATCATAGAGGATGAGCACATATTCAAAGTAGGCATACCTTGAGGAGATTTTGCAGAGGAGCAGACAATGTGTGTGGGAAGGGCCTGCAGATGCTGGTTTATACCGAATATAGACACGAAGTGGTGGAATAACTCAGAGGGTCAGGACCATGTTTTAACACAAATTTACTGTTATGGGCTCTGCATTTCCTTGGTCATCTATTGCGGGTCCTCCAGTTCCCTCCCCTGTACTTTCAGTAATCCAGGTGCCATCTCACCTTGGCCCTGTATAATTGCAGCGAGCATCCTTGCTTATGTGATCAAAATCCCTTTCAATGAAATCCAACATACCTTTTGCTTTCTTAACTGCCTGCTACACCTGCATACTTGCCTTCAGTTACTGGTGAATAAGAATGCACAAGTCCATTATTCACTAACATTGCCCAATCTATTACTATTTAAATAGGACTCCACAGTCTAGTTTTTTTTCTTGGCTCACATCTGTTCATGTTATACTGCGTGTACGTGTCTAATGAGGGGTCTCGACCCGAAATGTCACCTATCCATGTTATCCAGAGGTGTTGCTTGACCTGCTAAGTTACACCAGTACTTTGTGTCCTTATGTGTGTTAACCAGCATTTACAGTTCTTTGTTTGTTCCTTGTCTATTCAGTCAACTTGTTTAAATATATGAACATCTGGTCTCCAAACATTGATCCCAGTCATACCCCATAAGATACTGCCTGCCACTGCAATAAAATGACATACATTCCGTATCCTCTTCTGTGTCTGTCAGAGATTGCTCCCCCATATATTCCAATCAAAATCCTAATGTCTGTTTGGGTATCTTCCATAATACTAGGATGGCTGTGTTCAGAAAAGTACATTTTATATGGGGAAATGCCAATAGTTTTTGTAGATACCATGAGGCCATCATTAAAGAAAAGTTTCTTTTAAACTGTAGAAGTGAAATTTGAGCTAAGTAATGCGGATGTGCTCCTCCTGCCTCTATTACAATGCAATGGACCATTTCTGATGTCCACATAACCCTCTTCCAATCAGCTCTTCATTCCCTCCACATAGCTTCCTCTTTCTTGCCCATCTTCCTTCCTCAATCATTCCCATTCCCAACCAGACCAAAGGATCCATTTAAGCCTGAAACAGGTTTAGATTAGTTCCAAAATTTGCAAAACTCTGCTCTTTCATCAGGTCATTGATTTGAAGCATTAACTTTTGCTTCCCTCTCCACAGATGTTGTTCAGCCAGCTGAGTGTACCCAACATTTTCTGTATTTGTATTTCTAAAACTGGGAACTGAAAACACAACCTCATTATTTCTAAATGTCAGGAAGTGCATTCAAGGTTGCAAATTGATTTGAAATTAAACTGTAAACTGTTAAAGATTAAGTTGAAAGACTAATTATGTTCCCTGGCTCAGATGGTGGCCTTGATATCACTTCCAAATATTCAAAATCATTACATTATTGGAAATAAATACTATTTCTAAATTTGGACGTCAAAAAAATCAGTCGAAGCTGCAACCAGAAAATGAAAGACTTTATGCAAGGCATTATTAAAGGAAAGTGAGTTGAAGGTTTACCTATGCATAGTTTGATCTAAATTGACTTTCACGATTGGCTAATTATTCTTATTTGGAGAATCCCAGAATCCCGAGGAAATAGATTTTATCCAGTCAGCAAAGTAAGTATACTAACATGAACAGTAAGTATACTTTGCTGGCATCAGGACACAGTCCCCATAGAGCATTTTCAAAAGCCACCACTAACTACAGTCCGAGACCCTTCTTCAGACTTGACCAAAATATCATCCATTCCTTCTCTCCAGAGATGCTGCCTGTCCTGCTGAGTTACTCCAGCATTTTGTGTCTATCTTTGGTTTAAATCAGCAACTGCAGTTCCTTCATACACACTAGCTACTGCCCAACTGGATTGCTACATAGTCAGGAAAGGCTTTTGAAGTTCATAGTCACCTTGAAGTTCATAACTGTCCTGAAAACTAGAACAAAAATCATTGCCAAGCCAGTTTCACTGCAGTACATACTGTAGGCCCTCAGGATATTTTTTACTTTCAGTATGGACCAAGATTATGTCACTTTGCTACATTTAAGATATTTTGCTACTTTAAATCAACTTGGTTAAGATTCCACTGACTACAGCACAGTGCTGTTCAGATCCTTTGATTTATTCAAGTTCAAGTTCAAGTGAGTTTTATTGTCATGTGTCCCTGATAGGACAATGAAATTCTTGCTTTGCTTCGGCACACAGAACATAGTAGGCATTTACTACAAAACAGATCAGTGTGTCCATATATCATTATATAAATACATACACACATGAATAAATAAACTGTTAAAGTGCAAATAATAGATAACAGATAATGATCATAGTATTGTCCAAGCCAGTTTTAATAGCCTGATAGCTGTGGGGAAGTAGCTATTCCCGAACCTGATTGTTGCAGTCTTCAGGCTCTTGTATCTTCTCCCTGAAGGTAGCAGGGAGATGAGTGTGTGGCCAGGATGGTGTGGGTCCTTGATGATGCTGCCTGCCTTTTTGAGGCAGCGACTGCAATAAATCCCCTAAATGGAAGGACGGTCAGAGCCGATGATGGACTGGGCAGTGTTTACTACTTTTTGTAGTCTTTTCCACTCCAGGGCGCTCAAGTTGCCGAACCGAGCCACGATGCAACCAGTCAGCAAGTTCTCTTCTGTGTACCTGTAGAACCGACTCGCCGTAATCTTCTCAGGAAGTAGAGGCGCTGATGTGCTTTCTTGATAATTGCATTAGTGTTCTCGGACCAGGAAAGATCTTCAGAGATGTGCACTCCCAGGAATTTGAAGCTCTTGACCCTTTCAACCATCGACCCATTGATATAAACGGGACTGTGTGTCCCCATCCTACTCCTTCCAAAGTCCACAATCAGTTCCTTGGTTTTGCTGATGTTGAGGGCCAGGTTATTGTGCTGGCACCATATGGACAGTTGCTCGATCTCTCTTCTATACTCTGACTCATCCCCATCATTGATACGTCCCACAACAGTGGTGTAGTCAGCGAACTTGATGATGAAGTTCACACTGTGACCGGCTACGCAGTCATGAGTATAGAGTGAGTACAGCAAGGGGCTGAGCACGCAGCCTTGAGGTGCTCCCGTGCTGATTGTTATTGAGGCTGACACATTTGATGATAACTTGATTCTGTCAAATGTAATTAAATACTTAGAAAAATTTTCATTCTCCTTGCAAATCATTAAGATTTATCCCCCAGAGTCTTTATCTTCAATTGCTCAATTTGATGATTTGTATTTGTATAAGCTATATAGAATTCGAGAAAATAGCAAAGAGTCGCTGTTCAGGAATAGTTCATGTGCAGCAATTAATCTTAATAATTTACGGGCTTTGGCAAATTACCTCAAAATATACAGCAATGAACTTCAAATTTGATACTGATTAACAAAAAGAACACAAGGGTAAAATATCAAAGTAAGTAAACAATTTTCAATGAAGCATTGAAGCAACTGTGTTTTTTTAAATCAAATCCCTGCCTGGAGATACTACTATGGTGGTCACGGTGGCGCAGCGGTAGAGTTGGTGCCTTACAGCGAATGCAGCGCCAGAGAAACGGGTTTGATCCAACTACGCGTTCAGTCTGTACGGAGTTTTTACAGTCTCCCTGTGACCGCGTGAGTTTTCTCTGAGATCTTCGGTTTCCTCCCACACTCCAAAGATGTACAGGTATGTAGGTTAATTGGCTAGGTGTAAATTGTCCTTAATATGTGTAGGATAGTGTTTAATGTGCGGGGATCGCTGGTCAGTCTGGACTCGGTGGGCCAAAGGGCCTGTATCTGCGCTACATCTCTAACAAAATACTGCAAATCCATAGCAGTTTCAGTTTTTATTCCTTTGTGTGAGGTATGACACTGAGTATTAACGTGCTTTCTTTTTGCTGCCCATTGATTTTAGTTTTACAAGGGCTCCTTGATGCTACACTCGGTCAAATGGTACCTTGATGTGTTTAGCAAGCATTCTCATCTCACCTTTGGAATTAAACAGTTGGGTGCATGTTTAGACCAAGGCTGTGATGATGAGTGTTGGAGGGTTAGAGACAAGTGGTCCAGGAAAAACAAAAACCTGGGGTGTGTGACCACGTCAGCAAATGTTGTGTAATAACACTGTCAAAGACTTCTTCCATCACTTTGCTGATAATTGGATGTAGCGGTACTGAAATAGTCTGGCTGAATGTATATCTCAAGTCCTCAGTACCACAGCCAGCTTGATTTCTTGTCCCATGGCCTTTAGATCATATGGAGAAAATCAAATTGGCTGCTCAGACACCTGAGACACTTGTATCTTCTGCCTGACAGGAGAGGGAGAAGAGGGAATAATTGGGGTAAAAATGGTCTTGAGTATATCAGCTTCTTTCCAGAGGCAGTGTGAAGTGTAAATGGAGTTGATGGAGAGAGGGTTGCTTTGTGTGATTGACTGGGTAAAAATTAGCAGGAGATGGCTTGTTTTTTTTTCACCCAGGATTGAAAAATAGTGTTCAAAATGAGGAGAGACTTGTTTTCCTGCTCATCAGAATAGCAGAACTGCAGGGTAGGCAGAACAGCAGGAGTTGAAGAAGACGAAGGAGTGGAGGGAAGAGTGGAAGAAGACCCTTCCAATGATGGTCATAAGATGATAATGATGATGACGCAGCGTGCTTCCGCATCTGACATCCCACCTCACCACCACAAGTCAGCAAGATTGATTGGAAGAGCTAGTGTCAAGAGAGAGAGATACTATGCTGGAGCAGTCCTGAGAATCTGATGCAGGAGGTGATCCAAATCCATTTGTCTATACTACAGAAATCTAAAAAGCCATTGACTAGGATGCTTTACTGACAAGGTTGGTGCAGATGCAGCAATTGATGAACATTTTGTCAACCCCTAATGACTGGGAAAGGAGTTGTGAAGAAACCTGGAAGAGACTTTCTCCATACTTTTATTAGAGCCATGAGACCATGACGTTCACTTTGGAGATGACACAATCTTCTTTGCAAGGACTCAGCAATAATCCCCTTGCATCGTACTGACTGGCAAAGGCACCAGCTGCTGCTGATACACGCAGCGGTTTCATAATGTCTTTCCACTTTAGTTTAGAGATACAGCGCGAAAACAGGCCCACCGGGTCTGCGCCGACAAGCAATCCCCACATATTAACACTATCCTACACACAACACAAGAGGACAATTTTTACATTTACCAAGCCAATTAACCTACAAACTTGCACGTCTTTGGAGTGTGGGAGGAAACCGAAGATCTCGGAGAAAACCCATGTGGTCGCGGGGAGAACGTACAAACTTCAACAGACAGCACCCATAGTCGGGATCAAACCTGGGACTCCGGCGTTGTAAGGAGGGAATAATGAATAGTGGTTTATTTACCCTCTGTTCAAGAAACCACCAAGATTTCTTGTTGGTGAGCAGACAAACAGAGGGATTGGATAAGCATTATGATGGGGTTGTTAAACCAATGAAACTAAGTTTTTTTTTAAATTTACTCCTTTTTTTAATCTGAGTATTGTTGACCCGGCCAGCAATGAGTGCCTGTTTCAAATTGCCTTTGTAAAGTGGTGGCTCTGCATTGCCTTAGCTGATGACTGCCTTCTGATCTCACAAAGAAGCTAAGATTTATTTACTTTTGGCACATTTGGCTGAGAATGGTTTCAATTGCTTCAGCCTCATCTCTAACACTTGTGTGCTGGGCCCTGCCTTTCTTGATGTTGGATCTTCTTGGAGTATCTGCTTCCCATTAGATGTCCCCAGTGCTAGGGGGCTCCGTCCAGTTGGTATGGCTGCCCAGCCTGCAGCTGTCTGTTTTTTAACTTCTTTCTATTATTTTTAGTGAGTTTTAGTGTTTTGTTTTTGGAGCCCTAGCCTTTTTTATGTGGGGGGTGGTGGGGGGGAAGGGGGAAACTGCTTTTCCTGGTCCCTACCTGGTCGGAGAGGCAGCTTTTCTCCGGGCTGCAACTTCGACCCGTCCTTGCGGCCTACCAGCAGGCCTGGAGCGGCGTTTCCTGAGGGGGCCGCCCAGAACCATGGCTTCGGCAGCGGCTCAGCGCAGGAGCACCATCGAGGAGCGGAGCGGGCGATACCTAGCCTGGGTCGCCGCGCTGGAGCTCCGGAATGCTGAGACCGCAGGTGAACATTGCGGAGCTGCGGGACTGTGGAGCGGCCGGCTGTGGGCGGCAGCGCTGAACTTTAACATCGGGAGCCTGGGATCTCTCGGCGAGATTACCAGTTGTGGAGCTCCATCCAGCGCGGCCTTGTCGGCTTCGGAAACCACGGACTCCGGTAGGGAAGCGGCCGTTCCAGGTGTCCCAAGCCGCTGTGAGAACTCTCCCGCCGCCAGAACACCAACACCCGGCGAGAAGGCCTAAAACATCGGGCCGCCGTAGCGCCGACTGCAGAGGTCTCAATAGGCCTGACTATGGGTGGACATGGGGATGGGACTGGACTTTGTGCCTTCCCCCACAGTGGGAACCATTGTGGGGGGATGTTTTTATGTTCATTGTTAATTCTTTAGTGTTGGGTCTTATCTTTATCTGTGTGCTGCATGGCAAGTCAAATTTCACTACACCAATTAGTGTATCTGACAATAAATGTCCTTTGTCCTTGTCCTTGTTTAAATTTCCACCACCATTATGGCTACATTGTGGGAAGAATGGAGAGCTTTCATCTGATTCACTAATTTTAAAATCACTCACTCTATCTATGCATACTATTTATGTCGTTTTTGTACACATGCCCAGTGATGCAATTTCACCAATTGATATAACTGGTATTGCTCCTGGTATTTCTCTTTAGAGAATGCTTAAGCCTGTGGCAATTGGCATAGCAGGGATGGGAAGATGGGCGATCAGGTTACATATTGTGGTTTTAGTTTTGGTTTTAGAGATACAGTTTGGAAACAGGCCTTTTGGGCCACCGAGTCCACGCCAACGATTGATCACACACACTAGGGACAGTTTTTACAGATTCCAATTAACCTACAAACCTGCTTGCCTTTGGAATGTGGAAGGAAACTGCAGCACCGGGGGAAAACGCACACAGTCACAGAGAGAACGCTCAAACTCAGTACACTCAACACCTGTAGTCAGGACCGAATCCGGGTCTCTGGCACTGTAAAGCAGCAACTCTACCGTTTCCACATTTGGTTGCGTACACTTCTGCTGTTGATGGTGATCCATGGTACCTCGTGGATGTCCAATTGGCGGAAGAATTCAGAAGAATTTCAGGTGTAGTTGGGTGGCAAATAGATGAAGAAAGTGAAACATAGAGTCAGGATGAAATACATATCGTCTTTGGGCTAAAAAGGTCATAAATGGGTAAAACGTACCATGCAGTGTTTTGGTAAATCTGAGTTAGGACAAGATCTGTAGTGACACAATTCTGAAGAAAATGAAGTCAGTAATGATCTGGGCAAAGGTGCTGTTTTTATTTTAGACTTTCAGCTTTCATGGCATTTTGCAATTTGATTAATACCATTTAATTACCCACTGTTCCTGAATGTATTACCCCGTTTATTACAAAAAAAATATAAAGCAAGATAAAAAAGTACTGTGTCAATCTGACTACCTTGCAGCAAAATCAAATCTGAACTGAACATGCCATTTGTAAATGTGCTGAGAAAATATTAAACTGAGAGCCGTGTGGTCCCTTTGTGCCAGAAGCACGGCTGTAGCAGCAAACAATGAATAAAGCTGTTGGAGGCAATGATTATGTGGATGCCTGCCTAGGCAATGTCATATCTGCTTTACCTGATATTTTTATTGAACTAGGCAGTCAGTGGTCAGTCCAACAGACGGAAATTGTAATCTAATGCTGCAGGATACTGGCATCAACATAATGATGGTGAATTTGAGAAAATTGTTCAGGAAATGGAAAGTGAAAATGCACAATAATTTTGCATTAATTTCTATAGATCTGAGAAAGGATTACAAAATCAGTATTAACAGCATCAACAATAGCCAGATGCAGGTGGTTGCTTACGGTGACCAAGATTGCGATGTTGTTTCCCACAATATTGTCTTGGTATTCAAATTAAGCAGTCTCTTGTGTGACTTTTTGGGTTGTACGGCCATGAATAAGTTGGCCTCATTTGTGGAGTGCCTGGAAACAATAATCCTCCGCTCTTATCACTAATAACATGTCACACATATTTACAAACACCTTTTGTTTACAGAGGAAAAAAACACACCCTCTGTTCTGTGTTGCCTTCTCAAAGTAATTCAAGCGATGACATCAGGTTTTTATCACAATCCAAACAACAAGGATGGTGGCACATGGACCACTTGAAGCTGCTTCTCCAGAGAGTCGACAGAGGAGCAAAACCTGTAGACATTATTACCATTGTTTTACTGTTGTGGGCAGCTCTGGCATGGCCACTCCCCTCAACCTTGGTAAAGCTACTTTCCTGTTGTTGCTGGATAGGATTTTGACTCTGCCCAAATGGAAAAAAAAATCCAGTCTGGATGGGATGGTTGGGTGCTGTTTACGGAGCCAGCAAGCGGTTGGAAGTGCTGCCGAAGAAATCTGAGCAAGTTAAAAAACAAAAGGGCGCAACATGGTTGATGGGTTAAGATCCTTCCTCAGAGTTATGCCTCAAGTTAAGCCTCTGTATCATGTAACTGCCACACACTGCAGCCACGGTGTGCTAACTGCTGAAGGGATTGACTATCCAAGGTGGAAGAGTGGATTTATTTTTTGCTGGTTGGTTGCCTTTAGATAGTGTCAAGCATCTTGAGTCCTTCTAAAGCTTAATTCATCAGACAAGTGTAGGGTACTTCAAATGAAGGGTATTATAGATGAAGTCACCTTGGGACTTCAAAATACCCAGCCAGTGATCCTCTCTTGTAGTAATATTGTTTACATGGTTGTTCCATTTGATTCCTTGTTAATCAAAGATCTGATGGCAGAGAATGTGGATGTTGAATATCAAAGATCAGTCTGAAGAAGGGTCTCGAAGGGTATTGAACGTAATTTCACATATTCTAATTGCTCTATTTTAAACCATGACAGGTTGGAAGTTTTAGTTCAATCCCCATGCACGTGCACATCTAATCTTCCCAGCCGTCATATGTGATTATGAAATCCACATGTTGTGCAAACAGTGGTTGGATCAGGCAGATTTGTACAGCAATACCTAAAATTTATAATTAATTTTCCCATTTCCCAGAGGCTCTTAAACCAAAATTGATTCCTTCTTGACGTCTTTTTACACATTGGCATCTCTGTCAATTGGAATGATAAGCAGGTTATCTGAGGGTGCCAAAGTCAAGGTCAAAGTGGCAGCATCTTGTATTTATATCCTATGTTTAAAGTGTCAGTAAGTTCAATGATGCTAATGAAGGGTTACGAAAAACAAGTTGACATAAATAAAAATTAAAAAAAACAAGATGCTGGAAGTCTGAAATAAACATGTAAATTCTAGAAACAGATAGATGTAGATCAGGCAGCACATGTGCAAAGCAATATAGTTGAATGTTTCAGGCCCACCATTCTTCTTCAGTAAGTCCCCAACCTAAAACATTAACAGTTTCCCGTTCATTGGATGCTGTCTGCTGAGTGCCTTTACTTTGCTAGATGTTGATTGGATTAAGTATTGAGCCTTGTCTGGTTTTCTTGAATATCAACATAATTTAACACAAAGTCACCTGAAGAGATGTAAAGTGGAGCGGCACATTGGCGCAGCAGTAGAGCTGCTGCTTTACTGCGCCAGAGACCCGGGTTCAATCCTGACTAAGGAAGCTGTCTGTAAAGAGTTTGTACGTTCTCCCCGTGACCGCATTGGTTTTTTCCAGGTGCTCCGGTTTACTCCCACATTCCATAGACATAAAGGTTTGTGGGTTAACATATAACTAGTGCATGTGTATTTGTTTTCCAGCACATGGGCTGAAGGGGCTGTTTCCACACCCTATCTCTAAAGTAAACTAAACTAAAGGTTTCAAAGGTCTTTTATTGTTACGTGTACCAGTTAAGGTACAGTGATATGCGTAGGTGAAAGACAGTGCTAAAGACAGAAGGCAATGGGTTACTTTTTAAAGAGTATCTTAAAGGATCAAAAAAAAGTGGTTGAAGTGCAGGTGTTAATTCTGGTCAAATTGGAGAGGCCAGGACACTAAAATTGGGTCAAGGCTTCTAGGCTGCTAGGCCATTTGGTCAATTTAAATGTGCCTTCTGCAGAAATAGGACAAACTGCAGAATGGTGCCAGTTTGTCTAGAGCCTAGATAAGAGCTGCAGGAAGAGAATGAAACATCTGCAGATCCTGACAATTAGGTGCAAATTGCATGGAATGGATTGGATCAATGCAAACCAGACATACACATTGTATATAATGTTCCCAAGCTTACTTTGCTAGATGCTGATTGGATTAAGTATTGAGCCTTGTGTGGTTTTCTAGAATATCAAGGCACATGTTGCGATGTTTGCTTCCTTTCAGGAGCACCGTTTGAATACATTGTATTAGCCACTGTATTATTGGGTTAGGGAAATGTCTATCATATACTGTGTTAATTGATATCTGTTATTCGACTGTAAAGAGACCACCCCCATGTGGTTCAGCCCCTCAAGGTTCGGGGACCTATAAAAGACTGCTCTCGCGAGATACTGTGTCGATCTTCTGGGAGAACGGTTAGGACTGCTTGACCTTCTGGAGTGTCTCTGCTTGAGCAAGTCTAAGAGGACTTGATCAGGCAGATATGAGGATTGAACCCACGGTGGTTAGATATAGTAGTGGAACTGTAATTGTGTTTTGTCAAAATAAAGTTTAGATGTGCAAATGCTTGACAGTAATTTTTGAACTAGACTGGGGGAAAGCTTAGAACAAGCTATTCACACAGGAAGCTTGTACAAAGTAACTATGAACCTTTGAGCTCTGGCAGGTCAAAACACTGAGAGTGAAGCAATTAAAATCAGGAGTGATCAAGAGGCTAGGAAACAGCGGATATGTAAGAGTAATTTCCATACAGGAAATATTATCATGACTGGGAAGAGTGATGAAAAGGATACGATTTGAAAGTAACAAGGAAAATTTTAAAGTCCAGCTATTGCTTAACCTAGAGCCATTTTAAGATATTTTTTCTACAAAAGCCAGTCTGAGGAGCAGCATGTGAACCTGTCACGTGTTCCTCAACTAATGAATATTCTGTTTAGAAATATTTGCTTTAATCCTCCTGATTCTTTTAGGTACGTGTCCTCAATTTACAAATGCATTCTTCACCATGACAAATGAGATGCCGCTTTTCACCTCCAGGAATACATCAGTACCAAAATATCCATAATGTATTTCACCCTGTCTTTTCGATTTGTTAGATTTTGCTTCACAAAATATTTTCCTGGAATGCAAAACACAAATGCTGGAGGAACTCAGTGGGAGTGACTTCACATTTATGGAGGCAAAGACATGTGGGAGCAAGGCAAAGCCTGGCAAGTCCCTTTTCACCTTTGTCACTTACTTCACCCATCTGCCAATCACTCTCCCTCACCTGTATTCATCTATCACTTGTGTATGAAGGAACTGTAAATGCTGGGTTAAACCAAAGATAGACTCAAATTCTGGAGTAACAGTGGTGCAGGAAGCATCTCTGGAGAGAAGGAATGGGTCTGAAGAAGGGTCTCGACCCAAAATGTCATCCATTCCTTCTCTCCAGAGATGCTGAGTGACCCGTTGAGTACCACCAGCATTTTGATTTGCTCATGATTCCAGCATCTGCATTGTCTTGTGCTCCATTTGCCTGGAATGCATTTTCTTGGTAAATCAGGGAATACTTGCATTTATGTACAGCATTTTTCAAAAACAGCCTCCAAATGCCATAACAATATGTCTTTCCCATTTCTTAAATTGTCAACCATCTAAATTTCTAGAAGCCATATTAGTGAATTAACGCTAGCTGCAAAGTGTGAAGTTGGTGTTGCTTATCAACTGTAAATCACACCAAATGGTGAGATCATTTAAAGCACATTTCCATTTTATCAGTTTCAGTGCGCTGTGTACAATTTGATTATTTGATACCCCTGCTAACGTTTTCGGGATTTTATGCTTAAAAGCAATATCATACCAAAACACTTTTCCACTTTGTCTTGTTTCTTTTATCACATCTCTGCAGTCTGTTTATTATTATGTTATCTAGTCAGTGGGGAGAAGATTGAGGCCATTTCTTCATCAGGTCAACAAAGTAATTTGTGCTCAAACCATGAAAGTGTTGGCATCTGTATGGAAATGTAATTTTTCAAATATTTTATTCTGTCGGACAAAGAACAAAATAATTTTAGCAATCAATTTCATTATAATTAATATCACCTATTCAGGTCGCTTATTTCTTTGTTTATAATTGTCTTTCCATTGAGCAGGCAGTTACCAATTTAACACAGAACCTCCATAGATATCTAGTTTATATGTTTTCATCTTTCCAGCCGCGTAAATCAATACTGGAAGCAGTATTTTATGTCCCACAACGCTGTTGGTTCATTGGTTTGTAAATCATTTGACCACTCATGATTACCAGCATTGACTGCCCTCCCACACTCGTCCTCTCCATCATTCCCTCTCTCTCTCCCTCCCTCTCCCTCCCCCTCTTTTTTTTTTTTTTTCCTTTTCCAAAACCTTTATTCAACACAATCATATAATACAACACATCAAAACATAATCAGAAATAACAGTATAACAAACAAATCATTGTAGTACAACAGTACATTCATTATTTACAATACTCTCAACCCCACGCGGTGACCAGCGTTGACAGAAGGCCTCCAGATTCCCCGTGGACACCCCGTGTTCCCTCTCCAGGGACACACGTGCATGGACATAGGCCCGAAAGAGGGGCAGGCAACCGACTCTAGCCTGACCATCGAACGCCCGCTGCCTGGACCCGCGAATGGCCATCTTGGCCAGGCCCAGAAGCAAACTGACAGGTAAGTCCCCCCCCCCCCCCCCACACTCGGCTCTCCCCACTCCCTGCCTTGTGTACGAACACCAGGATTGTGGGACTAAAATACAGCCAGAACTTGAGGAACAACCCATTCAGATATTGGTACATGGGCAGTAACCTCTCACACTCCATGTACACATGGAACACGGTCTCCTCCTCTCCGCAGAAAATACATGCGGCGGACGAGCCCGTGAACCGGCTCAAAAGTTTATTACATACCACCGCTCCATGCAACACTCTCCACCCCAGATCCCCAATATAAAGGGGTACGACTTCTCTCTCCCCCTCTCCCCCTCTCCCCCCCCCCTCTCTCTCTTCTCTCTCTCTCTCCCTCTCACTCTCACTCTCACTCTCAATCTCACTCTCACTCTCCTTTCCCTTTCACCCTCACTCTCCCTCTCACCCTCACTCTCCCTCTCTCCTCTGCCTGCAGTCAAGAGTAATCTGTTGCTCTCAGCATTCTGTTCCTACCCGTCATTTCGGCAATGACCTTCAAGGTAATCTCTCCTCACCTGGCGATCATCTCATCACCCTCTACGCACATAGATCTCAAGTAATAAAATGCTCATGACCTGCCCAATGCAATCTTCATGTCATAACATATTCCATTACTGCATGCAATAACCTCATTACTTCACTTTTGATCACTCAGTTTTCTTGGCTTGTGCCCAGTATCATTGTTCCAAAGCACGTTACATATCACCACGCACTCTGTCCTTTCAGCAACCTACAAAAATGCAAATGGTACACAGGTTCATAATTTTTTTTTTTTTTTAATTGTGAGGCGTTCTGTTTTCTGAATTGTTTTTGTCTTCTATGAAAAAATATAGTGGTGACAAAAATACATCCCTTCACCTTCGTCTTGCATTTCACTACCAGACAAATAAATTCTGGATTTATATATAAGCAAAACGCTGCAGATTGTTCTCTCTCTGCAGATGCTGCCTGTCTGAATATTTCTAGCGTTGTCTGTTTTTATTCAAGTTATGTAGTGTTGTACAGCTTTTATAACTACTCATATACACAAAAAGCTGGAGTAACGCAGCGGGACAGGCAGCATCTCTGGAGGGAAGGAATGGGTGACGTTTTAGATCGAGACTCTTCTTCACCACTTGCTCATTCAAATTAATTGGGTCACTGCATGCTGGCATTAGACCTCCAACATGCTCCATAGCACTGTGTTCTATACTTATGCATCCTTACATCCTGACTGCAGCTCACTGATAGTTCCCTGTGGTCTGCCAACTAGCCATAAGCACGACCTAGTCTGTTGAGAAATTAGCAAACAAGAACTACCGAGGGCAGATCAGCCATGATCATATTAAATGGGGAGGCAGGCTTGAGGAGTCGACTGGTAACACAAGTAGATAGAATGTGAGAGATGGTGTGCTCGACTTCATTGTTCGGGGTATTTAATATAAGAGTCAGGATGTCATGACGCATCTTTCTAGGTCTTTGGTTAAGCCGCATTTAGAATATTGTGAGCAGTTCTGGTCACCCCATTACAGGACAGATATGGAGGCTTTGAGGAGGGTGCAGAAGAGGTTTAACAGAATGCTGCCACGATCATTGGCATTGGCCTTAAAGGCAATCTCTCTTCACCTGGCAATCATTCCATACCTTGTAGGAGTGCAAATCTCAAGCAATAAAATGGTAATGACCTGCTCAGTGCAATCTTCTTGTCATACATATTCAATTACTGCATGCAATAATCTTATTGCTATAAGGGGAGGTTGAGCAAACTTGGTTTGTTTTCTAAGAAACATCGGAGGTTGATAGGTGTATAACATTACGAGAGGCATTGATAGAGTACACAGTCAGAACCTTATTCCCAGGGTGGAAATGTCAAAGATTCAAAGGCATAATTTTAAAGTGAGAGAAACAAAGTTTAAAGGAGATGTGCGGGGTCAAATTTTTACACAGTGAGTGATGGGTGACTTGGGACCCATGCAGGGAATGGAGGGATATGGATCATGTTGAGGGAGAGGAGATTAGTTTAACTAGGTATCATGTTCGACACAGGCATTGTGGGCCAAGGGGCCTGTTCCTGTGTTGTAAAGATGAAACTTTGCTCATAAATCAATAGTTGGGAAGGTCCTGGGAAAAGAATTGAGGTAGATAATTAATAATCAGTTAAAAAAAAATGCATCATTGTACCGGTACATAAAAATGCCTCCCCAGCCTGTCTGAATGACTATCGTCCGGTGGCCCTCACCTCGGTAGTCATGAAATGCTTTGAGAGGCTGGTGAAGAAACACATCTGCTCCTTCCTCCCTCGCAACATGGACCCATTACAATTCGCATACTGTCCGAACAGATCCACAGACGATGCGATCTCCCAGGTTTTGCACACTGCTCTCTCTCATCTTGACAGCTAGAAGGGGGGCTATGTGAGGATGCTGTTCATAGACTTCAGTTCAGCCTTCAACACGATTGTCCCCACCAGACTGGCCGAGAAGCTACTGGAATTAGGGCTCAACATCCCCCTGTGTGCCTGGGCCCTGGACTTTCTCACTGCCAGACCCCAGGTAGTCAAGATGGGAGGGAATACATCGAAGTCCCTCACCCTGAGCACAGGATCCCCACAGGGTTGTATCCTCAGCCCCCTATTGTACTCCCTGTACACACATGACTATGTGACCAGGTTCAGCTCCAAATCTATAATCAAGTTTGCTGATGACACTGTTGTGGTGGGCCTGATCTCAGACAACGATGAGAAGGCCTACCGGGAGGAGGTGGCTGATCTGGCACTCTGGTGTCAGGACAACAGCCTCCTCTTGAACATCAAAAAACTAAGGAGCTAATCGTGGACTTTAGGAGGGCACATCATCCGAGAACGTACACACCATTGAGGATAAATGGGGATACTGTGGATAGGGTGAGCTGTTTTAAATACCTGGGAGTCCACATCTCTGAGGATCTGACATGGACATCGCACGCTGCAGCACTCGTGAGTAAGGCAAGGCAGCGCCTTTACCACCTCAGGCAATTGAGGAAATTCAGAGTGTCTCCGAGGATCCTCCAGTGCTTCTAATCAGCGGCTGTGGAAAGCATCTTGTCCGGAAATATTACAATCTGGTTCGGGAATTGCTCTGCCCAGGACAAGAAGGCTCTGCAAAGAGTAGTGTGTTCGGCTGAATGAACTATGGGAACTTCACTTGCCCCTCTGCAGGAACTATACATTAGGAGGTGCAACTCCAGAGCCAACAATATCATGGGAGACCCCTTCCACCCCTACAATGGACTGTTCCTGCTGCTACGGTCAGGCAAACACCTCCGTTGCCATGCTGTGAGAAAGAGGTTCTTCCCAGAGGCCATTAGGACTGTAAACTCCTGTCTCATCAGGGACTAACTTTACTGTACCACTCTACTGCTTTTTTTAAAATTGTTGGGTTTTTTTCCACTTTTTCCTTCCGCCCACAATATTTAATACGTAAAAGAAAATGTGATTCTGTTCCATTCTGTTTGTAGTTTGTTTGCTTGGTTGTTTGTTTGTTTTTTGCATAAAGTCCACGAGCACTGCCACTTTTCATTTCATTGCACATCTCGTATGTGTATGTGACGAATAAACTCGAGTTGACTTGAGACAGGGACTGATC
This sequence comes from Raja brachyura, assembly GCA_963514005.1. Next base: position 44,247,288 of record OY740782.1, read on the forward strand.
AGAGATAACCAATATGGGTTTGCAAAAGGCAAATTATGTCAACTAATTTGATATAATTTTTTGAAGAGGTAACAAAGTGTATCGATGAGGTGGGTGCGATTTTAAAGGACTTTATTCAGTCCTTTTACAAGTCTCAGATGGGAGACTGATTCAAAAAGTTATTACCTATTGGATGCAAGACAAGTTGACAAACTGAATCCAAAATTGGTTTGACAATGGTAGATAGATGTTGTTGATGTAGGATTGATTTTTCCATTTGATGCCTGTGACTGGTAATGTCCCACAAGGATAATGGCTGGTAATGTCCCACACATCTGTTCCTGTGGAACACATCCCACAAGGATGTGTTCCCACTAAGTGTTCCCGTGGATTTTGAAGCAACAGCAACAAAGAGAAGCAGGAGAAAGCACTGATTGGCTCTAGCCCGAGTGGGAGGAGAGTTCTCAGTGAGTCAGAGGGGGAAAACAGTTGAAAACTGAGGAATTTGGTTTGTAAATTAGGCAATTTAACAGTCAATATAAGCAAGGCAGCTCTTGGGGAGCAGCAGTGAGGGAAGTGCCCTGTGAGTAAAGTGTGAGTCTTTGGCTCGAGAGTCTTCAGAGAGGAGGCTGCGCAAAACACTGGATAGGGAGAGACTGAGGCGAAAGAAGGAGATGTCAAGCAAGCTGATGAAGTGTGATGCTTGCAGTATGTGGGAGGTCAAGGTCACTGCTGGTGCCTCTGGCTGCTACAAATGTGAGAAGTGCATCCAGGTACAGCTCCTGAAGGACTGTGTTGGGGAACTGGAGAAACAAGTGGATGACCTCAGGTTCATCCGAGAAACTGAGTCGTTCCTCGACAAGTCCTACAGTAAGATTGTTACACCCAAGGCACTAGAAGAGAGAAAGTGGGTGATGGTGAGAAAGGGAGGAAAACATGGAATGCAAAGGTCCCTGGGTATTGTACCTCTTGTGAACAGGTTCACCCACGTGGAAGCTGCCGGGACAGAAGACGGTATCTCACTGGCTTGCAAAACAAAAGGGGCTGTTGAGCCAAAACCAAAGAGGCCAAAGTCGGGCAACACCATTGTAGTTGGAGACTCCATTGTGAGAGGTATGGACAGGGGTTTTTGTAGCAACAGACGGGATTCGAGGATGGTGTGCTGCCTTCCTGGTGCCAGGATCCAGGATGTCACGGACAGAGTGCAGACAATCCTCAAGGGCGAAGGTGAACAGCCAGAAGTGGTCGTGCATGTTGGCACAAATGATGTTGACTAGAAGGGGATGATTATTTTGCAGCGGGACTTCAGAGAGCTCGGAAAAATGCTGAAAAGCAGGACTTCCAGGGTTGTTATCTCCGGTTTGCTTCCAGTTCCTTCTGCTGGCGAGAGCAGGAACAGGGAGATATGGGACCTGAATGTGTGGCTGAGGAACTGGTGCAGGGGACAGGGATTTAGATTCTTAGATCACTGGGATCTGTTTTGGAGTAAGGGGGAACTGTACAAAAGGGATGGATTGCATCTTAACAGGTGGGGGACCAGCATTCTGGCCGGCAGGTTTGCCAGTGCTACACGGATGGTTTTAAACTGAATAAGGGGGGTGGGGTGTCAAATGGGATAGTCGAGGACGGAGTTAAAGGGAAGGAGAGTAAAGGGATGGTTAATGACCCCAGAATTAACGGGAAAGAAAGCTCACAAAGGGTTAGGAGAGTATGGCCAAGTGTAATAGGGATCGATGTGAAAGGGGCCACTTGTCAACATAATTGTATCAGGAGTAAGAGTGTTGTAAAAACAAGCCTGAAGGCTTTGTGTCTCAATGCGAGGAGCATTCGTAATAAGGTGGATGAGTTGAAGGTGCAGATAGCGATTAATGACTATGCTATAGTTGGGATCACGGAGACATGGCTCCAGGGTGACCAAGGCTGAGAGCTGAACATCCAGGGATATTCAATATTCAGGAGCGATAGACGAAAAGGAAAAGGAGGTGGGGTAGCGTTGCTGGTGAGAGGAGATTAATGCAATAGAAAGGAAGGACATTAGCGTGGAGGATGTGGAATCGATATGGGTAGAGCTGCGAAACTCTAAGGGGCAGAAAATGCTAGTGGGAGCTGTGTACAGGCCACCTAACAGTAGTATTGGAGTTGGGGATGGCATCAAACAGGAAATTAGAAATGCGTGCAACATGGGTAACACGGTTATAATGGGTGACTTCAATCTGCATGTAGATTGGGTGAATCAAATTGGCAGGGGTGCTGAGGAAGAGGATTTCTTCGAATGTATGCATGATAGTTTTCTCAACCAACATGTGGAGGAACCAACGAGAGAGCAGGCTATTCTAGACTGGGTATTGAGTAATGAGGAAGGATTAGTTAGCAGTCTTGTTGTGCGTGGCCCCTTGGGCAAGAGTGACCATAATATGGTTGAGTTCTTCATTAGGATGGAGAGTGACAAAATTAAGTCAGAAACAAGGGTTCTGAACTTGAACAAAGGTAACTTTGAAGGTATGAGATGTGAATTGGCCAAGATAGACTGGCAGGTGATTCTTAAAGGGTTGACAGTGGATGTGCAATGGAACGTATTTAAAGACTGCATGGATGAAGTACAAAGATTGTTCATACCAGTTTGGCAAAAGAATAAATCGGGGAAGGTGGTGCATCCATGGATAACAAGGGAAATCAGGGATAGTATAAAAACAAAAGATGAGGCATACAAATTTGCCAGAAAAAGCAGCCTACCAGAGGACTGGGAGAAATTCAGAATCCAGCAGAGGAGGACAAAGGGCTTAATTAGGAAAGGGGAAAATAGATTATGAAAGGAAACTGGCAGGGAACATAAAAACTGACTGCAAAAGTTTTTATAGATATGTGAAGAGAAAGAGTCTAGTTAAAACAAATGTTGGTCCCTTGCAGCCAGAAACGGGTGAATTGATCATGGGGAACAAGGACATGGCAGACCAATTGAATAACTACTTTGGTTCTGTCTTCACTAAGGAAGACATAAATAATCTGCCGGAAATAGCAGTGGAACGGGGGTCAAATAAGATGGAGGAACTGAGTGAAATCCAGGTTAGCCGGGAGGTGGTGTTGGGTAAATTGAACGGATTGAAGGCCGTTAAATCCCCAGGGCCAGATAGTCTGCATCCCAGAGTACTCAAGGAGGTAGCCACAGAAATAGTGGATGCATTAGTGATAATTTTTCAAAATTCCTCAGATTCTGGAGTAGTTCCTGAGGATTGGAGGGTAGTTAATGTAATCCCACTTTTTAAAAAAGGAGGGAGAGAGAAAGCAGGGAATTACAGACCAGTTAGTCTAACATCGGTAGTGGGGAAACTGCTAGAGTCAGTTATTAAAGATGGGATAGCAGCGTATTTGGAAAGTGTTGAAATCATTGGACAAAGTCAGCATGGATTTACGAAAGGTAAATCATGTCTGACAAATCTGATAGAATTTTCTGAGGATGTAACTAGTAGAGTGGATAAGGGAGAACCAGTGGATGTGTTATATCTAGACTTTCAGAAGGCTTTCGACAAGGTCCCGCATAAGAGATTAGCATACAAACTTAAAGCACACGGTATTGGGGGTTCAGTATTGATGTGGATAGAGAACTGGCTAGCAGACAGGAGGCAAAGGGTAGGAGTAAACGGGTCCTTTTCAGAATGGCAGGCAGTGACTAGTGGGGTACCACAAGGCTCAGTGCTGGGACCCCAGCTATTTACAATATATATTAATGATTTGGATGAGGGAATTGAATGCAACATCTCCATGTTTGCGGATGACACCAAGCTGGGGGGTATAGTTAGGTGTGAGGAGGATGCTTGGAGGCTGCAGGGTGATTTGGATAGGCAGAGTGAATGGACAGATGCATGGCAGATGCAGTATAATGTGGATAAATGTGAGGTTATCCACTTTGGTGGCAAAAACATGAGGGTAGACTATTATCTGAATGGTGGCAGATTTGGAAAAGGGGAGATGCAACGAGACCTGGGTGTCATGGTACACCAGTCATTGAAAGTAGGCATGCAGGTGCAGCAGGCAGTGAGGAAAGCAAATGGTATGTTAGCATTCATAGCAAAAGGATTTGAGTATAGGAGCAGGGAGGTTCTACTGCAGTTGTACAGGTTTTTGGTGAGGCCACACCTGGAGTATTGCGTACAGTTTTGGTCTCCAAATCTGAGGAAAGACATCCTTGCCATAGAGGGGGTACAGAGAAGATTCACCAGACTGATTCCTGGGATATCAGGACTTTCATATGAGGAAAGATTGGATAGACTCGGCTTGTACTCGCTGGAATTGAGAAGATTGAGGGGGGATCTTATAGAAACTTACAAAATTCTTAAGGGGTTGGACAAGCTAGATGCTGGAAGATTGTTCCTGATGTTGGGGGAGTCCAGAACAAGGGGTCACAGTCTAAGGATAAGGGGGAATTCCTTTAGGACCGAGATGAGGAAAACATTCTTTACACAGAGAGTGGTGAGTCTCTGGAATTCTCTGCCACAGAAGGTAGTTGAGGCCAGTTCATTGGCTATATTTAAGAGGGCGTTAGATGTGGCACTTGTGGCTAAAGGGATCAGGGGGTATGGAGAGAAGGCAGGTACGGGATACTGAGTTGGATGATCAGCCATGATCACATTGAATGGCGGTGCAGGCTCGAAGGGCCGAATGGCGTACCTCTGCACCTATTTTTCTATGTTTTCTATGATGGATGCTGCGTTGCTAGCTGTTTATAATTTACGTGAGTGTCTTGGATGTGGATGCGGGAGGCATGATCGGTAAGTTTGCAGATGACATAAAGATGGATGGAGTTGTTGATAGTGTGATAGGTTGCCTTAACTACAGATAGATATTCATATGCTGGTGAAATGGGCTGAAAAATGATCAATGAAATTCATCCAGACAAATATGAGGTGATGCATTTTGGCAGCACTAATGCGGCTCGGATATACACCATAAATGTAGGGCCTCAGTGAATAACTCGGTACAAATCCATAGATCCTTGACAATGGCAACACATCCAGATAATGTGGTTAGAAAGGCATATTGGATACTGGACTTCATTAGTTGAATACAGAAGTAGGAAGGTTATGCTCCAACTTTATAAAATACTAGTCATACCTTGACTGGAGTACTGTAAGCTATGTGATAGTACTGGTGGGGGTGCAGATGAGAATCATCAGGTTATTGCCTGGGATGGAGCAATTCAGTCATGAGGGCAGACTGGAGAAGCAAGGTCTGTCCTTTATAGAGAGGAGGAGGTTAAGAGAAGATATGATTGCGGTGTATAACATTATGAGGGTTGTAGATAGAGCAGGCGTAATGACACCTTTCCATATATCAGATGTAGATACACCTAGAGGGCATGGATTTTGGGAAAGGCAGAAGAGATTCAGAGGGGATATAGTTTTCTTAACTCGGAGTGGTACGTGCCTGTAATTCACTGCCTGAGGGAGAGGTTAAAACTGTCATTGACAGCATTTAAAAAGCATTTAGATTAGCACAAATTGGTAATGAACAGAAGGCTAAGGAGCAAGTTCTGGCAATGGGATTAATCTAGAAAGGTTCCTACTGATTGATAATGGTGGAGTTGGGCTGAATGGCCTGTTTTATGCTGAATTATGCTGTCTGACTCTTTTACTTGTTAATAGCAAGAAAAAGTAGTCCAATGACATTATGGAGCCCTGGTTTGATACTTAAGATGAAAACATAACACATTACATTTATCTTTGAAATTAACACCAGCATTGTTTTTACCAGTCATCAGCCTATCATCATGACATTGTTTTTATCAGTAATCAGCACTCAAGTTTCGATTCTTGACTTTATTTTCCAACAATTTATGCTCTCATAGATTTCAACAGGAAGCTATCACTGCAGAGTAAAATGGGTTGACAATTTGCTGCAGGTCATTTGACATTAATGCCTCTGAGAAAGTTCATCTCAAGAGAATTTCGTAACCAATTTTAACCATCCCAAGGCCAGGTTAACAATGGGAGGTAAAGACCAACAGAATTGATGAGATAAGCTCATTTCATTTCATAAATAATTCATGGTAACTGGGCAATAGCTTTTTTGATTATTTTTAATTCCAAGTGTTATTTTGCTCTCTCGTTCTCTCAGCATTAGCCCACCCTTGCAACGTGTTAGGCTTTCTAGAGATTAGCATTTAATTGCCTATGGGCCATGAACATGCAGCATTTCAGAGCTTTATGTACTTTTTCTTTATCCCTGGGTAACATTAAGTTATTTAGTAAGTCTTGAGTTTGGAATCATCTTGCCCTTGATATAATCTTAAGCCCATTGCACTTATCCCTTAAATATTTAGTACTGCTGGTATTAATTAGAGATCAGAGAAAATCTGATTTGGTAGTTAGTCAGTAGTTCAGATCTGTTCATCTGGATTTTCTTAAATTTTGTTGCAAGTGTCAGAAAAGAATTATGGTTAATTATGCCAAAGTGGGAGACAATGTTATCATCAGAGACCATTACCAATACATTTTAATCTTCAGTTTCTCGTCATGGTTTTGCTTTGAGTCATCCTAGTTAAACAGAGATACGTGCTCAAAAACAAAAGAAAATGCATTGCTGGAGCTATAGTTAAAGACACTGTTAAGGCATGAGGGAGATAACATGCCAAATAGTAAGTATTGGTAGACACAAATTGCTGGAGTAATTCAGCGGGACAGGCAGCATCTCTGGAGAGAAGGAATGGGTGACGTTTCAGGTTGAGATCCTTCTTCAGTCTGAGTTACTCCAGCATTTTGTGTCTACCTTCGATTTAAACCAGCATCTGTAGTTCTTTCCTACACAAATAGAAAGTGTTGTTCTTCAAGCTTGGCTTGAGCTCGATTAAAACCACTCAGAAGTCTAAAGTCACAGATTCTGGATGAAAGTGAGACGACGGACGGGTGGTATGTAGCAGGGGACACAAGGCTGAGACGGTGCACAGAATCAATCTGTTTAATCCCCGTGATAGAGGAAATTCCGCCAAAGCCATGAATTCATTGTTTTGTGAGAATGCACATTGAGGATATTGCTGCTTATCCGGAATGCTTGAAACACTGAACAGTGTAACAGATCATTTTTAAAAAAAACAACCAAAAAGGGACCAATGTTTCTGAGCACCGTCAAAGGGCTTGAAGTAATTGAAAAGCCGTGACCTGGACCAAGTTCTTTGTGGTGGAGTTAATAATACTTATTTGTGGTTGTTAATAATACTTATTAACTCCACTGCACTCTGGGTGGTTTCATTTTCCTCATCTCCCCTCCGTCATCAATTGCTTTAATTATATGCCCTCAGGTTTATCCTGTCTCTATTAAATACCATGGGTTCTGGCTGCACATTTTATCTATCTGTGCTCCTCACAATTTTACACACCTTAATTCAGTCTTCTGTCAGACTCCTCTATTTCAAAGAATATAATCACTGCCTATCCAATCTAAAATCCTCAATTCTTGCCAACATTCATGTCAATCTCTTTTGCATCTACTCCATTGAAATCACATTTTTCCTAACAACTATTACCCTTTGCTTCCTGCCACCGAGCTGGTTTTGAATCCAATTTACTATTTGCCACCTTGCTTTCCATGGCCTTCAGTTTCTTTTGACCAGCCTACCATGTGAAACTGCATCAAAATGCTTGCTACTGTAAAAGCCACATTCGCTCAATTGAACACACTGCCCTCATTGATGCTTCATAAAAATTTCAATCCATTTTAGTCTCCACTTCACAAAGTCTTGCTGAATATTTTAAAATGTTTGATATTTTTGCCATTTTAAATAATTGCTTTCCATCTGAATTGATTCCAATTGAATGGTCCTCTCACTAGCTAGAGTACGGTCCTGACCTCCATTCTACCTCATTGGAGACTTTTGAACTCTTTAATCAGGCTTTATTGGACTTAAGACACAAAATGCTGGGGCAACTCAGCGAGACAGGCAGCATCTCTGGATAGAAGGAATGTCTGACGTTTTGAGTTGAGACTATTCTTCAGACTGAGAGGCAAGGGAGAGGAAGACACAGAGATAACGAAGTGTAAGGTGTGAAAATGAGACATTAAAGGGGATGTTCAAAGAAAATGTAGAATAGATCATTGTTAGCTAGGAGAAGGTGACAACGAAGCATACAGAGATAAAATTAAATCGGTAGTAAATTAAATGAGATACCGTTCGTCAAATTTGCACTGGGCCTCACTCTGACAGTGGAGGAGGCCCAGGACAGAAATGTCAATATGGGAATGGGCGGGGGTGTTAAAGTGTTTAACCATTGGGAGATCAGATAGGTTTAGGCGGATTGACTGGAGGAGTTCAGCAAAATGATCGCCAAGTCTTCGCTGGGTCCTGCCGATATATAGGAGCCCACACCTGGAACAGCGGATACAGTAGATGAGGTTGGAGGAAGTGCAAGTGAACCTTGGATGGAGTCGAGGGATGAGGTATGTGGATGAGGTATGTGGATGAGAGATGCAACAGTGTTGCATCTCCTGAGGTTGCAGGAGAAAGTTCCTGGAGAGGGATGGCTTGGGTGGGATGGGACGGGTTAACCAAGGATTAGTGGAGGGAAAGGTCTCTGCGGAAAGGGGTGGAGATGGGAAGATGTGACTAGTGATGGGATCCTGTTGGATGTGGCGAAAATGGTGGGGGATTATGTGCTGTATGCAACAGCTGATCGAGTGAAAGGCGAGGACAAGGGGGACTCTGTCCATGTTGTGACTGGGGGGAGAGGGAGCAAGAGCGGAGCTGTGGGATACCGAGCAGACCCTTGTGAAGGCCTCATCTATCACAGAAGGGAACCCCCAACCCTCATTCCCTAAAGAATGAGGGATGCCCTGGTATGGAACACCATATTGGGTACAGATGCGGCGCAGATGGAGGAATTGGGAGTATACCCTACTCCCAATTCCTCTGTCCTCTATCCACCTACTCCCAATTCCTCCACTTATGCCGCATCTTCAAGTAACCCTTGCTGTCCCTCTCTCTCTATCCCTTCCCTTCTTAGTTCTCCAACCAGTCTGACTGTCCCACTGATTTAATCTTATCTCTATATGCTTTGTTAACACCTTTTCCTAGCTAACAATGATCTATTCTACCTTTTTCTTGAACTTCATCCACCTTTAATGTCTCATTTTCACACCTTACACTTCCTTATCTCTATCTCCTTCTCCCCTAATTCTCAGTCTGAAGAAGAGTCTCGACCCGAAATGTCACCCATTTTTCTAACCAGAGATGCTGCCTGTCTCGCTGTTACCCCAGCATTTTGTGTCTATCGTTTGAACCAGCATCTGCAGTTCCTTACTACACATTTATATGACTTTATCTTGCACTAAATATTGTACTCTTTACCTTTCATCTTGGCACTATGGATGGCTTGATTGTAATCATGTATAGTCTTTCCTTTGACTGAATAGCACAGAAACAAAAGCTTTTCCCTGTACCTCAGTACACATGACAATAATAAACGTGGCAAGCGCTGCAAGTGGATTGCTTGATGATAGATGCCAGCTTATTGAGGCAGCGGCTTATGTAGATACCCTCAATAATAATAATAATAATAATAATTATATATTTTATTGTCATTACACATAAGTGCAACGAGATTTGGTTTGCAACTTCCATCTGATGTCATAACTTAAACAAATAATAAAATTTAGGTTTAGATACCCCGAGAACAAGGTTTGTAAAACGAACATTAAACCAGTAAAAGTCAAAACAGACTAAAGTGCAGATGTCTGTGCGACGTGACCATCCGAGGGAGACAGTCCATGGGGGTGGAGGACTGTGCTATAATGGTCTCTGCATGCTCTTGCGTTCCCCTGTGTTGGAGTTGTGCTTGCCTATGATGCAACCAATCAGGATGCATTTTGAGAATGGTGTTGCATTTTGGGAAGTCAAACCAGGGCAGGACCAACATGTTGGTCTTTGTCAGTCAAGGTATTACATATAGAAATTGGGATTTCCAGAACGATGACCGAAGATCGGAACGTGCCCCGGCAGGCCCGACTCGTCCCACAGGCTTTCCAGTGGACCGTCGAGAAGCCGGGCGGCAAGGCCTGTCTAGGCCGAAGGAGCCTCGGTGGTGGCCGCGATGGGAGCCCCAGCGGTGGGAGCCTCGGCATTGAAAGTGGGTGACTCGGTAGCGGCGGGTGCCTCAGCAGCAACGTGGGCCTCGGCGGCAACGAGAGCCTCACCGGCTGTGGGGCCTCATGTTCGATGAGCGTGAGGGGGGAGGGGAAGACAATAGACAATAGGTGCAGGAGCAGGTCATTCGGCCTTTCAAGCCATTCAATGTGATCATGGCTGATCATACAAGACAATGGGGACCCGGCGTGGGGGGACAATCGTGAGGGATGGTGGAAGAACAAAGGGGGACTCGGTGGGGGGGGGGGGGCACTCTAGGTTTAGAATCCTCTGCCCAGGGGATAAGTCTGTGTTTCTTTGTTCATTTGTTCCATTTAAGGCGTTGTGCACACGGAAGCCAGCCAACAGTCACTTGTCTTTTTCATTTTGTTTTCACTTTTAATTTTAAGTTTTTGTGTACCTTGTGTGTTGTGACTGTCGGCAGACCAATTTCCTTCCAGGGATGTATAAAGTTGTATCGTATCGTAACATTTTCACTCAGATGTGGTGGGTATGTAGAATGAGCTGCCAGAGGAGGCAGTTGAGGCAGGTACTATAACAACATTTAAAATACATTTGGACAGGTACATGGACAGAAAAGGTTAGGTGGGATATGGGCCAAAGCAGGCATATACGGATATAGTGTAGATGGAACATCTTGGACAATTTGAACTGAATGGCATGTCTCCTGGCCATATGACTAGAACTCTATTTAGAGTTTGTTATAGTATTGGATGACATGCGGAATCTCTTTAATCTTTAAAGGAAGTACAGGCACTTGGGTGCCTTCTTCATCTTTACATCGATGTGCTGGGGCAAGTTCAAGTCAGTTGGTTTATCGTTGAGTCTATGTGAAACTACTGACACTGTTTAGTTCAGAAGTATTGCTTGATACTTATTGATTTTAACTTTTGATCAATAGAAAATGGAAGAATAGAAAATAATGTAACTGAACTTCAGAACCATGGGCCAAATGGATTTATTTTATTTGCTCTCTAGCTAAATAAAATCTCATTTTGTAAAGTAAACACTCAACTTCAGTCACATACAGCTACAAAGATAAACATTTTTAAAATGTTTGAGCCGATGGTAAGAAAAGAACCATTTTAAGGAAGTATATCCCATGCAACATAAATGCATTGATTGATAAAATAATGACTTAGTTTATTACCACGAGTACTGAAGTACAGGGAAAAGCTTATTTTGTGTGCTATCCGGGCAGCAACCTTGAGGTAAAACGTGCCATAATTCAATTTCCAGGAATTTAGCTCTGTGATTTGTCAGGAATATTGCTCAATTGAAAGAATAGCAGTCCTAGCAGTTTAATCTTTCAACATCACTGAGTTTAATATTTCTAGGTGGTCTTAGATGCATTTATTTTCAAATGTTTGAAACTGTGTTTAAATTAGTGAATGATAAAGGATCAAAAACCACTATTAACCAGCCAGAAGGATCAGTTGTTAGTGTAGTGAATGAGATATTTTATTCTCCTGTTCTGCAACTAATTAGTCCAACATCCTATGAACTTTTCACTTCTGTAACCCTCAATAATTCTATCTGAACATTTGTGAGTAAAATGGCTTTGTATTATGATAAGGTGGAATATTACATTTTCAACTTTTCAATAAACCTATAAATCATTCTCAATTTACTTGTCATTTATATTTCACATGTTTAAACAATCTGATGAATAATATACTTGATGTTTCAATAGATAGTAAATTATTGGAATCTAAAGCTGGTTATGTTTAACAAATACTTATTCTTCACTGTAACATTAGTCATTTGTGAAGTAATGGGATTTGAGTTGTAAGATCTGTCATCCTGGTCCTTAATGAATCATCAATGGTTGGATTTCATTATATCAGTGAAAGTTATTCTCAAGAAGCAAGCTTTTAGGAAAATTACATCCTCCTTTAAAATACGCAAAGCGGAAGACATCCTCATATGTCATGTAATTTTCTATTATCAGGAACTAAACATATTTAATTGCCTTCTAAGCTGTATCGCTTTTCCTGTTTCCTTCGTGCTTGCTCCAAATTTATGTTGGTAAAAGGTCAGCCTGTCTCAGAGCTTTAGTTTGCACCTTGTATCATGAGAATACACTTGATGTTTAAGAGTGGTATAATTAGCAACATGGGACAAAATGTCTTTAATTCATTGTGGCACCTTGAACATGAAAATTCTATTACACATTTTGTTTGATGTTTACCTAGTTTGCTTCTCCAACGAGTAAATGTATTGGGAAACTCTGGTGTGAAGTTGTCAAAATTAATTCAGTATCGGCAGTTTCTCAATGGTTCACCTTGGTATAACTTGCAGTTCAAATTCAAGCAGGTCAAAGCAAACATTTGAAAATACTTAATTTGTTCTGAAAACCACCTAGTACTCGCTGATTTTTTTTTCAAACATGAAACAATACGCCATTTTTTTTTCTACTAATCACAAAACGAAAGAACTATAGATCTCTCTTAGTTATATAACCATTACAAGATCTGTTATCAGTCTTTATGGAAGGGGACGGGGAAGGGGAAAGATGGGGAGGATAGCTAGGGAGAAATGGGTGTGCAACAGGATGGGGCACAGGGATGAGAGGGGGGAGAAAAATTGGTGAGGGTGTTACCTAAAATTGGAGAATTCAATGTCCATACTGTTGCTATCCAAACAGAATATGAGGTGTTGTTCCTCCAGTGTGCATGTGGCCTCACCCTGGCAATGAAGGACACCCTGGACAGAAAGGTCAGTGTCAGAATTGGAGTTAAAGTTATTAGCACTGCCTTAATAGTGGTCTGATATTTATCACTTAGGAGATAATAGCAGTGAGATATTGTACGCACTTTCAAGTGATATATTTATGTTTTGTTTTAGATGTAACTTGAAGGTAGTTTCATAGGTATGCTAAAAATAAATTTGTACTTTTGTTCACAAGTGAAAAAGATAGGCTTGCATTTCTATATAGCTTTCATTGTCAGATTTTCCCAAAGGATTTCACAGCCAATGGAATAATTAAAGACATACAATTTAGGAAACACACATCTTATTTAGGCACAGAAAACTCTCACAAACAGCAATGTGATAAAATCCAAATAATCAGGTTTTCATCTTTTGATTGAGGAATAAATATCGTTCAGGGCCCAAAGTATAACTGCGCTGCTCTTCTTCAAAGTAGTGCCATGTTGTCTTGGTTGTCCTTCTCAGAGGTTTTCAGAGTGGACGGCACAACAGTAGAGTTGCTGCCTTATAGCGCCAAGACCCAGGTTCACCCTGACTACAGGTGCTGTCAGTACGGAGTTTACACGTTCTCCCTGTGACCACGAGGGTTTTCTCTGGGTGCTCCGGTTCCCTCCCACACTCCAAAGACGTACAGGTTTGTAGATTAATTGACATATCAAATTGTAAATTGACCCTTGTGTGTAGTATAGTGTTAGTGTGCAGGGTGATCGCTGGTCGGCATGGTGGGCAGAAAGGCCTGTTTTCACGCTGCATCTCTAACGTCGCAAGTCTGAAAGTCTAAAATTTGGTCATGAATTGACCTCACATCAGAAAGATGCATCTTCCAACAGTACCTTCATTGACATTAACCATGATTTTTCTACTCTGGTTTGAACCGTGATTTAGCTCAGGGACTCCACAATTAACAATGAAAAATGAAATTGACAATAAAAATCTCAAATTAGTTTATTTGAGATTCAGCAGACTATTATTATTCTTGCACTATATTTGTTTATTTATTGAATATGTGTGCATGTGTATATATATACACACTGAACTTTTTTTCTCCCGTTATGTGCTATGTTTACATATTATGTTGTTCAGCAGGAAGTAAGAATTTCATTGTCCTATCTGGGACATATGACAATAAAACACTCTTGACTAAAAGTATTATTTTATTGTATGAGAAATACTTGAATAAATGGTTTGAGTTGTACCCTTAAGTTTGAGCATTCCTGAACATTGTATATTACAACATATTGCACATATTTATGTTAATGGGCTAAATACCTTTTGACATGCTGAGGGGATAAGATAAGATAAGATACATGATTGAAAAGAAAGACCCTTTGTTTATATAATATCTTACACAACTTTAAGATGTTTTAGAGCTCTTCATGACCATTAAACAACTTTTGAAATGCAATCAATGTTGCTCCATAAGTAAAAGTGACATCAGATTTGCCTACATGTTGATGCTTGGTTAGTCCATCCTCTAGAGGATGTTTGTTTGGACAATGCTGAGCTACATTTTAAATACATTACTGGAATCAGAATCTGGTTAAACAGGCAGAGAATCTTGGTCCATGAACTGTTCAAAGAGTCCGCAGCCTTTGGATTTTGTCATCACACCATTGGCACCGGAAACAAGCACTGGAAAGGTTAATAACAAAAATAATGAAACTCCAAGTTAGACTTGTTGTGACTACATTGGATGCTTGCCTTGGAAGTTCAGCATTTGGGAGATAACAGACATTTCGGGTCAGTTCTGCTGTGAAAGTGCCAGGAGGTATACCAGTCAAATGTTGCCAGAAGATGAGGATGTTATGGAGAAGGGACTATGCTTTCCATGGAGAAGATGGACATTCTCAAATATGCTTTATAAATAGTTGATTTTGAAAATTCTATGCCAAAATTATATCAAATTGAAAGTCCATTTGTTTTGTTCATGCAGTTTATTGCCCTATCAATCCTCTTATGCCACAGCCTGACCAACAAATCTATCCTATGCAAAATCTTCTCCAAATAAACTCTTATTGCAGCTCAAAATAAATCCTATTCTCACCCTCATGAGTAGGCCACACTGGATCTGGAAACTAAAAGTACTGTGCATCTCCTCACAACCCGGCTGAAAGAGGCAACAATAATTTAAGATTTAGCGTACGTAAGTTTGTTATAGTGTGTAAAATTTAAAATTATTCTTTGATCTTTTTGTGTCAATTTGGCCAAGCACTTAAATAATCAGACCAGTTATTGAATAATCAGAATGTTCACACCCTAACAGATGCTAGGTGTGATATTTTTTTAACTGGAACAAGATTTGATGTGACAACGACTTTAATAAAAATCGTTAGAATTTATTTCTGGTTGGTATATCATGATCCTAATGTAACACTTGCATACATATGCTTGTGATATAAATGCAAATTATTACTGATAATAAGAAAATAATGAATCTGGAATATTTCTTGTGATATGATCTGAGTAAAGATATAAAGACGATATAGGCGAGACAATTTAGTTACATTTTCTGAGGACAAATCCTGTTGTTTTAACATGATTCTTCAATTTCCGGAAGATGTATTTGAACATCTTCCTGAATTCATACAGATTTATGACAGTTGGTGGCTCATCAGAGATCAGATGAGCAAATTTGTCAATTTTTCATACTTTGTCTGATTTGACATATGGGCAATTATAAAATGACCACAGAAGTGTATATCATTTTTCAATGATTGGTATTGTAATGATCACATTCCTCATGGGAAGTAGACTATAATAGAGATTCTCTTAGCCAGGTTCATTGACTTCCTGTGTGCTCATGACAAGTAAAGCTACTGAAATTATTGTGATCTTCTCAACATCATATGTAGAAATTTCTTCAATTAAAGATTTTTTTTTGTTCAGACTGCAAAATAAATCATGGATTTTTGGGCACATAAGGTCTTTATCCAATGCAGTAGGATTTTAAGAATGCGTAACTTTTAAAACCGGGTATAGATAATAAGCAGAAAGAGCTAATGCCGGCAAAATTGTCATAAAATTAAATATTAATGTGTACTAGATGTTACAATTTCCAGTTTTACGAAAACCATTAAGGGAAGTTATGAACATTGTATGAATACAATGAAGTCTGCAATTTTCTTTTCTGTTTCTCCTTGTGTAAAGCAGGGGTAATCCGGACCTAACCCCACCCCAACTGTTGCCCGACTTTCCCTCTTTCCCCCCCCCCTCCCCCTCAACCTCCTTCTTCTCTCCCCTTCTCGGTTCCCCCCTCCATCAAGTCTACAAGGCACCGTTAGCATTGACTCTCCCTCTCCCTCTCCCTCTCCCTCTCCCTCTCCCTCTCCCTCTCCCTCTCCCTCTCCCTCTCCCTCTCCCTCTCCCTCTCCCTCTCCCTCTCCCTCTCCCTCTCCCTCTCCCTCTCCCTCTCCCTCTCCCTCTCCCTCTCCCTCTCCCTCTCCCTCTCCCTCTCCCTCTCCCTCTCCCTCTCCCTCTCCCTCTCCCTCTCCCTCTCCCTCTCCCTCTCCCTCTCCCTCTCCCTCTCCCTCTCCCTGTTGCACCTTGATTATTCCCATTCATGCCCACATTTTATCTCACTGTCATCACCACATTCTTCGCCGTCCGCCCCCATCAGCCTAACCTTTACTTCATATTAAAACCAAACTAAATTATGATAATTTTATCTTCAGCACCAACCGATGTGGCTTTTTCATTTGACGTGGGGAATGGCCCAGTAGAACTTGTAGTGAAATCCCCCAATCCTTTGAATGATGACCAGTGGCATCGAGTCATTGCTGAACGCAACGTAAAAGAAGCAAGCCTACAAGTAGATCTACTACGCAGGGACTTCAGAAAGGCACCAACCCAGGGTCACACTAGACTGGAACTCTACAGCCAACTCTATGTGGGTAAGAAATTAACAATTACATGTCATTCATTACATTAACAAATTCAAACTCTCAGGATGTTTGTTTCAACTATTTAAATGTTTTGTTGCAGTAGAATATTGAATTAATCTGAAAAAACAAACAGGTGTGTGGTTATATTAAAGTCTGATCTTCAGTTGGTACAAAAAACATATTTTAATCATCCCATGCATAAATGACTTGGCTCCAAATACATTCTTGGGAATGAAGGGAAATAAAGAAAGTGGAGTTTGACTGAAATATTTAATTGAATGACTAGGTCAACTTTAGTGGACAAATACCCTAAATATTCAGCTGCTTCTTGTGTGCCTTGCATGCTATATTCACAGAATTTTTATTCAAACACCTAACTGGCAAAAGTATTTTGCAAAGAATTTTAATTGCAGTAATAGATGGAACAAGCCAATTGTACTACTTAGTAATTTTTACTTACTTATCATCAGTGCTTGAGAAATCTGTGGGATATTTTTTTGCTTTCACAGCCTGGCAGCAACTTGGTAAAGTCACACACTCTTTGCAGATTTTCATTTCCATTAGTGAAGCAAAACTGTGATTATAGATTGATAAATTTAGGAGTCATCTTGGTTAATTGCTCTAACTGGTGGTGTAATAATTTAATCCTCATTACACATTGTTGGAAGCCCAAAATGCATGATTGTTTCAGGTTATTGCCACTATAGCTCTAATAGACATTTGGCAGAAAGGTCACAAATTTAGTTAGGTTCTTTAAATTCTTATTTGGACATGAATATAATAAATTAAACTCTAAATAAGAATGTGCAGATATAAAGAACAGAACCTCTCCAAAAACAGTGGAAGTTTTGAATTAATTGCAATATTTCTCGTGTTATACACTCATTTGGCATTTTGTACCTGGAAACTTAACAGTTAAGTTTTTCCAAAAAAAATCATAATTCTCTTTGCCTTCATTAATTTTACTGTTGGTTGTTCCTCTTTCTTAATGGTTGAATGGTTACAGGCAATATACTGGGGTGGTAGATAGTTTCTCAATACCAAAGCTATTTTAATGGTTGATCACCAGTAGCAATCCATCATTTGCAACTACTGTCATTAATTGACTGAGACAAGGTTAGGGTAAAAAAAATGGATGGGACTCCCAACTAAACATTGATTGAGAACAGTAATTATCATTAATTGAGTCAAATTTGATAGACATGGGCATTTTAAGCGTCTAACAGAAAGAATGGCATGTTAATTCGCCATTCTGTTCTATAGAAATGGAACGATTAAAACCGGAAATTAAAAACATTATCATATTTGCAACTTAATTTTTTGCAATGAAGCATTAAAAAGCATCTGCTTGTGTCATCGGCATTTGCAACTGGAAATACACCAACAACAGAAGTTAGAGTATTCTTTTAAAGGGCTACCTCAATCATAAAAATAATAATGTTGTTTAAGCCAACAATTCAAATAATTACATTATTTCAAATTAAAACTGTTTTCCTCAGTTAAAGAGTCTCATACACAAACGTAGTATAGAATGAGTACAATTTATTTTACTATCCATCACTAAACTGATTGTCTGATTTGCCTAAGATAGACACAAAATGCTGGAGTAATTCAGCGGGACAGGCAGCATCTCTGGAGAGAATGGTGACATTTTGGGTTGAGACCCTTCTTCAGACTTCTCTCCAAAGATGCTGCCTGTCCCACTGAGTTATTCCAGCATTTTATGTCTATCTTCGATTTAAACCAGCATCTAACATGATCACAATGAATGGCAGTGCTGGCTCGAAGGACAGAATGGCCTCCTCCTGCACGTATTTTCTATGTTGCTATGTTTTTATCTGCAGTTCTTTCCTACACATCTGATTTGCCTATATGCAGTTCAAAATGGCAGAATTTCATCCTTCATCCATACCCTTTTTGAGAGAAACAATATCTTCTCTTACCAGTTGCAAGAGGAATGATGTGTTAAAGAAGGAACTGCAGATGCTGGAGAATCGAGGGTTACACAAAATGCTGGAGAAACTCAGCGGGTGAAACGTCGCCTATCTCCTTCGCTCCTTAGATGCTGCTGCACCCGCTGAGTTTCTCCAGCCTTTTGTGTAACCCGCAAGAGGAATGATAATCTCCTCATCTCATCCTGCCATTCACTGCAAGTAATTTACACATCAATTAAATCATCAACATCACAGCCACTTTTCCCAAAGTTCAAGTCAAAGGCAAATTGAGTTTATTGATATGCACAAGTACAGTGAAGTACAGTACAATGAAAATCTTGCTTGCAATTATTTTAGTATCATTTCAACTCTTGGAAATTAAGAATCTATATTTTCCCAGTGATGGCACATAGTGATGATGATGGCACATAGTAGTGATGGCACATTTAGATGCCTTTCCCATAACTCTCACAACCAGAGTCACAGCAAAGCCATGAACACTTTTTTTTAAAGAATAAAACCAAAGCACTAATTGTGTTTCTAGGCTGGAGCAGTATATATTTCCCAATTATTTATGTCCATTCAGAGAACTTGAGATGGGTGAAACTGATCAAACATTTGGTCCGTCAGACATTTGGTTCATTCAGTTCCCTGTTCTAGTTTTGGATCTGCAACCACGTCTCGGGCAATTCTTAAATTGATTCAAACTTTGATTGTCACATTAAATCATACTCTGAAGAAGGGTCTTAACCCAAATTGACACCTGTCGATGTTGTTCAGATATGCAGTCTGACCCACTGAGTAACTCCAGTGCTTTGTGTCCCTTTGTGTAAACCAGCTTCTGCAGTTCCTTGTTTCTACATTAATCAGCTGTTTATTTATCAAGCAAAGTTGTAGGAAGGTTGTGCAGGTGCTGGTTTAAACCAAAGATAGACATAAAATGCTGGAGTAACTGCAGGGCAGGCAGCATCTCTGGATAGAAGGAATGGGTGGCATTTCGGGTCAAGACCCTTCTTCAGACTGAATCAGGGGAGAGGAACATACAAATATAAGGAAATGTAAGGTGTGAAAACGAGACCAAGGGGATGAATTGATTGAATTGAATTTCCTTTATTTTCATTCAAACCTAAGTTGGAACAAAATTTCCTACCATGCAGTCATGACAGAAAAAAAAGCAACAAAGTACACAATTAACACAATTCAACACAAACATCAATCATAGTGAATCTCCAGGCACCTCCTCACTGTGATGGAAGACAAAAAATCTTATCTCTTCCTTGCTTGTTCTCCCCCTGCGACGAGGCGTCGAGAGATGTTGAAGCCCCCGCTGGGTAATGGTAAATCCCACGGCGATTTTTAAGCTCTGCGAACGGGCAGACAAAGCTGCTACCCTCCATTCCAGTGCACGAAGCTGCTGTTGCAGGAGCTCCCGAGAATCAGACACAAACCAGGGAGGGACCTGCGAGCTCCCGATGTTACCCCATCCACAGGGCTCGCGGCCGAAGCCTCGGAGATCAATGGCGATCAAGGAAATTGTAGAATAGATCATTGTTAGCTAGGAGAAGGTAACAACAAAACAAACAGAGATAACATGTAAATGAGGACAATCAGACTAGTCTGAGAACTGAGGTGGGGGGAGGGATGGAGAGAGAGGGAAGACAAAGGTTACTGAAGTTAGACAAGTCATGATTCCTACCACTGGGGTGTAAGCTGCCCAAGCGAAATATGAGGTGTTGTTTCTCCAATTTGCGCTGGGCCCCACTCTGACAATGGAGGAGGCCCAGGACAGATAGGTCAGTGTGGGAATGGGTGGGGGAGTTAAAGTGGTCAGCAACTAGGAGATCAGGTAGGTTTAGGTGAACTGAGCAGAGGTGTTCAGTGAAACTATCACCGAGCTTGCACTTGGTCTCGCCGGTATACAGGAGTCTACTCCTGGAACAGAGGGTACAGGAGATGAGACTGGAGGAGGTGCAAGTGAACCTCTGCCTCACCTGAAAAAACTGTCAGCGTCCTTGGACGGAGTTGAGGGGGTAGGTATAGGGACAGGTGTTGCTGGGGAAAGTGACTGGCGAGGGAGTGGTTTGGGTGGGAAGGGACGGGCTGACCAGGGAGTTGCGGAGGGAATGGTATCTGCGGAATGCAGATGTGGCTAGTAGTGGGATCTCGTTGGTGGTGGTGAAAATGTTGGAGGATTATGTGTCGAGGGGGAAGAATAGGGTACAGGTGTTGCCAGGTTAATGAATGGCCCCTATTTTGTGGATTGATTCTTTTAAAATATCTCAAAAGAGATTTGTTTGTCTGTCTGCAATGCAACCTATACTGACAATACAGTGAACATTTACATCACTCTCCAAAAGAGTGTAAGCCCACAGGCCATAACTTCTGTCTCATCTAATTCTTCTTGCATTTTGCTTTTTTTTTCCCATGACAGGTGCTGCAGGTGGCCAGCGAGGCTACCTTGGATGCATCAGATCTTTGAGGATGAATGGGATCACCTTGGACCTGGAGGAGAGAGCAAAAATTACTCCTGGGGTAAAGCCTGGCTGCTCGGGCCATTGCACCAGCTACGGCGTGTACTGTCGAAATGGTGGAAAGTGTGTGGAAAAATATAACGGCTACTCGTGTGACTGCATGCACACTGCGTATGATGGCCCCTTCTGTACAAAAGGTATAACATAAGCTCAATGAACATTGGTATTGATGCGCAAGGTAGATCATCAATTAATCAACCCTGCATCATTAGTGATTGGAGCAGAATCAGGCCATTCGGCCAATTACATCTACTCCACCATTCAATCATGGTTGATCTATCACTCCCTCCTAACCCAATTTTCCTGCCTTCTCCCCATAACCCCTGACACCCATACGGATAAAATGATATATTTGTTTGAAAAAGAAATTATAATTTTACTGCATAGTAAGTATCAAACTATATTCTAAACAAAAATTCTAAATGAATGTTTTCAAATTAAGTAGGAGAGTACTGGTATCTTAACATTCAATTCATAAGCTTTTAAAAGGCCAGATCTGAAGTAGATAATCCCACTAAGTCCAATTTAAAGCCAATGAATACAAAAGCTAGGTTATCATGAACATTAAGGGTGGCCATGGTGGCGCAGAGGTAGAGCTGCTGTCTTACAATGCTTGCAGTGCCGTAGACCAGGGTTCGATCCCGACTATGGGTGCAGTCTATATGGAGTTTGTACATTCTCCCCATGACCAAGTTTTCTCCAAGATAGAAACATAGAAAATAGGTGCAGGAGTAGGCCATTCGGCCCTTCGAGCCTGCACCGCCATTCAATGTGATCATGGCTGATCATCCAACTCAGTATCCCGTACCTGCCTTCTCTCCATACCCCCTGATCCCTTTAGCCACAAGTGCCACATCTAACGCCCTCTTAAATATAGCCAATGAACTGGCCTCAACTACCTTCTGTGGCAGAGAATTCCAGAGACTCACCACTCTCTGTGTAAAGAATGTTTTCCTCATTTCGGTCCTAAAGGAATTCCCTCTTATCCTTAGACTGTGACCCCTTGTTCTGGACTCCCCCAACATCGGGAACAATCTTCCAGCATCTAGCTTGTCCAACCCCTTAAGAATTTTGTAGGTTTCTATAAGATCCCCCCTCAATCTTCTAAATTCCATCGAGTACAAACCGAGTCTATCCAATCTTTCCTCATATGAAAGTCCTGACATCCCAGGATATTTGGGTTCCTCCCACACTCCAGACGTACAGGTATAGTAGGTTAATTCGCTTGGTTTATGAGTAAATTGTCCCTCGTGTGTGTAGGATAATGGGTTAACGTGCGGACTCGGTGGGCAGAAGGGTCTATTTCCGCTCTGTATCTCGAAACAAAAAAAAAAAAAATTTGCTAAAGATTTAAATTGTGAACATAGGTTTGACATAGGTTGACGGTTTAAGGTGAAGGCGAAAAAGATTTGATGGGAATCTGAGGGGTAACATTTTCACACATTGGGTACACACACAGAGTCTCTTGCCGAGAGTAAGGGAATCAGTATCCAGAGGACATAGGTTTAAGGTGAAGGGGGAAAGGAATCTAAGGGGTCACATTTTCACACAAAGGGTGGGTGCATGGAACGAGATGCCAGAGGAGGTAGTTGAGGCAGGGACTATCACAACGTTTAAGAAACAATTGGACAAGTACATAGACAGGACAGGTATAGAGGGATATAGGCCAAACACAGACAGCTGGAACTAGTGTAGATGGGACATGTTGGTTGGTGTGGGCAAGTTGTGCCAAAGGGCCTGTTTCCACGCTGTATGACTATGACTTTATAACCCCTCAATAGGACATGGATTGAAACTTCACCAAAATGTTTCACAGAATGAATGACACACTGAAATGAGACATGTGGAGATATTTCTGTGTAGGGAAAAATAACTTTCCAAAGTTATAATAAGGTAAATAACGAGATATTGCCACTGGTGAACAACAAAGTATTCTTACAGTATATATTTTAAATAGTCACAAACATAAAAAAAGATGCATTTAGATAAAAATGTCTTTATGTATCTTATGGAATGTGTCCTGTTTTATGAAGCGGAAATCATGCTTGACTAATCTTCTGGAATTTTTTGAGGATGTAACTAGGAAAATGGACAAGGGAGAGCCAGTGCATGTAGTGTACCTGGACCTTCAGAAAGCATTTGATAAGGTCCCACATACCATATAACCATATAACAATTACAGCACGGAAACAGACCATCTCGGCCCTTCAAGTCCATGCCGAACAACTTTTTTCCCTTAGTCCCACCTGCCTGCACTCATACCATAACCCTCCATACCCTTCTCATCCATATGCCTATCCAATTTATTTTTAAATGATACCAACGAACCTGCCGCCACCACTTCCACTGGAAGCTCATTCCACACCGCTACCACTCTCTGAGTAAAGAAGTTCCCCCTCATGTTACCCCTAAACTTCTGTCCCTTAATTCTAAAGTCATGTCTTGTTTGAATCTTCCCTATTCTCAAAGGGAAAAGCTTGTCCACATCAACTCTGTCTATCCCTCTCATCATTTTAAAGACCTCTATCAAGTCCCCCCTTAACCTTCTGCGCTCCAGAGAATAAAGACCTAACTTATTCAACCTATCTCTGTAACTTAGCTGTTGAAACCCAGGCAACATTCTAGTAAATCTCCTCTGTACCCTCTCTATTTTGTTGACATCCTTCCTATAATTGGGCGACCAAAATTGTACACCATACTCCAGATTTGGTCTCACCAATGCCTTGTACAATTTTAACATTACATCCCAGCTTCTATACTCAATGCTCTGATTTATAAAGGCTAGCATACCAAAAGCTTTCTTACCACCCTATCTATATGAGATTCCACCTTCAAGGAACTATGCACGGTTATTCCCAGATCCCTCTGTTCAACTGTATTCTTCAATTCCCTACCATTTACCATGTACGTCCTATTTTGATTTGTCCTGCCAAGGTGTAGCACCTCACATTTATCAGCATTAAACTCCATCTGCCATCTTTCAGCCCATTTTTCCAACTTACTAATACAATTTACCACCCCTTCATCCAGATCATTGATGTACATGACAAACAACAAAGGACCCAACACAGATCCCTGAGGCACCACACTAGTCACCTGCCTCCAACCCGACAAACAGCCATCCACCATTACCCTCTGGCTTCTCCCATTCAGCCACTGTTGAATCCATCTTGCTATTCCTGCATTTATACCCAACAGTTGAACCTTCTTAACCAACCTTCCATGAGGAACCTTGTCAAAGGCCTTACTGAAGTCCATATAGATACATCCACTGCTTTACCCTCGTCAATTTCCCTAGTAACCTCTTCAAAAAATTCAAGAAGATTAGTCAAACATGACCTTCCAGGCATAAATCCATGTTGACTGTTCCTAATTAGACCCTGTTTATCCAGACGCTTATATATATTATCTCTAAGTATCTTTTCCATTAATTTGCCCACAACTGAAGTCAAACTAACCGGTCTACAATTGCTAGGTTTACTCTTAGAACCCTTTTTAAACAATGTAACAACATGCGCAGTACGCCAATCCTCGGGGACTATTCCCGTTTCTAATGACATTTGAAATATTTCTGTCATAGTCCCGGCTATTTCTACTCTAACTTCCCTCAATGTCTTAGGGAATATCCTGTCAGGACCTGGAGACCTATCCACTTTTATATTTTTCAAAAGTGTCAGTACTTCTTTTACTTTGAAACTCATAGTATCCATAGCAACTCTACTAGTTTCCCTTGCCTCACATAATTCAATATCCTTCTCCTTGGTGAATACCGAAGAAAATAAATTGTTCAATATCTCCCCCATCTCTTTTGGCTCTGCAGATAGCTGTCCACTCTGTCTCTCCAATGGACCAATTTTATCCCTTGTTATCCTTTTGCTATTAATATAGCTGTAGAAACCCTTTGGATTTACTTTCACCTTACTTGCCAAACAACCTCATATCTTCTTTTAGCTTTTCTAATTTCTTTCTTAAGATTCTTTTTACATTCCATACAAATTAGAGGGCAAAATTAGAGCACATGGTATTGGGGGTAGGGTACTGACATGGATAGAAAATTGGTTGGCAGACAGGAAACAGGGTAGGGATTAACGGGTCCCTTTCAGAATGGCAGGAAGTGACTAGTGGGGTACCGCAAGGCTTAGTGCTGGGACCGCAGCTATTTACAATAGATAAAAATACATCTATGATGTTACTGAACATATCATCAGTGATGTAACCTGGGGTCATTGGGTGTTTCAGGTCTTTCAACTTCAGACACCCTCGCCCAGGCGAACCACCCGTGGTTGAGCAGACCATGACTTGTGTTCAGGTCTCATTTGCTCCTCCCCATGGACCTTCGCTCCTGATCCAGAGCCATCTCGAGGCCTTCTCCGCTGCCTCTGTGGTGTTCTTGATGGCTCTTCTCCGCGCCACTCCGTTGATGCCCAGTGCACTCAAGGCTTTGTAGAGCGATTGCCCTGCAAAACCTCTGCAGCCAACCTCGATGGGCATACACCTTGATTTAGATGAAGGGATTAAGAGTAACATTAGCAAATTTGCACTTGACACAAAACTGGGTGGCAGTGTGAACTGTGAGGAGGATGTTATGAGGATGCAGGGTGAAGTTAAGTGAGTGGGCAGATGCATGGGAGATGCAGTTTGATGTGGATAAATGTGAGGTTATCCACTTTAGTGGCAAGAACAGGAAGGCAGATTATTATCTGAATGGTGTCAAGTTAGGAAAAGGAGAAGTACAACAAGATCTAGGTGTCACTGAAAGTAAGTATGCACGCACAGCAGGCAGTGAAGAAAGTTAATGTAATGGTGCCCTTCATAACAAGAGGAGTTGAGTATAGGAGCATAGAAGTCCTTCTACAGTTGTACAAGGCCCTAGTGAGACCACATCTAGAGTATTGTGTGCAGTTTTGGTGCCCAAATTTGAGGAAGGATATTCTTGCTATTGAGTGAGTGCAGCATAGGTTCACGAGGTTAATTCCCGGGATGACGGGACTCTCATATATTTAAAGAATGGAGTGACTGGGTTTGTATACTCAGGAATAGTAAGATTGAACGAGAACTTACCAGTTCGAAGGTTGATCTTTATTTTATGAGGAGTCGAAGTGAGGGATTTCGTGAAGAGCCCGCCGGCGCGCATGCTCGACATACTTCAAAGTAGCGGCGTGGAATCACAGAAACCAACAATAGAAATGACTTCGCATAGTAAGATTGAAGTGACTAAGATTACCAGATGAAGGTGATTGAGGGTTGGGCGAGGAGGGCACGAAATCCCTCACTTCGACTCCTCATAAAATAAAGATCAACCTTCGAACTGGTAAGTTCTCGTTCAATCTTACTATTTCATTTCGGAGTCACGTGAGTGACTTCGTGAAGACTTCAAAGCTTCTGTGATTACACGCCCTGGACCACGTCCATGCTGACACACCACTACCAGGGATGGATGGGAGGAACAAACTTGCTCAATAGTTCATACTGCAAAACAAGAGCATATTTATTAATAACAAATCAAAAACCCCTCATGCGGGGACATCTCCACGTTCTTGACCTGCATTCAGCACGGCTTCTGCGAACTGTAGAGGTGCAGCAACAGGTTTGTTATAAAAATGCTGGAACACAGCTTCATTAGCCCATCCTGCTGTGGCGAGAATTTGGTCCATGGGCACCTCCATGGCCCTCGCCGCTGACGTCGATGCAGCCCTGGTGGAATGAGACTTGAACACATTAGTGTCGATACCTGACTTACCCAAGACGACTCGAAGCCACCTGGATATCGTCTGGACTGTCACTAGATGATGAGGTCTCTTATGAGTGACAAGCAGGTATCTCTCCATTCCTCTGATTCTGCGGGGTATGCCGGGAACTTCAGCTGCAGCCCTGTGCACCCAGGTCTATGCTGCTTTAGTAGCTCGTCAATGAAAAAGACTACTTCTGTAGGGGTAGATGTCATTCTGTTGACACGAAGTTTGTGTAGTGTCTGTACCCTCTGAGCTGAAGTCAGCGCTAGTAACATCACCAGCTTCATGGTGAGTTGGTCCAGTTGGAGCCCTTCCATGGGAGACCACGTCCTGAGCAGGGTTAATACGTCCCTGACATCCCAGGTGATATTATAGCGTGGTGTAGGCGGATTCATATTGAATATACCCTGCATGAGTCTGGACACTAGCCTGTTGCATCCTACCCCAATATTGAGGTAGAATGATAGCGCACTTCTGGCGCTGTTGATGGCACTGTAACTTAAGTGTTCATCATGGTTTAACCCCGCGAGGAATTCCAGGACGTCGGTTATTGTCACGTCATCGTACGTGATGCGAGAGCGGCTGCAGTAGGCTTCCCACTTCTTAATATGCGAGCGGTATCTTCGCCTTGTGGACTCTCGACACGACGCCCCAATGGTATCCATGGTCCGAGCCGAGAGGCCGTATTGGACTAACGGCCTGTTCAGAACCTGCAAGCCAACAAATTTAAATAGCCATGGCAGGGATGTGGCTCCCCTGAGACAGGGTGAGTAACCAATTGTGGGCAACCCTTCAAAAGGACCCAAGGTTCGTTGAGCATGTCAAAGACAACCGGATACCAAGGCTGCGTGGGCCAGTCGGGTATAATAAGGATGCCCTTGGCAGCATCTGCCTGAATCTTTCGCAATACCCGACTGATGAGGCAAAACGGGGGGAAGGCATAGAAAAACCAATTCCCCCAGTCCAGCGAGAATGCATCTAGCGCTATTGCCCCAGGATCTGGTTCCCATGAAACGTAGGCTGGTACCTGATGGTTTAACCGTGACGCAAAAAGGTCAATGTCCGGTTTACCAAATTTGGCTGTGACTTTAGAAAAAATCTCAGGATACAACATCCATTCAATATTGTCATTAAATTTGCGTGACCTGGTGTCCGCCACAGTATTAAGTTCACCTGGCAAATAGGTAGCTGAAATCCAAATGTCTCTTTGAACACACCAGAGCCAAATTGAGTTAGCCAATTTGTCACATGAAACTGACCTGGTACCACCCATATGGTTTAAATATGCCACAGCTGTGGTGTTGTCTATTTGGAGACGGACGTGTGCTCCAACAAGCTTGGAACAATATGCACGAAGTCCGTGGAATGCTGCCAGCAACTCCAAATAGTTAATCCCTTGAGTCAACAACATCGACGACTCAAGGGTGTCCCATCTGCCCCCACAACTAGAGCAATTATCAGTAGCTCCCCAGCCATTGGAGCTTGCATCAGTCTGTAAATATACCACCGGATTAGCCTCCCTAACAGGCTTGAATGAGTTGCTAATGTGACACACCCACCATTGCAACTCAGTTATCGCTTCGGACAGCAGCTGCATTGATCGATCATAATGACCAGCGTTCCGTTTTAACGCAGTAATTTTAGCTCTTTGCAAATTCTGATAATGCAAAGGTCCATATCGTGCTGCCGGAAACAAAGCCACTAGCTTGCCAATTACTGTGGCTGTATGCCGAATCGATAGTATATTGGTGCCAATTAAATCTCTGCACACCTGAGTGACTTCCTCAATTTTGTTAATTGGTATAGTTATCCTCATGCTCATTGAGTTCACCGTGAACCCTAGGTAATTAATTACCTGGGCAGGGCAGAGCTTCGATTTCTCTGGATGGACAATGAATCCTAATTGTTGAAATATATTGACAGCAGCTGCAACACCCTGTTCGGCCAATTGCAGGGTGTGGCCCACAATAAAGACATCATCTAAATAGGCCATAACTATATGATGTAATTGTCTCAAATAAGCCATGATTGGCTTCACCAATTTAGTGAACAATCTAGGGGCTGTAGTGAGCCCATTAGGCAAAGCCTTATACTGCCAAAGTTGCCCCATCCAGATAAATTTCAAAAACCTTCTATCATATTTCTGGATGGATACTGAATAATATGCATCCCTCAAATCGATGCATGCCATAAAGCAACCATGAGAAATCAATGACTTGACTGTTTCAAACGTATCCATTTTAAAATGAGTATATGTTACAAACGTATTCAAACGGGTTAGATCAATAATGACACGACAGCCTCCATCCTTCTTCGGTCTAGTAAATATGTTCGAAACAAATTCAATTGGCTCATGCACCGTTTTCTCAATCACACCCTTCCGTTCCAGACTTAAAATGTCCTTATAACCTGCTGCCTGTTCTGCAGCAGACAATTTAAACGTACGACCAGGCATGTGCTGGGATGGAGGAATGTCGCCATTAATAAACTCAATTTTATGTCCCTGAATATTCCGCAACACATACTCATCACCAGTAAAATTACCCCATGCACCCAAAAACAACCGTAAACGACCACCAACATGGGAAGTTAAACAGGGAGAAAAAAGAGAACCAGACCCCCTCACCTCCATGGTTACCGGCGGTCCTTGACACGTGTGGGTGGCCGTGGAGGTGCTGGGTTGGCTTGAGGGCGCGGCGTCTTCGATTTCCACCAAGGTCTCTGCCGACCCTGTCCTAAAAAAGACCCTTGGTGCTGGTTCTGGTGCTGTTGTCATTATGGAGCTAGAGGGCGAGTCCTCGTCGAGGCACTGGCCGACCCTCGTGAGCGAATGTATGGAGCTTTTGAGCCTGACGGTGTGGGGGCACTCTGAGAGCGCATGATCCCCACCGTTTTGGCTTGTTCGTCACGCTCTTTGACTCTCTTCGAGAGGTCCTCACCAAAGAGCTGACGGGGCGGCGGCGGCGGTGGTTTGCACAATCCTGCAAACTTCGGGTTGAGTGCTGGGCGGATGCTGTTTTTGCGAAACCCGTTGATTTCGTGCTGGGTCGCGCACAATAGGGCCAGAGCATCTTCCTGGTCCAAATTCAGTTCGTCCCCGTCCACCGACCGCGCAAAGGCGGTAATACCGGCCGTGAGGAGTTTCAAGATCCGCTGCAATTTTAGCTCCTGTTGACGGATAGCCGCACTGATGTTGCCCCATATTGGCGTATTGACCACAGGCACGTTGAGGGAGTTGCAGTTTGATGGAGCCTTGTGACGGCTCATAGCCTGGATGAGGACTTCTTCCTGCAGCACCTGATTATTAAAGTCCACTGTGGCTGCCAGCTTTGTATTTAGAGGAAGACCAGATGAATGTGGGTCCGCGAATTTGGTCGCCACATCCATGAGTTCCTCCGCCGGCACCTCCAACGGAGGTGGTACGGGATCCACCAGAACCTCCTCCTCCTGCTGCTCCAGGCTGATAGTAGATGTTGGTGAAGACGCCCTGTGCCTGTTGCTGCCCTGCTGTTGTTGACGTTGAAGCAGGAGCTCCAGCAGCCGCTCCATACGGTCAATACGCCCTTCACCCTGAACACTCAGGTGGTCGGAGTCCTCCGGCTCTGAAAAGAAAACCGGGCTCCTGTCATCGGCCCACACCTCGACGAGGCCCTGCCGGTGCCGGTAGTTGTCGCTAACAGCCGCCGAGGCGAAACTGCGCGATTCCTGCGCGGGTGTGTTCAACTGCCTCCGTTTAGCGGGAGCTGAAGCCGCTGCCACTAAGGACACTTGCGGCGTGGTGTCGGCACCAGCCGAAGCATGGCTGCCTGAAGCCCGCGCAGTCTTGCCGGCTGCCCACATCGTGGACCTTGCCGACGCATGGTCTCGCCCACCCATCCATGGGGGGCTCGGCGACCGTGACGAGACCCGACTCAACCGACCCGTCCCGGCGTCGAGAGTCGGGGTGTGCCGGCTGGACCTCACAGCCGCCCCGGGTCTCGCCCTGGAACCTGACCGCTCCTCCGCGGCAGGCAATGCCTTAGCCCTGACAGGGTTAGGCTTCTGGGCTCCTGCCCTCCCCCTTCTCGGAGGGCTGAGTGGAACAGGCCGTGCAACGGCACGTGCCCTGCTCGAGGTCGCCAGCGAGCCCGCTGATGACCTGACTGCCATGGCAGGGTCCCCCTGCTCTGGCGGCACACCACACTCCTCCTCGTCGAACTCCTCCGAGCTGTGGTATGCTGGCGGATCTGGACCTGTAAACACAGGGCTTACCCACATCTCCGCCTGAGTCCCGGCCTGCGTTGCAGGTACTGCCGATGGTAATGGCCCCGGAACTGTTGGCCGTCGAATTCGTCCAGACATCCTCCGGCCCTTGAAACTCCCATCCATGTCCTTGCTGCAAGACATAATCAGACAACAAGGACCACCAACTAAAGGTAGAATACTTACCTCCATGGCCCCTTATGAAGGGCTGGCGAGGAGCGCGCTCCACCGCCAGCCGTCGCAGCAACGCGGTACGACGATATGTCGAGCATGCGCGCCGGCGGGCTCTTCACGAAGTCACTCACGTGACTCCGAAATGAAATTTAGTAGGAGAGGGGTCTTATTGAAACGTATAAGATTATTAAGGGATTCGACACACTAGAGGCAGGAAGCATGTTCCCAATGTTCGGGCAGTCCATAACCAGGGGCCACTGTTCTAAATGACCTCTTATTTAAGAATAAGGGGTCATATAGAACGGAGATGACGAAAAACATTTTCACCCAGAGAGTTGTGAATCATAGATTAGTGTGGGTGTCAGGGGTTATGAGGAGAAGGCAGGAGAATGGGGTAGGATGGAGAGATAGATCAGCCGTGATTTATTGGTGTCGTAGACTTGATGGGCTGAATGACCTCATTCTGCTCCTGTCACATGATCTTGTGAGCCATTGAGCATTCCCTGGTTCTTCAGCTTCAGCTTCTTATCAATGAGCATTCTCAATGTTAACCATTTATGGACTCATGTACTCAATATTAGAATTCTACTAATTTTATTCAAGAAATTTAGTGTCAAGTTATAATGAAACTTGTAAAGTCGATATATTCTGCACTTTCCTCCCACATTTCTGTCATTATACATCAGCTAACATCCTTGTATTTTTGGCAATCACATTAAATTTCTTTAAAGCTCCTTAAATATGGTAATAAATATAGAGAGCTGTTCAGATTTGAGCGTATTAATAAAGGATTTATTTTTACCAATCACACCAGATGTATGATCATAATGCAAACATATTTTAATTACATCTGTTCTCCGTAAATATACTTCTGGGAGGCATACAGTAAAATTCACGTTGACACATTTATTTGGAATACACCTAGATATTTAGTCCCTCAGATGAGGATAGAAATATTTATTTGCCTGTAACTGCTGAATCCATACATTGCACTTCAACATGTAATAAGCAGACATTATCCTTTTGATTTCTTGTAAGTCTTTAACTATCATCTTAATAGTCCTGCCCGACACAAAGATAAAAATTGCAACATAATGAGATAAAACCTCACTTAAACAATGTTTAATACAGTGCAATAAAAATGATTCATCACTTCATTATCTCTGCCTTGAACATTAACTAGCAATATATTGTTTAGGCAGAGCAAGGAACAGAAAGTTAGAACTAATTTACTCGTGCGGCACTTGACAAAAGGAAAATTCTGTGGACAGAAGATCATTAATCTTCAATTCCCCTTCATTTAAAAAATGCCCTTGACCCTCTTAATCACGGAAACATTCCCCAATCTTACACTCTTGATTGAATTCCTCTAATTTACTTTCTTTATCTGAGTTATAAGGTTGGTTTGAATTGATTTTTTTCTATGCAGCAAAGAAGATTATGAAGAAATCTCATTGTTCTCATATTTCCTGGAAGCAGGCCCATCAAATCCATGACAGCTCTCAGAACAATCCCAACAATCCTATTCCCCATTCCTTTCCCTGTCACCCATTCTTATTCACATTCCTTTGCCACCCCTCTGATTCTCCTTGCAACCATATATACCAGGGGCAATTTACTGTTGACATTTAGCTAGCAACCTTTGGGATGTGGAAGGAGACTGGAGTACCAAAGGTGATCCAAGTGCTTGCAGGGAGAACTCACAGCCTCCACACTGGAGAGGGTGCAGAAGAGGTTTCCCAGAATGATGCCTGGATTTGGGGGTATTAGCTACAAAGAGAGGTTGGACAGACGTTAGACCACGGACAGTTGAGGGGAGAACTGATAGAAGTATATAAAATTATAAGAAACAGAGATTGATTGTCAGAACCTTTTTCCCCAGGGTGGAAATGTCAAAGACTAGAAGGCATAGATTTATGGGAGGGAGCATAGCTTTAAACTTTAAAGTAGATATACGAGTCAAGTTTTTATTTACACAGAGAGTGGGGGGTGGTGGAGGCACATATAATAGGTGCATTTATGGAGGTTTTGCAGGGAATGGAGGCATATGGATCACGTCCAGGCAGATGAGATTAGTTTATCTTGGTATTGTATTCAGCGCATACATTGAGGGTCAAATGGCCTGTCCCTGGGTTGTAATATTCTATGGTCTCACTCTTTGTCTATAAGGGAAATGGGGCTCTTGGAAAGTGCAAGGAAATGGGACTGCTGGGATTGCTCTGTTAGATACTGACATAAAGCCAGTGGGGCTCCTTCTGTGCCACATCAATTCCATCATTCTATGCAACAATCTGCTGGAGGAAATCAGCAGGTCATGTGGCATCTTAGTGAGTAAAATAATTGCCCACCTTTTGGGTTGAAACCCTGCATCAGGATTGAGAGTGGAGAGGGAAAAATGGCAGTATAACGAGGAGAGGGGTAGTGGTGAGATCGTGGCCAGAGCATGTGGTCTCAAGATTCGCTATTACTTTCAATGTTATTGAAACTAAGTTCATACTCACAAGATTGTTGTGAAACTGTGATAATGCTTGCTGATATGGTAATACTTGTCAAACAGTGTGCAGAAATATTCACATCATTGCAATGTATAATTAACATTCCTTTTCTGCCCACAATTTGAACTTGAATAATTTTCTGCTAGCACAGTTGAAGTTTAATTTGGACTGTATTCCCCATTTACTGCCGGGTCAATATATAATAATAATAATTTAAAACTTGTAAATTCATGAATATCTGTACTCCACTTCAAATATAAGCCACATATATTGACAAACGGCTAATTATGAATTTATTACCGAGGTTCAAAGAACACTATTAATATTTCATTTGTTTTCTTTCTTCATTAGCTGATTGAATGATAGTGCCCCGGGTCGAGGGAGAGGTTTATCCCCAATAAATAATTACAGAATGCTTAAATACATTTTTTAGAACCATGATTAGCTTTTATCTTAGTTTGAAGCTTGTCTGATTAGTTTAATCCAAAATATCATGTTTTGACATTTATAGCCATATTTCTCAAGTGAATGGTAACTTAACCAGTAGAGGAATAGTGATTGTAAATATAAAGACATTAAGGAACAGAGATTACACAGCAGGGTGCATAATAATGATGTTCAAATAGCTTTGGTGCTTCAGAAATTAAAGCTATAATTTTTCAACCCTGATTCATAAAGCTGTCAGGGGGTTTGTAGGATAACTTGAATATTTGTGAAGCTATGCCTCTGAAAATGTGTTATAACCATATAACCATATAACAATTGCAGCACGGAAACGGGCCTTCTCGGCCCTTCCAGTCCGTGCCGACCATTTATTTTACTGTTACAATACTGTTTTTTTGCAACAGAATTTTGTTTTAAACTTTCTGTTCTGTTCTTGTACATTAATTTGTACGTTTATCAAACTTAACTATGCATTATCAATTTGATAGATTTTTTTAATCATTTGCTTTATTGTTTATATTGACAGGTGTTAATAGAAATGTTTAAAATGATTTAAGATGAATCAGGGGAAGAACATGTACAAATAAAGACTCTCTGTACTGCAAGTATATAATAGGCCAAATATGACACCTTAAAATTTCACTATGGCAGAGGATCTTATGAAATAGAGCAGCCGGTATAAGAGGCCAATGGCCTTCTCTAGTTCTATTCTTAAGTTCTAATGTTTCACCAACACGAACATTTGGCCCGATTCAGTCATCTGATATTTGTATGTTATTATTCAGTTCAGTTTAGCTTTGAGATGCAGAATAGAAGCAGGCCCTTTGGCCCACTGAGTCCACGTTGAACATCAATCACCTGATCATACTAGTTTTGTGTTATTTCGCTTTCTCATACACTCCTTCCTCAACAAGGGCAAATTACAGTTGATCAATTGGGAAAATACCAAAGCTGTCCTCGAGGACTGCTTGGTGTGAAGGTGATCCCAGTGTCAGTAGCTAAGGAATTCATGTATTTAGACTGAGTGACAAAGAGATGGCAATACACTTTCAAATCCAAACTCTTGCATTACCTGGAAGAAAATTTGCAATAGATGGCATCCCTGGGCTAACTTTGTCATTTTAGTTGATAGAAGTTAGAGTCAAAGAGTCATAGTCATGTAGCACGGAAACAGGCCCTTCAGCCCAACTCATCCACGTCAAACAAGGTTGTCCCATCTGAGCAAGTCCCATTTACCCGCAATATTTGGTCTATATTCTCCTCAACTTTTACTATCCATGTACTTGTCCAAGTGTCTTTTCAATTTTGTTTTTGCACCTGCCTCAACCCCACTCATTCTGGCAGCCTGTTCCGCTTACCCACCACCCTATGAGTGAAAATGGTGCCCCTCAGATTATTTTAAATCATTCCACTATCAATTAAAACCAATCCTCGCCAGCTTAGGTTGTGAGCTTATGACCAGCTGCTGAATAAGCTTCCTAAATGTACAGTAAGCATGTGCACCATCATTCCTCTGCTCCCCGCTGCAGTGGAATTTATTTAATTCCCTTTTGAATAATTTAATTGAGTTAATATTCACAAAGTACCCTATTCTTCCAACATCTGATTTCACCATACATGTTGTTAGACATTCTACTTTTAAATTATTTTACTACTATATTATTCGTAATAAAATAAGCTCTTATCTCAAGATGCTAACTAAATAGGCTTCCTGAATTCCTGGAGTCATGACCTCAGCTTGGAGTACTGTCTTGTTATAATAGCAGTTATGTGCTATTGGCTAGAGCAAATAAAATTGACTCACCGCAACTTATAATTAAGTTCAGTGTGTA
This sequence comes from Raja brachyura, assembly GCA_963514005.1. The sequence continues at coordinate 44,283,373 of OY740782.1, forward strand.
GCCCCATTTATTATTGTTGAAATAATAACTAGATCCAACAGTAAAAATAACAGGCATTCATTATCTAACAGCCATATAATTTCACTGTTAGACTAAATCAAACATTAAATAACAATTATATATAGAGCTTCACAGCTGCATTTGACATTAAAATGTTAAGAGGTTTCATAGAATGTAGAACAGTACAGCACTGGAACGGGCCTTTCAGCGCACAATGCTTGTGTTGAACATGCTGTTAAATTAATCTGATCTCATTTGCCTGTACATGATCCATATCCCTCTATTCTCTGCACTTCCATGTGCTATCTAAAAACCTCATAAACGCCACTATCATATCTGCCTCCGCCACTATCCCAGGCAATGCGTTCCAGGCCCCCACCACACACTGCATAACAAATACTTGTGCCACACCTCCATTAAACTTTTCCCCTCTCTCAGTATACCCTTGCACTCTAGAGTTAAACTTTTCCACTCTGGTAAAAAAGTTTCTGACTGTCTATCTAGGCCTCTCAAAATGTATATATTTCCATTAAGTTTCCCTTCAATCTTCGACATTCCAGAGAAACCAATCCAAGTCTATCTAACCTCTCCCAGTAGTTGAAATCCTCCAATCCAGGCAACATTCTGGCAAACCTCCTCTGCACCCTCTCCAAAACCGCACATCTTTCCTGTAGTGGGGGATACCAGAATTGCATGACCCAGCAGAACATCTCAGCAGTGCGGCAGGTGGTGCTGCTGCCTCACAGCGCCAGCAATCGGGGTTTGATCCAAAACTCTGGTGCTGTCTGTCCAAAGTTTGCATGCAGTCCCTGGTTGATTCGTTTCCCCTCCACTTCCCAAAAGGTGAACTGTTTGAGTAAGTTCATTGGCCACTATATGTTCCCCCAAGTCAGGGTGGGTGGCAGGAGAACTGGCTGGGAGAGTTAATGGGCATGAGAGAGAGAATAGGTTCCAGGGAAATAAGTGGGGGGATGAGCTTGGTAAAATTGCTCCTAAACACCACTGTTTTATCTGTTTCCACCACCACCCCACCTGGCAGTGCATTCCAGGCCTCCACCAATCTGCGTTAAAAAAAACTTACCCCACACATCACCATTAAATTCTCCCCCTACAAGCTATGCCCTCTCGTTGAACATTTCCACCCTGGGGAAAAAGATTTTGTCTATGCACTAAGATCTATGACACTCGGCAGGACTGCATGGATGTAAACATGTAGAATGATCCAGAACTCTGCTGAAATATCTTGTTTGCCTGCAATTTCTAAAAAGGTTCACACAAGAAGAATATCCATTTGGAAATCTAGTAGGCAATCAAGAAAATGTATTCAAGCAGGACCTGGGACATACTTCCGGCTTCTATTTCTTTTGTTATGGTCATAGAGTGATACAGTGTGGAAATAGGCCATTCAGCCCAGCTTTCCCACATGGATATACATGTCCCATCTACACTAGTCTCACTAGTCTGCGTTTGGACCATATCCCTATCGATGTACCTGTTTAATTGTTTCTTAAATGTTGGGATAGTCCCTGCCTCAACTACGTCCTCTGGCAACTCGTTCCATGCATCCACCACCCTATGTGTGAAAAGGTTACCCCTTAGATTCCAATTAAATCTTTCCCCTTTCACTTTAAACCCATGTCCTCTGGTTCTCCATTCCCCTACTCTGGGGGCGTCTACCCGATCTATTACTCTCATGATTTTATACACCTTTATAACATCACTACTCATCCTCCTGCGCTCCAAGGAACAGAGTCCCAGCCTGCTTAACCTCTCTCTATACCTCAGACCCTCAAGTCCTTGCAACATTTGTTCTTAGAAACCCTAAGAAGGTAAGTGAGAGGATTTTCAAGGAAACCATCAAAGTAAATATTTTCCTGAGTTACATAAAACATTACATTCATGGTGTCACAAAATATTTTTAACTGTTATTGTGTAGGATCGAACTAGTGTACGGGTGATCATAGGTCGGCGTGGAGTAGGTGGACCGAAGGGCCTGTTTCCTAATTCACAGTATCTCTAAACTAATCTACAGGTATAAATACAATTGATAGGGTGAAAAGATTACACATAGAACAGTGCATGATTGCCAAACTAGATTTCAATATATCAATCCCAAGGAAGCAATAAAGTACAGCAGGGAATGCTCAGTCAGAATACTCTGTCAGGTAAGTAATAGAAATAATTGGCCACAATGCTCTCAAGTTGAGAAGAAAGCAATAAACAATAGTATGAAACTGGGTGCAATAATTGGATACTTGACATGGTGAAAATCAGATATCTTTCATAAAGCAATAACTATGTTGTTGTGGCTATCAGATCAAAATTTATGAATGGATTAGGAATGTTCATCACGCTTTTACAAGGATTACAACAATATCATGATGATAACGAAAAATGGTTGGACTCGCGTCAGATCCAGCACAGCAGCTAGGCTTTTTGATTTATGCAGCAAGTTTTTCAAATATAACCTTCTGTGTGAACAATCTGAATGAGCTGCAATTGAAGAATTGCAATAGGATGGAGGCTGCAATGTGAACACTACAGGAGCTAATTTTCTTCACATTACCTGAAGTGCAAAGTGTAATATGGTGTAATACGCGGAGTGAAATCAAACAGCCTCTCTTAACCACATTCAATTCTTTCTGCTCAATTTGCTCTGCAAGTTCCATCCAGGTGATCCTTGGTACCCAAAACAAAAATAAATATCCTCTGGTGGTTGTACTTTTTATTGATAGATGAAACAGAATAGCAGGTTATCACAATTCCAGCAGATTATCTCATGCCTGTTTTATAGCTGTAAGACTAACATGTACAGTCTCCTTGGCAATTTGCAGTTTGTACACTTCATCTGTCAGTTTGCAACTTTGAACAAGTGTCTCTTTGTCCTACCTCTACACAGGTACTGTGAAGTCTGTCCAAATGACCAAAGAGGCTGTATACTTAATCTATTTATTTGTCAAATACTTCATCCCTTTTGCTTTTGTTGACAGCTCAAATTCATAAAGAAATTAAACTATAGGCATAAACCCAACATCTGTGTTTAAATGTAGACACAAGGAACTGCTGATGTTGGTTTACAAAAAAAACACAAAGTGCTGGACTAAAGGGGCTGTCCCACATGGGCGACCTAATCCGTGAGTTCTGGCGAGTTTGCCCTTGACTCCTACTCACAGCATGGTCGACACGAGGTTCTAGGAGGTCTTTGTAACTCTCCTTAATGCTCGAGAGTAGTCCCCACGTACTTGAGGCCTCAGATAGGTCGCGGCGTCTTTTTCAACATGGTGAAAAATGCCCGCGAGTAAAAAAAGTCGCCATGGAAAAATTGATACTTTTTTACTCGTAGGTTTAGTCGTGGTAGGTTGTAGTAAGTCGGCATGTTTGTCCAATTTTCCCCAAGTTAGTCGTAGCTAGTCGAAGCTACGTCAACATAGTCAAAGGAGGTCTTCTACATAGTCAAAGGACTTCAACATGACATTTTTTCAAATTCTCCTAAACTCTTCTAAACTCGCCAATTAGGTCGCCCAAGTGGGAGAGACCCTTTAATCAGCAGGTCCAGAAACATCTCTGGAGAACATGAACAGGCAATGTTTTGGGTCTTGATCTCTTCCTTGTGTCACACCTGCATACATGTTTCTCACTTTCCTCTTCCCTTCATCCCCTTCCACTATATTCCTTCCTCTGCTTCACATTTCGTCTCTTCTATCCTTATCTCACAATTTCTGTATTTTAATCTCTGGCCTTTATCCATCCTTCTGCCAGTCAAAACCTCCTCACTGTTCCATCTATGACTTGTCATGCTTTGCCCCACACACACTTCTCTTCCACATTTTTCCCCTCTGACTACAATCATTCTGAAGAAGGGTCCCAACCCAAAATATCCATGTTCTCCAGAGACACTGCCTGACCTGCTGAGTTACTCCAGCATTTTGTTTATCCACTATTAGCTTGCAGTGAAACTTCTGAAACTGCCATTTATATCAGAACTGTAAAGTATACATACGATCAATGAGAGGGTTTGTTGTGTTACTGGTAAGCATTCAATGTGTGTTTCTTTAGATAGATGCTTATGATCTAAGTTTCCACCTGGATTTCATTATTTCCTTGAAGCTTGTGCTAACATAGATCATTTTTGCAGATGTTGGTGGATTTTTTGAGTCTGGGACCTGGATCCGTTACAACTTCCAGTCTTCAGCGGATTCCCCCAAGGAGCTCAAGAGTACACTGCAACCAACAAACGCCAACCTGACCTTAACCAAAGAGGACCTGGTTTTCAGTTTCAGCACGACGAACACTCCCAGCATCCTCCTGTACATCAGTACCTACTCACCGGATTACATGGCTGTTATTCTGAAACACAATGGTGAGACAGCAAGTCTTTATTTTTTTTTTTTGGACAAATAATCCAGGGGAAATTATTGTTGTGTGACTTGTGTAATCTTAGAATGTGCAACAATTTGTGAATCATCTTTTAGATATCTGACATAACATGATTACTTATCATGGAGGCATGAGGAACTGCAGACGATGGAATCTTGTGTAAAATGCAAAGTGCTGGAGTAACTCGGTGGATCAGGCAGCATCTGCATAAATAAATGAATAGTTGATGTTTTGTGACCCTTCTTCAGACAGATTGTAGAAGGGGAGAAAGTTGAACACAATTATGGGAACAGGACAAAGCCTGGCAATAGAAGGGTGGATTACTTATCAGTTTGATTTGTCTTTAGCCCAAGATGCTACCTTAACAGAAATGTTAACCTGTTTAAAATAAATGACTAACCACTATTGTAAAGTGCCCTTCCATTTTAGAGTGATCATACACATGTGCACCTAGAATGTGGTGACAGTAACTTAAATGTATTTGTTTATTACAATTGCAGATTTAGTACTGAATACCTCTCTCTGTACTGGTACACCATCGCAGTATGCACCAGTTTTCTTCGACCTCTGCACATACGTCTTTCCATTCCTGTACACCATTTAAACTCATTACATTTAGCCTGTCATGGCTCTCATCAACCTTTCTGCCAAAAAATAATCACTTCACACTTCTCGGTACTAAATTTAATTTGCCGTGTGCCTTTGTCCTAGTTTTTGCATGCACTTTTTTTACCAGTCTGTTATTGTCTTGCTCATAATTTAACACACTCCCAAGCTTTGTATCATGTATATATTTGGGAATTCCACCCAGTGCACACAAATTTAAGTCACTCAAAAGTAATCATAAAAACGACAGTCCCAACATGACTGGAACCTGACTGTCCAACATCCTCTCTTCAGTTATTTCTACTTGCTGATCATTATTTGCCCTGACATTATATTTTTGCTGCCACTGGAGTTTTAATTGCAATGGCTTCAATTTTGCTCACTGACCTTTTCCATGGCATTTTATTAAACAACTGAAAACCCATGCAGACTAAATCTACTCCATTCTCTCCATCCCAGAATTCAATCGTTAGTCTAGTGTGATTTGCCTTTAACAAATCAATTCTGGCTCTCATTTATCAATTTTATTTGATCCAACAGCCTATTAACATACGACCATAAGACAGAGGAGCAGAATCTCTGCCCATCAAGTCCACTCCAACATTCGATAATGGCTAATTCACCTGCCTCATTCACCTGCCTTCTCCCCGTAATCTTTGATGTCCTTACTAAACAAAAACCTATCAATCTCTGCTTTTAAAATATTCATTGTCATGGCCTCCACAGCCACCTGTGGCAATGAATTCCACAGATTCACCATCTTCTGGCTAAAAGAAATCCTCTGCATCTCCATTCTAATAGGTACGTCCTTTTTTATTCTGAAGCTGTGCCCTCTGGTTCTAGACTCTCCCATTACTGGAAACACCCTTTCCACGTCCACTCTATCTAGGTCTTTCTTTATTTGAAAGGTTTCAATGTGACTCCCCCTCATCCTTCTAAACATCCTTCTGTTTCAAACATGTTCTTCACTTTTGAGACCAGTGGTTTTCTGACATGTCCTTATTTCTGAAAATAAATTAAACAGGCTGGAAGTCTAAAATCAAAGTGGAAAATGCCAGAAACACTCTGCAGGAGAGGTCACATCTGTAGAAAGAGAAACAGAATTAACATTTTGCGGGGAAAAACATATTTCATTATAACTGAGAGAGGAAAAAAAACATTAGTTTTAGATTGCAGATGATGGTTACATGAATGGTTAGAAGGGAATATTCCCTATAAGATGAAGCCAGGGTTACCATGCGGATAAGCTATTGATGAAGGAACAATAGTGTTGGTGTAACGGTAGTTTGTGTTAAGAGGTGATTGATGGTTAGTACGGACTCAGTGGGCTGAATAGACAGTTTCTGTACTGAATCTTTGATTTATACTCCAATCTAGTTGATGGGTGAAAGCAGGCACTTAGAAAGAAATAACATGAACAAAGGTCATAAGTTGTGCGATGAATTAGAGAGTGAGAAAAACACGAAGAGAAGAATTTTAATGCTGGACAAAATCATAAGCAGGCCTTCGATGATAACAGAGAGAATGCAAAAATGGAGGTAGAATTATAGATGTGTGGGCTCTGGCAAAACTGGTCTTATATGAACTATTTTATATCCATACCCATATCTAGGGAGGACTGAAAGATTATGGCAAGGCTCGTACAACCATTTTTCTCACCACTCTCAGAAGCCTAGAATGACCAGGTGACTTGTTTAAGGATAGAGGCCCATCTAGTACCTTCTCCTTATAAATTTTAAATCCATCTTTTATCCCAGTTCCCTCCCATCATCCTGAGATTTTAGCATTTTTATTCCTTGGTAAAAACGATTATAGTTAACTCATTAAGTATTCCAGTCATATCTTTAGGATTTTAATACCCTTTTTTAAAAAATTCTAAACAGCCCCAGCGTCTGCCTAACCCCATTACCTGCCCACTAATTACCCTCACTAAACAGCTGGGAACTTTGGTGAAGGCAAGGAAAGCCAAGGGCCATGTATCTCAAAAATTATGTGAAGTTAAAGATCGCAAACACTGTGCAGTGTATCAATGAGTGTCAATCTTCCGGTGGCTTGTTCAGCTAGGAAGATGCCATCAGAGGAGTCTAAGTAATGCCAATACTAGCAAACTGTGGTTCTGGAGTGATGCGTGTAGTTATGTGCATGCACAACAATGATAGCAGCCAGCAGAAGACAGAGCTTAGCAGTCCCACAACAAATGGAGGAGATCAAATCTTTGCAGTCCTGCCATATGCAGTGAAGAATAATGGTGACAATTAAACCAAGCAATGAGAAGAGCGAGCTCCAGGAATGTGCTCGTCCTCAACAACTGTAGAGTTCAGGAGATGAGTATCAAAGACAAGTCCGAGGCATTTGCAACCATTCTCAGCTAGAAGTGCTGAATGGATGATTCATCTTGGCTTCTTCCTGAGATCCCTATCCATTCAGAAGCAGACTTTTCTCAATCCACTTTATTTCGTATGACATCGAGAAACAACTGAGGATACCAAATAACGCAAAAGTTATAGAGTCAGATTATATCCCAGCTGCAGTGCTGAAGACCTCTGCTCCAGAACAAACTGTGACTTTATTAAGTTGTTCTAGATTACTTGTAACACTGGCATTCATTTGGGAGTGTAGCAGGGTCAGGTGTACACAGCCTGCATCTGACAGCATGAAACTCTCTGGAACGTCGGAGGTTGAAGAGAGACTTGTTAGAAGTATATAAAATCATGGGAGGCATAGATAGTTTAAACAGTCGCAACTTATTTTCCAAGGTGAAAATGTCCAACACTGGAGGGCATAGCAATAAGGTGAGAGGGGAAAAGTTTGATGGAGTTGTGCAGGGCAAGTTTTTTTTTTACACAGAGTGGCGGGAGCCTGGAACGAACTGCCAATGGTGGTCATGGAGCAGATATGAAAGTGGTGTCTTGGTGCTTATCCTTGAGGTTCAAATACATCACCATTGCTGAGCCTTCGCCATTGATCAGAAATGTAACTGGACCAGCTAAATAGATGTGCTTACAGTAGAGGCTGGATACCCTGAAGCAAGTGATTTATCTCTTAGTCCTCAAAAAGCATTCTACCCTCTGCAAGGCACAATTCAGAAATATGATGGAGTATCCTCGCCTTGTCTGGATGAATGCATTTCCAACAATACTCAGTATGCTCAATGTCATCGCAAACAAAGCAGCCCAGTTGACAGGAATCTCGCCTACTACCCAAAACATTCAATCCTTCCGAAACAATAGCATATCACAACTCTGAGGAAAATATGTCACAAATCCACAAAGTCTACCATAGGGAAAGGCAACTGTTTAGATTTAGGTGTATTATTGTCACGCATACCAAGGTACAGTTGAATACTATCCAATTAAATCAGATGACACTATACATGAATACAATCAGACCAAATTAAACTACAATAGGTAGAATGGTTAGCACGCAACAAAAACTTCTCACTATACCTCGGTACATGTGACAATAAACTAAACTAAAATAAAAGGGAAATGTAGAGAGTGCAAGATATAGATTATCAACATTATAATGCAACATTTCCAGTCTAGCAGCTTCATAGGATATTATTGTCCATAAGCTACCCTTCCAGTCAACCACCTTATAACCTTATTTAAGTCTTTCAGCTCAGTTGGACCAGTGTCCTGGAACTCCCTAGTTCACAGTGCATTGAGAGTACCTTTTGCAGCATTTGTTCACTACTACATTCTCCAGGGTCTTCAGAAGGGGTCAGTTAATATTGACCTGACTAATGACAACCGAAAGTAATAAATTAATTGCGAAAAACTGCTTTGTTAGTTTTTTCAATGGAGCGTGACCTTGTAGCCCTCACTGGTCAGTGCTGATTAGAAGCACACGTTCTGTCACTTGTTTTTACTTCAAATAACTGATCCTAGCTTAATACTTACAAGCACTGAGGAGGTAGCTAATTATAGATGTCGATTCTTCTTATCATGGCATTTTGTGAAGACAGGTGTAAATATTTACTGAAGTGCTGTGATTGTGCCTGCTAATTGTTTTACTGATTGAACCTGAGGTTTTCTAATTACAAAAGATCCTTGGAGCAAACTCTTGGTACACACTGATGACAGTGAACCTGGGTCAGAGCTGACGCACTTCAGAAAATCAGATGCAGCAGATCCTTTATTTTTATGATGCAGTGGTGATGGACGCGGATTCCTACTTGAATGTGTTTCTAAAAATTACTCATAAGGCTTAATTTTGATGCAAAATTATTATTCAAATGCAATTAATTTTACCCAAATTTAGAAAAATAAATCCCCATTCGGAAGAGCTAAGTATATTACATTAATCACAGTGTCAAATTATTTGGAGTGAAACGCCTCTGTTCATGTCACTAGCTCAGAAAATATGTGCAATAGTATCAGTTGACCTGATAGTTGAGCAAAATAGTTTGCTGGGTCACTGATGAGTTCCCATGTTCTCAGCTTACTGCTCCGCAGGATAACCAGGGTTACTGTCATAAAAAAACATTAAATCCTGCATTTGTCAGCCTGCTAGGCTGATCTAATCAAACTTAATTACTCCCTTGATTGGTTGAAGACATTTTACATTGAAATCAGTTTTTAGCAGTTCACATTAATTTCCAGTCAATTATCATTGGCAGCGCTAGTAATGACGTGGGAAGATGATAATACAATAAATATCTGAACAAATATGAAACGGGGAAATGAGAGGAAGGGAAACTGAAACCAGGTGGCAAGATTAATAATTTAAGAGTATAAAGTAAGAAAACTATGTATAATGTATTTAAAAGCAAAATGGGTATAGTTGTGTGGTTTCCTGGTCTGGTGAGAGAATTGTTACAAAGAGTAACCTCAAACTATTTAATTCATAGGACATAGAACAGTTCAGCACAGGAGCATTTTTTCCAACTGGAATTCATTGCCAGATTTAGTTGTGAGTTCCCCTTCATGAGATCATTGTAAATCACTGTTTATGAAGGAACCGCAGATGCTGGTTTAAACCGAAGATGGACACAAAATGCTGGAGTTTCTCAGCGGGACAGGCAGCATCTCTGGAGACATGGAATGGGTGACGTTTCGGGTCGAGAACCTTCATCACACTCGGTCTCTGAAGAAAGGTGTCGATTCAAAATGTCACCCATTCCTTGTCTTCAGAGATGCTGCCTGTCCTGCTACGTTACTCCAGCATTTTGTGTCTATCTTCATTGTAAATCACTGTCTATTAATTAAACAAAAACATTCAAATATAGCATTATATATAAAATGATCGTAAAGAAGTATTTGATTCCAATTTGAAATGTTGCTACTAGGTGGGCATTGGTATTGAAGTGTGTTTATTAATCTACCTAAATCAGTGAGAACATATGTACACTCTTATGATATATCTTGTAATTGTTAAGTATGATTTGTTTGTACCCAATAACTGGTTTGCCATGTGGCCAATTCCACTCTATTATCTGGCACCAGAATGAACACATTTCAAAATTAATTGGAAAAAAACTGAATATTCAGTAACCTTCTTAAATCAGAAGATATAAATTACATTTAAATATAATTTATATAATCTGAATCCATTTGCTCTTCACTTTTAGTATCAGTTGAGACACTCCAAGTAGAATTCTTCCTGAGCAATAAAAATTCTGCAAATAATTGTAAGAATTGTTATCAGAAAGCACAGCATTTATATAATCTGTACACATGGTATTGTGCAGTTTAAATATGCAGCAGCAACTTCACGACAGCGATTCAATTTATTACAAATTGTTAAATGTCGCTGAATAGACCATAATGAGGGTATCGTTCAGAATACTGTAACTGGCATGAATATTAAGGTATCCCTGGATACCATATTTTAAACTCCTATTGCCATCCCTCATCTCGGGTGCTGCAATAATTCTGTTGGCATTGCAGATAAGATTATCTAAATTGGCACAATATTGCAATTAAACTAGAGCATTTCTGATCTCTATAACCCTCTGCTACACTGAACAGTGAATTTATTAACCAAGTGAGTGAAGACCTCTATAAACCCATCACCCGTAAGCTTTCTTGGTGGCAAGCATTTCAAAAGAACACTTCTTGGTCAGATTCCTTTATGGACCTGCTTGAATACCCGATTTTATAGTTGAAGAATAGTACGGTGAATATGTTGGATTCCAAATCTGCGACTTCATTACCGGTGAATAGTTAGAACATTGGCCTGGCATCAGACAGAATTGCAATTACTTTCAGATTACAATCAAAGGATATAATGAGAGTGGGATGTGTACCATATGTATTGTTGGCTGTTACCATTTTAAGAAATGCAGCATGAAATTAAGGCACACGTGATCCACAGTCATTCAGTAGACTGGATTCAAATTCCACCTGGCCATGCAACATGTAGTTGAGTAGTGGTGGAGGGATGTTATTCATACTGGAGGTCGGGTGGTGTTCCACAGTGAACATTGCTGGGACCTCCATTGTTTTTGAGATATATGTAGATCATTTTAATGAAAATGTAGGTGATCATTTCGTCCGCCACAATACCAGACAGATGTGGAAACTTTGAAAACTGGACATATGTCGAAACTTTGAAAATGGTGCAGAAGAGATTTGCCAGCATGTTGCATGGGTTAGAAAGGAACAGCTATGTTATATAAAGTTGGTGGACAAAATTGCTGGTGAAACTCAGCGGGTGCGGCCGCATCTATGGAAAGAATGTAATAGGCAACATTTCGGGTCGAAACCCTTCTTCAGAAAGTTGGATTGTTTTCTCTGGGTAATTGGAAGCTGAGGGGAAACGTGATGTAAATATTTAAAATTATACAAGGCATAGATGGAGTATATAGAGCTTCTTTCACAGGGTGGCAATGTCATAAACCAGAAGGCATAGGATAAGAGGGGCAATGTTTAAAGGAGATATGCAAGGCAATCATTTTTTTCACTGAGCAATAGGTTCTTGGAATACGCTGCCAGAGGTGGTGGTGGAAGAAGATATGATAGTATTGTTCAAGAGGCAGTTCGACTGGCAGATGAACTTGCTAGAAATGGATGGATATAGACCACGTCTATATAAGCCTTACCAATCGTCACTTTATTTTCATGTTTCATGTATTTTGTGTTTTTTATAACTGTTGGCAAAATAATTTCCCTCCTGGGATAAATAAAGTTCTATTGTATCACATCGTATGTGCAAGCACATATGATTAGTTAAATTTAACATCATGGTCAGCACAGATATCGTAAGCCAGAGGGTCTGTTCCTGTGCTGTTCTATGTCCTATTTCCTACGAGATCACATGCAAATTGATTGAAATGATTGATTGAAGGATACAGCATGGAAACAGGCCTTTCGGCCCACCAAGTCCATGCCAATCGTCGATCAACCATTACACTAGTTCATTGATAATTTATTGTCACATGTTATCCTACTTTCGCATTCACTCCCAATACACGGGGCAATTTTAAAGGCCAATTTTAAAGGTCTTGTACACACCCGCATGTCTTTGAGATGCAACAGAAAACCATAGCACCTGGAGGAAACTCACTTGGCCAGAGTGAAAGCGTGCAAACTCCACATAGACAGCACTCGAGGTCACAACTGAATCCGAGTCTCTGTAACTGTGAGGCAAGAGCTCAAATGTTCAGTGTGAAATTATCCAGATAATAATTTCCACCACAGAATGTAAGAAATGCAGCTTTGCTCTGTGTAACCTCTTTTACAAATAAAGTACCTTTGCTGGTTTAAATTTTCTGCTATCCTCTAGGCTTAGAGTGCTGGAAAAAATGCCACACATTTGAACAGAGTGTGCAGCATTAAATATCGACAACAGATTGCTAAAAATCAGTGATGGCATACCAAATATAATGGGTGTCAAAATGTGGTTTTGACGCCCATCCCAACCTTGTGGTTTTGACGCCCATCCCAACCTTGCATTCCTTTCTGGCATTTGAATGAGTAATTTTAAGAAAAGATGAAAGAATTTCAAATTTTGAAATAAGATTCAAAAACCACACCATTTATTGAGTTCATTTCCTCATCCTATTCTATCCTTACATATGTAAAGTAGAAAGCTAATAAAAGCAAAAAACACACAAAAACAGCCCAATGCATATAGTTATACTAAATATTAAATGGTAAGTGGTGAATTGTAGGCTAATTTATGGAGATAATCTATATTTTGGCACATGCATAGTGAAGATTGGAACAAATAATAAGGTTCACTATATTTTTGTGGAAATTCTAAATGCATGTGTATTGCAGCATTTATTGTTAAATTATTTTAAGTTTGTCAGTTTGAGAAACAAAATGATATATGCTGAAAACTGATTCCTAATGGTCTTTAACCCATATGGTCCATTCTTCATCTTTGATTCCTTTTTCCTCAGTATGTCTATCTAGTTTCCTCGTAAAACATCCATGAAGCTGAGCTCCATGAAAACCACATGTTGTTCCTCAATCAATGTTCCTATAGCTGTTACTCACAGAAGATCCCACAGGAACAGTAGAACCCATGCTGATATTTCAACTCTTTTTTATTCTTCCATAACACTTAATGGGCTTGAAAAAAATGTAAATGACACAAATGAATCCTTTCTCTAATTAATGTGACATTATATAAAATTCATTATATAAAATTTCTGGCATGTTTCATTGAGAAGCGGCCAGATGAACACAGTTTCAGCCTGGTGATAGACTGTGTTCAGTCATTCCATGCAATTTATTATGAATTGGTGTCTTTGTAAAATGCTGATTAACAAAAGGCAAATCACTGTTATGTAGTCAAAAACAACATATACACTAAAGCATGAATTGATCTCTATGGCTTTGCTCAAATAAGGTTAGGAAATAATGAATTGCCCTCCATGCATTAATTATGCTAAAAGTGAAGATGGAGAAGGCTATGGTTCATTGAGCTGATGAAACTGGTAGGAATGTGCAGCAATTTGTATGCAATTGAGCAAACTGGGTTTGAGGCCCAGGATTAGTTGATTATTGAATGATGGAGAAGGCTTCAGAAACAAGTTGCCCTTAATCTGCTTCCTGGTCTTCCCATATTAAGGTTAATAATTCTACTAGTCTTTACTTTCCTGGAGCAAGAAATAAACTGCTGGGAGATCCCAATGGGTCAGGCAGCATCTATGGAGACAAAGGGAAGATTGACATTTAGAACATAAGAACGGACACTTCAGCCCACACTGTGTGTGCTGAATATGATGCCAGGTTAAATTAATCTCCTCTGTCTGCATGGGATCCAAACCTTCAAACCTCTGCACATCCATGTGTTTATCGTAAAGCCTCTTAATATGTAGTTGTCTTCCTGAAGCTATTTTTTCCTCCCAAACAGCACTTAACTACAGACTGTAGGATTTCAACTTTCCTGGTGATCGTAGATTAGTCAAATGGTTAAAAAATAACAGACATCTTATTAAGATGTGACACTCATAACATAGTATAGGTGTGTAGGTACAACCAGTATTACATGGAATACTTTTGTCTGAATCGGAACAAACACCTTAGCAGCATTTAACGGCTTGATCTTTGTGACCAGCAATAGTAATTTCACTTTGTTCTTCAGAGCTGACCATTGGTCTACGCCCCCCCCCCCCCCCCAGCCAACAAAAAAACTTTATCTCCTCTGCTCATTCTGCTCCAAATTGTCCAATTTAATGGCAAATTTATGGGAGAAAAGATCCTCAAATCAATCTCCAGTACAGCTTTACCGACTGGCATATCCAATGGTAGGAAGATGGGCAGTAAGAAGGAAATTGAGAAAACATGCAAAAATATAGGTGCAGGAATGCCCATTTGATCTTGGATTAATATCATAATTCTATTCTCTCCCCATACCTCGACATTTCATCGAGAAAATTACGTCTCCTTTTAAAATATATTAATTGGTTTGATCTCTGCCTACCTCTGGCAGAGTTTCATAGTTTCACCCCTCTAAATTAAACAAATACCTCGCCTCAAATCTATACAGAAGATAGAACAGTGCAGCACAGGAAGAGGCCGTTTGGCCCACAATGTCCATGCGAAATCTGCTGCCAGGTTAAACTAATCTCCTTGGCCTGCACGTGATCAATATCCCCATCCCCCACATATCCGTGGCCTCTTTAATACCACTACCGTATCTGCGTTCGTCACGGTCTTTGGTAATTCGTTCCAGGCACCCACCGTGCTCTCTGTAAAAGAACCTGCCACACACATCACATTTAAACATTGCCCCTCTCATCTTTAAAACAATGCCCATGGGTCTTTGACATTTCCACCCTGTTAAAAGATTCTGACAGTTCACCATGTCTATCCCTCTCAAGGAGTTATCCTGTGCACCATGACCATAATCCAGGTTTCAACCCTCTACCCCAGCCAGGGGAAACATAATTATATCAGTGAGATCTCTCATTCTTCTGAACTAAACACAGATCTTCCCAAACCAGTCTCTCTTCATATGACAATCCCCACGGACAGTTGCGCGCACTGAATAGTTACCTTCCTCTTTAGGTTCAGGCTAAATCTCTAATTTTCAGGCACCATTGAGCTAACTAAGTGGTTCCAAATGGGGCTATTTCCAATCCTTTAATTAAGCTGACATCTGGTGTGTCAATGCCTATTCACTATTCCATGTCTCTCTTCCTCTAATGATTTCTATACAGAATTTCACACAATACTTTCAATGTGTTCAATAGTCCCATAGTGTCACGTATACCCAACTACGGTGAAAGTCTTTTTTTGCATACAGTTCTGTGACAATCCTACTATAAATTAGGCACAATCATACTAAGCATAAGAATGTTTAAGTGTCTAGGGTCATTCTGACAAAGATAAGTGTATTCAGCTGGAACAAGTTGTAACCTAACATGTATGAGAATGTTAGAGAATTGGACTTTCAAAAAGACCTATTTCTTGCAAACTCTCATTTATTGTAAAACCTTATGTATTATACTTTTTTTACCCTAACAATGGAAATACGCTTCTTGACTATTAGAATATTCTAACAAACCCTTGAATTGCTATTCGGAATTCTAAACCAGAGAGTTTAGCTGGCATTGTTCACTGTTTAATAACGTTCTATAGCCTGTGTTTTTCTTATTCTGCATCTTTCTGCTATTGGACCATTTAACTGGGTTCTTCATGTATTTAAAAATTATTAAAAACTCACAGGAAATAGGGACTATTGGATGGCAACTTTAAAAATCTCCCATTCATTTTCTCTTTAGAGTCAATGTACCCATAGAATACTGGCAGATACAACAATCCATTTTGCCAGCCAACATTGTAATGTTGCAGCCATGAACCATTCAGTAATGAGGCTATATTCATTATTGTGTACCTTTAGTTTAGTTTAATTTAGTTTTGAGATAAAGCATGGAAACAGGCCCATCAGCCCACTAGGTCCGCGAGCCTACGTGCGATCCCGCACACTAGGGCCAATTTACAATTATACTAAGCCAATTAACCTACAAACCTTTATGTCTTTGGAGTGTGGGAGGAAACCGGAGCTCCCGGAGAAAATCCACACAGATCACGTGGGAGAACATACCATCTCTGTACAGACAAGCATCCGTGGGCCTCTGCCGCTGTAAGGCAGGAACTTTCCCGCTGTGCCACCATTATCTGTACAGTGTGGACGGCTTGATCATGTATAGTCTTTTCGCTGACTGGATAGCACGAAACAAAAAAACTTATTGCTGCAACTTGGTACGCGACACAATAATAAACTAAATTATCTTGTCAACAATATGTCTAACAACAGACAGAACAAACAGCCTTGAGAATGATCCTTTCAGCTTTACCTTTATTCTTAACAATTCCATTAAATACTATCAATATCTGTTTTCAGAAAATACTTCATTTCACCTCCTACAATCAACAGATTTCAGGAGAGTTCCTGAATCACACTCTGCCCAACTTTGTTTGTCCCATGAAAATCCCTCTTAGTTGCACTCTCTTCATCTCTTTGTGTTATTTACAGGTACATCAGCTAATTGCAGGCTACAGTTCCGGCCATTGCACCTACACAAATGATCATCAGTGATAGAAGTAGAATTAGGCCATTCAGCCCGTCAAGTCTACTACGCATTCAATCATGGTTGATCTATCCCTTCCTCTTAACCCCATACTCCTGCCTTCCCCCCATAACCTCTGAAAAGTCACTTCATCAACAATGTTGGGCACAGTGAAACCCCAAATATTTTCCACCATCCACAAAGCATGAGGAGCATGATGGAATACTTTCCGCTTATTTGAATAAGTGCATCACTGGCAACTCTGACAAAGCCCAATAGCATCTCAGACAAAGCATCCCACTTGGTTGACACCTCGTTCATCACCCAACCTTATACATGTTGCCAAGACCTCATAGAGAAACCATAGAATATTTACAGAATTACACTAGTGAGGATTTTATTTTAAGTTATTCATCTTTAGGATTTGGGCATCACTGGCAAGTTTCTATTGCCGTGGGAGAAGTTGCCTTGTTGATCCATTGCAGTACTTTTGGTGAAGGTACCCCAATATACTATTAGGGAATGGGTTCTAGGATTTAGACTCAGCAATGGCATATTTACAGTTAAGGATGGTGTGCTATTTGGAGGAGAAACGGTTGTTCTCCCATGGGTTGTTCTCCCATGCACCTGCTTCCCTTGTCCTTCTTGGTGGCAGAGACTATTTGAGAGACGCTGTCAGAGCACTCTGGAGGTGTAATTGCAATCCATTTTGTCGGTGGTACAGACTACTGCCACTGTAAGCCAGTGTAGAGAGAATTAACGTTTAAGATGTTAATCAAGTGGGCTGCTTTATCGGAGATGGCATTGGACCTGCAGAATGGCTGGAGGTGCAAGTGAAAAGAATGTCATCGTGCTCCTGATTGTGTCTAGGGGATGGTGGAAAAGGTTTGGGGCATCACTTGCCTCAGTGTATCCAGCCTCTGAGCTAGTCTTGTAGCCACAGTATTTTTTTGATTGATGTGGCTATCTTTCTGATCAATGTGGACATGCTGTTGGTGAGGGGGGACTGGGCAAAAGTAATACCATTCAATATCAAGGATAAATAAATAGAGATGGTCATCGTCAGGCACTTTTGAAGCACAAAATTTACTCGTCGCTTTCGAGCCAATACCTAAATGCAGAGACTGATTCATTTGCTAATGAGTTTCAAACGGTATCAGAACATAGAACAATACAGCACAGGTACAAGATCTTTGGCCACAATTAATTTCCGACCTGACCTTAACACTGTTTTCCAACCCTCAGTTGCTGCCCGACCTGCTGAGTGTTTCCAGCACTACCTGCTTTTGTAGCATTTCCTGACTGCTGTCAGTTTTAAAAAAACTGCTCTTTAGGTTGCAGAGGCTATGAGCCTGTTTTTTTCAAAAGTAGGTAGAAAATGCATTGCCATTGATCTGTGTTCATCCTTAATTGCTCAATAACATAAGAGCTGTGCACTGCAGACTTTTCTCAGAGACATGTACTAGTTGCTGCTGGAAGATCATCAACTTAGGTAAAGAGCCCCAACCAAAACCAATTGCTCTTCCAGCAAAAGGAACTATCATTGTCCACGAGTTGCTGCATAGGTACAAGGAGGTCCAGGTCCACTTGGTGGTACCATCCCTCATCATCTGTGTACATGAGGAGCTGGTGATCTCGGGCTTGTCCCAGTTTTCCAGTCTTGCCCTCAAAGAGGGAGAGCTAGCTGCATTGGGCTTGTCCCATGAGCTCAGTCTTGGCCTCAAAGAGGAGGCACTGGCAATCTCAGGTTTGCCCCGGCAGCTCAGCCTTACTCCAAGTCTACAAGGCACAGCTAGTAGTGAGTCCTCCACACACACACACACACACACACACACTCTCTCTCTCTCTCTCTCTCTCTCTCTCTTTTCCCCCCCTCCCCTCTCTCTCCCCCGATCTCTCTCTCTCCCCATTTCTCTCTCTCCCAGCTGGAACTCTCTTGGTAATTAATGTTGCCGAGGCCCAGGTGAGTTGTTGTAACCCTGGGGGATTGGATGCAGCTGTTGCTCCTGTGTGTGTGTGTGTGGCCTCGGCTGTGGCCGGAGCTCTGTCCAGGGTGCCGGTGTTTTCCGGCAGCCAGATGCCGTTGGTGGTGCTGGTCGGTGGCTTCTCCTGGCCTGTCTGCTGGCGCCGGGGATCAGAGCATCCCTTAGAAAGGTCGCGTCATTACAACTCACAAGAGGTATAACCTGCTCAAAGAACCTAGGAGGAAGAAACTGTAACACCTCGACCACCAAAGCTCTTTTGTGTATAATGCACAGGACAGGACCTACACAATAGACAATGGACAGGAGTAGGCCATTCGGCCCTTCGAGCCAGCACCCCCATTCAATATGATCATGGCTGATTGTCCCCAATCAGTACCCCGTTCGTGCCTTCTCCCCATATCCCCTCACTCCGCTATCTTTAAGAGCCCTATCTAGCTCTCTCTTGAAAGTACCCAGAGAACCGTCCTCCACCGGCCTCCAAGGCAGAGAATTCCACAAACTCACAACTCTCTGTGTGAAAAAGTGTTTCCTCATATCCGTTCTAAATGGCTTACCCCTTATTCTTAAACAGTGGCCCCTAGTTCTGGACTCCCCCAAAATCGGGAACATGTTTTCTGCCTCTAGCGTGTTCAAACCCATAATAATCTTATATGTTTCAATAGATCCTCTCTCATCCGAAACTCCAGAGTATGCAAGCCCAGCCGCTCCAGTCTCTCAGCATATGACAGTCCTGCCATCCCGCCAACCTATGATTTTGAAAATATACAACCATATAGTAGAGGAATGTATTGGAGTGTAAAATTGTCAAACATTTGCTGTCATTGCAAAAACTATTAATTTCCATGAAATTTTCAATTAAATAATCATTTTTATTTTGTAAAATTGTGTTTTACATCTTGGCTACTCAAAGAGTATATCCCTCATATTTGTTTAACTACCTTTCAGGGTCTGTGGACATGGCCTTCAAATTACTTGCCAGTCTCTCGCTGTATTTGTGCATTGTTCCACCTTGGTCACTCTCACATAATACGTAACTTCACATGTCTCTGGATAATTCTATTTGCCATTTACTGCCCACCTCACTCACCATTTATATTTTACTGTAGGCAACAGTTTTTTATCTTGCTTTCCATCAGCCATATGGTTAATATTTCCTTCAGATTTTTGCTCTGATTACGAAATCCATTTGTCACTTTATACTGGCTCCAAATCAATCCAGATTGACACTTTCTGACTATTTTTATAGGCCCGGGGGCACTTCCGAAATGGTTTATTTTGATCCGCTGTTGTATTACAAAAGGATGTACCAAAAATCTAGCAGCTATTTCATTGCTGTGAATAATGTGGGCTGGAGGGAATGTAGTGTAATATACACTCATGACGGAGCTAAGCAGGATAATTTTAACATGTGTTTTTCATATTGCTATTTCAGTAGAAATTATGTTTTCTTTTCCCTTCACCTTCCTGCAATATGTTAACTCTTGGTTACAATGTAGTAGCAAAGTTCTGAAATATACTGCAGAGTGTCAAACAACTATCTAACTATGTATACATCTTGTCCATGGATGCAGGAGGGGGGTTGAATTAAATGCTGGGATGTTGAGAATGTTTGCCTGCTGCAATTTCAGCTGAGGTTGCTTGAGGTTACTGGCACCACTTACCAGCCAATGCTGAGTGTAGCTAAAGAGTCTCATTGCTTGACCTGAATGATACAGCTAATTCAATACATGCACATGCTGAAGATGGTATATTTCTGACCATTAAAGTTCAACCCCTCACTGGATAGAACTCTCCTTCTCAATCCCATACCAACCTTTCTGACCTTGGCCTCCTCCATTGCCAGAGTAAGGCCACACGCAAACTGGAAGAACAAAATCTCATATTCCGCTTGGACAGCTTACAATGCAACGGTAGGAAAGGTGAATTATCCTACTTTATATCCCCTCACCCCCCCCCCCCCCGCACTCCCACCTAATGTTTTCCCATTTCTCCCAATATCTCCAAAAACCACAATCCCTATCACCCTGCTCCTTTCCCCACCTCCATACACTCATCACCCATCCCTAGTCCACTGTTACTGTTTTATCCCTCCTCTTTCCCCTCCACAGTTCTCTTTCCTCCCTCTGGCTTTAAATTTCACTCCTCTCCTAATCTGATATTCTTTTGTTTCCATTTTACCTCTAACTTTTGGCACCTCCTCCACCCATCTGACAATGAAATCCCCCTCACCTGTGCTCACCTGCCAGAGCTTATCCTGCCTCCATCTCTCTGTTCTAGCTTTCTCTCCCCTTCTCCATCAATCTGAAGAAGAGTCCAAACCCACAGCATCACCTGTCCATTCCTGCCCCAGATGCTGTCTGGCCCACTGAGTTACTCCAACACTTGTACATCGCTCAAGATTCACTGACTTGTTTGGTGACTCAGTGACATTTTACACAAGTTTTAATCCTTTCTCGCAGAGGTAAAAGTGCAAATGGCATTCATAGTCCTCTTGCTTTATCGAAATACATTAACTTTTAAAGAAAAAATTATTCAAAATTCTGTGCATACTTCTAAATTATAAAGGAAGGATCTTCCTTCCTCCAAAACAGAGCTGTTGAACAATACTGAAAGTCATCCCAATTTTCACAGGAAGTCTACAGATCCGATATAACCTTGGAGGTACAAAGGAGCCGTACAGAATTGACCTGGACCAGAGGAACTTGGCTAATGGACAACCGCATAGTGTTAACATCAGTAGACGTGGAAAGGAACTGCGCCTTCAGGTAAATGCTAGCGTTGAGGTAATGAAGTGTCTTTGGAAATTAATGTATTACTCTATATGCTAATTCTTCCGCATAAGTGCAAAGAGGTGTTTTTTGCATTTAGGAAGTGCTGGAGTAACTCAGCAACATCTCTGGAAAACCTGAATTGGTTTCGAAAGGCCTCAACCCAAAACATCACCTATCCATGTTCTCCAGTGTTGCTGCCTAACCTGCTGAGTTACTCCAGCACTTTGTGTCCTTTTGTGTATTAACTAGCATCTGCTTTTTTTATTGTTTATGTTTATTGTTTTATTGTTTATTGTTTTATTGTTTATTTTTATGTTCATCCTGGATTTTACATTTATTTAGTTTTATTTCTGAAGCATTCGACCATGGGGTTACTTGCAGCCGATAATGATGACGAGGTGTAATGTCCATAAAATACCGCTCCAGACCATTCAGCACGGGCAATTTGGAAGCTGAATTACTTTCATAGTAGGGACCAAGTGAATACTTACGTGGGGAGAATATCTTCCCAGCTGCCATATTAGGAAGCACATTCACATTGCTTGGCCCTGCTGAAATAATGCGGAGCGGGCAGATCGTGACACCAATCAGCTAGCAAAATAAATTTGACACCAGATTAGCCGATTGGAGCCTAGCATTCAAGCTTGCACCATCTGTTTATCTCAACAGCTGAGCAGACAGCCAGAGGGATCTACACTGGAAAGGAATCATTGATAAGATGTTCTTTGCTTGATTTTGGCTGTCATTTCACTTAATCTACTATTTAGCACTTTTTAAAAACGTCTTAAAGACTTGGAAGCCAGAAGCTAAATGAAGTTGTCCAAATGCAGTATGTAGTTTATTTCAGACAAATGTGCACTAATGGGTCTTGCACTCACAGAATACAGGATAATTGAAAGAATGTGCATTAGCTATACAGAACAAGACAAAGAGGAGTGAGAGAAAGACTCCTAGCAACAGACAGAAGCCCAAGGTATCAATGTACAAATCTCCAATCTCAGTGAGGAATAAGTGCCCTCACTTATGTGTCTCAGTGCTTCAAGACACATAAGTGAGGGCATCCTCACTGCATTATTCAGGCCTGTCCAAAATCATAT